>CM043883.1:2661391-3861391 GCA_024034495.1 Camelina laxa
GATCTAAAACTAGTCTTTGTACAAACTATCACATCTTGGCGATGGCAAGAAAACAAAGTATAGACCTTGATTCTTGGCAGACCATTTCCTACCTACATTTTCTCTTTTTGTCTCTATTTTGCGAAAAATATATAAGAAACTGTAATCTTCATCTTCTTAAATTTTTTGTAACTCAAATGTGTGATTCCTAATTGTTAGTTGGAGATTTCTTCCACTAAAAATCTAACATACGAGAAGCTGAATACGCGTTCATAGAACATTTATTCGATTATATTAAATTACATGGACTTATCATAATGTTCCAATTCAAAGTGCAGGCTAGCAGTGTCTCCTTGCTCAACTCCAGTTTCAATCGAAACTGTTGTTACAGGCAAATTCTAAGATGAAAGAGTTTAACAACAGGACAAAAACAAGGCCAGATATCGAACATTTGTATACACAATTTTGTACTTCACCTGATCCTGATGGTGGTAAGACTGCAACAGGGCGATGCTGATTGAGGACCCCAGTTGCAGGAAGAAATATTTCTGGAACATTTTCAGCATCTATCATGGCCTCAAAGCCAAAGGCATTACCTGCCAAGAGAATAATACAAATGCGGATCAATATAAAGAATTAACAGATGCAAATTAATTAAATATTAGTAATGCACCAGAAAATAGAGAGACACATGGGACATACAATCTACTATGAATGAATGTGATATACAGAACACAGTAATGAAACATTGTTGAACTAAGATTTCTCTCGCGTAAAACCATTAAGTCTATAAAAATGAAAGCAGGATTAAAGGGGATACCCGTGCCGTAGAGACAGCAGCTTGGCCTAAAGTACAGTCATATTACCGCAGGAGATTCTTCGATAAGCTTTCTAGTGTCTTCTTTGCACACCGCAATCCCTTTAGTACAGAGCCAGAAACAGTAACTTGATGAATACGTATACGCCAGAAAAAAATAAGACCTGATCCATAGAACTAAACAGGACATGGACATGAGCAAGATATCTTGGCTTTCACAAAAGAAACAGAGTATGGAATTTCACGACCCACTACCTGGACTGCAATATGACTTGGCCAAGTGATGCAGTTCTCAAGAAGAATTAGAGTTCACTAGCCATGGTGCTTGTGACTGTTGTGGTGTGTGACTGAAAAAAAAACTGAGGAACAGAAACCGAGTTGACTCACTCCCGCCGGGTGATTCCAGAGAGCTTTAGAAATCAAATTAGGGTAAGAGAAGAGATATTTATTTAACCAATGATTCACTCACAGAAGATTTTAAAAAAAACAAATAAAAGATAAGAGAGCAGTCAAGTTTATGGTTTGTACTTAACGTAGTTTTAACAAAAACAAATAAAAGAAGGAGGAGGAGGAGCTACTATTTGTGTTTTTAACCAATCAGATCACGTTATTCATCATCCCACTCGAAAACGCGAGTTGCAAGAGCGAGACTCCATTTTCCTATTATTACCCACCAAATCATGCCTTTAGGACATCACGCACCAATTTCCAATTTTGGCACCGCGTGAGCTACTCAGTTATTAATTCCTCCAACCCATTGTAAACCGAACCGATATCAATTTTAATTTTAATGTCACATGCCAAATTAATTTCTTTCCCTTAAATGACAATTCCTAACCGAAGACAAAAAAAAAAAAAAATCATTGGTTATTAATTTAATTCTAATGTAAAGACGCAACAAAACAAAACCGTAAAACACCCTGCAACTGCACAAGTAACAATGGAAACATCTGATTTCAGTCAGACCCCCCTATGATATCTCTATATATAAGTCGGAAACAAAACTTATATGAAGACTAACCTTTTCGAGGGTGTCTCCTTTCGATTTCGATACTTTTAACCATATGGCGCTACTTGGAATATCTGCTTTGTCACACACCATACAAACACAAACACTCTGGATCAGATCAGAAACTGATAAACCATATGATCACCAACACTTTCTTGAATAACATACCTCTGTCGCCACATTGAGATTTCCTTTTCTCCCCAGCCTTGACATTCTCAAGCCTCATCTGATTTCAAGTAATCTTTGTTATTATTATTCATTACATTTCTTTTTCCTTTTTCAGAGTTGACACTAACCTTGTAGTTCTTCTTTTGCACAATCAAAACCGAGAGAGGCTTTGCAGCTTCTTCTATCTTCTCGATGATCTCATTCCCGCCTCCTCTCAGTGTTATCCTTGTTTCCCCTCTTAATAAACTCCTGTTTTTTTTTTTTTTTTAAGAAAACATTTCGTTAACAGAGATTACAAAGACAAAGAATGCCAGTTCTTTATATCGAAACACACAAACCTGTTCTGGATCAAACAGATTCTCTAGGTTAGTTAGCCCCCCTTATTGAGATGATCTCAATGATTGCCGCTGGTTGCTCTTCTTTCTTCTCAGTAACATGATGTTCCTGTACATATGATCATCACAAGCCGCCTTATATATATATGATGCTATTCTTAATATAAAAACTTTAGAAAAATGGGAACAACAAATGAAATTATCCTCACCTCGGAGTCCTTGAAATCATCCTTATCCTCCAACACTGGAGGCTTGTAATTTTTCTTGAACCATTATTCATCTTCAAATCCCTCTTGTGGTGTGTCTTACACGCTGACACAAAACCAAAATCAACTCAGTTTCTTGCTTAAAATATTGCTCATTCTTAGGTAATCAAAAAGACATGTTTATTCGACTAAGTATGTATGCTTAACTAGTTGAAATAGAGACTGTGCAATTATAAATGAAAGATGAATCAGATAGAATTGTACATTTTAATATGTGTAACACAGGATCCCCAACTTTGTTTCTTCAGCCCTTTTGTGCTGGAAAAACGGAAAACATATGTAATTGAGTATACTATAATAGCAAATCATGGAATAAATTCTCATTGTTTTAGGTTAGTTGAATCCAGCAATTAGAAAATCTCGTCAAGCTAAAAGACAAAAATCTGACCGTTTAATTCACTAAATTTACCAATTGACCAGTCTCTAAAATCATGCACTTCTATCGAATCAAGAACACATAACAAAAAAAAGGAAGCCGGGTCTGGAAAGCTTACTAGGCCATGGTGCTTGTGACTGAAAAAAACTGTGGAACCGAAACCGAGTTGACTCACTCCCGCCGGGTGAGCTTAGAAGAAGCTTCGACATCAAATTTGGGTAAAAGAAGAGATATTGAAGAACACAACAGAAAGCAGAGAAGATGAAGAACGAACAAAGCTCCCCATCCATTGGATTTGTGACAACGAAGAAGTACTGTATGATAATGGGGAGCTCATGGATCAATAATGTTGTTTAGGCCCATTAAAGCCCACGAACAAAATCCATTTCATAGGAGACACCGATTATTAAATTCCAATACGAAGAGTAACTAAAATAATCTAAATAAATTCAATTTTATTGGTTAAACTAAATTTAATTGAACCGGGTCCGGTTGTTTTTACGTTGGAATTAATTTGAAAAAAAGGTCACGCGGTGCCAAAATTGGAAATTGGTGCGTGATGTCGTAAAGGCATGATTTGGTGGGTATTAGCATAGGGAAAATGCTCTCACTCGCGCAACTCGCGTTTTGTGCGAGTGGAGATGAAATAACGTTCTCTGATTGGTTAAAAAAATAGAAATAGTAGCTCCCTTCCTCCTCTTTTATTTTGTTTTCGTTATCCTTTCTCCTCTGTTAAAACTTTAGCCGCCCACAATCCACAGACAAAAACCAAAAAAAAACTCTAATAATATATTTTATCTCGAATCCACAAGGTAAGTCCATAGTTTGATGAGCTAAAGCAGAGTTGATGGTGTGTTTTGCAGTTTTATAAAAAGCTCTCTAGTTCTCTGGAGCAAGTAGTCTGGACGAACAACGAAGCTAAGAAAGAAACAAGAAAGTGATGATGTATGAATGTTTTTTTTTTTTTTTTAATCTTTTGGGACAAAAGCTTGCTTTCTTTGTTTATGAGCTTTTTGCTTTTCCGGCTACTGTTTGGATGATGAGAAAGGCAGTGGGATTAGTAACTCCTCTTTTCTTATTATCACTTTCTCTCTTTTTTTTCTTTTTGAGTGACGATGATGAATTGATGATGACTGTTCGTTCTTCTCTTAACACCATGAAGCTCTACTTAATGTATCTGTAGCATACAAAAAAACTTGGGTTATGATTAGATAAGATGACTGAGTGATTAATAAGAGAATCAAACAAGGAGGCATGTGTAACATACAACATATTCAACAGTATATACTACTACTACTCAACTCAATGGTCACAGTTGAGAATTTAGAAAGCAACATTCAAAGAACAGAGTGGCTTTGAGTATCATTCACTCCCAAGAACTGATGAATCATCACTGGTCACAGATCAGTATCGCTCACTCCCATGAAGACATAAAAAGATACTCAGGAGCACAAGATACGACAAACAAGTGGGAGAGATTGACATTAACATTGTAGAAATCAATAAGTATGCTAGAGATTTGTATACAAACAGCAACCCTGTTTGTCCCTAGTAATGCTACTATCAAGGCAAGATTTCAGATAGAGAGCACAAATACATCGTGTCCACAGTTGTTTGAATGATTCGATAATAAGTTCACAACACAACAAAACATGTTGACACAAGACAAAAATCATACGTCTAGTGGTCAAGACTAGAATAAAAAAAGACACTCAAAATATGAAGAAATAAAAAAGACACTCAAAATATATATATGAAGTTTTAGAAAGCTTACTCATGTGTTGGTGACTCTCTTCGTGTGATTACATCATCTTCAAGCAACCCTTCAGTTTTACTAGAGCTTTGCCACGATTACCTCCTCAGACAACAAGCATTGCAATCATAGGATCAAAACCAACTAAAACAGTAAGTGGATTAGCTTACGTATCTTATATACTAGTGTTGGTCCGTTTAAACTTCCAACACTCGATTCTAACTATTACATGATTCAATTTCAATATTGAGAAATTGTGTTGTTTTCTCTTGATTTAAGGAGAGTTTGGCAGATCACTTGGAGTTTGTTAATGGGTTCAACAACGGTTATTAATACCACAAACAAACTACAGTGCAGTCTACGCCTACACATTTGAAATTGGGCTTTACAGCCCATTCTTTTTCGTAACTTATTTTCCTCATCAAATGATTGGTCTCGGATTATATTGACAAGTGGATATGACTTGTGACCAGGCAATGAGACGTATCCTTTGCGTATCTTTCTTCTTCTCTGGATAAGCTTTTGCCACCTCTTTCCTCTTTTATTGAAATTAAAACATCGGTTTACTCATATGAAAAAAAAAAAAAAAAAATCATATTTTCTTACTTTTTTTTTCTCCTGCGAAATTCATATATATATATAAACTGTTATATTAACTAATCCAAAAGAGGAATCATTTTTTCCACTATTGATATAGAATATCTAAAAGATACAATAATAGTAAAGATCAAAGACCTTAACAAAAACAAGAAAAAGACTGTTCCACAAAAATGGCGTTAGCATTAGGTGAGAGTCTTATTAAGATCAAAATCTGATCATACAGTTCAGCTGAACCTATTTCACTAAAACGTCATCGTTTGATTTCCTTGTTTTCAGGTGGAAGAGCTCGTCGCTTAGTCTCTGCAACATCAGTTCATCAAAATGGTTGTTTACACAAAGTAAAAGTCACACACCTTCTTGATCACATAACTTCAAATCTTATTTATTGTTTTATTTTTTTTTCAAAATTCACTTTACTTGTTGAAGCTGCAACAAACAGGATCGGATCGGTTTCAGCTTGGTGAAGCAAAAGCAATTAGATTGTTACCCAGGTGATAAGATAGAGTTTGGTCTTTTGTAATTCCTTGCAACTGATACCTCTGATAGAGTTTGGTGTATGTGAATCAAAAAATAAAAACAGAAAGATAACTCTGTTTTTTGTATTGTAGGCGGACGAACATGGTTCAAGAACTGGGAATGAGAGAAGAATTTATGCAACCAAACAGAGAAATAGAGACAAGTTATGATTTTCTTGGTGAGATGAGACAAAGATTTCTGAGATTTAAGAGACAAAAGTACCTGTAAGAACTCTGATTTATGAAACTCATGTTCTTGATTTTTTATAACTAGAAGAAAAAAAATCTCTGCTTTGTGCTCTGTTTTATTATCTGATTCATTTTGAATTGATGAATGAAATATTAAAATCAGACCAGAGATAGAGAAGTTTCAAGCTTTGGCCATAGCTCAATCACCAAAGGTGAGCATCATCATGTTTCTTTTTCTTCAAAGAGTGGATTATGTTGCCTATGGGAACAAATAAATTGCAGTTAAAGGCAAAACTAACAAGGATAAGACATAGGTTATGGTGATAGGATGTGCAGATTCAAGGGTGTGTCCATCTTATGTACTAGGATTTCAACCTGGTGAAGCTTTCACTATACGAAATGTAGCTAACCTCGTTACCCCGGTTCAGGTGCTTTTCGCACTTACTCCTTTTGAACTCGTATATTTTTCACCAAGAAAGCTTCTCAAACCCTTTTGATTGATGTTTTCTTCTATTTTGAAAGAACGGACCAACAGAAACCAACTCAGCTCTTGAGTTTGCAGTCACTACTCTTCTGGTAAGCTTATGCATAATATAAAGTGAACATTGCAGCAAAAGAAAAGAATGTGTAGCTGATTCTGTTTCTGCTTAGGTTGAGAACATTATTGTAATGGGTCATAGCAATTGTGGAGGAATCGCAGCGCTTATGAATCATCAAAATCACCAAGAGCAACACTCTAGGTAAAGCTATATTAACAAGTTTTTTTTTAAAAAAAAAGTTGAATTGTTCTTGATTGTTGAAACTACTCTTGTGTATGTAGTTTGGTAGAGAGATGGGTTATGAATGGGAAAGCCGCTAAGTTAAGAACACAATTAGCTTCATCACACTTAAGTTTTGATGAACAATGCAGAAACTGTGAGAAGGTAACTAATTCAAAACATCTTCTCTTATAATTACTTTCAGGTCTCTTGTACTTGAACCTGATATGTGTTTTATTTTTATGTATTTGTAACAGGAATCTATAAAGGATTCTGTGATGAATTTGATAACTTACCCATGGATAAGAGATAGAGTAAAGAGAGGTGAAGTCAAGATTCATGGATGTTATTACAATTTGTCAGATTGTAGTCTTGAGAAGTGGAGACTAAGTTTAGACAAGAATGAAAATGGATTCCATATTACAGATAGAGAGATTTGGAGTTGAGTAAATAATATAGAACAACAATCCCCAGTTCTAATGTTCAGATGCATCTTTGTACTCATGAAATGATATTTACACAATTGGGGAAAAAATAAAAGTAAAATATTGTTATAAGGGAATATAATAAAGGTTAATTGGTCTACTCTAACTCTAAGCACTTTAGTGCATTTGTCAATATAATACGAGACTGTTTATCTACTACTCTAATAATGGATTTTTATCCTACGCACGCTTTGATGGGTCTCCTTTTAATCTTCAGTATAGTATGATGAGTGTGTAGGC
The DNA here is from genome assembly GCA_024034495.1 of Camelina laxa. Classification (NCBI taxonomy): domain Eukaryota; kingdom Viridiplantae; phylum Streptophyta; class Magnoliopsida; order Brassicales; family Brassicaceae; genus Camelina; species Camelina laxa. The sequence continues at coordinate 2,668,882 of CM043883.1, forward strand.
ATTAAGAAAAATATTAAATCATAAATTCACGCATCTAGGAAAATTAGTTAAAAAGAGACGAAAGACAATCTGGCAACTCCTACCAGGCTACCTCCACTATGTAAAAAGGAAAAGACCAAACCAAAAGTATTATAAACTAGAAACGAAGAAGAATCAGTAGTGCAAAACATAGCAATTATACTCTACTACAGCGTTCCCTGTCTTGAGATCAAACACATGCGTTCTTGCCTGAACATAACCCCTAGCAAATCGGAAAAGTCCACTTCCTCCGATCACTGGCATCTCCCTCACCTTATCGAACACTGAGTTTCTTCCTAATACTGTGATCGTGCTTCCATTGTATTTCCCATCGAAAATCGCGAAATTCATAGCCATCAATAACCCTATCTCTTCTTTAGATGTAGCCGCATAAAAGCCTTGTGCCCTTCCCACCATTTTGGAGCTTAATACTGGGGCAAGCGTTAAAGGGTTATCAATCATACGCATGAGACCAAAACCCGTTGCCCCTGCGTAGTTTTTTGGAGGATTAATGATTGATACCGAAGTCGGGTCTTGGCCGCTTACGGTGTCGTGCCAGTATACTCTGAAATGAGTAAGCTTCTCTTTCTTGTGATGCAAGAAATCAGATTCGAGGGTTTCTCCTGTGACGGAAATTAAGACGGCGGCTAGGGTTAGAGAAGAAGTAAGAAAGAAGGAGAGAAAACTGGCCATGGTGGAGACTGGAGAGTGGAGAGGATGGGCTTTAGTGAGTTTTGTGGCTACAATTGCATTTTATGGTTTGATGATGCATGTAGACATAATTATAGATAGAGGAGAGGACATTCTAGAAAGTGAAAGGTCGTGTGAATATGTAATGATATCTGGAGTTGGTGTACCTACTCCAACTCACTGAAAATGATGACGGTATCTTATGGAGAACGTTGTTAAATTATGTATATTCTTACACTAAGTAAGAGCATATGGAAAATGATCATGGACAGAAACAATGACCATAGAATTATTATTTTTTCACTAAATTGACAAAAAAAAAAAAAAAAAAAAAAAAAAGGGAAAACTATATGAATGTATCAGATGGTCGTTAGACTAGCATCTCATACTGAAAATTCGAAATATATTTCAGTGAACTGATGTAATGTGCAAGTAACTTGAAATTAACCATGGAGCCAGAACATATAGTTATGTATATAAGTAAAAATTTGTTTGCAAAGAAACATTTATTTATTCCAAGTGACAGTTAAACTTAACAGTGAATATGACTACCCAAAGACACATATAGACGATGATATGTTGGTAAAGTAGTACACATTCAAGCACTTAATAAAGCAACATCATCATCAAGCTCGTGAGTCATGATCAAGCAAATTACTTGGCAGGAGAAATCGGTGCGAAGTAAGCTCCAAGAGAGGTAAGGTTTTTGTCAAAAGATCCATGAAACTCAATGATCTTCTTACCTTTGACTTCAAGTTCAAACGTAGTACCAACGTTATATCCCATGTATGCAGAAGTCCTGATGTTGGTTTTGATCACAAGTCCTTGTATCTCACCTTCATCGTAGTAACACTTCACAGATAAGATATGCTCATCGCAGGTATGGTTTACATCAATCTGCAAAACAATTCAGTTTTATGATAATTGTAATCAAATAAAACATTTTCACATAAAAAGACTAAAAATTTCAGTCGTTGATCGCTGCTACTGATCGCTGCGATCGCTGATCGCTGAACGCGACTGGTTTTTAGTTGCTGTCGCTGATTTGTCGCCGACGACAGAAAAACAGGTTCTAACCAAGTCTAAAATTTAACCAAAAACTATCATTTTGGTAGTCCAAACCTTACACATTAAACAGATATTACTTCTTTAAGAGAAGAAGTGAAGAGCAATTAGGATTTGATAAAGTAGATGAAAGAAAAGGCAAGATAAGAGTTAGACGACGTACACACTAGGTGAAATTTTGAATTTCATAGTCAACTTGAACTATACTACATTCGACATCGGATACGGATCACAAATATACCATTAGGATCATTAAATCGGATATTATCAAAACAGAACTTACTCTCTTTAAGAAGAAGAAGATGAAGAGCACAACCTAATGGGATTTATGTTGATTTAAGTAGATGAAAGAAAAGGCCAAAAGAATAAGATAAGATGTATAAAAATGACGTACGATACGACATAGGTCATTTTGATATTGAAATTTGGTTTTACATATCGAAACCGATCATTGTTGGATCGACTATATGCCCAGGGCTATGCTATACCACCTGTAGAACCTTCTTGTATATATACATGTGATACACCTTCATGGATTCCATCATCCCATATCTTGCTTCCATTTCCACCTGTTGCGTCTAACTTTTGGGCCATTGGTAACGGATTTGGGCCATTACTTTTTAGATATCAATTTGTTTATAAACATTGTCGTCGCTCTTTTACTCTTGCGCAGGTATGAACCTAATAATTTTTATATATTAGAAAAATTTTGGTTCACACCTATCAAATTCTACAGTTTGAAATTTTTAGCAAAACAACGACCTAGGATATAAACGAATTATATAGAAAAGTGGATATACCAAAGTATATGAATTGATTTCTACATATTATGCGACGAAAATCTGTAAACTGTTGTTTAGCTAAAAAAGTCTACATTTAGCACAAATATCTATAAAAAAAAAAACTCAACGAGGATTTTACTAAAGATCTGTAATTAAGCTCATTAGTCCCAAAATACACAACAAAATACTTTAAACACAACAACACATTGATGATAAATAAATAAATAATCAGACATCTTAACAACAACAACAAAAATAACAAAAACAAAAAAGACACATACAATAGAATTAAAAGAGACTGGTTTGGTGAATATTCTCTCTCAGTTCTGTCTCCATGTTCTTTAACTTCAACCCCACCATTGATGCACAGCAACTCCTTCATCTCTGAGTTTGCCGTAGAGAGCCAAACACTCCCAGTAAGCTCTACCACTCTTACTCTGCATCTTCCTTCCTCTTAGCCCTAAACCCTTTGGCTTGCACTCCAAGAAAAGCTCATCCACCATTTTGATCGATTTGCTCCTCATCATCTCCTCCACCACTTCCGCCTCCGCCTTCATCACCACGTATTCCTCCTCCTTCACATTCTCTTTCAGCCACTCTGTCATGCCCATTTTCTCAGATTCTAGGCTCATCTCATCGTTCACCGTCTCAATCTTGTACATCTCAAACTTCTGATTCCTTGTTGGGTAGTTTTCAATAAACCATTCCGTTCCACTGCTTCCTTTTCCGTTTCCCACATCGATGAACACTCGCCTCGAGTAGCTCTCGAGGTCCATATTGTCTCCCATAAGGTCGGGGAGGTACCTTGTTCGTTTGAAGTATGTTCTTGACTTCCTGGAAGCTGCTCTTGGTGGTTCAAGGAGAACATCCTCTAGTTTTCTCAAAGCTTTCTCTTTGGCCTCTTCTTCTGTGATACTGAGAAGTTTTCTCCCGGTGGCGACTAAGCTCTGCTTTTGCTCTGTTTCCCCTGTTTTCCTCATCGTCATTACCGTGTACTCAGAGCTCTTTACGTAGACTATTTCGTAGTTTGGATGTTTCAAGAAATTTGGAGGAAGATCTTGAAGGTTGACTTGGACGGTAAGGATGCCGCCAACTTTGAGAGTCCTGTCTATAAATTCAGCGGAGTCAATGTGACGAGAATGCGCAAAGGCGAAATCAAAGGTCTCGTTTGGGACCATGCTCTGCATCTCCTGATCGTTTGCAGGTACAAGAAGCATATCAGTTTCGATCACTGTTTGAGAGTAAGAAGAAACAGTGACCTCATCATCTCCACCACTTAGGAAGAGTGCTTTGTCTCCGATCTTAAAAAGACCTTCCTTCTCCAAATCGTTGAGAAGCAAAGGCATTAGCTCAGGAAGGTCAGATTCAACCGACTTAGATGGATCGGTTGCAGAAGTAGCTCCATATTTCAGGAGACTCAACCAAGTAAATGACAGAAACAACAAAGCCAAAAGCGTTGATCTCATAAAGAGACTCAAGACTTCAGAACGAGAAGCCTTGAGGAAAGAATCCGTTGAGCTTAAAGATGAGCTCGAACGGTCTCTCTTTTTCAAGAGGTAGTGAAAATGCTTTTGGCACATGGAGTGAAAGTCTTGGACAGTAACAAACACCATATCTTTTTGTTATTGTCTTGAAAAAAAGCTGAGACAAAGAGAGAGAATGCGAAATTGCAGTTGAAAGTTAAAGAATAGGAAAGAGAGAAGAGAAGAGAATAATAGAAAGCTAAAAGAGAATCCAAAGGAAGTAAATAAAGGAAGAAAGAAAAGGGAGCGAGCGAGAGAAGAGGCGAGCCTAGCGAGTGCAGAACCTAGCGGCAGTATGATTCCCACCGGTGAGAGATACGCGGCTACTCTTCAAATTAGACCAAAGGGACATCAACTGCCTCATCCTCTGTACCTCCATATCGTGGTTATCAACTAATATACCTCTTTCTTGCTCTCAATCTGCTATTTCATCATTAACGCTCACACACACAAAATAATATGTTTTTGGTTTAAAATATAAGTTTTGTCTGGTAATCAATGGATCCTCAGATGTTGCTTCATATAGATAAACTCAAGGAAGCAACATATGGGATATGAAAAAGAGAGAGAGAGAGCAGAAAGAGGTTTTTGTTTAAATTGATCCTGTTGGCTGATTTCTTGAGGCTTAAGTTTTTCCTTTTTTTTTTTTTTTTTTTTTGTATCCCGCAAGAGATGAGAGAGAGTTAGATTGAAATTATAAAGGGCTTTGCTGTTTTGTTTAAGCCTTTGTTTACGCCATGCCTCTACCTATTTTAAGACTTTTCCTTTAAATTCATGGGGGATCTTAACTTCTTATCCAAGTAACCTCACCACCTTCCTATATTAGGGTATGTCCACATCAGTGCTAACTCATTCCAGTTCTTAATTGTTTTGACTCTGTTTTAAGGTTGATGAAACAATAAACCCGTTGCACAGTTTACAAGAAGTTAAATTATCTTCCTATGTATATATACTTTTACTTACACTTAGTTTGTTCTTCATTCATAATTATGCAATCATGTTGCTACAATAATATTAAGTTCAATTTGGCATAGTTAATCTCAAACCGATACCGATGACTCTCTCTCTCTCCCTCTCTCTCTCTCGTCTATGTAATGTAGCAAATATGATTACAAAGGATTTTCTCATTCTGAAACTAGAATAAGACATGACTCATGAGTGCAAATCAAATCAGAATTTACTTAGCAAACTTGATTGATTGCTAATGAAACACTTATCATTTAAAACAAACTAATAAAAGATACTCAAGCCTGTCTTAAGGAGTGGCAGAGTACATTTTACAAGGACTCATACCAAATTTGCTATAAAAAAACTTTGAACAAAAAAGGCCCAAAAAAAGGAAAAAAAATTATAAAGTGAAAAGGGCCTAAAATCTCTTTGGTCTAGGGTTTTGTATATTGCGGAGACTGGTTAAACTCCTCTTTATCGACGTTCGTTTGTTGGAACCACATACCGTCGATATACCAATCATTTCAACAATTTTATTTCTACAACCCTTATAAAATAGCATGTCTTTCTTGGGTGGTAGGCTGGTAGAGCCATCGATAATGAAAAAGTTTCCTTATTTTTAGGTGTTATTTTATCACCACTTGGCCACCTTAAAGTATAATGGCTAGTTTTCTTGGACTATGATTTGCTGCATTTTACATATTTGTAGGTAGGAGTAGCCACTAAACATATGTAGTTATATCGTGGCTTGTTTCCCACCATGACTTTTAGTCACATACATCTACCAATGAGGATTTAGTAGCCATGGTTTCTACCACGATTTATTTTTCATTCATATGTTAACCATGGATGAAGAAGTTGATCGACTGAAATTTTTTTGGCTAAATTCAACTTCTCATGTAGCCCCATATAAGAAAATCTGCCGTTTCGAATTACTTCACTACAGTTTGTATTAATTTTTACAAATCTTCGATTATATTGATTATTTTAATTTTTCATACAAATCAATCACTTTTCATCAACTTGCAATAGTCTTTTTGTAGTGATGGTCTATTTTTTTGTCCAACTTACCTTATATTATACCCACCAAACTTTATAAATACGTATAGATATACATGCAATGCAAGGATAGTATAGAAAAGTATAGGTCAAGTCTATGATAATAAAGTAGATAAACAAGTAGCAGTTTTTTTAAATATGAAGTGATTAATGATTAGTTAACAGTTAACACAGTGATTAACAATGGATAATAAAAACATCATAAGGTTGTGGAAACAAAGGGGCCGCCACAGACTGGATTGGGAACAAGAGAATTGGATTTAAAAGTAAAGTTTGTGAAAGTCATGTTGGAGAAAATTTTTAAATTTGAGATTACATTTTTGTTTTTGTCATTTTGTGAACCTATAAATATAGAAATGTAATAAAAACTCAAGTTGGCCCATGTTGTTGCACTTTAAGTTAGGTAACAGATCAATTCCAACTCACCAATCATTATATTAATAAATAAAATTTAATATATAAATGGCCCATATGCTAAAAACATGATCTCTTCGACCAAAGATCCTCTTTTCCTTTGTGTTGTGTTGTAGTGTTTATGACGTGTAAATTGTAACTTGATTAATGTCTCTGTCAGTCTATCAATATGCTCTTTCGTATATATTATAGTAACATCTAAAACCCACTTCTAAACTCTTTTAATCATGACATCTCTATTACATAGCGTAAAAACAAATCTTGGATGATTCTCATGGGTAATAACTGTATAAGCATAGAGAAATGCATATTTGAATTGAAATACGATAATGGAAATGTATATATGTTTTATGTTGTGTATAAATCTCGACTTTAAAATAGTCAATTAGTCGTAGAGAACATTAGCATTTCTAATTTGAATTGAAATAAGAAATAACTAAGCAACTAGAAATAGATTAAACAAAAAATGTAAACTAGTGAAGTTTTTATTTTTAATTCAAATGGTTAACGTTTTTTTTATAAGAGTTTAATTTTCACTAAATTGCGTTATCTCTGATAAGAGGGATTAAACTAAGAATCAAACATTGTTAATTCAAAAGATGTAATAAAAAAATAAGTAGAATTTTTTACTTTCGGTTAATGCTTTTACTTACACTACCTTAATATTCATCTGAAGTATATATATATATATATATATATATATATATAACTCTAAAGTTCATGAAATTTTGTAAAAGAAAAAACAAATTATGCCATTGTTTGAAAAGACAATTCAGCTGCTCAATGAAGCAAGTCAATTCCATGATTAATCGGACAATTTTTCCTTAATCTAAAAGGAAAAAGAAAAGACTTTTTATTTTTAATTCCAAAATTCAAAAGAGTCTAATTTTAAAAACACATTGGGGGTAAATTGTAAAATATGATAAAGTATTTGGGACTATTTTTTAAATACTAAAAGTAAGAAAAAACAAAAGGTCTTCAGCCAAAAGAGAAAGCTTTTATTTTACTTTTGAGGACTAAATTCTCCAAAAATTTCTCTCTATCACCCTTCTTTGGAGTCAATAGAGATTCTTCTTCTTCTTCTTCTTCTTCCTCCTCAACTCAACGATAAGAGTTTCAAAAGGGAATAAGATCTCCGGTGGACTGAGTCAAACCCGGAGTCATCATTTCCCAGCTGCTCTTTTCTCCGATTTGGATCTGTCTTTCGACTGGTTAGTTTTCTTCTTCTTGTTTTAGTTGCAACTTGTAACAAAGACGACGAATCTGTTATCTGATTGTCATAGTTTCTAAAAAAAGAAACTTTCTTATTTTACTTATACTTTTTATGGACTTTTTATAATTAGTAGTTGACTGCTTCACTGTTTGGTTGCTGGGAAATGAGGGATGATTAAAAAAGATTAGCGATGAACTTGGATGAGTAAGAAGTTTGACTAGCTGAGATTAGATAGTATTAGTCCCTCTATGAGTCTTAAACATGTGTATATGTTAATCTAGCTTAATGAGAAAGCAAACTATGTGTGGGATGAGCTGGTTCTGTGTTTGAACATGATGTTACATTGATCTGTGTTTGATGTTATCTTTACAAACGTTTCCCTTAATGGATGAGCCTTCTTAGGCCAACCTTAAAAAAGACCTGCTTTGTGGGTTTTGATGATGCATTGGTTTAAGTAGTCAGATCTATCTGTTCCATTGATCTTTCGTTGTTGGCATTTCGAAGTAGACTGAGTTTTATGTTGTACTGTTATTTTGGCAGGCAAGAGTGGTAGGTTGGTAATGGCAAGCTCCAAAGGATCACAGAGTGTTAGGAACTTGATGTACCCAGGAAAGCATGCTTTGCTACCTCCAAAAATCCCTTTTCCTAGTGTATCAGCATCATATACTGAGTACATTCCTAGTGGTTTGATTGGTTCAAGGAACAGTCAGAAGTTTGGTGAGGAGAAAACACACCACCAGAGGACTTCTTCCGAGAGCCATTTGGTAGAAGAGCTTCCTTTTGGCTTGATGATCTTCTCAATGAGCCAGAGAGCCCTGCTCGCAAATGTGGTCATAGACGTTCATCAAGTGACTCTTACGCGTATTTAGACATGGCTAATTCTACAAACATAAGTTTGACACTCCAGAATGATTTCAGTTATAGGAATACTGTTTCTTCTAGGGGGATGCAAGAGCTTGATCGGAGTAAAATTGCTCAGGATGCTGCTTTCTACTCTGATGTTAACTTTCTGAAACAGAAGAGTCGACAGCGTGATTCTTTGGTGGCTTCTGGTGCTCGTCCTTCTTGGCTACCTTTCCCTCGAGAGAGCGGTGGTGGGAAAAATATGGGATCATCATATATGTCTCAAGAAGCAACAGTACTATCAGAAAGAAAGAATTACGCTGAACCTCTTTCTCATGACCCGAACCTGAAAATGTACTCTTCTGAGGAAAACAACTCCAATCCTTCGCCTGTGACTTATGAAGCTGACAACACAAAACGAGCCAAGCAGTATGTGATCTCTTTCCTCATTCTTGATTGATTTACCTAGTCATACCAAGAGCTTGTATCCCGATCAAGATGTAAGTTCTGCTCAAGTCAATGCAAACAGTATTGGTCTCATTGACTTGAGCAGAACTTACATCTTTGAATAATATTATCATATGTCAGGTAGTAAGAGATGAGCAATAGTGATAGCATTTATGGAATGATTAGTGATTTTGGACTTTTATTTTTAGTATTATAACATGATGAGTTGCTGCTTCCTCTAGGCAATTTGCACAACGATCACGGGTCCGTAAGCTCCAGTACATATCTGAGCTAGAAAGGAATGTACAAACATTGCAGGTAAGGCCAACAAAAAAAAAATATTGCATTAAGAGAGTGTTGGTGAAAGATGTATTTGATAACAATTTTGGGAGCACTTAAGTATTATATTTCTTTGGTTTCTGTAGGCAGAAGGCTCCAAAGTTTCAGCTGAGCTTGATTTTCTCAACCAGCGGAATCTTATTCTGAGTTTGGAAAATAAAGCTCTTAAGCAGCGACTCGAAAGTATAGCTCAGGAGAAGCTTATCAAACAATGTAAGTTCTTGCACCCATCTGAAAAAGAGATTCTTTTAGGTTCTTTAGATTCAAAGTTTAAACTTAAGTCTGTACCATGTTTGTAAGTATTAGACATTGAACAGTACCTACCTGACCAACAAGTTTTACATTCGTGTTAGCCATACAAAGCAACCATCTCACACATTGTATGTTCTGACATGGAAAAGAGAATTCTTTTTTGTAGCAAAGTAGTATGCTAGACTCATCATTTAGGTTCTTTAGAGTCAAACTCTATTCTGAAGTTATGGATTTATCAGTTTTAGCTAGACTAATTTGTTGAAGTTACTATTCATATATTGTGTTAGAAACTAGCCAACAAGTTTTTCTGTATTTCAAATCAACCATCTCACACTTTTTATTTGTGACTTGGAAAAGAGAATTCAGTTGTAGCAAAGTAGTAGTACAGATTGTATAGCTCATGAGTTCCCTCTATTATCCAGTGGAACAGGAAGTGTTGGAAAAGGAGATTGGAAGACTTCGAGCACTGTATCAGCAACAACAACAAACTCAGAAACCATCAGCCACTCGCGGACGTGCTACTGGCAAAGATCTCGAGTCTCAGTTCTCCAGTCTTTCCCTGAATACCAAGGATTCCAACTGTAGGCGTGATTCTGTGTCTGTGATGGGTCAATACCACTTTTAGTCTACCCAATGGTTCATTAGATCTTTAAGGGCTTGGCATTCAAAAAAGATCAGGCCCTAGTCTACTGCCTCACCGCAGACGTTTTTAACTCCCCGGTCATTGTTTTTTCTTTTCTTCTTATGGTTGACAAGTTAACTCACCAGTGCACCTGGAAACCTATATTACTTCCAGCAGATGGCTTGCCTGAGGTGGTTTAGTTCGAAGATCAGACACCTGGACTTCATTTATCTGGTGATTGTTGTAGCGACTTTGTGATATGGGACAAAATAAAACACTCATCTCTGGAGTTGTACTATATGATCTCCACTGTTTGTTTGTTTGTATTTTATGTTACTGGTAAAAATGGTGCATTCCTTTCGAGTGAATGCTTCATGTAAAGTTGATGGATGACATTTTCTGTACTTTCCCAAGTGACAGCATATTTGATTGCTTTAACTCTGCCTCGGTCCTTGTATGCACATCTCTATAGTTGTTTCATTACTCTTTGCCAAGACGAATAGTGTGCTTAATTTGTTTGTCCAAAGGAAAAATGAAAAAAATGTAAATACTTGAAATTGGGTCAAATTTGTAATCCAAGTTCTAACAGATTAAAGAGTGTAGTATAGAGAGTTCCTGCAAAAATAGATTGGTAAACTATGATTAAACCGGTTCAGAGATTATATTAGAAATTTTTGTGAACAAAAATCTCATTTATGCCCTTCTCTATTTGTTTTAGTGATCTCTCTTTGAAGTATACATAACGTTCTATTTCTTGCTTAATTTGTTTGTCAATAAAAAAATATTTTTTCGTTTGTCTTAGGGTTAAAATTTTTGGTCCAATTTCTAACAAATTAACACTCATATGTTAATAAATTTATCATCAAAATAACGTTTGAATAACAAGCCAATTTGAAAGTGCATAATTTACAGTCTTAAAGAGTATAGTTTCTTTCACTCTTTCTTTTTTTTTTTTTTTTTGGGTTCAGAAGTGTCATTTTACCTAATGTATATAAAAGTTAAAAACAATGGGAGGAGATACGGAGGTGGATTGGGATGAGCTGTCCCCACCTGCCAAAATACGCACGCTTCACTGTCCAAAAGATGCTTATCTGTTCTTTTCCCAATTCGACAAATCTATTAAACTAATACCAAGAATTCAAAGAAACATGTGTGTCGCTCCAAAAAGTCTTTAACATGGTTAAAATGCAAGTTCTCTCTAATAAGATCATACGAGCAGTAGACATAGCCTCATAGGATTTTACCCCAAAAGTAAAAAAAAAAAAAAAAGTATAACCTCTGGTATCGCTTTTGTGAACACATGTAATAACATCATGAATCACTTATCTAACGTCACATGCACTTTTAAACATCTCATGTCACTCATCTTAACTATTCAGATATACTATTATGACAATTTCATCGCACAAATTAAAATATTGTAAAGAACAATATCACATTATTTTTTCTTATTGTGGTTAGTGGTTACTTACTACCAATGGAATGGAAACCTACATCTTATAAAGTTCTTATTACCTTCATTTACTTTAATTTTAAATCGATTTCTTTTTTCTTTCTATGCTATTTAATATTTCATGTTTTTCTAATTTTTAAATAGATCTTCTAGTTTGATTCTCTATATTGTTATTTCTAAAATTGTATAAATAAACTTTTTCTCTTTGGATTAGGCTACTATAGTGAAATCATTAATTAATGTTTGTTTGAAGAAAAAAATCGTATTTATAATTCTGATCATAAATTACATACTTTTCCGTTTTTTATTACTTGTCGTTTAAGATTGTTTCACACATATTAAAAAAAACCATTAAATTTTCTGTTTTATCTCTTTTTAATATATTTTCTAATATTTTTATTGGTCAAAACATTAATAAAGTTAGATAGAATTAGAATTTTTACTAAACATTTGCATTGAAAATCTAAAATGACAAGTATTAAGAAACAAAAATTTATTTCTAGAATGACAAGTAATAAAAAACAAAAGAAATAAATGTTAATGGTAGTTATTTTTAAAGTAAAAATCGGATGAAAACTAAATTCTACATTTGATTACTTCTCTCTTTTATCTCCTTAAATAAAATAAAAAGAGCAAAAAAAGTTTTTCTTGATCCTACAAAAGATCAACAAAATAAAATCTATTCTATTATTTTCATCTATTCATTTTCATTTCATTTATTTTAAGAAATAGTTACAAAACTAAAAAAAACAATTTTCAAAAACTAATTATTCTTTTTAATCTTATTTTTATGTAAATGGGAAAAAATAATAAAACTCACTTTCTGGGTGGATTATGGTTGGGAAGATAACAACAAAATTGTGAAAGGTCATCTTAATTTCCTTCTTCCCCTAATTAATTAATGAGCTAATCCCCCTTTATAATCACAATAAACTAATCAATGTTTTTTTTCTTAATGACGGCAAAAAAAAAAACTAATTAATAAAAATAATTCGGCTTTGCTGGAAAAGTCATCCACCTGCTTTTTACATCATCAAACCCTTTTTCTCATCTCTCTCTCTCTCTCTTCAATGTTGTTCAGACGAAGAACAAGACAAGAGTCAAACTGAGAAAGACAAGTACACAGTTTCATATGAACGCGACAATCGAATCATCCATCCCCGTTTCTTCTTCTTCTTCTTCTTCTTCCACCAAACCCTAATTCCCAATTTCATCTCCCCTTTTTTCCAAAAAAAAAATGGATCTCTCCGACATCCGTAACAACGACAACGCCGTCACCGGATTAGGTGGAGGAGCAAGACAACTAGTTGACGCATCTCTAACAATCGTCCCCAGATCTACACCCTTAGAAGACTCAACAACACTCTCAACAACAACAACAACAACAACAACGTCTGCTGTGGCGGCGACTACAACGAAGCGTTCTACTAAAGACCGTCACACAAAAGTCGACGGAAGAGGACGACGGATTCGTATGCCGGCGCTTTGTGCGGCTAGGGTTTTTCAGTTAACTAGAGAGTTAGGTCATAAATCTGATGGTGAAACTATTGAATGGCTTCTTCAACAAGCTGAGCCAGCGATTGTTGCTGCTACAGGTACTGGTACTATTCCGGCCAACTTTTCTACTTTGAGTGTTTCGCTTCGTAGCAGCGGATCGACTCTTTCGGCGCCGCCGTCTAAATCTGTGCCTCTTTATGGTGCTCTTGGATTGACTCATCACCACCAACATCAGTTTGATGAACAGGGAGGTGCGTTTGCTGCTGCTGCTCATGCAACGCCGCTTTTAGGGTTTCATCATCATCTTCAACAGCACCATCACCACCACCAGAATCAATCTCCGGTGGAAACGATTCCTAACGACGGTGAGAGTTTCTCGAGGAAACGGTATAGATCGGTTGATTTGTCTAAGGAAGATGATGATAATGATAGGAAACAGAACGAGAGCAAGTCTTTGAAAGAAAGTGAAACTCCGGATCCTGCGGCGGCGCCGATGTGGGCGGTTGCTCCGACGAGTAGGTCTAGCGGTGGAAACACGTTTTGGATGCTTCCTGTGCCTGCCGGTAATCAGATGGAGAGTAGTAGCAATAACAACAACAACAACAACACTGCTGGCCACCGTGCTCCTGCTCCTGGGTGGCCATTTGTGAACTCTGCCGGAGCTGGTGCTGCGACTCATTTTATGGCGGGAACAGGGTTTAGTTTTCCGATGGATCAGTATAGAGGGAGTCCTCTTCAACTAGGGTCGTTTGTAGCTCAACAGCAGCCGACTCAGAACTTAGGTTTAAGCATGCCGGACTCGAATCTTGGGATGTTAGCCGCTTTGAACGCTGCTTATTCGAGAGGCGGAAACGGAAACGGGAATGCGGAACAAGCGGTGGAGCATCAAGAGAAGCCGCAACAGAGTGATCATGATGAGGAAAGCAGAGAAGAGAACTCGAATAGCTCTGAGTGAGTTGATGTAAAACTAATCTTATGAGATCATTTGAAATTGGTAAGAAATTAATTTTTAAGCGTTTTTTTTTTTGTAGCGAGTTGCGTTTGATTGCGCTCGCTGTGAGAGATTTGTGTGTTGTTGTTGTTTTAGTAGTCTTGTCTTTTGTGTGAAGGAATTGTTAGGTTTGGGTCCAAATGGACTCTCGTGGGTAGAGAATGTTTTCATTGTATAGTAGAAGGAGGAATGATAGGACCCGTGATTTGTTTTTCTATTTCTCATTGTTGAGTTTCTTATATTTTTGTAGGACTTATTTTGCATTTGAAACAAAGATAAAGATTTGCATAATTTTTAATCGCAATTCTTGTCTCTGTTTTTCCCCCAATTTGAGAACTTCGTATACATATTAGCAAACAATCAAAGAGCACAAGGATCTGAAACTCATCCATTAGAGTACATGTAAGTTGTACCTTGAGGACCTGAGTTTAAAAGCTTGCGGATTTAATACATTCTTTTTCGACCAAGGTCTATGCCACTCTGGCACAAGGATTTTAAAGCTCCTAGTGTTACAGTTTTTCTAGTCTATGCCTAAAATATGCCGTGTCAGGTGAAAGGAGAAGCCAGTTTTTTATCTTACATTTGTGATCAAGATACTATCTCGTGCCCCAGAGCTCAACTTTGGAGCCACTGAGTACACAAGTACAGTAGACGTATGGTTCCACAGGTTGTGTCATGGCTGAACATCTTGGACCGGTTCGAGCACTATTTTTGCATTACCTATATGATTTTTGTTCTCGGTTCGTGCTCTCGTGGACTTGTTTATGCAGCCTCACGAACTAAACAAAACCTCTATTAATTAGCTGCATTTGCCCCAAACAAATTGTGGTCCTATCTTCAGATATATATATATATACTTTGAAACCAATGAGAACGACTCCAAAAGAAAAAAAGATAACAAAAAAAAAAGTTGATTCATAACAAAGCAAACTACAATAGAAATCAAACTTGTGAAAAAGTTCTTTTCAAACTGGGAACATAGACAGAGGACTGAAATACACATGACACTTCATCTATCTTCATCTTTTTGCACAGATCTCCCCTCACAATATAGACCCAAGCTTGTTTAAAACAAATTGTGGTTCTATCTTGAGTCCAACTTTTTTAGCACAGACTTAATTATATATATGATACATATAGTTACCTTTCAAACCAATGAGAAAGGCTCCAAAAGAAGAAGAAAAAGTGATTCATAACAAAGCAAACTACATGAAGGTCAATAAATAAAACAAGAAAGCAACAATGTAAATCAAACTTGTAAAACATTTCTTCTTGGTTCAGTACCTTCAGCCAAAGTCTCTCTAGAAATGGTGATCAAACTAGGAACATAGACACAGGATTTTAGCTTTATATATGCCACTTCATCTATCTTAATCTTTTTGCACAGATCTCCCCTCACAATATAGACCCAAGCTTGTTTAGGCTTCTCGCGAAGAAAACACGTAACGAAGGTCTTTCCATAGACATTATTATCGACGAAGTAACTTGAAGAAATGTTGTTGCAAACCATGGGAAACTTAGGTATTGAGATAGTCATGAAATTAATCCACACCACGTCCTCTCCATTGCCAATTTTCTTCTCTGTCACCCAAATCTTAACATCTTTCCCTCCTACGGATTGTTGTAACACAGAAAGCCGATCTCCCTTGTAAATCGCGAGGCCACGAGTATGGGAAGAACTATGTGTCCCCTTAAACGGTAGAATACAAAAGGTCTTTACTACCACGTTCGAATAATCGAACATTCGGATGAAATACTCCTGACCAGTATAAGCTGTCCAGTACAAATTTCCAATCAAGGAGACCTTGTACATACACTCATCGACTATTTTCTCTTCTTTGCTATAACGTTGACTGGTATGATAAGTAACGTTCCACGCATTGGTTGCAAAATCGAAGACTGCAAATCTCGTATTATCTTCACCAATATTCCTCCCAGGAAACTTCTGACCACCAATAATCTTGTAACTCTTTTCGATGCTACTACTACCATCGTAACCCATGCTCTGCCAGCCAAACGGATACTTACCCGGGTCAATCCATTCAGTCTGATTAAATAACGGGTTTCGAACCACGGTTCCATAAACAGAGTTGTACAAGAACAAGCAACCATCGCAGGTCCCCATGAGATTATAACCGCGACCGCGTAAATCAAGACTTAAATCAGTTACTTTTATAGTTGGGTCGTCGTTGTTGAGATCGACACTTATCGAATAAATATGGGAATGTGTCTGTAACAAGAATTCTGGACGACCGAAAGCCAACTGTCTGATGACGAATCTCTTATGGTTGAAAAGAGTGTTCCATTCTTTGCAAACTGATCTGAAGCGAACAAGAGATCGAGGTGGAACTCGAACGAGTATCTCTTCTTCTAGTTCGGATGGAAGCTTTCTCACCGCCATTAGTGGAAGCTTTCTCGCAACCATTATTAGGGTTTTTTTTTTTTTTTTGTAAACGACGGAGGGGAAGAAATCTTATTGTATAATAAACATCCGTTTACAAAGTTAGTCAATAAAAATCGTGACATCCCCTCTTATTAATTTAGAAGTACATACTTTTTTAATTAACCTTTTATTTATAAGGTCATCTTTACTAAGGGGTATTAATTGAGAGGGTTATTTAAAAATATATATATAATAATGAAAAAAAAAAGAATCAACGCGGAGAAACGGTACTGAAAATATTAAGGGAAGCAGCGTTACTCTTCTCAAATAAACATGTGTCAGCTTTTGAATGGCTATTATTAATAAAAAGTAATACATATATATAAATGATTAAAATAATATTATTTTTTATTAAAGGAACGTGACCACGTTGCACCAGTATTGATGCTCGATTTTCATCATACAAAAAAAAAAAGATTTTCATAACTATACTCCTGCTATTTGAATTAATATCAAAGTTTATAGTTATTATTTGTTATATCCGAAAAACATGTATAAAATAATTTTAAAAGAAAATTAGTATTCATAAATTAAATATTGTAAATACTTTTAGCTTGCTAAAAAAATTTAAATTCTTTCAGATCATGTTATGAAACCAGTTAGAGTTTACATAAATATGATTATATAGTTTTTTACGGTTGGTCTACTAAAATACATAAAATATTTTAGTCTGATATCAAATAAGTTAAAAGAGATATCTAAAATTATAGAATTTAGTATTAATCAAAACTTATTAAAACAAACTTAAAAAAGTAAAACATATATTTTTTATGTTATGGAGATTTTTTTATATATTCATAAAAAATATATATTGAACCAAAATAATTTTTGGTCTATATAAACCATATTTTCAAGAACTGTAAAATTTGGCATCAGATATCTAGGGTTGTATTGGTGACCATACAAATTCCATTGGACACACCATTTATGGTTATTTATGGGTCAAGGTCCAAATACCCAAATCTGTCCAACCAAATAGGACCATGACCAATTGGTCTGTCCATTGGTTGCAGATTAAGCAAAATAAACTCATAATTGACGAAATGATTTGAAGTAGATCGAGATGTTTTGATAGATCAGATGATTTGATAAAAACCTAATTTTTATCGTCGAGAGGCTGAGAGAGAAAAGGAAAGAGAAAAAAGCGAAATGAAAAAAAAATTTCCCCCAAATTGTAAACCTAATTTTTTGGGGTTATTAGACGGCCGTCCAGGTTTGAACCGTATATCAATGAACTAAATGGTTTTAGGAATTGACATTTTTGCTTAATAAATAAAACCAGTCAAATGTTTTGAGCCCAATTGACATCCGTAGCTATGTCAAACTCTACATGTACATATCACGTGATTACTCTACGGATTTAATCTTTATTTTTCTTGATTCTCTTTATGCATACATATAAGACGCTGTTCTTTACTTGTAAAAAATTGAGGTTGGATACTTACATGATAAATATTTAAGCAACCGAGCTAGGCTATGCATATACATCGGAAGTTCTAAACCCATTTCTAAAGATGTCTGATAGGTGGAAGCTAGTATCCAAAGTGTGTTCTGATAGGTGGAAGCTTGTGGAAATCAAACAACTTTATTGAATTACAAAAAAAAAAAAAAAAACAAACAAACAAACAAACAAAACAAGAAAACAACAATTGAAATCAAACTCGTAAAAAACTTGTTCTTCTCCACCAGCTTCATGGAAAGTCTCTGAAGGAATGGTGATCAAACTAGGAACATAGACAGAGGACTGAAACTCACGTGCCACTTCATCTATCTTAATCTTTTTGCATAGATCTCCCCTCACAATATAGACCCAAGCTTGTTCAGGTTCCTCAGAAGGAAAACACAGAACAAAGCTCTTTCCATAGATACTATTATCGACGTAGTAACTTGTAGAATTGTTATGAGTACGTAACTTGGGGAAGTCAGGTACTGAGACTGTCATGAACTTAATCCACACCACATCGTCTCCATTATCCCCATTACCAATTTTATCCTTTGTCACCCAAATCTCAATCTCCTCCTGTTTCTTTGGATTGTTCTAACACTGAAAACCGATCTCCCTTGTAAATCGAGAGGATACGAGTATGAGTATCACTAAATTCTCCTTTACACGGTAGACTACAAAATGTCCTTTTTATCTCTTTCGAAAAATCGAGCATTTGGATGAAATACTGACCCCTTTCGGGATATAAAGTATGAGCTGTCCAGTACCAATTTCCATTCAGGGAAACTCTAGCATTACTGTACGCTTCGTTTACTAATCTTGACTTTCCGGGATAACTGGTATGATCTGTAACCTTCCACGTATTGGTTGCAAATTGGAAGACTGAATATGTATCAGTAACTTCACCATGCCAATAAGAAGTAGTCTTATTGCCAAAAATCTTGTAACTCTTCTGGGGTCTACTACTATCGTAACCTAAGCCCTTGCAACATGAAATGGAATTCCCGGTAATCCATTGTCTCATCAACAACGGGTTCGAAACCACGTATCCGCCTCCTTTATGAAAGTCGTTGTTGTACATGAACAAGCAACCATCGCAGATCCCCTCGAGATAATAAAGGCGATCGTGAAAATCAACACATAAATCAGTTACTTTTATAGTTGGATCGTCGTTGTTGAGATCGACACTTACCGAATACATATGAGTACGTGTCTTTAACAAGATTTCTGGACGACCGAAAGCAAAGTTTCCGTTGGCGAATCTCTTATCGTTGAAAAGAGTGTTCCATTCTTTGCAAACGGATCTGAAACGAACAAGAGATCGAGGTGGAACTCGAACGAGTATCTCTTCTTCCAGTTCGGATGGAAGCTTTCTTGGCGGCGACGACATTAGGGGGTTTTTTTTTTTGAACCAATGGATGCGAATACTAATGTGGAGATGGAGAGGGGTATTTAACATGGATTATAGAAGACTTTGTGGAATTCAATTAATTTTGGATTTTGGAAGACTTAAGTGAGTTTTATATTTGGTGGAACTGTTACATTTTTTTGTTAGTAAAAACGAACAACAGTTTGTGATTTTGTGAAATTTAAAAAGAATAATAGCAGTGATTGTAGGAGATTTTTAAAACAAAAAAAAAAACGGATTTCAAATAAAATTGGATAATTATCCAATCAAATTTTACTTTTTAAAATTAGAATTTTACTCAGAATTAAAATAAAGTAAATATACCCAAAATATCAACTCAATGATAGGATTTCATCGTTTTCCCCTCACAGAAAATCAATGATAGGATTTCATCGTTCTTCGGCATCATTACGAGGGTTTTGTTAAGGAAGAAAAGGAGGAGCATTGCAATTTCCCCTTTCGGTTCATATTTTATATATATTATTTGAGAAAATTGAAAATTTTTATTTATTTTTGACAGAAAAAAGGAAAATAAACATATATATAATTTTATCAATAATATTATATTTATAATGTTTTATATTGTAAACGTCTAAACTGCTAAAAATTTAAAATCACCATTTTATTACCATTCGACTCAAAAAATTGTAAACTTGAAAATGAAATTAAAAAAAAAATGAAAAAAATGACATATCTTTAGAAGTCTTATTCGTAAAAGGGATTCTTGTTTATTATGAATTTATGATCAACAGCAGTAGCCTCCTTATATACAAGAGTGTATAAGATACAATAATGTTTAACCTAATATAACAATCAGACCTAAGACTAACCATAAGACCCAAGGCCCTAACTCAGCCCAATACAACAATGGGGGGGTGGGGGGACAAACACCCCATTTTATTACTGTTTATTGGAATCATGGTTTTTGATAGATTCTTCAAAGCTCTTATTGGTTATTTTATTTGTAAACGTCTAAACTGCTAAAAAATTAAAATCACCATTTGATTACCATTCGACTCAAAAAATTGTAAACTTGAAAATGAAATTAAAAAAAAAAAAATCGAAAAAACGACATATGTTTAGAAGTCTCATTCGTAAAAGGGATTCTTGTTTATTATGAATTTATGATCAACAGCAGTAGCCTCCTTATATACAAGAGTGTATAAGATACAATAATGTTTAACCTAATACAACAATCAGACCTAAGACTAAGCATAAGACTCAATGCCCTAACTCAGCCCAGTACAACAATGGGGGGGGGGGACAAACGGCCCTAACTCAGCCCAATACAAACAATGGGGGGGGCAAACACCCCATTTTATTACTGTTTATTGGAATCATGGTTTTTGATAGATTCTTCAAAGCTCTTATTGGTTACTTTATTTGTAAATCTATAACCAATTTGGAAAACTTTATTAGTTTTTGAATCAATATATATTTGGATTTTGAAATAACATATTTTACCTATATATATATGTAAAAATATTTTCATACCGTGGATTTTGAAATCCAAAAACATATGATTTTAACTAGAATTTTGTTTTGCGATTTTATCTAGTACTTATAAATCATAGAACCAAATTTTAAATACATGATTTTGATAATAAGATTGGTTAACTCATTAAAATACATGAACCAATAATCCCTCTTCGTTTTCGATGCAAAATCTTTCTATTCTCACCAAAAGTAAATCATAGCATGCATGACTATATGTTTACTTGTAAACTATCTAAGGGTTACTAGATTCTCCCTCTCCCCTCTTTTACAAGGATTCATCCTGAAATCCCTTAGGATAAAAGTTAGAGACTAGCCATTAACTGATGCTGACCTTTTGATTTATTAATTACTATATAGATTTTTAGGTTAAGGTGTAGCCTCTTTATGATTCCAACTGGTTTCTTTCTTTGGTCCTCATATGTCACTTTAATTACTCCTTTTTTTTGAAGACATTGATCAATATACTTGTGGCTCATTGCTACGACGTTATCATACTCAATCCATGCCTAACATTATCTTTTAAGGTTTACCGTTGTGACTGTTTCACATGACCGTCATTAGGCAATATTTCGATGTGTTATTTCCTTAAGATTACTATCTCACATATTCAGGGATTTCTTGAATATAATTCACTACTTTGTAATGTGTGTTGCATAACTTCACTCATGTCATAAGGCTTCAGCTATGATGTCATTGTCCTTATGACAATCAATCATATCGGCCTTTCACGGGTGTCACTTTCTTTATGACATCCTTAGTTATCATCTTTTGATCCAATTGAGATTTTTAAGTTACCATTACGAATAAGTAAATAACTAACTAGATTCGAGCAATAAATGGTATATCATTCAACTTCAAAGCATACTCAAAACTTCAAAACCAAATTGTAAAAACATAAACTCAGGCTAAGAAGTAAGAACAGAACATAGCATAAGTAAAAAAACATATTTATCAATACAATTTTTTTTTTCTTCTGTAAATTAAAATCTCATTATTAGAAAACTATCATTCTACTTTTGTTCCACTCTCAATTCTAGACCGTTATTCTCGTCTGTTCAGCAGTCACATTCTAACCACACTTGTCCCATCCGATCCACACCGTCCAATTCCATCCTTGAAATATTATTCTTGCACAAATTAGGATACTACTACTGTCAGTCACTATCTTTTTTTCCTTAATTCATAAATTCATTCTTTCACGTATTTGTTAATAAAGCTTCCATTTATATGTAAGAAAAGTCACAACCAAAAATATATAAATCGAAACGCATGGATCAGGCCTTTCATCAAGTGTATGTGTAGGTAGTGGCATCAAGAATCTTTGTAATCAGGCGGCTGCTGTGTTTTACTGACCTTTCCTTCTTCATTATATATATTTCACAAAGAGCCACCACCACCACAACAATAACAACAATGTCTCTTCTTCTTCTCCCTACGAATTTACAACAATGCCCTTCTCCATCCTCCTTCCCTTCTCCGTCTCCGTCTCCTTCCACCGTCTTCTCCGTCGTCGTGCCTCGTCGGAGATGTCTCAGATTGGTTACTTCTTGTGTCTCCACCGTTCCGACCTCTGTTTCTAATGGCTCTGCTCCCGCTTCTGTTCTTGTCGTTGAGCGAGAACAGATTCGTCTTGGTCTTCCTAGTAAAGGACGTATGGCTGCTGATGCCATTGATCTTCTCAAGGTTTGTGATTTTTTACCTGTTTGGGTCTCTCATTGTCTCTGTCTCAGTCTCAACAAACATAAAGACTGAGACTTTTTATCCTCGTAAATGGTTTCAATTGAGACTAATTTATAAACATATAGCTTTCAGCATTCTGTGTTTGTGAAACTTTGATTGGTTCTGACAACTTTGATTGATTCAACTCAAACTTTGATTAGTTCTGAGAATTAATTTTAGCAAAGTTGGGATCTTTATAAAGATCGAATCTTGGCTAATTGAAGCCTCATTTGAACAATTTACTCACTGAAATGTTGTTCTCCCTCTCACTTTGAGTGAAGTGAACATAGTGATTTGTAATCTCATATCACGATTTGACGTCTCGTGTTTGTTGTGAAGGACTGTCAACTGTTTGTTAAACAAGTCAATCCTAGGCAATATGTTGCACAAATTCCTCAGGTATGCTTTCAAAGCAAACTCAAAACCACAGTGTGTTTTAGTTTTGTGTATGACTTACGTTGGTATCTTTTTTTACCATGTGTTTCAGTTACCAAACACTGAAGTTTGGTTTCAACGGCCAAAAGATATTGTCAGGAAGTTACTCTCAGGAGATTTGGATCTAGGCATTGTTGGTCTTGACACGCTTAGTGAATATGGTCAGGTAAGTGATGACCATAACAGTTTACTACTCTTGAAGAGTTTTGATATCATGTTCAGAATGTAAGAATTCTTAGTGGTGGTGGTTATTATCATTATGCTCATTGTAGAGATAAAACCACCAGTTGTTGTGCTAGCCTATATAGAATTTAGAATATATATTTTCTCTGGATGGCCTTGTTGGCACTATGATTAAGATGTTTGAGTTTTCATTTTAGGAAAATGAAGATCTAATCATTGTCCATGAAGCTCTCAACTTTGGAGACTGCCACCTGTCTATTGCGGTATGCTCTAATCTATTATCATTCGGGTCTTCATATCATTACTGCAGATGGTTTACTGATTGCATCTCAAATGATCTCAGATACCCAACTATGGGATATTTGAGAATATAAATTCTCTGAAGGAGCTAGCACAAATGTCCCAATGGAGTGAGAAGAGACCCTTACGCCTTGCTACTGGCTTCACTTATGTATGATGAGTTACAGATGCTCCTTTGGTGCGCTGTTGTCGTTAATTTCTCTCAGTGTTCATTTTGCTTCAATATGATAGTTGGGAATGATTCAACTGGTTTTTGCAGCTCGGCCCCAAATTTATGAAAGAAAATGGCATTAAGCATGTGACATTTTCAACTGCAGACGGAGCACTGGAGGCAGCTCCCGCGGTGAGATTACTTTATTTTACATACATCTACAACATAGCTATGCTGTATTGTTAGACAATGGTTCTCCCATAGGGATAGAAATAGGATCTATTTTTCAATGAAACTATAGTTTGCTGCATCTTCATGGTTGCATCTGGTGTACTAATGTGTTAGATCAATCTACATGGTTTCTTTCCTTATCCTTTGTTGTTTGTGTAGTTGAAACTTAGAATTGCCTATGGTGGAAAGATTTGTCCTGATTGTCAACGAGAATTGGAACATTTGGCATTAAGTTACTTGTATTGTTATCTGAAAACAAGTGTTAAACTGATATGCTCTGCGGAGGATAATGTTGTCAGTATGTACTTTGTAGTGTTCTGATTTCACATCTACTGTACACTGCCATCAGTATATGTTGACTCGAATGTTCTTGTTAATTAGATGGGCATAGCTGATGCCATTTTGGACCTTGTGAGTAGTGGGACAACACTCAAAGAGAATAACTTAAAAGAAATAAAGGGAGGTGTTGTGCTTGAAAGTCAGGTGATGTGAACTTCTTTGCACCATGAGCTGTCTGTTTATAATCAGTTGGCGACCATCATCAATCCTCATCGTCTCTTTTTCATTTTCAGGCGGCACTTGTGGCAAGTAGAAGAGCATTGACCGAGAGAAAAGGTGCACTAAACACAGTACACGAGATTCTTGAGAGATTGGAGGCGCATCTAAAGGCGGATGGCCAATTCACTGTATGCACTTGGTTCCTATGATAATTTTTTCCTTATTGACCCTCGCTTTCTTTTCTCTAATAATTTCATTTCAGGTTGTTGCAAACATGAGGGGAAATAGTGCTGAGGAAGTGGCTGAGCGTGTGTTGAGCCAACCATCATTGTCAGGATTGCAGGTAATGTTTCAGTATGGCTGAAATTCTCAAGCCTTAGTTTTAAAGTTCTTTCTGATGATTTATGGCTTTTCTTATAATGAGCAGGGACCAACAATAAGCCCAGTTTACTGTACAAAAGATGGCATAGTATCAGTTGACTACTATGCCATCGTGATTTGTGTACCAAAAAAGGCCCTATATGACTCTGTGAAGCAACTGAGAGCGGTTAGTAATCTCTGCTGTTACTTCCATCCCAATGTTTAAATCTTGATGTTCTAGTTTTGGTTTAACAGCTACTCGGGTACATCCATAGTTGACGTTCTAAAGATAGTTTCATGTTTCCACGTTTGCATTGATCACGTTCCAAATAAATGTGTGTTTATCGTCCCCTCTCTTGGTTCTCTAGTCATGGTTAGAAATGTTATATGCAGGTCGGAGGCAGTGGGGTATTAGTTTCACCTCTGACCTACATTTTTGACGAGGATACTCCAAGATGGGGTCAGCTCCTGAGAAACCTCGGGATTTAAATGTCTTGCTAAGGAAGATGCATATGATGAACAAGTTTTAAGAAGACTCTTTGGTGTAATCTCTGAGTTTTAGTACCTTTTTTTTTCTTCTTCTTTCTTTTTCCTTTTCTGCTGCACCTCGTTGTCTTCCTTGCTGTTGTAATTGTTACCTCTCTTTTCTGTATGGGATCCTATTCGTTGTTGTTAATTCCGTTGGAACAATAAAAACAAGTCTTTTTAATAATACATCCTTCTATTTAATTATACATCTTTGCAATATAAAGGAAACCTGGGAGGTGTTTTGGTCTCAGAAACCAGTTCCTCTACCCATACTACAAAGAAGAAGAAGAAGAAGAAGTACAGTATGCTAAGTTGGCCTTTTTGAGACTGACTTCCCAACTTTGTATCATCACACACTTTTCAAAATTCATTTCTCTGTCTCGTTTATGGTCCAGAAGTTAATCTTTGTATATAATCAGTGCTATACTGCTATATTAGATTAACATTCTAATAGTTGTTATAGAAAGAGCCGGAGGGGGGACAGACACTTTAGCACTCAAAATCCAAACAAATAAAGAATACATAAACACACATACACAGACACTCAAACGCGCACACACACATACACACACACAAACGCGCACACACGCACAGATACAGGCAAACACGTAGATATCACAAATATTGATTTGCATAGATCCATATATACACTTGCAGAGTACATGATTTTCTCTGTATTTTGGTTGATTCAGCTAAAAGTGCAGGGAGGAAGAGGTAGTGTAAAGAGGTGCAGATATTTCAGTCGAAGATTCTTTCTTCTTGAAGAAAAAGAAACCTCCCACAAGAGGAATGATAGGTTTCTTCTTCTTCTTCTTATAGTTTTCGCAAAATACCCGTCTCTGTTTCCTTTGTTAGTCTCAAGTATCTGAGCCAATGAAGGATACTCTTTCTGTATCCTCCTCGTCAGCTCTTTCCTCCTCTCTTCATCTCCGCTCTCTTTCTCTTTTGGTTCCTTGAAGCTCACAGATTTGGCCATGGCTGCTGCGCTCTTCCCTGCTGCATCAGCCTCGGCTTTCGCCATCTTTGACATGTTCTTATGTAGCTCGGCGTTTAAAGTAGCCAAAGCCACCTCTGTCTCTGACTCTCTCTCCTTCAACATCTTCACCTCTGTCTTTGTTTCCGTTATCTCAGCTTCAAGCTTCTTCAAAACATCCATGATCTCTTCTTTTGGACCTTGAGGAGAAGAGGGCAACAAGGAGCGTTGCTTCCATGGAGAAGATGGTAAAGAAGCGGTCTGGCTGATACTAGGACTAGCAATAGGACTTACTGATATAGCAGTCTGGCTGATGCTAGGACTTACCGATATAGCAGTCTGGCTGATGCTAGGACTAGCAACAGGAGTTCTTGGTTTAGCGGTCTGGCTGATGTTACGAGTAGCAATAGGACTTGCCGGTTTAGAGTTTAAGGTATGAGTTTGTATCGGTAGCATAATCCGTTGGCCAAATATGGCAACAGCTTCTTTAACCGAGCTAAACGGACGAGATGTATCGACATGATGATTTTCTTCCATCTCGTCTATATCCATGGAGGAACAATAGATAGAGAAGAAGGTATTGTATTGGTAATGTTTGGTAGAATCGGTTTGGTTTCTTTGCTTTTACAGCAAATTATAGGCATAGATTTGATTACCATTGTGTCAAGGTGAAGACAAAACCATTCTAAGTACTTTTAGAAGTTGACTCGCCAACTACTACTTGTTTCCTAATCTCTTTACATTGTCCAGTATTATTAGTAAACAGTAGAAACTCGCCAACTAGTTCTTGTTTTGAATCACCACAGTGATATGTGGATAAATAATTATTGAAATCTCACAAAAACGAGAAGCCACAAACCAAACACCAAATAAAATAAAGAACACAATTTAAAAAGGAAAAAAAACAGAGACCTTTACTTAAAGAGAAAGATTGACTTCACGATCATCCACCTATCGAGGTCTTCCTGTACCGTTTGCATCCCTAGCAAGTCTATCCGCTTGACTTCCAGCAAACTTTTCTCTGTAATGGTTCATCTCTTCCTCTTCCAATTTCTTGAACAATGTTTGAGGTGTTCCAATCCTGTGGTTGGGAGGCAGAATCTCCCAAAGTCTACTTGCTTGTAATACCTCTCCTTTCTCATCCGAGAGTGAAAAGTTTGGTGGCAAGTTTAGCTGTTTAAACACCTACAAAACACAAGAGAGACAACACTAACCACGCTTAGCATATTCTACTAAATCTAAACATAATAAACGTTTCTGAAAATATATAACTGACCTCACGAGAAAAAGATGGCATGAAAGGTTCTAATAAACGCGCAAGAAGGTGTACTAAACCAGCAGCAGTTCTTATAACAACTGCACAAGAAGGTTTGTCTTCTTTGTAGAGTTTCCAAAATTTGGTATCCTGCAAGTATGTGTTCCCTGCTTTCGATATGCTCATTGCGGTTTGAAGCCCTTTCTTGAGCTTAACCTTTTCCATAGCTTCAACATATTCCTCCACCAATGTTCCAACGTTTTCAACAAGTGATCTCGTAAAATCATGAGATTCAGGATCAGTAGTAGCATCAGGAATAACAGATCCATAACCTCCTTTATCTTCAGGCTTTGCTATAAAACTCAAAACTCGATTAACAAAGTTTCCAAGATTATTCAGCAACTCGTCATGAAGCTTTGTTCTCAAATCATTCCATTTGAAATCTGTATCAGACTTCTCAGGCCTGTTGGTCAGCAAGTAGTATCTCCACACTTCGACAGGTATATTAGTATCTTTCACATCATTACCAAACACTCCAACACCTTTACTCTTCGAGAACTTGCCGTCTTCGTAGTTTAGATATTCAGTCACACTAACCGTCTTCATCATAGTCCAATCTTCACCAGTTCCAAGCTGCGTTGAAGGAAACAAGACAGTGTGGAAAAACACATTATCTTTCCCCATAAACTGATAAAGTTCAACATTCTCAGGATTCTTCCACCACTTCTCCCATTCAGATGTGTAACATGATGTTATCGAAACGTAACCAATAGGAGCATCAAACCAAACATAGAAGACTTTGTCCTTATACTTCTCATGTGGAACTTGAACTCCCCACTTTAAATCCCTTGTAATGCATCTCTTCTTAAGCCCCTCCCTTTCGCTTTCGTTTTCATCCGATTCACACACGTCCTTAAGAGATGCATTTGTCGTTTGAATAGCATTCCGACTCCAAGATCCAGTAACTGATGTCTCTTCAACATAGTTTTTCAACTTATCTTTTAACAACGGAAGCTCAAGAAACAAGTGGTCCGTGTCTCGAAATCCAGGTGTGGTTCTACAAACCTGTTTGACAAATCAATCACTATTAGGAAAAGCCAAATCAACAACACAAATCATAAAAGGAGAGAAGCATATATAAACTCACCTTACACCTAGGATCTATAAGCTCAATAGGATTCAAAACCTTTCCACACTTTTCACATTGATCTCCACGAGCAGAATCGTATTTACAGTTTTCAGTTGGACAAAAACCTTCAACGAGACGATCAGCTAAAAACTTCTTGCATGTATCACAGTAAGGCTGTTTCATTGTATCTTCTGAAATCCACTCGTTCTCCCACAGCTTGCTGAAGATGTCTTGGCAAACTTTTGTCTGTTGAGGAGTTGAAGTCCGACCAAACATGTCGAAACTTATATCAAACCAATCATAAACTTGTTTATGAATTGCGTGATACGTGTCACAGATCTCTCTTGGTGTACAATTCTCTTCTAAAGCTTTTGTCTCTGTTGCAGTTCCGTACTCATCAGTTCCAGATATGTAGATCGCGTTATAGCCACGAAGACGACAGTATCTAGCATATACATCAGCGCTTAGAACACAACCAATGATGTTTCCTAGATGAGGTACGTTGTTGACGTAAGGCAAAGCACTTGTGATTAGTATATTTCTCTTGCCTGGGATTGGCAACTTGGGGACGATCTTGCCGTCGTCTTCCATGGCGAAAGAACAACAACACAAGCTAGTTAGGGTTTTCTTTTCTCTTGAAGGATCAGAGAGAATGGAGAAAGATGAAACAGAGATTTTTTCTAGCAATCTTCGTTTAACCTAAAAGAGATATGGGTAAAAGTTAATATTTAATAGGAAAAATTTGAGATTCAAAAAAAAAAAAAAAGTTGTTTTAAACAATATTAATAATGTAAGAAGATAATTATCAAAAAATTACAAAAATTTAAAAGTTTTTTTTTTAAATACTTACGAGGAGATTATATTCCATAAAATTCAAAATTATAACATTTTTTACTTATTTTCATTTTCAGTTATTAATTCTTCAAAAACATAGAAATGAGATTAAGGAAAATATACACTTAATTTTTAATTTTTAAATTTTTTAATACTCATAGATCGTCTCATATTTTTCATCTAACAAAATAATTTATTCAAAAATACTTCTTTAAACTTTGTTCTATTGGTAAAATTTTTTTAATTTAAAAGTAATTTTTTTTTATCTTTTTAAACCAAATTCTTCTACTTTCTTATATTAGAGGTAAGATTAATATGTTGACCAAAAGAAAAAAAATTAATATATGCGTCTTTTTTTCTAGTACTGTATTTTAAAATTAAAATTCACATATAAAATAAAATAAAAATTATCATAAGAGAAGGACAGAGCTAAGGTTCTCTCTGTGGTTTATTTTTTGAGCCAACAATTTTAGTAATTAAAAAAAAACTTTACAAAAGTGAAAGTAAAAAGACATATAATAGTTGGCTTATTGTCTCCGTATAGACATTTTCTAGGTGGTTGTAAAACATATATTTGTAACATATAATATATTTAAGTGTAAAAAATACACTTTTAATTGTAAAATACATAAAAGATTTATAAATGGATATAAATCAATGTATTATAGCAAAAATAAAACTTATAAAGAACATACATCAAATTTTAATATAATTTTGTTTAATTTTATTTTATTTACAAAACTTTAAATCTGCATATCGGGCAGATCCTTATCTAGTTTTATATATATGTAATTTCTGTATCTGCGTATAATGCTTGTATTGTATTTGATTTTATATTTTGTGTGATATGAAAGTAACTGTTTTGCTGTTAAAAAAAGAAAAGGTTATACACATTTTTAATTATGATTAAATTGGTTATAGTGAATATGGTTTGGTTCGGTTAACGATCGGTCGGTTTGATAACTACATTTTGAGAGAAAAAAGATAACGAAACTTGGGTCTGAAAAATATAAAGCCCATTAGGCCCAATAATAAACATTCTTCTCCGTCTTCCAGGTTCCGTTTTGATCGGACGGGACCAGAGGCAAACTCCGAAGAGAATGGCTCCGAAGAAGAAACCTCAGAAGCAAAGCAACAAAGCTGCTGCTTCTTCTTCATCATCGAAATCGAATTATCAGAAACCTTCTTCAGGCCCTAAGCTTCAGATTTCGGCGGAGAACGAAGATCGTTTGCGGCGGTTATTGCTCAACTCTGGCCGCTCCGGTCCTTCGGTTCCGGCTCCTGTCAGCAATTCGCTCTCCAAGGCTCAAAAGACCAAAAAACTTACTAATGTCTACGAGAAGCTCTCTTGCGAAGGCTTCGTTGATGATCAGATTGAGCTCGCTCTCTCTTCTCTTAGAGTAAAACTCTTTCACCATATTCTCGCCTTTGTTGCAATTTTAAGTTTTAGGTAACACTTTGAAAATGTCTGTTTCTGATACAATGTGTATTATTTATGTTAAGGATGGAGCTACGTTTGAGGCTGCACTTGATTGGCTTTGTTTGAACTTGCCGAGTCATGAGTTGCCAGTGAAGCTTTCTACTGGAGCTTCTCGATTTCCTACCACAGGTATGCATAAAATTGCGTACACTTAAATGCTTATACAGTATTGGTATATCAATGCGCGTTTACCTTCCCATTGGTGTTCCAGGTGGTTCTGTTGGTGTGATATCGATCTCCAGGGATGATTGGAATGATTCTGCTGACTCTTCAGTTCAGGTGGAGGAGGAGGAGCCTGAGGTTTTAGTTCGAGTGAAGGGTAAGAAAGATGAAGAAGATGCTCTTAATTCTAGTAAATCATCTCAAGCTGATTGGATCCGTCAGTATATGATGAGACAGGAAGAGGTACTCATATAGAATGCTTAATCATGATGCACTTTGTTTAAGCTTAATACATGATAGTTCTAGCCACATAGTCTTGGGTAGAGTTAGAAAATAATCTGAAAGCGTAAATAAAAGCAATATTTAATGCACAGATTAAATTGCTCACTGAATCAACTTTGCAGGAAGAATTGGAATGTTGGGAAGATGAGGTTGATGGTATTGACTCCAGCAGGAAGGTAAATCAAGTTGTTTGCAAGCTTTTTTTCTCCATTATAACACCAAATTGGAATATGGTAGACTATTAGTGAGACCTGTTCCTTAATGGATGTGATAAGGTTACACTTTTGCAATTTCCTTGTATGTTAGCTTTCACGCATCTTGCACAAGGGTAAATATTCCCTCAATGATTTTGGACCTTTACAAAACTGTAAATATCTTGAAGCTCTTGAATTTGGATCATGAATTGTTGTTTTTCTGAAAACGGTATAATGTGGGTTAAGGTTATCTGTCATGGCATAAGTTCCGTAAAGCTAATTTTCTCGTTTTTCTTATTTTTTTTGCGGCTCTGGTTATGGCAACCTGTTATCAATATCTTTTCCATTTGGTAAAAGTGGAACCTTTATTCATCTGCTTTTGATGATTATGTGAAATTTCAGACTTCAATCAATCATTTTGCACATCATATTGGTCTTTCTTCCTGGTTTTTATGTCTCTCTCTACTGTGATATCTTGATTTCACAAATCACACTAGGTATCCGGTCCGAGGTCTTTTGATGTGATTGCCAAAGAATATTATACGGCAAGATCAAATGCTATGAAAGCAAAGCAGAAGCGTGATAAAAAAGGACAGGAGCAAGCAGGCCTAGCCATTCGCAAGCTCAAGCAAGAGATATCTGATCTTGGTTAAGTTCAAACTTTTAGTAATCGATCACTCTATCATTTGACCTGGTGCAGCATGTCATGAGCTATATGATTTTATTTTGCAGGGCTATCAGAAGCGACGTTGGAATCTGAATTTCAGCGTGAACATGCTTTTGAAAGTGCTACAGAACAAGAATTAACCTGTCCAATGCCCGATAACACTAATGATTCAGTTGATACTGACGATACATCTGTTCAGCTGGTAGATAACTCGACCTTGGATGCCAATCCTTCTGGGAGCTGTGAATCCGAAGAAATTGAACCTAAAGTCCTTCCCTCAAGTTCCTCGGGACAAGATTTAGTTGCATCGGATGAGGATTCAGAGGACGTGGAGCTTGGCGATACATTCTTTGAAGAAATTCCGCCTTCTGAAGCTTCACCCCATGAACTTCTGGAATTGCAGAAGGAGGAGAAGATGAGAGAACTACGCAGTGAGAAGAATCTCGGGAAACTAGACGGTATCTGGAAGAAGGTAACTCTTTCATCAAACAAGATTCTAGGATCATTTACTTTCAAAATGCTGTTGCAAGTAATGGTGCTCAATGCATTTAATGCGCATATGCTTGCTTCTTAATTTTTCATTTTGTCACATATGCTGACATAATGATTAAGTGAGTTCTAAGTAGTCTTAATAGATATGGAATTTCCTTCTTTCGCTTTAACGTGTAAGCTTGGTTATTTCCCTGGTCCCTTTTCTTCTTGGTTTGTTCTACTGAAAGCTTTAACACTGGCCGGCTTCTTTTGGTCGACTATCTATTTAACTTATAAAATTTACAGGGTGAGGTGCAAAAGATCCCAAAGGCATTTCTTCATCAATTGTGTCAAAGATCAGGGTGGGAAGCACCAAAGTTCAGTAAAGTAACCGGTGAAGGAAGGAATTTCTCTTATACTGTAAGTATTCTGCGCAAAGCCAGTGGACGGGGTAAAAGTAGACAAGCCGGGGGTCTGATAACTCTTCAACTTCCTCATAAAGATGACAACTTTGAATCCATCGAGGTACTCGTTTAATCCATGTTTTAAAGTTTTATATCCTTTTAGTAAGATGTGAAAGTGTATCTGGCTAGGGTCTCGTGACTAAATGTAGTTGGGGATATATCTTCTCTCAAGAAAGTTCCAGTTTAATTCCTTGATTGCCAAGTTCTGACTTCTGAGTAAACAAGAATCTATAGTGCACTATTATTTGGTTAACAACGTCGCTCAAAGTTTTGGGTCTGATTATGAACCTTATCCAAGTTGTAAGCTGTTGATTGGAAATAATCATTGGTGCCTGATAAATATGTTGACCATATGATCAGTGTACTAATATCTTGTGAACTTGTGTGTGACAGGATGCACAAAACAAAGTTGCGGCATTTGCTCTTCATAAGCTCTTTTCTGATTTACCTGTCCACTTTGCAATTATGGAGCCTTATGCCTCTCTAGTTTTGAACTGGAAACAAGGTGATTTCATTTATTTCGTCTCTTTTGTTTTATCCAATAAACTTTGCAGTAAGATGTCTTACCCCCTTCTATTTATGTTGACATTGACATATCCTATTTGAAAACAATTTTTTTCTCACTAGTCACATATCCTTCTATGTGGGGCTATAAACATGTTTGGAATTGTAACTCTACAACATTTATTTTTGCATGAGAGTTTTGGTATTTATTGTACAAAACATTTTGACTGTCAATTAGAGCATCAGTATTAATTGAAAGTTTTACCTCATATGAATAAAATGGAGGGAACACGACATAATCATGTGCTAAAGATTTAGCGTATATCTAGTGTGACCATTCTAATGTAACATAGATAGGTTCTGTTTGGCATATCTTTATTAATCTAATACAGTTTCTTTGAGCTTCTACAGAGGAATTGTTGTGTACCATACAAAACACAGAAGAAGACCGAAGAGCTAATTTTGTTGATAGGTTGCTTGAGGAGGACAATTTCAGTTTGCCTGCTTCGTCGAGTGGCATTGAGGATGCACTTCCATTGGTAGACTCCTATGTCAAAGAGAAAGATGACTTGGGTCTAGTCCAATCTAACCGCAGAGCTAAAAGTATGATTGTCACAGATACATCTGTGGCTCATGTAGTTACTAAAATAATATAACTCTGGATTTTACTGCCAAAAATTTATCAGCAGGATATATAATCCTTCATTTGCTGTCTTACAGGAGAGTCTTATATAGAAGCTGAGTGTTTATCTCTCCAACAAAAACACGAAAACAAAAAGAGAACGCAGAAGTACAAGGTAGAATATTCTTATGTTTGCACAGAAATTTGGCTCTAGATGGTAAAGAATGTCATTCATGTAGCGAATTTTATGCCTTACACTTATATATTTATAAAGCTTACCAGATTAGATTAGTTTGTTGCAGTAAGACGTATAGGACTGTGTTGTCAGCATTGTCAGATCTGTGTTACTGCAGCTCTTACAGTCATCCTACTAATCTTTTGCAGGACATGTTGAAAACTAGAACTGCGCTTCCTATATATGAAGTGAAGAATGGCATACTGCAGCATCTGAGAGAAAAAGATGTCTTGGTGGTATGCGGAGAAACTGGCTCTGGAAAAACTACACAGGTTTGGTCTCGCCAGCTGCTCCCTTTTACTTACTGTTGAGAAAATGCTTGCTGTTTGCTTCTTTATTACTGAATTTATCTTCCAGCTTAAAGCTTTGAGTTATTTCTAACTGTGCAACATTATTCCAGGTTCCTCAATATATATTGGATGATATGATTGATTCGGGGCATGGTGGATACTGTAATATCATATGCACACAACCTCGGCGTATAGCAGTGAGTATCTCGGTGTTCAGATGTGATGTTGTTATATGTTAGACGATATTATTAATTTGGGGCATGGTTGAATTTCTTGTTTGGTTCATATTGACGTAAACTACAATCCCTTTTATTCTTGTTGATCCTTTTATTTCTGCAAAGCGTAATGATGTCATTTAGTGTAGCCCTGCAGATTTCTTTTAATTTTTGCTTCTGCTATTAACTGGGTAATATGGTCTAGGCTATCTCTGTTGCTCAAAGAGTTGCTGATGAGCGTTGTGAATCCTCTCCAGGCTCAGATGACTCCTTGGTTGGGTATCAAGTTCGTCTTGAAAGTGCAAGGTCTGCCCCTTAATTTTGAGAATTTTTTTGTATTATATTATGAGCTTATATGGTTTTCCTGTTTTTACTTTCCATAATATTCATTGGAGTTGTGAATTAAGCAAATCTACCTTGGGATATTTATATCTTTGTTCAGGAGTAACAAGACGAGGCTGCTGTTTTGTACTACTGGCATTCTACTGAGGAAACTCGCTGTAAGTCCCCTATTTTATCAATAAGCTCTTGCAAGCAAATAATTCCTTTTACGTGCTATAGTGTTTTATGCTACTGAGAAAGAGTAACATTTTATGCTTTTTTGTATAGCATAATGAAAGACCCCACATTTATGAGATTATAATCAGCATTCTCTCTTATTGTTTTTTTTTTTTTTTTTTTTCTGTTTGCTCGTTTGTGCACACCTTTCAGGGGGATAAAACCTTGAACGATGTTACCCATATTATAGTCGATGAAGTGCATGAGCGGTCTCTTTTGGTGAGTCTTCATTAGCTCAGACTCTAAGCCATAAATTTCATCATTGTTAAGAAATATAGATATACAGTGTAGGGTTCTACATAACATTATCTAATGCATCACTAGGATATAAACCTGTTACCACTGAAAACTGATTTTAGTTTTAAATTTTAAAATGTGCTCTTATAGTGACACTCTACTACGTATTTAAACCTTTACAACGTCAAGACCAAAAGCTTGTATCCTTGGTGGTCTATACCTTTTTCACCACCTCTCTCTCTTCTGGCTTCTTTTGACTCTACTTAAGAATCATGGAGCCAGTCATTTTGCTTCCGGATTATTTTTGTGCTGTTAACCATTTTAAGTATCTCAGTCTCCTCCTTCCATAAAGAAAAGAATGCTAGATTTGTATTTCACATTTGCAAGCGTTTCTGACAGGAGACTGCCTTTCAATCTTTTCTTAAAATCAACTTGTGGGCGTGAACATTTTTCTTGTTTCCATTTCAGGGTGATTTTCTTCTCATTATTTTGAAGAGCCTGATTGAGAAGCAATCATGCGATAATACATCACGTAAATTGAAAATTATCCTTATGTACGTATTCGTGGCTTTTATTTTTGAAGGCAGATGTAAATAGTTAAGTAAAACTCATATTAATCTATGCTTTTGATCCTGTTCAGGTCTGCTACTGTTGACGCTGATCTATTCTCAAGATATTTTGGTCACTGTCCTGTGATTACTGCTCAAGGACGAACACATCCAGTCACTACCCACTTCCTGGAAGAGATTTATGAGAGAATTAACTACCTTCTTGCTCCAGATTCTCCTGCTGCGCTAAGATCTGATACATCTATTAAAGAAAAGGTACTTGTATTATTCGTATCGACACATCATCTGTATACTTCTGTGATCCCCTTTTTCACTCTGACCAGCAACTCCCATGTTTTTTGGGCATCTCATCCATTCACTTACTCTAAAGAGCCTGCATCAGTTGAGCTTTTCCTTAGCAGAACTAAATATAGATCGATGCAGCTGCTTAGAAATTTGCATTCCTTGACTAATGAGTTTTCTTCCGATTTTGTGTCTGGGAAATTTCATTCATATGGATAATCTTATTCTATTTGCAGAAAAAGTATACGTCCAGGTTGAAGGACTTGTACAAAGTTCTTCGTCTTTTTGTTGGGCCTAACATTGAATGGCCTTTACATTTCCATGATTGTGTGAACGCCTTTTGATCACATGTGTGTTATATGATTTTGAAATTTGGATTAAACTGTTGATATACTGTACTCTCATTTAGCTTGCACTGGAAAAGCTATGATTATGTGTGTAGTTAATAAATGGTTTTGATGTCTGCAGCTTGGTTCTGTAAATGACCGTAGGGGAAAAAAGAATCTTGTATTGGCTGGCTGGGGTGACGATTATTTGCTTTCGGAGGACTGTCTTAACCCATTTTATGTTTTCAGTAATTACAACTCATACAGTGACCAAACACAACAAAATATGGTACGGCCACTTTGAGCTTCTGTTACTGTTATTCACCTAGTTATCCTGGTCTTCTTATTCACCCAGTTATTCTGAGTCCAAATAACTTGTGAGTGTTGTGTAGAAAAGGTTAAATGAGGATATAATTGACTACGAGCTTCTTGAAGAGTTGATTTGCCACATTGATGACACTTGTGAGGAAGGGGCCATTCTTATTTTTTTGCCTGTAAGCTGATACTGAGTATATCATGTTAATGAGATTCACTCATCCTCTCTATCGCTTTGGCTTGATATTTTTTGGTTTAATAACAGGGAGTGTCAGAAATTTACATGTTACTTGATAGGCTATCTGCTTCCTATCGTTTTCGCGGACCGTCTGGAGATTGGCTTCTTCCTCTACATTCTTCAATTGCATCTACAGAACAGAGAAAGGTGTTCCTTCGCCCCCCTAAAGGCATACGAAAGGTAATATTATTCGACATCCGTATACTCAGTTGCACTATTGCTATCTCTGGTTTAGATGTCGACTCACCAGAAAGTGAGTCACTTTTCATCCATTTCAGTTGTGCAGTTTTATGGCTTTATCTTTAATCCTTTCTGTTACATGTTCTCTATTGGAAATCTATCTAAAGTTGTAAGACGTTCTAGGTTGAATGTGTTGAATATTGATGCATTTTTTTCTTCAGTTATAAGAGTTTTTCTCATTTCGTGCTACTACGTATTTCCTTTATTTCCGCTAGCATATGAATTTCAGTGATGTTCCAGAGACAACTTTTTCCCTTACCGTCTTCAGGTTAACAAAATAATTACATCGTCAGTATTGGTCTTGTTGAAAGTTGTATTATGTGTATATGATATACAGTAGAGGTTTCATGGAGCCATGGACCTCTCCAAAGCTAATCTGATTCATCTTTTGCGTCATCTCTTATGTTCAGGTTATTGCCGCTACAAATATTGCGGAGACTAGTATAACAATTGATGATGTGGTGTACGTGATTGACAGTGGAAAACACAAGGAAAATCGCTATAATCCACAGAAGGTATTCTGAATGCTAGTGAATCCATTGCATTTTCC
The DNA here is from genome assembly GCA_024034495.1 of Camelina laxa. Taxonomy (NCBI): domain Eukaryota; kingdom Viridiplantae; phylum Streptophyta; class Magnoliopsida; order Brassicales; family Brassicaceae; genus Camelina; species Camelina laxa. The sequence goes on from CM043883.1 coordinate 2,707,327, forward strand.
TTCTATGAAGATGCTTGTAGACCATCTAATCTTTTATGTTTGTTTCCTTTCCCCCTTTGAACTCCATAACTTTTTCTGAATATGAGTTGAACAGTATGTACATTTTTGTACTTAGTTGCTTCCCCTTAATTATTAGCCTGGTTTCAAGATTGGTGTCCGGTATTTTGATATATAGATTAAACTGTATCTTGGAATTACTTTTTAGTTCTCCATATTGAAACCGAAAGCTCCCTGGATTTACAAGTTCTGTTTGGTTACATTTTTGTTTATATCTGCATGATTGCTTCATGATCATTGTGTTTTGTCTCTAAAATGTCAGTTTGGTTCTCAATTAGTTTTTTAATCTTAGAAATTGTCAAGCATGGTGGAAGATTGGATATCTCAAGCAAATGCAAGACAAAGAACAGGAAGAGCTGGACGAGTCAAACCTGGGATTTGCTTTTCATTGTACACACGCTATAGGTTCGAGACGCTAATGCGTCCCTATCAGGTGTTTTGAATAAGTCCTTTCCTGGTCTCTTGTTCACGTGGTTTTAGCCATTTAACTCACCGGTTCCACACTGATTTTAAGGTTCCTGAGATGCTGCGGATGCCATTAGTAGAATTATGTCTACAAATCAAATTGCTTGGCTTGGGTCACATTAAGCCTTTTCTGTCCAAGGCAAGTGACACTATCTTTGGTCAAAAATAGATATCATTATCATCCATCTGATACTGATTTATATTCATTTTCTTCAGGCGTTGGAACCTCCCAGTGAAGGTGCTATGACCTCTGCAATTTCATTGTTACACGAGGTAATATGTAATGGATAGAAGTCTTTTCTTTCTGTAGAACTCTAAGTTCCCTGGATCAGTCATATTTGATACATCCAACCTGTCATTTGGACATATAGCTGATGTGTTTGAGGTTTTCCTGCAGTGTGTCTGATTAATCTCTTTTCCATTGTAGCCTTAGGGTTTATGTTATGCTTTCTGAAACCCCTCATTTTAGTTCTGATTGATGGAGGATCAAAAAGAGATTTTTGCATACCTTTAAGAGTTTTTTGTGCTAAGCTCTCTCTTATGAACCCTGTATACTTTAGGTTGGTGCTGTTGAAGGGGATGAAGAGTTGACACCACTTGGGCATCATTTAGCAAAGCTTCCTGTTGATGTGTTAATTGGAAAGGTTTGCTTCTGTAACTGAATCTTTCATATATATGTTTTATCCTCTCCTCACAACATCATGCCTCATCTCATCATGTGTTCTCTTTCACTTTCTTAAGAAAAAGTGTGTCTAAACTAGAGAGTGCATCGTATAATTCTTTCCACCCTTTAAGACTATATGTTTGATAATTTGCAGATGCTGTTATATGGTGGAATATTTGGTTGCTTATCACCTATTCTCTCGATCGCTGCTTTCTTGAGCTACAAATCGCCGTTTATATATCCCAAAGATGAGGTACATTTTTACTTTCTTAGAACTTGGCTGATTTGGACAAGGATTTTGTTAACGAACTCTAATTTGTTAGAAGCAAAATGTCGACCGGGTGAAACTTGCTCTTTTGTCTGACAATCTGGTGAGCTCGAGTGATTCAAACAACAATGACAGACAATCTGATCACCTCCTTATGATGGTTGCGTACGATAAATGGGTGAAGATACTGCATGAGGTATGTTATAAAAGGGATAAATGACTGTTTATCGAACAACTGAATAAAGCATGGATGGATTTAAATCTACTGATACTGGGTTTATGCCTGGTCTATTTTAGCACAGCGTTTATCAGCATAATGACATGCTCTATGTGTTTGTGATGTCTTCAGCGAGGAATGAAAGCTGCACAGAGGTTCTGTGAATCAAAATTCTTGAGCAGCTCAGTGATGCGGATGATCAGGTACATTTAACTTTTCTACAACAGATCTCCATAAAATTATTGAAATTGGATGTTTATCCTAGCTTATGGTAATAACCTTCAGTTTTGAGGTCGCCTGACTCACTATTTGGAAAATTTAGAAAGCTAAACAATTATGTTTATCTAAACATGATTTAATATGTATAAGTAGCTTGACGGAAAATAGCAGTCATTTGTTAAAGTATCTTAACCTACGTCTTAGTGGGAATTTTTATCATTATTTGCACGAGTCCCTGAAGTTTTTTTTATACTGAACGAAGGCTTACACTATTTCTGTCTTCATCCTTCAAATCTTATTATTGGTTTGTCACAATTATCAGAGACATGAGAGTACAATTTGGCACATTACTTGCCGATATCGGGCTCATCAATCTTCCTAAAACAGGAGAGGTAACTTATCTAACCCCATCTGAAACATTTTGCATAGGCATAAAGCACGCATGAGTCTAATCTTACCAGAACATTGAAATGATAGTTCTCAAGTTTACGATACAGCTCAATGAGGTTCATCATATTTGTAAGGTTGGGCAGAAAGAAGGCTATAGGTTTATTTTATGAAATTTGATCAGGAATCTCTTTGTTTTATTATCATAGTTTTCGGGGAGAAGAAAGGAGAATCTTGATGTCTGGTTTTCTGACCCAACTCAACCTTTCAATATGTATTCACAACAACCTGAAGTTGTTAAGGTAAAGTACATCTGGTGCTATTCTGCTCGGATACTTTCTCGTGTTACCAAGAATCTATATTACAATTGTAAAAGAGGTTCTATGTCATTATCTATTTGGTGGCTAACTGAATTCAGCTATCAATATGTACAGGCTATACTATGCGCAGGACTATATCCTAATATAGCAGCCAATGATAAAGGAATTACAGAGACAGCGTTTAACAGTTTGACAAAGCAAGGAAACCAAACAAAGAGCTACTCGGCATGGTACGATGGAAGAAGAGAAGTTCATATCCATCCATCTTCTATAAACAGCAACTTCAAAGCATTTCAAAACCCTTTCCTTGTATTCCTTGAGAAGGTAACCTGAGTTTTAAGATGTGAATCATTTGATTTACTTCTATTTCTTATGATCTACAACTACAAGCCTCAGAATTCCAGACTTCGCTTTGTATATATATTGGACAAGCATGGTAGTTTGTTATTAACTTGTTATTCAATTTGATGTTATTAGGCAGATTCTGGTGTTAAATAAGTAATCATCTAATCATGGGTAAATATTGTATCATGTAGGTCGAAACAAACAAGGTATATCTGCGAGATACAACCATTGTTTCTCCTTTCTCCATTCTACTTTTTGGCGGTTCGATCAATGTTCATCATCAGGTACAATTAGCCATATTGTGTTGTCTCAGAGATCCTGGGTCTTAATGTCCTTTACATCTTAAAACTCTTTGAAAAGTCTTGACACCTATGTTTCGGAATCGATTTGACGATGCATGTTGGATATTCTAATATATGGCTCTTGGTTTGTTCGATACAATCTCTGTTGGATACTCTTTCTGTGCCCTCTTTACCTTAAAAAACTTGTATCTTTTGTTGCAGAGTGGATCAGTAACCATTGATGGATGGTTGAAGCTAGCAGCACCAGCTCAAACTGCTGTTTTGTTCAAAGAGCTTCGGTTAACCCTCCACTCCATTCTCAGGGATCTTATCCGAAAACCCGAGGTACTTATTCAATCCTTTGTTTGATCTACTTGGTGAAATAAGTACTCAGGACTAAACTCTCCTCTCTCTCTTCACGTTTGCGTTTTTCAGAAATCAGGTATTGTCCACAACGAAGTCGTCAAATCTATGGTCCATCTTCTTATAGAAGAAGGCAAACCGCAACAGACATGAACTTAAAAAGGAAGATCAAATTGTCTGTAACTCACCAAGTTTTAAAGGTGAACATAGGACACAATGTTGATACTACAGTGACTTCCGCAGCTAATATTTTTATAATATCTTACTAATATTACAATGTGTACAATATATTTTCCGGGGAAATGGTTAAAAGATTATTTGAATCATTCGTTGATTAGTTTAAGAAGCCCCATTAAAAAAACTCCCATTGGAGGTGGTCTAATGTTTCATTTAGGTGCATGGAATATCAGTTAAATGGAGTAAGTAGCAAATAAAAGTGTAGCTTCTTACACAACGAAAAAAAATATATATAGACGAGACATTAGAGCTATTTGTGCAAACTCTTTAGTGTTAGAGCTAGTAGTGCACCAAGAACTAAGAATCTAACCTGCAAGCCATGTACAGACAAGACTGTACTAGCTCAGTTCTGCGCCCTTTAGTGATGTGTTTGTGGATTATAATTTTAATAACTTTTAGAAGATTTGAAAGGATTTGAGAAGATTTCTTTACTTAAAATACAGAAATTCAAATTCATGGTTTTAGGTGAGATTTGAAATTTTTTTACAATAAATCATATTAACTTCCCTAAAATCATTTAAAATTTAAAATAGTTATTACTAATGTAGTTATTACAAAATATCATAAAATTTTAAATGACTTCATTTTTATTAAAATAGTTATTACAAATTTTATTTACATTTATTAAATTATTCAATAATAAATGACAAAATTTTGAAACATTCTTTATATATTAATTGAAAAAAATATTCTTAAAAACAATTTTATCTTCACATGTAATAATGACTAATATTATAAACTAAATAAATAACTTTATTTTTATAAACTTGAAAAAAATAACTTTATCTTTTAAAGTTGACGAAAGATTTGAAAATATAATTAAATACATATTGCAATTTCATTTTCTTTCGGTTTTTTTCTCTTCATCCAGAAGAAAGAAGAAGAAGAAGGCAAAAAAAAAAAAAAAAAAAAACCTCTGCTGCCCGCTTCTTCGTTTCTCGTTGGTGTTGGTCATCGCCACCAAAAAAAAAAAAAAATCAATCTCTTAGGGAACAACGAGCGGGCAGAATATTGAAATTTTCTTTCTTCTTCTTCGTCTGTATAAAGATTAGATTATCATTTTTGGTGGAGGGGTTTTGAATTTTTGATTGATGGGTTTTTTGGTGGATACGCAAAAGGAAGGAGGTGGGCATTCATGGGGTTACGTTAGGAGTTTGGTGAGAAGGAAACAAGTCGACTCTGTTGCTAATAATAATGGTCAACAATCTCATCAACTCGCTAAAGCCCTTACTGTTCCTCACCTCGTTGCTATTGGTAACCAAACCCCCCTCATTTCTAGGGTTTTTGTGTTTCTGGGTTTTCTTATCAACAACACTCAAAAAAGTTTTGATTTTTTTTTTTTTTTTAATTGTGAAATCTGTATAATTTAATATAGGTGTTGGAGCAACGATAGGAGCTGGAGTTTATATACTTGTAGGAACAGTAGCGAGAGAGTATTCAGGACCATCTCTAGCTTTGTCTTTTCTTATTGCTGGGATTGCTGCTGGTCTTTCTGCGTTTTGTTATGCTGAACTCTCTAGTCGTTGTCCTTCAGCTGGGAGTGCCTATCACTATTCCTACATTTGTGTCGGTGAAGGGTAATTAATGCTTACTACCCTACTTTAATTCTATCAAGGCTTTTTTTTTTGTTGTCTTATTGTTATTCTTATGTTGTCGTTTAATTAAGTGCTGCGTGGATAATCGGTTGGGCGTTAATTCTGGAATACACGATTGGTGGGGCAGCTATTGCCCGCGGCATTTCTCCTAATCTGGTTAGTAACTTATTGTGGCTTGTACTCTTTCTGTCCCATTTTACAATACGTAATGTACTTGAATTCCTTTGTTTAGTGGTGTAACATTGCTGATTGTGATAGCATAAGTATAGTTTGGTTTGTGGTGTATTCTCTAAAATTGTCTGTTTTCTTGTCATGAAGCCCTTTCTTAATGAGCTATTTATTAAAATCCTTTTTTTTTGTGTGTGTGTGTGTGTGGATATCTGTCTGGTTTGATGTGTTCTATTAGTTAAGGGACATTAGTCACATTAACTAACTTGAATAGCGTGTGGGAACTATCAATGTTTCTTCTCTCATGGATTCTTCCTATATAGTTGCAATAAAAACAAAGAAACATCAGGAAGATTTTATCTCTTTTTTCACATTCGTGTTCTCTTAGCATCAGTAATTGTGTGTCGCTAAAAGGTTTATGGGTATTAAACATATTTGCAGGCACTGATTTTTGGTGGTGAAGATGGTTTGCCTGCAATTTTAGCGCGTCATCAGATACCAGGCCTTGATGTTGTTGTTGATCCATGCGCTGCTGTACTTGTGTTCTTTGTTACTGGCCTTCTGTGCATGGGAATAAAAGAGGTACAAGCTTTATATGATTTTGATCCCGACATCATAATATACATTTCAACTCGGTTCAAATTGTATTCTCATATATGCATATATCTTCTATGCAGAGCACATTTGCTCAAGGAATTGTAACTGCAATCAATGTGTGTGTCTTGTTATTTGTCATAGTAGCTGGCAGTTATCTGGGCTTCAAGACAGGTTGGGCCGGTTATGAACTTTCGACAGGGTAAGATGAGCATTCATAATGACTTGTGCCATCAGAGTTTAAGATACGTTAAAAAATTAACCATTTCTCTTTTTAGGTTCTTTCCATTTGGAGTGGATGGAATGTTTGCTGGTTCTGCTACAGTCTTTTTTGCATTTATTGGGTTTGATTCGGTTGCAAGTACTGCTGAGGAGGTAAATTTTGGAGCCATGCTCTTCTGGCAAGTTTATGTTCTTTAGAGGCTTTCTATTACTTTTCTTTTAGCACCCTTTCAAGCACTTACAGGTACTGAAAATGCTATATGCAGGTGAAAAATCCCCAACGGGATTTACCTATTGGTATTGGTCTTGCTCTCTTGCTCTGTTGTGCCCTCTACATGATGGTCTCCATTGTAATTGTTGGTTTAATTCCTTACTATGCCATGGATCCTGACACTCCGATATCCTCTGCTTTCGCTAGTCATGACATGCAATGGGCTGTGTAAGCATTGATCATTTAAGATACAGTCTGTTTCATCCTCTTAGACATGTTTATGAGATTGATCGTTTTTATCTGGGAATTTGATGTAGATACTTAATAACTTTAGGAGCTGTCATGGCTCTATGCTCAGGTTTGATGGGTGCCCTTCTCCCTCAGGTAAAGTTTCTCTACACATATCAACAGTCAATATTAGAAATACACACGACAGTCACTGGTGTGTGCTTGTTACGTAATATGATATGAATATTTTCATTTTTCAGCCACGAATTCTGATGGCGATGGCTAGGGATGGTCTGCTGCCTTCTCTGTTTTCAGACGTTAATAGACACACACAGGTTCCGGTTAAAGCAACCGTGGCAACTGGGTTGTGTGCTGCAACCTTATCGTTCTTTATGGATGTGTCGCAGCTTGCAGGGATGGTAAGACAGTTTGTTTTCCTTTTTAATACCTGGTTTACGGAACGTTTTTGCCATATGGCCTGTTATTAAGTATTTGAGGGCTTCTGATGGTGCAGGTGAGTGTTGGGACGCTTCTGGCATTTACAATGGTGGCGGTATCAGTGTTGATACTCAGATATGTTCCTCCAGATGAGCTACCTATTCCGTCATCTCTTCAAGAGAGGATTGATTCCGTTTCCTTCGTATGTGGTGAAACAAAGCCATCCGGTCATGCAGGCACTTCCAATAGCAGTCAACAACCTCTAATTGTCAAAAGTGATGCGTCGGTCGATTTCCCGGTTATCAAGAATGAAGAAGCTCTAGGGTGTTGTAAGTTACATCAAGAAGCTCAGCTATTTTTATGGAGAACATACATATTTTAGCACAAACGTCACATTAGTCAATGATTTTGTAGGGGTCCTCAGCGAAGGAAACAGAAGGATGGTCGCTGGATGGAGCATTATGTTCACCTGTATTGGGGCCTTCCTTTTAAGTTATGCGGCATCAAGCGTGAGCTTCCCAGGGTTAGTTAGTTCATCATTGTCCATTTTAACTTTTAAGCATTGTCTTTCTCCTCAAAAATTTTATTGTTTATCATATCATCTTAGCTCGTTCTTTTTCTAATATTTCAAATGGTTAATAGGCTTCTTAGATATTCGTTGTGTGGTATTGGTGGAAGTCTCCTCCTTGCTGGTTTGATTGCTCTGAGTTCTATAGATCAGGATGATGCCAGGCACACTTTTGGACATTCTGGAGGTAATGCTATATAATTGATTTGGTAAACAATCAGTACTGCACAATAAAGCTTTAGTCCTTATATGTCTTGTGTGTGTAATAAAAAACTGTTTTGAAATTCCTTTTTGAATAGGTTACATGTGCCCGTTTATTCCCCTCCTGCCGATCATATGCATTCTCATCAACATGTACCTTATGGTTAAACTTGGGTTAGTATCTCTTCACTCTGGCGCGTTCATTTACCATTTTATCTGTGCTTGTTTCTACAGCTAGATTTATTAAAGGAATTTAACTTCAGGACACCGTTTTACCTTAACTGTTTCTGTTAAAAAGCATAGTTTTAGGATGAGAATAGATGGGAGAAGAGAGCAAAAGTTTATGTGGATCTGTGTCCTTTGCGCATAGTTGGTGTTTTGTTTTTCTTTTGTCAAATGTTTCCTCTAATCTATTGAGTTGCTAACATGACAGATCTTCCACATGGGCTCGTGTATCGGTCTGGCTGCTGATTGGAGTGATTGTTTATGTTCTCTATGGCCGAAAACACAGCTCGCTCGCCAATGCAGTTTATGTAACAACAGCTCATGCGGAGGAGATATATCGCGAACATGAAGGTTCTTTGGCATAGTTTGAGAAAGCATATCTTTGGGTTAACATATGTAACAATGTAACATATAAGCTGTGTATTATCTTTTTATATGGATGAAACAAGAATGCCATAATCTATTTGTGAGCTAAAGTTCCGTCCATGGACTCTTTGTAAATAATATATATCAGAATCATGAATTCATAATCAGAAAACACTATACTCAAGTTTCAATTCATGCACTCTTACAAATAATTTGACAAACAGTACATAATCTTTGACTCATATTACAAAAGATCATAATTCATTTGACAAAAATGACTAAACTTTGGTGCCAGCAGCTAAGCTCCATACACGCAAGTTCCCAGTCTTGTCACCACTAAATAGCAAACCTCCAGGACCAATCGTGAGTGTGCTGATCGTGTGCGTAGAGAACATCTTTCCTCTTTCTTTAAAAGATGGTAGGTCGTAAATACCAACTGTTTCATTTTGGTAAGAGCAGAATATGATGGGTTTGGCCTCTGCATCGTGCACCCCACAAAGAGCAAGAACACTCTGTTCTTGTCTGCGTGTATGAGTAACTTCCAAGCTTCCATTCTCAGAATAAGCCCAAACTTTTATAGTCCCATCCAAAGAAGACGAGATCAGACACTTGTCCCAACATAAGAGTGACGTGACAGTGTCGGTATGTTGCTTCAGTGTCATTACACATTGCAGGGTGTTGAGATCCCACATCTTTATCGTTTTATCGACAGAACCAGAATACAGTAGTTGACCTCCAACAACGAAACAAGTGACTTCACCACTATGATGTCCCTCAAGAGATGTGAGGTACTTGAAAGGATCAGACACATCAGAGTCAGTAGTAGCTTTCCAGACTGATATACTTCCAGAACTTGTTCCAGCAAAAAGCATTCCATTAGCAACAGTCATTGCATGAACCTGACCAACCACCCCGTCAAGATGCAAATCTTTACTGGTTTGAACATTAAAAGCCTTTACAGCGTTTTGCAAGCCTAGGAAAACCCATGAACCTTCACTGATTAGAGAACCAGCCTTAGCTTCAGCCTGGAGGTTGATGGTATGTACACACTGACCCGTATGACAGTCCCAAATCCGCAATGTATCATCGCTACTGACTGAAAAGAGTTTATCTGAACCCTGAGGGAGTGCGATCCCTTTTATATCCTTCTTGTGTCCTTCAAGAGAAGCTACCATGGCCAATCCAGGGAAACGAGAAGACCAAGAGTGTAAGAACTGGCACTGCTCACCCTTCCTGCAGTTTCCAGCTTTCCAATACTTACAACATACACTCTTTTTGGTGTCTGAAATAGGTGAGCTTCTTGGTCCATACACAGCGGTTTTTCTCGGCTGGTTCGACGACACAGAAACAGAACATCCTCTGCCTAAAACTGGTGGTTTTGTTTTTGTTAACCCATTGGCTTGATCATTCTTACTTGGTCTATTGCCCTCTGGCGCTTTGTACTGTTTTGACGTCCAAACCAGATTCCTTGACAACTTAGTTGGACCTTGTTTCTTCATTGTATTGTCATAAGGGGCATAATAAGGTCTTCTCGAAACTACATCTGCTGCGAAAGCTTGCGGCTGTCTCTTGACTCTTCCAAAGTTCCTAGACTGTGAGTATCTCCTTGGCGCCTCGAAATCCATACTGAGAGACAACTAGACCAACGTTGATAAAACGATAATCCAAATCTGAATCGAGAGAGCTTAGAGAATAGAGATTAAAACCCTAGAAGTTTTCCTCTTTTTTTAATATGATCCTTAACGAAGGCTTAAGATTGCCTTTATAAACCCGACGACAATAAGGAAAAAAGGAAATATTTACAAAAAGGAAATTAACTCTGAAAACCTTCAATTTACTTTAATAAGCAAAAAAGGAAATACTTAGAAAAAGGAAATTAATTGGCGACTCTGAAACCGACTTCTTCAATTTTTTTGGATTTGTTTTCAGCGAACAAAAAAACAAAACTAGTCTCAACCGGCCCATTATAAGCCCAATATCTAAAACGACGACGTAACAACCAAATCTGCAGATCTAAAGTCTCAAAAAAACAAGGAAGGCTCCGTCTCGGTCTCTCGGGTCTAAAACTAATAAGCGACGTTCGAAGATTTTTTGTGAGCCAGTAGAAACAAGCGCCGGTCTAGTTAATACAGTTCGTTTCTTTTTGGTAAAAATCTCAATTTCCCTCCAAACTTTTCATTCTAAAACTTTTTGAATCTTCCCTCTTTATCTTCTTCCTCTCGACTCGACGACGGATCTGATCTTTCTGGTTTGACGACTTTGATTTAGGGTTTCCTTTTCCGGTACAATTTCTCTCTGCTTTTGTTTCTGAATTCAATTTATTTTGATAATTTTGTCATATGATTTGGTTTTGAGGCGTGATTGATTCTGATTGATTCAGATTGTAAGATGTTTTAGTCATTTTTGGTGTTTTTTGTAGGAGTCTGTTATAGCTAGCTTCCTGTGTTGTTGAAGAGGATGAAGCGTAAAAGAGGACATAAGAAAGGGAAGAAGTCTAAGAAATCAAAGTCTGACTTGATTGAGTCTAACGAAAACGCGGAGACTCAAACTTCAGAGCATAGTTCTGAAGCTCCTGTTGTTGAGTGTGAGAACAGTGAACATGATGAATCTACTAGAATGGAGGTTGATGCTCCTTCTTCTACTGGGAGTGGTAATTCACCTGTTCTTGCTAGTTTAGATCCAGCTGCGAAGTCAGTTGCGCGTGTTAAGGTTAAACTCAAGACTTCGAAAGCGCCAGAACCTGATGAGACATTGCGTGATGTTGGTAATGATAATAAGATTAGTTCTCTAGCGGTGTCTGTAAAACCTGATGAGAAAAAGGAGGAATTGGTTCCGGGTTTGCCTGAGAGAAGGCCAGTGTTTTTGAATGTTTATAGGAAAACTAAAGGTATAAAGATTAAGACTTCAAAGGCGGTTGATGGGTCTAGCTCGATTGCTGAGAAGAGTGCAGATGTTGTCAAGGTTCAGGATGCAGTAGTGCTTCGAAAGGAGACGAAAACGCCTGATGAGAAGCCTCAAGTCAGTAAGAAAGAGCCAGAAAGTACACCGATTTCTTTGCTGAAAGAGGAGAAAAAGTCTGATCTAAATTCACGATTTAACAAACAAGAACTGGAAGATTCTCTTACAGTATGCTCATATTAATCTACTTAATTTATTGCTCTTTTACCAACAGTTAGAGTTGAATATCATGTCTAATGCGCCTTCTGTGTGTTACTGTTGGTGTCATATTACTCTAGGTGATCAAGAAGATTATGAAGATGGATGCTGCTGATCCTTTTAATACTCCCGTCAACCCAGAAGCTCTTGGAATTCCTGTAAGTGCAGAAATAGTTACATCTTTGTTGGATAAGTTCACCTTTTTTAGGGAGTCCTGTTACATCTTAATTGACCCTTGTGACTGTTATAGGTGGTAGATCTTCTTGACATGGTTTTTGTTGAACTTCCTAGGTATATAGTTCCATATAGTTTTGCAGTCTAATTACTTTTCTCGTGAACGAATGAAATCAATTTGGTCCCAGTTGAACTAGTTCGATTATATAGATCACCACAGGGGTCTAATCTTTTTCTTTCAGTATGTGGACAAGGGAAGGCTACTATTTTATTTGCGTGTAACTGGACCAGATTGGAATTATCTATTAGGCTTAGGATACAAAGATTATTGTCTCTTTCCGTGGGGAATAGATTTGGCTTTTTAGTTACTGCAAAATTTTAAGAGCTCTTATGATATGTATTCTTAGGCACTATCCAAAGATGAATAATGAAAAATATTAACATGTAGTGTGACTTCCTTGTCCCCTGTCATGAAACATTAGTACGGGATGATTTCTCCTACACTGTTCATATCTCCTCTCTTTGATTCTAAAGGGGTTTCAGAATTGATGTCTGACACTTGTAACTGTCTTCTGGTTATGTGATTAGGACTACTTTGATATCATCAAGACACCTATGGATTTTGGAACAATATGCAACAATTTTGAGAAAGGCGATAAATATATGAATTCTGAGGATGTCTACAATGATGTCCAGTACATTTGGAATAACTGTTCTAAGTACAATAAGAAAGGTGATTATATTGTGGATCTGATGAAGCGAGTGAAGAAAAACTTCATGAAATACTGGACTGCAGCAGGGTTGTATACTGAGCAATCAGCAGGTATTACTAACGTTTATCTTCTTCATGTTTCAATTCTTGTGGTGATTGTTTAGTTGGTAGCTACAGCTCTCTCCATAGAAAGTTGTGTTTCTGCTTCCCCTTGGCATATATATTAGACATTGTCAACATATTCAGAAACCTCTTCTTTTGTCTGACAACGGTCATTGTTGATTCTATTTAATGAAATGTCATTGTCGAAATGCATGTAGCCACATTTATAGGTTCCTAGTTTAAAAGATGTACCTATATGTAGTATGCGAAACAAAAGTATCTAGAGAAATTCAATGTGGAAAGTGTTAAAAATACACCACCTAAGTTGTATCTATCAGCTATGCAATTTGGTACTTGTAATTTAGCTTATTTGGTTCTTTGGTTATCAGCAGAAAATACAGACGATGGTGGGAAGGGATCTAGCAAAGGCAGTCAGTCAAAGCAGAAAAGCCATAAACGCCATGGGTATGTCGCTGAAAATTTTCACCCTTATTAAGACGTGTCCACCTTGTTTGAACATTAATCTGAGTTTTATTTCAATGTGTTTCACAAATCTTCTAGATTATATAGCCAATAGGTTATCTTTTACAAAGCTATTGTAGCAATATATCTGTTTAACCATAGACAACCTTATTCAATGGTAATAAACGCAGACATCTTGTAGCTTAATTTAGGTTTCTTTTCGCCAAAATGTTTTCTGTAGCCTAGTCCACACATGCACTTAATTGGTAGTTACGATGAAGTTTGTTACCATTTTGGCCTCCAAAACTGGGGATTGGAATCAGTTTTTTATGCGATAGTCATCATTTTTTGTTTGCAGAAGGCACCACAAGAGTGATTGCATGTGTGCAATATGTGTTTTGAAGCGACGTAAAAGAGAACGTGAACGAGATACTCAAGGACATTCTGGAGCACAAGAGGTTAGTCATCTGTTTTGCTTACATGACGCAGACATGTATCTGTAGGCATGAAATGTGTAAACTTTTGTGACAAGTATTAACTTTAATATCTCTTTCTTGAAGGAATCTTCACCTGTGGGAAGTCCATCTGTGGGTAATTCATCAATAAACATGGGTGATGAGCAGGACATGGATACTGATGTCGACAACAAAACTGAACAAGAAAAAACAGAAATCGTGGAACTAGATAGTCCGGTGTCAGAGAAACAAAGAGTGACTGAAAGTAAACATGAGGTTGAGGAAGAGGAGAACGTTGAAGTGGAGAGTGAAAATAAAACCGAAGCTAATGTAGAGGATAAGACTGAATCGATTGATAGATCAATGGAAGAGACTGGTGATGAGCCAGTGACTAGTGCTGCAGGGAAATTGGTTGCTTTAGCTTCTGTTGTAGGTCCAAAATCGACTCAGAATGAGGAGGAAGAGAAGAAAAAGCAGCTCCAAGAGCTAAAGGCATTTTTGTTTTCCCCATCTCTTTTGCTATATATTACAGAGAAAGATAGTTTGTTATGATGTTTTGATTAAACAATAAGCACAATTGAGGTAACTTGTGTTATTTTGTAAATTGCAGAAACGGCAAGAGTTGGAGCGAAAAGAGTGGAGAATGAAGATGCAAGAAAAGTTCGAAGTTAGAAACCCGCATCTTCTAAGTCTGTGTGAAACTCTCTTCCCTAATGACAACAACCATACTTCCGTGTGGAACGGACCTCACTCACTGTTTAAACGTCGAGGAGGTCCAAATCGTAGTAGTGCTTTACACAAAGCAGTCGAGGCACTGATGAAGTAGGAAGGATTCGAAATGTAACATAAGTGTTTAGCTATCGTTTTTCGATTTGCCTGTTATAGATAGATATATTTTTAACATTCAACAACAATCACCATAAACATCTTTGTCATTGTAAGCAGAACATAAAACTGTTATGAATTCCAAGATAAATCAGTTCCTAGTATTGACTAATGTCTACTAACCATGAGTTGTTCAGACAACTAAATATGGGAAGAAAGCTTCAATTTTGTAATGTCCAAGGATACTGACTATGACTACTCTTAATTTAGGGTCCGTCTTTAAACAAATGAAAATAGAAGGACCAAAACGCAATATTAAAGGAGGTAAAAGTAAGTATATATATTTAGAGGGGCATTTGTTTAATTACTTGACATTTCGTTTCCCTCTCTCTCTCACTCTCACTCTCGAGTCTTCTTCTTCTTTCAACTTCTGAAACTGAAACTTTTTTTTTTTTCTGTTCATTCAAATTCGTTAGATAGAGACGAGATTCGTCGGAGATAGGTTCCGATTAGGGTTTTGAAATTTCCGATTCCGATTAGGGTTCTTCGTCAGAAAATGGAGACGGCGATGATTAGTTCGGCGAGTAGTTTACTCGCAATGCTCAACGAAACCCATCCTTCACTGAAACTTCAAGCGCTATCACATCTCAATAGATTCGTTCATCAGTTTTGGCCTGAGATCTCCGCTAGTCTCCCGATCTTGTATTTTGTACTCCTTCTTTGAGGCTTTCTCGTTCCTCCTGCTGCGAAGTCCCGGAAAAATTTGGTTGTTGGATGATTGTGGAAATTTTGAGTGCTTTGTTTCTTGATTTAGGGTTTTGATAAGAATGAAGAGCGATTAGGTTAGGAATTACTATATTCAGAGAGTTTCTTGTGTAAGATTTTTGAATGAACATTGTATGTAATCTGAATTTAAGGTGAAGTTTGTTTTTTTATGTCACACAAAGTTTGAATTCATGTCGCTCGCAAAACCATCTTTGTTTGAGTATCCAAAACGACCTGCGGTTGTTACCTCCAACACCGCCGCAAAATTACCAACTGCCCTGCTCTCAACCGCGGTGAAGGCTATTAAATCTAGATATTCTATCATTCTCTAATTGTAGGGGCTAACTTATTTTATCTTTGTTCCTAATTCATTTGTTTGGGTGTTCATTAGATAAAGAAGAAGAAAGGACTGAAGCAGAAGAAGTCTCATCTGAGTGAGATTCAAATCAATGGTGGAGATGTAGCTAAGAAGGTTGATTACGCCTACAGGTTCTTTGTGAAGCAAGTCCATGTAGATGATGTCTTCTCAAAAGATGAGATGATTGATATAATTGGTGGTACCAAAGGAAATGGTTATGAAGGTGTAATTACAAGATGGGGTGTGACACGACTTCCAAGGAAGACTCGTTGTGGTCTTTGCAAGGTGCATGGCATCCAGCTAGAGTCTCCTACCCAGTGGCTAGAGCTTGGCAAAACGGATACCACCACCGTACTGACATAAACAAGAAAGTTTGCCGGATTGGTAAGGTTGGCCAAGAAAATCACTTAGCAATGACTGAGTTTGACAGAACGGAGAAGGAGATCACACCAATGGGAGGATACCCTCACTATGGTGTAGTGAAGGAAGACTATTTGATGATCAAGGGATGTTTCATGGGGTCAAAGAAGCAGGTGGTGACTCTGAGACAGACATTGGCCAATCAGACGTCAAGGGTTGCTTTGAAGGATATCAAGCTCAAGTTCATGGATACGTCTCCCAAATTTACGTACTGTCGTCGTTTCCAAGCTACTCAGGAAAAGGCCAAGTTCTATGGCATAATCAAAGCTTAGATTATTTTATAATTCAATCATTCCTATATTATTAGAACAATGTTTTCGTTTCTGAGTATTATTATTGATTTCCATATATACGTTTCTATTTTCTTGTTGACCCTTTTGGTTATAACGTTCTTGGTAAACGCTTAAGCACAATTTCACGTCCATGGCGAACTCATGAAACCATATTTAGCCAAGTTTTCTAATAACGGGAGACAAAATCATAAGATGTACAACACTTTATACACGCGACTCAGACTCATAATTTGATTGATGTTATATGACATGGAAGGTTTATGATCCATAGCAAGATGTTCAACCTAAAGATTAGCTATATAGTTCGATTTGAATTCACATTGAACGTAGATAAGCGTAATTAAATAACTAAAAAATCTAAGCGGTAACATATACATTAACCACTGATTACTAAAAAACCAATAAATAGGAAAATTCAAACTGAAATAATTATGAAACATAATTACCATGTGTAATGAACCATGCACACATTTCTCTAATCGGAGCTCAATAATATTGCCATCATAATAGCAAAAGTTATTCATCCCTATAAGTTACGTAACTAATACTCCCTCTGTTCATTTTAAGTGATGTTATAGCAAAAAAAATTTGTTTTATTTTAAGTAATGTTTTTAATTTTCAATACAAAAATTAAATATATTTAATCTTTTTAACCAATCATATATTACACTATATTTTGTTTGAAATATCTTATTTAATGATATTTTATTGAAAAAAGTAAATTATAAGTTTTTTTAAGTAGTGTGTAAAATTATTTAAAATGAAATAGAGGGAGTATAAAAAAAGTATGTTATAATAGTAATTAATTCAACAAAGTAAAGGCGGGGCTATTGTCTGTTTATAAAAAGAAATATACCAATAACCAAATGTCCAATGGTTATTTTTGTTGTTTATTTCTCATGACACGAAGGGCCCATCGACTATCAATAATAGTATTATTCTTTAGATAGTGTATGTTTAATTTAACTTTTATTGCACATAATTCTAAATTGCTTGCTTCAACATAAAAACGACAAAGATATACCCACTAATTAAAGTACCTGAAACATCAAACTTTGAAGCCGTTTTTAGATTATAAAAAAAAAAAAAAGAAACACAAAGAATGGACAATATGGCATGGAATTTTTGTATTTAATAGATGAAAAGCGAGTTATGAAAAGATGTAAAGGGAGAGTATAATATAGCTTTGTCTTCACATTTTGTCATGTTCCCCAAATTTGTGCAGAGTATTCACGAGATCTTATACGCCAAGACTAACTAAATTAATTAGGACAGTTTTGGTTATAACGCAATGGTTCGTCTTCTCAACATGCAACTAGGAAGAGTACGAGACCACATATCATTTGTTGAATTTCCCCTTTAAAACATGTTTTTATTACAATGAGAAAAAAGAAATTTATACAAACAAAGTCTCGTCTATATTTATGCGATTCACTTCACACACAGCATCAAATTTTCTTGGTTACTAAGCGATCCTTTGATATTTCAAATTCCTATTCGACCACTAATTTGTTTTAAGACTCGAATAATTCTTTATCAAGAAAAAGAAGAATATAAATAAATGTGCAATTTCTATAGACTTGGTATTAGCCTACATAGAAAGTAAAAAGGATACTTAGAGTAAACATAAATTATATGAAAGAATTTCATGGACAAGTGTGAAGTTACCACTTTAAGAAGACAATGAAGGAGATCATAGGATCCAGGGACCAAAGATTTTGTCCCCTCCTAATTAATCCCTAAGTACTATTATCAGGCTGACTATTATTCACACGAAGTCCCTCTTAGTATTTTTGATAATCCTTTGTTTTCTTCTGTTATATTAATATGCTCGAGATAATCAAATTCTACCTTACATATGTTAAAAACTGACATATGAATATTTTGCTTTATTTATCTCGAATATTTTTCAAAATAACATGGATCTCGGACATAGTTTTAACAAATATATATCATGCTAATTTTTTTTTTGTGACAAACACGCTATTTTACGTAAAATCACACACGCTATTTTACGTTTTTACCATCAAATAATAATAAGGAATTGAAGAAATTGGTTATCTTGGATATAAAGATGTATATGAATATATATGCGTATATATGTATATACCATCTCACCACAATAAATAGCATAATATACAAAGTGTGCTTTGTGTTTTTATGTTCTTCTATATATGTTCTGTTCTACTTTCTTGAGAAAAAAAAAAAAAAACAGAAGAGCGATACATATTATGTGAAAGTAACTTAATTACTTTTATTTTTCTCATATATGTTTCAATCTTGGTCTCTGATTCTGTATCTTCTTACATTAAAGGGAAACCTGAGTGTTGAAGCTGATGAACGAATCAAGGTCGGAAAACACGACAAGAACATGGAGCATATACAAAACCAAGGATGCGTCAGGGTCATCGATGAATGCGATTTGGTTTGGGTTTGTGGCGACTGCAATATTGATTTTAATGTTCATCATATTGGCAATCCTCGAACATCTCTTCAGGTCTGATCATTCTTCTTCTTACGATGGCTCTGCTCAGTTTCATAAACATGCTGAAAAATCTTCTATGGTAAAAATCTTTTATTTATTTCTATGTGCCTTATTCTTAGTTTCTTACATTAATTTATCTCATTTTTACTATCAAATATTTTTTTTTCCTCAAAAGAATTGAAGGACACCAAAAAGATTTTTAGTACTCTATGATCTTACTTTGATTGATTTATGCGTTAATGAAAAAAAAAAAAAGTAACATGTGTAAGTTGTTTACAAACCCACAACATTGACGTCAAACGCCATGTTATTATCAAGTATTTGACATAACCAAAATGTGTAAAATGGCAGGTTCCGGTTAGTACGTCAGATGTGTCCGTGGTGATGCCAGGAGATAAGCTGCCGTCATACATAGCTCTTCCGACGCCATTTCCTTGCCAGAGAGAAGGCATTCGCTGGCCTCCCCACCTCTAATAATATATTATTCTGTCTCTTAGTTTAGTCGTTGTATCATAACTATTCTGACTTGTTTCAATTTAGTTACATAAAAGTTTACTCATACGAAGCTAATTTATTCAGTCAAAGCTCTTGATGTGATTACTATATGTTGAGTAATTACAAGAATACAAGATATGGTATCAGGCTATCAGCCGCCTCCACGGCTCAACCCTTGTTTCTTTTCTCTTTTCCGGCGACATCATGTCAGCTGATTCAAACCCATGATCTCCCTTTTGACATCAGTCCCGACAACCAAACTCTTCTGAATATCACCTACGTCACAAAGCGTACTCGGTACTCCCAGAAATTATCTTATGTGGAGTCTCCAAGTGCATGCATGCCCTTCTCAATGGTCATTCTCTCTCTTCGACCACATGACGGTTTGCATATTATTATGTCACCAATGATCACAGTGGATGGTATTTGAATTCCATATCTAGATCGACTACACAATCTTATGCCAAAACCGTCACTCTTTAGGCATTCACAATCATTCAAGGATCCTACTATAAATGATCGTACATTAAGAGGTAGATTCTCGCTGCATAGGAAGTGGAATGATCGCACGCAACAGTCCAAAGACAACAACCCGCTGAAGAATTTAAAGGGGCATCAGGATAACCCATAAAATGATGGGTTCTCTCATTGTCAAAATTAGACTAAATTATTGAAAAACTGTAAAAAAAACTTGTATAAGAATAAATTCAGTGAATAACAAGTTTTAATTCTCGTGAAAATATGATATATCATTTTGTATTCTAAGAAGTAAAAAAAAAAAAAAAACACTTAAATTTAGACTAAATAATCAGAAATGTTGATGCAACTAGACAATTATCAGTTGGTTTAGATAAGCAGACCATTCGTTGGTTGAGAGTAGCGTTTAACAAAATTCAAGACCTTAAAAGATTCTGTATTGACACAAATTGTTTAGTTATAGTCTTATATAGATAACACAAAACAGATTAATCGAACATGCATAACGCTTGTTATGCTGTATTTTTTAAAATCCTTGAGTCTTCTCGTGGATGAATCGACTTCTTAAGAAGCAAAAGAATATGCGATTGGTCAACATAAAATTTGGAACTTCGGGCGCTCAACTTGGAACCACGCGCGTGATTTCCCAAAGAACGGTAAACATGAAGATAAAGAAAAGTTTGAATCAGGTCGATCGAGTTAGAGGAATCCATGACTTCACATGTTATTTGCTATAAAATATGAAATGAGTGAACAAGTATATAAGGATGGTTTGAGATATTTTGAGAGAAAATAAGTGAACAATTAACTTAGTAATCGTCTAAGTTAAAAAAAAAAACGTTGGAGCTAGCCCCCTTTAATGTGCGAGGTATAGTCGGATCTTTGACAATATCAGATAAGAGATTACTGACTCGCGCGATGAGCCACATTCATAGGTGTCTTCTTTCTAATAATGAGGGATTCAAATGTAATCAGGAAGTCAAAGAACCAAGTTGTTGAGAGACCAACCAAATCTTAATGAATAAATTTAGTTTAAAAAAATGGAAAATTAATTGAAAATCCAGCTAGCTTCTCCTTATTTCGTGGGGAAGCATAATTATATATCCGAGCGTGTTCGACGTTGTTCACAAGACTTGACCGTTGACCCTCAATAACAACTTGTTCTTTCTTTTAAGGTCGGAAATAGAAGTTAAATACGTTAAAGGTACCTAAGTTTAAAAGTCTTTGTGTCCGAATTTGTCAGCAGTCAACCTTTTGGGTTTGTTTTATTTTTTCCTCGGAAAATTATTTTTGATACTTTTGCTTACAATTTAGTGTGATTTAATATTTGTGCATATATTAAAAATGGGGTTTTTTTTTTTTTTTTTTTATCATGTGGTACTGGAAATGATTGAACTGAATTGAACAAGTTTTTCAAACATTTAATATAAATTAAATAATCTTTCTCTCCAAAACACGGAGTTTAAAATGTTTCTTTTTAAAAAAAAATTAGAAAAGAAACAAAAAGTTAAGAATATATTTTGAGATAATGTTTGTACTGTATAATAAATTCTAAATGTTTTATTGACGAAGATAAGATAATCAATTTTGTGTGTTTTTTTTCTTTTGCTTACGAAATGACATTTTTTAAAAGAGTCAATATCTAAAGAATATTTTATATTAAGTGCACATCATCAGTTATTGTTAATTCTAGTTTGATTCTGTTAAAGTATCAGTTAACTAGTTTAAAGGCTACAACTATAGTGAATTAATCAACTTTTGTGGAAAATTTGTTAATTAGGACGACGACGTTCAACATTCAAAGTGCTTTCCATTTAGCAATATAGTATTTACGTAACTCTACAAATTTCAATAAAATAACTAGCTTCGTGCATGATTCGCGATTATGTATAAGAAATCAAAATTATTCTAATATTAAACTTCGATTATCCATAATCAAATCGAATCGTATTGCAAATCAACTTAAAGAAAAAAAAATCGCACATTGTGTTTGAATTAACCATTAAACCTAATTAATATAATAGGTTTCCGGTAATAGCATGGTAGAAAGTAAGTACAAAGTGTGTTTATTATGTCCAAAAGTGAGAGAAGTCATTTTCAAAGTACCAAATCTGATCTGGCAAAGGATTACGTGCAAGTTTTGAGATATTTTTTTATATCGCCGCCAAGATGGAACTAGTCATGTTGTTTGTTTAACGCGCACTTCTTCTTCTCAATCATTATCAAAACTAGAAAACATTATATAACAATCCTTAGAGAATGAAATTTACATATTTTCTTATCTTTAGAGATTGAGACCAGAAGAAAAAAACTCATGGAGAAGATGACCGAACCTTCCAAACAGACAACAACAGAAGAATCAGCACATCCAGAACCATACCAAATCTTGAGTCCAAGAAGATCGTTGCAACTAAATCAAAAGAAATGGTGGATCTCGGTTTTATTGTGTCTTTTCTTAGTCTTGCTCGGAGATTCTCTGGTCATGCTTCTCTTGAACTTCTTCTACGTTCAAGACAACCGAGAAGAGAGTGACCAAGATCTACAATACAAAGGAACATGGTTGCAAGCTCTTGTCCAAAACGCTGCGTTTCCAATCCTTATCCCTCTATTTTTCATATTCCCTTCACCAAAACCTAACCAAGAAGCCAACAATACTCGTCTCCTCTCATTTCTTCTCATCGTCCTATACGTTGTTGTTGGTGTTCTTGTCGCTGCTCACAGCAAATTGTTTGCACTCGGGAAGTTATACGCAAACTATGGCATCTTCACTCTGATTTCCGCGACGCAGTTGATCTTTACCGCGGTTTTCACAGCCTTTATTAACCGTTTCAAGTTTACCAGATGGATTATCTTATCGATAATCACCACCATTTTGATTTATGTTTTCGGTAGTCCTGAATTTGTAGGACAGCCTGATGAAAACGAAGAATTCTACAACATCCAAGCTTGGTTAACTTTTGCTGGTTCGGTTGCTTTCGCGTTATCGCTCTGTTTGATCCAACTCGGTTTTGAGAAGCTATTGGTGAAGACAAAGAGATATGGTAACAAGAAAGTGTTTAGAATGGTCTTGGAGATGCAAATATGCGTCTCTTTTGTCGCCTCGGTTGTTTGTCTGGTGGGTTTGTTTGCGAGTGGCGAGTTTAAAGAACTGAAAGGCGATAGCGAGAGGTTTAAGAAAGGGGAAACGTATTACGTTTTGAGTTTGATCGGGTTGGCTTTGTCGTGGCAGGTTTGGGCGGTCGGGCTGATAGGTTTGGTGCTCTATGTTTCCGGTGTGTTTGGCGATGTCGTTCATATGTGTACTTCACCACTAGTGGCTTTGTTTGTTGTGTTGGCATTTGATTTCATGGATGATGACTTCAGTTGGCCTAGAATTGGTACTCTGATAGCAACAGTTGTGGCTTTAGGATCTTACTTCTACACTCTCCACAGGAGAAACAAGAAGAAGATGGTGGAACTTTACCAAAGAGAGAATAATATTGAAGTTTAGTCTCTCATGTCAAATGTATGTTTGTCTTTCAAAATATATTCTTGTTCTCCTGAATATAAAACATGTTGTGTCGATCTGAAATTTATGTAATTAATATGTTTGTTAATTGTTCTATTTAGTTTGATTTTTTTTGTTCTTTACTCTACTCAGTTAATGAGGATTTGTCACTATAGTTGGAAGAAAACGGAGACATTGATATTAGTTGGTCGTAATTAAAAGAATAAACTTTGTAGCTATTAATGTATTGGAAGAAAATGATAGAGAGTGTTTATGTGAGAGAGAATTTTAAGAAATAGTATGACTTGGAACAATTTTCTAACTTGATTACAAATGAAAGGGAGAGGTGATATATATAGCCTCTAAATTACAAAATATTTAGAATTAGGTGCTCACAAGATGTGTGGGTTATGTGTTTAGTTGAATAATACGATCGTTGATTTTTGAAAAAAAAATTTCTAATTTTTGTTTTATTCTTCTTACATTTTTAATCTTTAATTTGTAAAATTGTTAGAATATATATCTATTTTCACAGTTAATATTAGTTCAATACATTCATACTACAATTTGATGTATGTTGGGTAGAATCCATTCCATAATTATTTTATAAGTTTATAACTGTATGTCGACACAAACGAGTGGTCCGGGACCGGGACCATAACTGATGAGTCGTTTTCTAGCTAGCTAATCATTAATTGTATCTCTCGTCATCCACTCAAGAATTGGAAAAATATTAGATAATATCCACAGAGAATCAAGTTTACATAATAATTTTTAAATCTTCGAAGAGAGCATAGAAAAATCATGGAGATGACCGAAGCTTCCAAACAGACAACAACTCATGGTAACTTCACTGTCTTAAATTCGGTTAAATGCTTTTGTTCTTGAAATAAATAACTAAACTGATGGTTCCAAATTTTCTTTAACCGACACCAGAACATGTTCAGAATCCAGAACCAGACCAAATCTTGAGTCCAAGACGATCTTTGCAACTAAAGCAAAAGAAATGGTGGGTCGCTGTTGCGTTATGTCTGTTCTTAGTTATGCTAGGGGATTGTCTCGTTATTCTTATCTTGAACTTCTTCTATGTTCAAGACCGTCGTGGTGAAGATGATAACAAACATCTACAGTACAAAGGAACATGGATGCAAGCTCTGATCCAAAACGCTGCGTTTCCAATCCTCATTCCTCTCTTCTTCATTTTCCCTACACCAAAACCAAACCGTGACACCGACAGTACTCGTTTCCTCTCCTTTCGTCTCATCTTGCTTTACTTCTCACTTGGTGTTCTTGTTGCTGCTCACAGCAAATTGTACGCACTCGGGAAGCTATACTCAGACTATGGCTTCTTCTTGCTGATCTCCACGTCCCAATTGATCTTTACCTTGATTTTCACATCTATCATTAACCGTTTCAAGTTTACAAGATGGATCGTCATATCGATACTTCTCACTCTTGTGAGCTATGCTTTTGGTAGTCCTCAGTTTGCAGGAGAGCCGGTTGAAAACGAGTATAACTACAGCATCCAAGCTTGGTTAACTTTTGCTGCTTCGGTTGCTTTCGCGTTAACTCTCTGTTTAGCTCAACTCGGTTTCGAGAAACTGTTGGTGAAGACAAAGAGATATGGTAACAAGAAAGTGTTTAGAATGGTCTTAGAGATGCAAATATGTATCTCTTTTGTCGCCTCCGTTGTTTGTCTTGTGGGTTTGTTTGTAAGCGGTGAGTATAAGGAATTGAAAGGAGATAGCAAGAGGTTTAAGAAAGGGGAAACATATTACGTTCTGAGTTTAGTTGGATTGGCTTTGTCGTGGCAGGTTTGGGCAGTCGGGCTGATAGGTTTGGTGCTTTATGTTTCGGGTGTTTTCGGTAATATTGTTCATATGTGTGCTTCACCACTTATGGCGTTGGTTGTTGTTTTAGCATTTGATTTTATGGATGATGAGTTTAGTTGGCCTAGAATTGGTGCTTTGATAGGAACAGTTTTGGCTTTAGGCTTTTACTTCCACACTTTGCACTACAGAAACAAGGAGAAGATAGTGGAACTAAACCAAAGTGAGAACAATGTTGGAAACTAGTCTTGTTCTTCTAAATGTTGTAAGCCAATTTCAAATATCTGTATAATATTTTTTGTTTTTTATATATATTTTATACTTTCTATTTTACAAAATGTTGTTTATAAGGATACTCTTACATAGAGTTACATATTATAATTACTCTAATTATTAAGAGAACCGCAGATCTACAGTTTTGTGGATATGATATATGTTCATATCCACCATCAATATTGGTACTAGTATCATGAGATAACCACACATTCTTCCTTAACCTGCATAATTAATAAATGGCATTATTTTGGGTTCCTTGGCCCAATAAACTCACTGACCAAACTAATTGCTTTTTTATCTCAGGCATATGAGAAGCATACAGTTAACTGGCCATACAATCTTGGCCGTAAGACAAATTTTGAACATTTTTTTACTCCATCATATTTGTCTGCCTAAAAATGTCATGCTTTTACGGTCGATGCTGATCTACAAAAACACATTGGATAATAAGCCAAAAAATCGAATAACAAATTACATTACAAAATCTTTTTTTGATAAACATGGGCTGACTACAAAAACAAAAACACATTGGATAATAAGCCTTATTAGATATTTAACTAATGAAAAAAAATTGATGCCCATGTTTAGAAAGAAATCCATAAAAATATACATAAATGGTATGCGAATAAGAATTAGCCAATTATTTCAGGACAACTGTAATCACCATTTGGACAAGGTTTATTTCTTTTTCTCACCACACAAACTGCATAATAAAGTGCACAAAAGAAAAAGGGTTGAAAGACAAAATTCTCTCATTGCACCCAACAAAAATTGCTCTGAGATTTTTTGGAAGATCTGAAATCGTTGTTTGAGGTATACACTCTTTTGAATCACTCTCCTGTTTAATTTTTGATTTTGTGATTAAAAATTTCTCAATTTTGGAGTTTCTCTTTACGGTTTTCGTTATATTTGATTGTTAGGTCTTGAAATTGAAGGTTTTGTGTGTGTTTTTCTTTTGTTATGGCAGTGAATCTGAAGTGGAGATGGACGCTACATCAGCGAATTCGACAAACCCTCAAGGTAACACCACCATTAAACGAAAACCATGTTTACTGCACACACTTCAATTACCTTGCTTTGTGTCTCTCGTAATAACTCACAGATCTTATGCATTTATGTTTTGCACATTCAGTTTATATCTCTTAACTTTTGGGATTTCTAAGTGGATAAATCATAAGGGTTTAGTTTATACCAGTTTCTTTTTTTTTTTAAAGTGTTGTTTGATGCAGACATAAAAGGTGTATTAACTTAAAGTTCTGGTTGTGTCTTTTTGTGATGTGTAGTTTATATGGTTTGATCAACAGTTATGTTTTTTTTTTTAGTTTTCCAATAATGACCATTTTATTCAAATTTTGTTTTAAAGATTATGCCTTTTCTAAGTATCACGATGTGTGTCTTCTTCTATACATAGAAAACATTAGGTCGACCAATTGTTATAATACTTGTTTGACTTCAGTTGTGTACGTTTATGTTAGAAGAAGAAGTCTTTCCTATGACACTTTCCAAAACTTTCTTCTCTATTTACGCTTGTCTTTAAGGTGTGACACTTTGTGTTCTCTAGACATGTTTTCTCGGCTTGCCATAGATTGTGATCAACTTTGGGTTTTGTAGCATGTATGGTTCTTGTCTGAATCTATTTATTCAAGTAGTTGGTGCTTATGTTAGTATGATTATACTTATCACATAAATTTCATATTTGTATTATGCAGAGAAAAGTCAGTATTTCAAGGGGGAGACTGGTATCTACTCTGCGCAATGTGAAAAGTGTATGAAGTGAAAGAAGATTGATATCAAAGAAGACTATGAAGATATCAGAAGTAGAATAAAAGATGATCCGTTTGTGCAAGAAAAAAGAAGGTATCTCCTGTGAAGATGTTAGAGACCTAAACTATGGTTTTTACAAAACTTGGGTCCTTAATAATTCCACAAACATGGGTCCCATGTTCTGGAGGAATCATAGTTTACGCCTCCAACATCTTCATACGACATAACTTCTTTCTTCTGGCACACAAAAGGGTCCTCTTGTATTCTACTTTTTATTTTTCTGTAGTCTTCTTGAGTATCAATCTTCCTCCACTTGACACTCTTCACATTGCGAAACATAGATATGAAGAGTGTCATTGAGAAACTGTTAAAGAAAAAGGTGAATATAAAAAAAAAATTGACTTTTTTCTTTGCTTTTAGTGAAAGATTATTGGGTAGTTATGGCGACACATATTTGTCTTTCTTCTTTTATATTAGTGAGAGATATTTGTCTTTCATGTAGGTCCAAGTACATCATATGGCCTACATAACTAGAGAGGATATTTTCCCTTTTTGGCCAGATGAGAAAGCTGTGTATGGGGAAGGAGAAGGGTCAAACAAGATACTGAATAATATGATGTATGACATGTTCCTGAGTTGTATTGATGAAAAAGAATGGGACGTTTCTAAACAAAATGAAGTTTATGAGAAGAAGATGCTTAAAAGGAAGGAGAATGTGGATAGTGATGATTTTATATAGACCCACCTCCACAAAAAAAATATCAAAGACTAGTATGAATAATACTAGTTTCATCGATCAAGAGGACAGGAATATGAGGCGGAGGAGTGATGAAGTTGCTGGGTAGTTTGTTAGGAAAGATGGATTCAGTGAACTCTTAACATTGTTGATAGGCTGGACAATATTGGCGAAGAAGTGAAGGATGTCCTGAAAACCTTGCCTCAACCCAGAGCCGGCCAAGGGTACAAGCAAGCCAAGCTGGTGCTTGCTGCCGCCAAAATTATATGTATTTAATCGGCCCAATTTTCACGAAAGAGTCACTAGTTCTACTGGAAACCTATTTCTAATAATAGGACCAGGTCACAGTTCCAAACCACACATGGTGCATTATTTACATTTTTCTTTTTTCAAAAAGAAAAATTAGCCAATTTTTTTTTTTTTTTTTGGCTTGTAGCCACCAAAACCTCAACCCCGGCTTTGCCTCAACCCACTACACCCCTATATTGGCAGTTCAATTGTGAAGCATTTAATGAAAGGTAAATTACTTTCATCAGTACATTATAATCCTTTTGAGAAGATGAGTGCAAGAATTGTAGAGAAATTAATGCAGTTCGTAGACAATGACCGGTAAGTTTTATTGTCCTCCTCTATTATTTCTTTTTGAATTTACCACATTGTATTCCTTATGAAAGTATTAAATGACAGTCAAACACATTTTTTGCCAACAGAGAATGTATACTGGACGATCGCTGCTCCGCATCCAGTTTCTACTTAAGGATATTGACTCCAAAAACTTTGTGGCCTAAAAAAAAATCTAGATTTTGGCAGGCTCAAGGATGTGGTATGAAAATCTAATTTTCCCATTTCTCATCCATTTTGTAGTCTAAATACTGTCAATAATCCACTATTTTTATGTTATGTTGACGCGCAAGACTGCAATTATGCAAATACTACAGAAAAGGTTGATGCAACAAGTTTCTTCCTTTCTAACTGATCAGATAACATTTCTAGATCCATGGTTTGTTAACCAATAGGGGCATGATTACGAGAAGTTTGATAGTGACAAAACGTGCTTGATTTGGAAGATTTATTTTTGAGAGGACGGACCAATCAATATGTATTATTTAGGAATTATTCAGTCAAAAAGTTTTATTAAAATACTTCGAATGCGCAGTTTACATGTTCTAATTATGAAGATGAGTGGAAAAAGAAAATATGCATGGCTATGAAATAATAAAAAGGATAGTAAGCTATTTTAGAGTATGTCTCTTGAATAAATTACGAAAATTTAATCTAACTAAAATAATAGAAAATAAAAATTTATAGAACAATATCCTATAAAATTTACGTGCTGCAGTTCTTTTTATATTATCAGTTTTTTTTTATATTATTCGGAAAATATAAGTGCTTGGTTTGATAAGTCAAGTTCTTAGCTTCTAGAAGTTAAGTGGAGGTAAAAGATGCTTTCAAAAGCACTGGAGAGTAGAGAACTGTCAAGTGTCAACCAACACAAACAGGGGAAAGAAATAAAGAAGCATAAATTAGCCACATGAACTTGTAGACAAAAATAACCATAAATTCACATTAGAACGTGAGGAAAAAGTGGCAAGATCAAAAACGTTATAGTGTTCGCATCAGTCTAGAGTCTTTATTACTCCTTAATTATCTAAAATTTAGAAACGTTAAAGCTTAAAGTTAATTAGTAACGTTTAAAGCTTAAAGCTAAGTGGCGTAAGAGTTCTTTAAGGAAAATGAAAATAACGTCGTAAGATTGCATTTGCTGCTATTTCAGTAAGATCTGGCTACATCTGTCAGCATAGGTCTTTCTCTTGCGTTACACACATGCATAGATACAAAAAAAAAAAAAAAAACTCTAGAATAATAAACAAAACGTGACGCTTGCATGTTGATGTTGGCGTTATAACTTTACAGTGATGTGTTCGTATCTCCTTGATAAAGAGGTTAAAAAAAAAATGCAAATAATTGGATAGCGACATCGCAAGATTTAATGCAAGTAACGTAAAAATTGCATTTGTTGCTATAAGTAAGATTCGGCTACATCTGTCAACATTTTCATTATGTCTTTCTCTTGCGTTACACATTGATATTGAAACTTTAAAATATACATATAATTATTTCTTCCTATACAATAAGAAACATAATAATGTAACACTTGTTGATCCAACATTATTATTATTATTATTTTTTTTTTTTTGGCAAACACATTATTTTATCTTTAAAATCCATTTATATATTAAAAAAAATATTTCAGTTCAAACAAAAAAGTAATAAATATTTGAAATGATATAATTAATACATAGTTTATGTATCTATATTTTTGAAAATTATGTTGAAAATATAATTCTTGAAGTTTATAAAGACCTAAATATATCATATATAGGTATATATTATATATTATATGTTGTCTTTTTCATACACTAGAACTCTAGAACTAACACTCCTCTTTTTACTTAGGATATATGAAGTTTCAAAGTAAATTGAACAATTGTTTGCTAACCAAATATGATTACATACCCTTAAATTCAAATAGTCCTCCAAATATTTTTCTTGCTAACTATAGCAAAGTTAAATGTAATCCCTATATATGTTAAATATCGGGTCCAGTGCTTGCCACATCAAACTTATCGCATTGATATATTTTTTTTCTTTTATCATACTCTCCATATGTCTTCTTCAATCGTTTTAGGCTACCGATTTTTCACTGATCTCGTGTACTTGATAGGAGCTGACGATTTATTTCCCCACCCAAATAAAACTATTGGATCAAGATAGATGTAGCTCAAACTATAACCTCAATCTATATGTTTCCGAAAAAAAGTTTGAAAATCTTTATTATCGTTTCTTGGTGAAAGAAAAACCTTTCTTTTAGTAAATTAGGGTTACAAAATCCGATCCAAAACAGTATATATCATCCTTTCTGATATTTGTCGAACATTAACACTCTAATTTCCAACATCCAAGTAAGTCTTATTCAAATCTCCTACAACTTAGTAACTTCACAACTGTTAAACAGTTAAAAAGAAATTAGAAAAATATATACACATTACCAAAGTTGGTGTACAAAAAGACACGATGAAAACTATATATACATGTTGAAATATCCCATTTTCCCTAGATTTGGGTTGTTAAATTTTACCGCACAGGAGTTTGATCAAAATAAGTGGACTCCGAAACACCATTGCAAGAAGTTGGAATATAATTTGAACTTCCTAATAAATACATTTTTGTTTTGGTCTAGCAGCATATACTATGCATATTCTAGGATGGTGATATAACAACGACAATAGCACACATTACTAAGTTATATATTTTGGTATTTTTCCTGATATCTTATAATAAAATTTTAATCATATTATAATCAGTTTTTTTTTTTTTTTTGTGGGAATAAATTCTTCAAAATAATTGTTTATAATTCTTACATATTTTTCTTACTAAGTCTGATGTCGCTATTTAATACGGACAACTCAACGAAGCAATTATCTCGCTTGTTAACTAAGTAAATTTAATACGTAACTAAAATCTAATATTTGACAATTTACAACTGAAAATATTCCACGAAAAAAAAAATTTGAAAGTAATAAACGTTTACATATTTCTCTCTGGACTCAGTATTTTGAAGGTGCGAGTTGTAAGCGTTATAAAGAGTTTTACATGCAAAAATATTTTTGATCACAAAGATATATATGCATTTCCAGTTTCCACATAGATCAAACTCAAGTCACGAGACTTAGTTCTATATCTATTAGAAGAAAAGTGCATTGTTTGTTTGTTTATTGTTGTCGTCTTTTTGTTTGCTGTCTTTTGGCTGGAGAAAAAAAGAAGCACATTGTTTGTAACGTCTATAAATTTCAAATCTTTATCACTTTGGAAGAATATATACAAACATCTTTGAATTCAAGAACCAAAAAAAAAAAAAAAAAGATGAAGGTGCAATTTTTCATCTTTCTTTTGATAATCTCATGGCTTACAAAGAAGATTACTTGTGTTCCTCAAGAATCTCGAGTACTAGATAGAAGTAGTTTTCCTGATGATTTTATTTTTGGAACTGCTATATCAGCCTTTCAGGTATTTTAAGATGACAACTGTAACATGCATTAACGAAAAAGTTGGTAACATGAAATCGGTAATCGGTCCATTTCCAAAGTTTTAATGTTTTGTTCATCTCATATTCTTGTTGTGAGTAGTTGAAGAATAATATGAGATCATTGAAGCCGTATATAATTATTAATTCCTTCGATGTCTGAATATTAAAAAAAAAAAAAAAAACAAATCAGCCTTGTACCAGTAGTGTTTTAATGGTTCTTCTAAAATACATTAAAACTTGGACATTAGTTTTGTGCTTGTTTGGGAGGAGGAGCTGTGACTCATGTAGTTTCATAATGTTAAAAATTGTGGATTATATAGGGTGGCTCCAACAAAGTGATATAAGTGAACTTTTTTTTTTTTCTTTTCTTTTGAGGTAACAAAAAAAAAGAAGAAAAACATAATAGTTAATATGTGATAGTAAGTTATTTATTTATTTATTTTTGATAAGGGCTTTCAAATGATAATAAGTTAGTTTCACCTCATAAAGCTTATAAAATTAGAATAAAACGTATAAAATTGTTTCTAGTTTTGTCTACATATTATATTTAGCTAGTCAATTTATCCATTATATAGAGTGAAGGTGCAACAAGTGAAGGTGGAAAATCGCCAACTATTTGGGATTACTTTAGCCACACATTTCCAGGTCTTTTTTGTATTTTTTTTTTAAAAAATTATGTAATCTTTACTAATTATATATATATATATATATGTTTTATATAACAGTGACTAACAAATTTATAATAAGTGAGTTATTTTAAAGTGCAGAAAGAACCAATATGCATAATGGAGATGTGGCCGCCGATTTTTATCATCGTTATAAGGTATATATTACAAATTATGTATATTAGTGTGGATCCTTAGTTTTATTTACCTAATTGTTTAAATGACCAAAAAAAAACATTAAATCAGGATGACATCAAACTGATGAAAGAGTTAAATATGGACGCTTTTAGATTTTCTATTTCCTGGGCCAGACTAATACCTAGTAAGTAACTAAGTGTAGTAGTATTATATTCTCGTTTTTCTCAAAAATGTATTTATCCAAATCCAAGTATTCTTGTTAATGTTATACTTTTGAAAGGTGGAAAGGTAAAAGATGGAGTAAACAAAGAAGGTATACAATACTACAAGGCTCTTATAGACGAGCTTATTGCTAATGGTATGTCTCAATCAATGAATATATTACTAAAACTAAACCCCTCTTGTCAAAATCGACTACTGAGTAGCTAGGTATGGATGATTTTATATATGTTATACGGTTTGGTGTGTAGGCATTCAACCTTCAGTGACTCTCTATCATTGGGACCATCCTCAAGCTCTTGAGGACGAGTATGGTGGTTTTTTAAGCCCTCAAATAATGTAAGCTGCCTAAACAAAATATTCAAAGACATATTAACTTACCTATTTTAGTTGTTTACGTACACATACAATATATTATGACTAACACTTTTCTTTATTCAATAATTTCAGAGATGATTTTCGAAATTTCGCAAGAGTTTGTTTTGAAAATTTTGGAGACAAAGTTAAGATGTGGACAACTATCAACGAGCCTTATGTCATAAGTGTTGCGGGCTATGAAACAGGTAACAAAGCGGTTGGAAGGTGCTCAAAATGGGTGAATAGCCGGTGTCAAGCCGGTGACTCAGCTGTTGAGCCTTACATTGTATCACATCACCTTCTTCTTTCCCATGCTGCAGCAGTGCAAGAGTTCCGAAATTGTAACAAGGTATATATATATATATATATTCTTTTCTATCATTTATAACACACTTATACACATTCATTATTGGATTTGGATCTGAATTAGATAACAGTCGTATTACTACTATAAATATTTTGATGATAAAGTTTATTAAGAAATAAATATATTGTCTCATGGGACAGACTTTACAAGATGATAAGATTGGGATAGTGCTATCGCCTTGGTGGCTTGAGCCTTCCGACTCCACTTCTTTTACTGACAAAGAAGCTGTTGAACGAGGCCTTGCCGTAGAAGTAGATTGGTAAGTTATACTTTCGAAATAACGTAGAAAATTATATATTTTTGGAGTCATATATATTCTAATGTACTTCTGTTAGGCATTTACATCCGGTGATTTACGGTGATTATCCAGAAATAATGAAAAAGTATGTTGGGAATAAACTCCCTTCTTTCACACCAGAGGAATCAAAGATGTTAATAAATTCATCAGATTTCATCGGAGTAAATTATTATAGCGCACGCTTCACCGCTCATCTTCCTGGCATTGATCCTGGTCGGACCCGATTCAGAACTGATCATCATTATGAGAAGAGAGGTAAGGATGCTAACTTGTAAAATCCCCAAAATTTATTGTTCCTGTATGATTTAATTAAGGTGAAACTAGTAAACTAAACTATTTTTCTTTACATTACTTGCGAGCAGTAACAAATCACAGTAACCACCAAATCGGACCAGCGGTATGTAACGTTTCATTATTTATAACCCACATTTTTTGAAAATAAACATTTTAAGAACGTTTATTTTCCTTTGCATCAAACAGGAAGAGCGAGGCATAATACACTCGTACCCAGAAGGTTTACGAAGACTTCTTAACTACATCAAAGATAAATATAATAACCCTATCATCTATATAAAAGAGAATGGTGAGAACAAAAAAAAATAGAATAATTATTTTACATTTTTCTTAGTGAAATTAAATAATTATTTTTTCTTGATTAAGTTTTTTTATTTGCTAAATAACTTACTTTGCAGGAGTTAATGACTACGATGATGGTTCAAAATCACGGGAAGATATTCTCAATGACACATTTAGGATAAGCTACCATAAGGACCATCTTAAACAACTTCACAAAGCTATAATGTAAACTCCAGTCCACAGGTTACATATACATATTAAAAGTATGATGTTTTAAAGGCAAGAAGTTATATTAAGTTTACTACTAAAAATATTTATGTCGTTAGACATATTAAATAATATATTATTTTCACTAGTATTATAGTGGAATTTTATTTATATTATTTATAACACTAATTATTAATATAAGCATATACGAAAATACCAAAAAAATATAATTTTAAGTACAGATTCGATAAAATTTTATCCAAAATTTTTGCAGTACGCATTTTTCTTGTGCTAATAACTTATTGATTTTTTTTTTTCTTTTTGAAAGATCTCTCCATAATCATTTTCACCAAATTAATTCAAAATTTTAACTGTTTTGGAACAGAGATGATGGGTGTGACGTCAGAGGATACTACGTGTGGTCTTTACTCGACAACTTCGAGTGGGAGTTTGGATACTCAACCAGATTTGGTCTGTACTATGTTGACTACCAAAATCTCAAACGGTACCCTAAAAATTCCGTTAACTGGTTCAGTCAGTTCCTGAGTAGACCACCTGTGGTAAAAAACTGAAGAAACACACAATGAAGAAGTATGGAATGTGTTAGGTGATGAGGAATATAATAGTAATAAGACTGGTTCAGTTGATTCTATTGTATATCTCATGAAAAATGGATCGAGAATTGAAGAAGACGAAGAAGAAGAAGAGAAAGGTTTTTGTGCTCTTTTGAATCCTAATGACCAGTTGCGTTTCTTGCTAAAGCCACTAAAATCTATGAGGCTCTAGAGAACTCTATAGGTTTTCTAGTTGTGGTGTTTTAGTTCTATGTATATTATGAATAAGGGAAATATCAAGTCTATATGTATTAGTGAGTATGGATTCTAATTACGTGAAACTAGTACGTAGTGTATATATGTATGTTCTTTCGCTTTTTTTTTTGTTGTATGTTTCTGTATAAGGTTTTGAAACAGAGAGATATTATCTCACTTGAGTAGACAAATTTAAGAGTTCTGTAGATAATTGCAAAACATAACACGACAGGCGGGTTTGGAGGACTAATCGGAAGTCTTAAAATGTTATAGGCAGAGCCGTCCATCATGGTCTCTGGTGTTAAGAAAATTCATCTTGTAAAAATCATCACTAGATCTGAGTATTATGACTATGAGGAGGGCTGGACGTAATGAAATTGTATGTGGAGTCGTTCATGATAATCATATATATTTTACATGTAATAAAATCTGATAAATTGATCATGTGTAATAGGAATATGTCAAACTAATGTATCTATGAAGATAATGTAGTTTACGACAAACACATATATCTTCTTTGTTACAATTTGTCTATCTTATTTGACTTTCATTTCTCTTTTCTGACTTTACATAGAAAAAATAGTTTATTTTTTCCTTTTTCTTTTGATTATTTTTCTTTTTTAGATTAATACGTTAGCTGAGATGTAAAACTTAGAAATTCTTATTTTTCTATTTAAATGAGATTAATTTTATAATATGTTAGCCTTTCATTTTCTTCTGAATCAACCAAATAAAATTAGTTTGATTTCATTTTCCTTTTTTTATTTATTTTTATTTTCAATATGTATTTCTTTAAAAACAAAAAAAAGTAATTGATTGATTGCATAATTTTACTAAATTTAATTTGAAGATGGAAGAAATATATAGAATTTTTCATATATAAATCTACAAAAGAAACCACAGAGAAATCTCTCTATCTCTATCTCTAAAATCCACTGATCAGCTTCTTCTCCATTAGCTGATCAATCAATGATCATATCAACAAATCAATCTCAATTTTGTGTAAATTGAAAGTAAAAAAGACGAACGACGGACGAACAAAGACACTGATCAATCATCAAATCAAATGCGTCTTTTTTTTTTTTTACTTTCCGTTCAAAGGTAATAACATCAATCCTCTTCGGTTTCATAAACCTCACGACAACTGCCTCGAATCGCTTCTAAATATTGTAGTTTTTGTCCTAAATCTTAGACGAATTTAGGGTTCTCTGTAGTAAAAAAAACACAACAGTGTTAAAAGGACAAGCCTTTTCGGGTTTTTTAGTTGAATTCTAGATCTGTTCTGTCTTAATTTCATCTGGGTTTTTTCAATTCTAGTCTGGTTTAGTCGTAGTATCCCACTATTTTCAATGGTTCAGTGGTGCTTTCTAAAAAGCTGAAATTGTTGACTATAATGTCTCTAGTGATTGATCAAAAGAACCTATTAGGAGATATTTTTGTTTCTCCTCTCTCGTTTTTATTCTGCTTTGCGTGTTATAAGTGTTGAGTTATTTTGTTTTTATTACTCTTGGAAAGTATTGGATAAACTAGTGACTTTGGTTTATATGAATCCTGTGGGTAGATAAGATATTCTGATAATTTACTTACACCTTTTCTGACGTTAAATTAGGAAGACTGGTGCTTTGATGGGATGATGGGACATCATATTGCTAAGGTTTATGGTGTTATCATATACTACTAGTAAGTCTTATCTTCAGAACAACCATTATGGAATCTCACCTGGGAGATGGAGTAGGCAGTTCGAGATCATCCAAAAGTGTAAAGAACACTTCTAGTTCAGTTGATTGGTTGAGTAAAGATATGCTTGAGATGAAGATAAGGGACAAGACAGATGCTGATGAGGAGAGAGTAAGTTTTGCATCTCCTTTTTAAGGTGTTTATTTCATCTTGAACTGTTGTAGCTCATCTTCCTTTCTCATAGTTTGCTATGTTGCAGGACAGTGAACCAGATATCATTGATGGGGTTGGTGCAGAACCTGGCCATGTGATCAGAACTACACTCCGTGGACGAAATGGTCAATCAAGACAGGTTAGATGGTCATTGTGTGTCTAGAATACTAGTGAGAGGTACTGATTCTTATAAAAAAATGTTTAATTTTGATTTGACAGACAGTCAGTTACATAGCAGAGCACGTAGTCGGAACTGGTTCCTTTGGGATGGTTTTCCAAGTAAGTTAGATTATATTTTTCGTTGTCTTGCTATTGGTTTGAGATTCCCAAAAGTTTTATATATCCTTGTGGTAGGCTAAATGCAGAGAAACTGGGGAGGTTGTTGCCATCAAAAAGGTTTTACAAGACAAGCGGTACAAGAACAGGGAATTACAAATTATGCAGATGCTAGACCATCCTAATGTTGTTTGTTTAAAGCATAGCTTCTATTCAAGAACAGAAAATGAAGAGGTTTATCTGAATCTTGTTCTTGAATTTGTTCCCGAGACTGTCAATCGTACTGCCAGAAGCTACAGTAGAATGAAACAGCTGATGCCATTGATTTATGTCAAACTCTACACTTATCAGGTCATCATTTCCTGTTTTTGATCTTTCTTGCTTCTCTTTATGTAAGCGTCATAACTACTTACTCAAAATTTAAGAAATATTCAATTTCTTTGACGACATATGTCAACTGATTTCTTGTTGCTCATTCCAGAATTGATGGGTTGGAGATTTCCTATTGTCTTGCTAGATAGATTGTAGACTGGAAGGCAAAGTTCCTATCGTTTCTGTTGTTACTGATGTACTTTTCGTTAGAAGTTGGAACTATTGAAATAAATGGTTATCTCTATGCAAAAGTGTGAATCGAGCCTGATAATTTGTTGGACATTCTCCAGTGATTTTTAAAGAATTTATGTTAATGGGTACAGATTTGCAGGGGGCTTGCTTACCTTCATAATTGCTGTGGTCTTTGTCACCGTGATATTAAGCCCCAAAACCTGCTAGTAAGTTTCACTTTTCTGTACGCTACTTTTGTTTGATTTCTTTTTATAGTAAGGTATTGTCACCACATTTAATGATTTTAAAGGCACTACTAGTATAGATATAAGAGACTGTTCTTTATTTCTACAAATTTGATCATTATACATGCCTGGAGGAAGCAACGGGTTATGTATAATGTATGCATCGCGCTATGTTTATTTTCACTCCTCACAGTGGTACTGGGCTTCTGTTCTGTAGTTATTTTCACTGGAGATGCTATTAGTTCAGGCAGGATGTTAAATCTAACTTTTGGAAAATAGTTCTGGTTTTTAGCTGGTCAGTTTGTTGGTTGAAATATTTAGAATCCTCTTTTCTTGTGATTTTACTAAGAATGAACTTGTTTCAGTATTGTTGCAGATGTCTAGGCTCACCGTACCTGCAATTGATTAGATTTTTCTTGAGAAATGTGGCATTGTTTAATATCAACATACTTATATTTGGCTTTTCACCTATTGTGATGTGCAGGTGAATCCACACACACATCAGCTAAAAATTTGTGACTTTGGGAGTGCGAAAGTGTTGGTAAAGTTTATCAGCTATATAGCTCTTAGTGGTTTATTTTTCCTGGTCCATTCTTGGATTATGACGTGTCATGCTTCACAGGTGAAAGGAGAACCCAATATTTCGTACATTTGTTCGAGATACTACCGTGCCCCCGAGCTCATTTTTGGAGCCACTGAGTACACAACTGCAATAGACATATGGTCCACAGGTTGTGTGATGGCTGAACTGCTTCTTGGACAGGTTGGAGCACTTTTTTTGTATTAGCTATATGATTTTGTGCTTGTTATTTTATTTCTTCAATCTCTTAGACGTTTTCCTTCTCGTGGTTTTGTTATACAGCCTCTGTTTCCTGGCGAAAGTGGAGTAGATCAACTTGTCGAAATCATAAAGGTAGGTATTCTTTGCTATCAATTCTTTCAGGTTTAGTTTTATTTACAAAAAAGATGACATTTGTTAGAGCTGGCACTGATATAGTAGGATCTCGTACATTCTTTCTTCATGGGATTTTAATTTTCATGCAGGTTTTGGGTACACCAACAAGGGAGGAGATCAAATGTATGAATCCAAACTACACAGAATTTAAATTTCCCCAGATAAAACCTCATCCTTGGCACAAGGTATGCCGCTAGTCACCTAATCAATTGGATTATAGGTGTAAATATCTTTCCAATCTTGTCTCTGATTAGTGAGGGTGATTAGAGTACATGTGATCAATTAACTTCATATTTCATTCCTCTGGCTCAGAGAGCAATTTGACAACCTTACTGAGAGACATGACCTACCTAAGACGTAGTACTCTGGGAAATAATGTACTTCTGTTTAATCAATGGAATCTGTGTATAAGATTGTTATGCAAACAAAGAATTTGAAATCAATTAGTCCTTATGATCTTGACTTTTCTGCCTTGTTTAATTTTCTATCTAGAATAAGTTTTATTCAGCTGATATTACAGAACTCTCAACTCTGTAGCTAGGCTCTATATTATTTTTATCTTTTTTTTTTTGTGTGCCCTGTGCTAAAATTTCGCGTTGGTGATCATTTTCTTCGCTTTACTTCCCTCTGGTACTGTTCTTACAGCACAAAAGTCATGTGTTTGTTCTTTTCAGGTTTTCCAAAAACGTTTGCCACCTGAAGCAGTAGATCTTCTTTGTAGGTTCTTCCAGTATTCTCCTAATTTGAGATGCACAGCGGTACACTAATCATAGTTTTCTCTTATTTCGTTACACATTCCACTTTCATATATTTCTTGGAATCAGAATCAGAATCAGAAGCTAACCCATTGATGAATGTCTTATGGTGTTCTGATAGGTGGAAGCTTGTATCCACCCGTTCTTTGATGAGCTAAGAGACCCAAACGCTCGTCTGCCAAACGGCCGGCCACTTCCTCCACTTTTCAATTTTAAACCACAAGGTAAGGTTCCCTTATTTTGCATCTTTTTTTCTTGTTGTTAAAATTCTTTTTAGGGGAAGAAAATTATTGGGTTGATCCCAACCTCAACTAGCTTGTAGGCTGCTTAATCACCTATAGTAGAAGCTCCCTGCTCCTGATTTCTAATAGTCATACAATTATAAACCATAATCAACGATATCATATGCTCTTTCAGCGATGAGCATAATTAGTAAATTGAAGTTAGTTTATAATATAAGGACCGATGTGGGATTCTCTTGAGCCTTCTAGAGAAAAAGTTTTCTAATGTGTTCTTCATGGGGTTAAGATCCAAATTGCTCGTGTCTTGTAATGCTCACCACTCATTATTAATATGAATCTGTGATCCTTCATCAGCTCGAAATCCGATATATATATCATATATGTGTTGCATGAATTGATTGATAAGCTTATGTCTTACAGAACTCTCTGGTATCCCTCCTGAAACTTTGGACCGGCTTGTCCCAGCGCATGCCCGTAAGCAGAACCACTTCATGGCATTAGACTCGTAAGTCTCATCCTCGTTTTCTGTATGACCTATCGGGTGTTCTCTTCTTTCCTCTAAGCTCTCTATATCTCAGTCTTTGGGAAAAACCAGTAAAGCTCTCTCTGTAAACATAAATCACTGGAAAAAGAAGCAATGACTTTGTTGTATTAAGGTGCTTGCCCATCCTCTTGTTGTGTCGAACCGGGGATGCGTAAAATACAACACTACTTTGCTAGATTATATTGTTGATATAGAGGAAACATACTTATGTAATACTCAACCAAAACTTTGTCAAACTTAAAGTAAATTTTTGATTCAGTTTGGTTTATTTGCCCATGTTTACGAACTAGATATGAACCAAAACTCTGTTACTCGAATTAGGCCAAACAAATTGTGAACCTTCAGGGAATAAATAATGAAAGTAGTATCCTTTCAAAGCAATGAGAACTGACTCGAAAAAAATAAGATTCATAACAAAACAAACTACCAATATATAACAAGAACACAAATCAATTTGGTTTTGCTTGATCTGTATAATAATGAATTTGACACAGAAAGATTGATAGTTAAAAGACAAGAAAGCAATAAAGTGACAATGAGGATCAAACTTGTAAATCTTCTTGTTTTCACTTCATTGGAAGACGATAATCTCTCAAGAAAACGGGATCAGATTTGGGACATGAATAGAGCAACCTGACTGATGCGGCACTTCATCTATTTTAATCTTTTTGCACATATCTCCCCTCACAACATAAATGTAGGCTTGTTCATTTTTCTCGTTGCTACAACACATGATGAAGGTCTTTCCATATATGTTATCGTCGAGCATGTATCTTGAAAGCTCGTGATAAAACCTAGGATAGTTAGGTCTTGAGACTTTCATGAACTTAATCCACACCACATCGTCTCCATTACCCCCACTGCTAATTTTCTTCTTTGTCACCCAAATCTTAGTCTTCCTCGTTTCCTTGGACTGTTCTAAAAACGAAAACCGATCTCCCTTGTAAACCCCGAGGACATGAGTATGGGAATAATTTCACTTCTTACACGGTAAGACACAAAAGGGCTTAATTATCTCTTTCAAAACATCGAGGACGCGGATGAAATACCGACCAGTTTCTAGATTATAAGCCGTCCAATACAAATTTCCATCCAAGGACACTTTATTATAACGTAGCGATTGTTCTCTAGTGTACTTTGCAACGTACGTGGCATGATCAATAATCTTCCACGTTTTGGTTTCGAATTCGAACATGACAATTCCCTGGTGGTTATCGTTACGACAATAACTAGTCCCAACAATCTTGTTATAACTCTTGTCCGGTCCACTACCATTGTAGACCATGCCACAAAAGTTGAATGGTCGTGCCATGGTTCGAATCCATCTAACCTGTCTCAACAACGGGTTCCACACCACGCCATGCAAGTCATATTTTCTATTATAACCGAAGTGATATGACTCATATGAGAAGAAGTATCCATCACAGTTACCATAGTAATGACCACGAAAATCAAAGTTTAAGTCACGCACTTTTATAGTTGGATCATCTTTATTGAGGTTGATGACGCTTATCAAGTACGTTCGATGATCAGTACGTAACATGAATTCTGGTCGAGCGACTTTGTTGGCGAATATCTTATCGTTGAAAAGAGTGTTCCATTTTTTGCAAACGGTTCTGAAGCTAACGAGAGATTCAGGTGGAACTCGAACGAGTATCTTTTCTTCCAGATCTGATGGAAGCTGTCTCTGCGCCATAAGGGTGTTTTTTTCTTCTTAACGAAAAGGAAGGGAAGAGAATGAATATAAAGTAGAAGATTATTAATAAATGATTAAATGTTAATATTTGAGTTTAAGAAATTTAGCAATACTACTTACATTTATGTTTAGAAGATTTAGATTGATCTCATCTTTATATGTATAATAACAAATTTTGAATCTTAGGACATTATTATTTATTTATATATAATGGATATTCTTTAGGAATCTATATTATGGACATTATCACACCATAACATGACATGTGTCTTTCTATATATATATTTTTTTAAATAATCAAATTAATTGAAAGAAAATCAAAAGACACTCTTAACTAAACTTAAGGGCGGTGTATTCAAACCATGATTTTGGAGAATTTGATGGGATTTAGGAAATTTAGAATTGTGATAGATTTTAGGGAAGTTCATATGATTTTCTGTAAAATTCTTTCAAATCCCACCTAAAACCATGAGATTTGGATTTCTGTATTTTTAACTAAACAAATCCTCCAAAATCCT
This sequence comes from Camelina laxa, assembly GCA_024034495.1. NCBI lineage: Eukaryota > Viridiplantae > Streptophyta > Magnoliopsida > Brassicales > Brassicaceae > Camelina > Camelina laxa. The sequence continues at coordinate 2,750,624 of CM043883.1, forward strand.
CCAGAATCCTCCAGAATCCTAAAAGTTATAAAAATCCTAATCCACAAAACTGTTTTGAATAACAGTGGATTTTAAAGTAGATTTTTAAATCATCAGTTCAATAACAAGGGATTTTAATGGATTTTAAAGTAGATTTTTAAATCATCAGTTCAATAACAGTGGATTTCAGAAGACTTTTTAAAATACATGATTGAATAACATAGGATTTGTAACTTTTACACAAATCACTTAAAATGTCAAGTTGAATACACCCCCTAAATGAAAGGAAATAAAAATTTTTATATACTAATTATCATATGTATATGATCTTCTCTCTATTCAATTTAATACAATATGGTAAATTAGTAACATAGACATGGAGACGTACCAATAAATTTGTAACACCCGTGTCCTTGAATTAAAGTGGAAGAACCGATCAATTTATGTAAATCATGAAATTGACCGGTTTGGTTTAAATTCACCCAGTTTAGAGCCGGTTTTAGGAAGTCCTAAGTGATGGTCTTTGTAATGCTTTGGACACCTCTTCTCTCTTATTTCGTGGCTGCTCTTCATTGCTGATGTTGAGAGAAAGAAAGAGAGAGAAGGAGATAAGCTTGTTGTGGTGTGAAGGAGGAAGCAGAATCGTTAGGGTTTGGTAGGAAACAGTTGCGACATATCAAATCGTTTTCAAAGGTAACTAAATTTGGTAGGGTTATTTCCAAGTCTTTCATCGTCATTCTCCTTTTTACCGAAGTGGATTTGGATTTAATCTCGATGAGTTATTCGCAGTTTCGTGAGACACGTTTTCTTAGACGCGAGTTGGGACTATCGCAAATTCTAACTGAGATCTTGGTCTCGTCTGGTTTCTGATCGGCACGAGATTTTGTGGGAAGATTCTGATATTTCTGTCCAGTTTGCTTCAAGGTTGCTTTTGGTTATGTGATTTGTGTAGGACTGTTTCAGACGCAAGGAGAATTTCTCCTGATTGTTTTTGTTGTTAGAATCAGCTTGATAAGATGAGTGCATGAACTACATGACCATACAGACCACATAAAGAGCAAATTGTCGTCAATCCTTCATAAGACTCATAATATCTCTCACCATTAATCATCCCTTGAGCTGATTTGTAAGGTTCACTTCCACACAAACCCTAAAATCAAGGCCAAAAAGAGCTGGATATTCTTTAGGAATTAGGACTAAAAGAGCAAAGTTGGTTTTGTGTGATAATGAATTTATCAAAAACCACAACATGTAAATCTTTCTTGTTCTCTCTTCATCGCAATGTAAAATCAGAAGCTCCGACTTTCTAGACACGTGTTGGTTATTTACTTTTGTTAGTTCAATAAATTAATATCAGGGTGCAAATCAGAAATAATATAAATACAGTGGCTTTTCTGTCAATTAAATAAGACTAAATAATTAAGGCCCAATAGGCCCATGTACACAAAAAGCCTTTTGAAAATAGGTTCATCACTCTCTCCAATTTTTAGGGTTTCACCAGAGACAGAACTGAGAGAGAGGAGTAAAAATGCCGGCGGGACACGGAGTGAGGGCGAGAACTAGGGATCTGTTCGCGAGACCATTCAGGAAGAAGGGTTATATCCCACTCTCCACTTACCTCAGAACCTTCAAAGTCGGCGATTACGTAGATGTCAAGGTTAATGGAGCTATCCACAAGGGTATGCCTCACAAGTTCTACCATGGTCGTACTGGTCGCATCTGGAACGTTACCAAGCGTGCCGTTGGTGTTGAAGTCAACAAACAGGTTTGTAATTTGTTGATTTGTTGATTTTTAATGATCTGTTTCTGTTTGTATTGGTGATTCATGGCTTGTTGAGACTTGAGAGTTAGTGTTGATTGTGGAATTAGGGTTTTTAATTGATTGCGATTCTGAAATGTTCAGTTTTGTACTGGTTTAGAGGATTCATGTTTTGATTTTGACTTTGAAATTGGACTGTGACTTAATCATGTGTTTGGGTTTGGTTTATAGATTGGGAACAGAATCATAAGGAAGAGGATACATGTGCGTGTGGAGCACGTGCAGCAGTCAAGGTGTGCTGAGGAGTTTAAACTGAGGAAGAAGCAGAACGATGAGCTTAAGGCTGCAGCTAAAGCTAGAGGTGAGACTATCAGCACCAAGAGACAACCTAAAGGTCCTAAACCGGGTTTCATGGTTGAAGGTATGACCTTGGAGACTGTTACTCCCATCCCTTACGATGTTGTCAACGATCTCAAGGGCGGTTATTAAGTTTCTGTTTTACTTGGGAGTTTTTGCACTTGCTTTGTGGTTCTTAATGATGCTTTTGTATCAAACAAGACTGATTTCTATATGGTATGACAGTGCAGTTCAGATTTTGTTAGGAAGTTTATTGCATTCTCTTTTGTTTGTTCCTAGTCTCTTAAATTGGTAGTACGAGACATTTTGATACTGGTTCTAGTCTTGTGTTCGATACTGGTTGGATAGATACTATCACACCGTGGTAACATACAAACCTAGAATTCACGTAGGAAGTACAGTTGCGATATCTTATTATATAACTCTCGACTCAGAAAAATGGTTCTAGTTCATAAGGTATTACTTCAATTTCCTCTACAAAAGACATCTTTTTTTGTTTTCTTTACCAATGATCTAGATAAGATAGCTTTCACTAGAGGCTCTTATGAAAGAAACCATTTGCAAAATAAAGCAACCCATAGGTATTGTAACTGTGAATAAGTTTGAAGCTCTCCAAAAAATAGAGTGGAAGATGAAGCCAATGTGTTCAGCACCCATCTCGCTCAAAAAATCAATTGCAATGCAAGAACAGACTTGAGCATAAGAACATCAACTATCCAACGAATATCAACGTATCCAGATTATACCCAAAAGATCTATGCAGAACCTCGGAACTCGATGCTTCACTTCAAACTGGCCAAGATAGAAGGGTCAAATTTGAAGTGATGCAATGCAAGAACTAAGATGACACACCTACTGCGGTCTACTAATTACTCCCTCTTTGATAGATTGATGTGAGAATTTTTTCTCCTAAAAAATTGATGTTATACGTTAAAAAATTAAAATATTGTTTTTACTTTAGGAACATAGGGAGAGGGAGTAATATTCTTCCTTGGAAAACACAAACATAATTTTTTCATCTTTTTTTTTTCTAACTGCAAATTACACTATCTTTTTGTGAATCGTGTACAAAGCAGTTTATTGAAAAGCACAATTAGAAAAAACCAGTTATGCTACCATTTAATGTCCAAATTACTTTCTACACTCTATTTACAGTTCAACTGTTCTAGAGGTAAAAATAGAAAAAACTATCCGAAATGGTCTAACTGACTTCAGATACTAAAATCATTTTTATTTTTTTTTCATTCAAAAAAAATAAATATTAAAAATATATATCATACCGAACCAAACATACATAAAATAAGAAATTAAAGATTTCAGATAGTACACATAAATTAATTACTAAGATAAAAATATCTCTCAAGAGTAGGTTACTGAAGATTCAACAATATGTCAAAGTAATTATTTAATGTGATACAATTTAGATTGTAGAAAATTTTCAATTATAAAGTTTTTCTCCTTATTTTTAAATTATTTTTTTTCGATTTTTTTCTTTATAAAGTCAAAAATAAATTTCAATGATTTTTTTTTTTGTTTCTTTTCCTTTTGGTGTAAAGAGCGCTCTCATAGTCCCAAAAAATTTCAAAAACCCGCCTCTTCACTTTTTCGCCTCCCTCTTAAAATCCCCAATTCTCTCTAGAACCTTCGTCCTCTCTCTCTCTATCACTCTCTCGCAAAACACCGTTTTCTCTCTCTCTCTCGGATATGGCGCGTGACATCCAATTCCCGTGCGACGGTGACGGAGTATGCATGCGATGCAAATCAACGCCTCCGCCTGAAGAATCTCTCACTTGCGGCACGTGCGTGACGCCTTGGCACGTGTCCTGTCTGTCGTCTCCTCCCGAAACCCTAGCTTCGACTTTAGAGTGGCACTGTCCTGATTGCTCTGGCGAAATAGATCCTCTTCCTGTTTCCGGCGTCGCGGCGGGCTACGGAGCTGTTGGCTCAGATCTTGTAGCGGCGACCCGCGCGATTGAGGCTGATGAGAGTTTGAGTACTGCGGAGAAGGCTAAGAAGAGGCAACAGTTGCTGAGTGGTAAAGGCGTCGATGAAATTGAAGAAGAAGAGAAGAAGAAGAAGAAGAAGGGGAAAGGGAAAAATGCGAATCTCGATGTGTTATCTGCTCTCGGAGATAACTTGATGTGCTCTTTCTGTATGCAGTTGCCTGAGCGACCTGTGACGGTTCGTTCTCTCTGTCCTTGCTCTTATGCTTGTTAATGTAGCGTGCTTTTCTCGAATCTGTGTTATTATTGATTATGATTATGATTTACTAATTCGAGCTTGTGATACAAAGGGGTAGACTTTATTGACACAATTAAATCGTTCCTTTTGCTGATTTACGAAGACAGAGACTTATTTGTGCTTACCATTTGTGAAAAAGTGTGTCAGTGTTGTAGCTACATTTATAGTTCATGATTGTTAATAGACTTGTTAAGTTATCCTGTTTTTTACCCTTTTTGGGTTGGATTATTTAGTTGAGAGGTGTATCATTGTGTCAATGTAGTTGTTGATAATTGTTAGGGAGTGGTATATGTGCACTTCTGTTGTTGAGTTGCCGTTTATGGGATGTTTTTTTTTACTCATTTTAGACAAGTTGGTAAAGTGTACATTCTGTAGGAGTGGGAAAGACTTTATAAGTGTAAACATCTTCTCAAATAAGCCTTTTTTTGACAAAGATGAAGGCTATATTAAGTAGGGCTGATGGATATTTTGTATGTTTTCATTTCAGAAACCATGTGGGCACAACGCTTGCTTGAAATGTTTTGAGAAGTGGATGGGTCAGGGAAAACGTACTTGTGGTAAATGCCGCAGCATAGTTCCTGAAAAGATGGCAAAGAACCCTCGTATCAATTCTTCCCTTGTTTCTGCTATCCGGTTTGCAAGAGTCTCCAAAAGTGCTGCTGCGGGTACTTCAAAGGTCTATCATTTCGTGAGCAACCAAGACCGACCAGATAAAGCATTTACAACTGAACGCGCAAAGAAAACAGGGAAGGCGAATGCTGCTAGTGGCAGGATTTATGTTACAATACCACCTGACCACTTTGGTCCCATCCCCGCTGAAAACGACCCTGTCAGGAGCCAAGGTCTTTTGGTTGGAGAATCCTGGGAGGACCGACTCGAGTGTAGGCAGTGGGGGGCACACTTCCCCCATGTTGCTGGCATTGCTGGTCAAGCTAGTTATGGAGCTCAGTCTGTAGCTCTCTCTGGAGGTTATGAGGATGATGAAGATCATGGAGAGTGGTTCCTATACACAGGAAGGTCTGCCTTTCATTTCTCCTAGCTTTTGGTCCATTTGATTTATTAAATAATATTTTACATCTTACTTCTCTCATGTGTATAGAAGTAGCAATTCTCCAATTTACTGATAGACTGTCTCTTTTTGTCTTGATTATGTGTGAGGATGTGTCATGCAGTGGGGGTAGAGATCTCAGTGGCAACAAAAGGACTAACAAGGATCAGTCTTTTGACCAAAAGTTTGAGAAGTCTAATGAAGCTTTAAGACTCAGTTGCAAATTGGGGTATCCTGTTCGAGTTGTCAGGTTAGCTCTTATTCGAGCACAGCTGCGTTTCATGCAACGTTTTTCTCACTCTTTAACTTGCAGTGATCTTAACTTTTTACTTATTTCGATATATGATCAGGTCTCACAAGGAAAAACGTTCTGCATATGCCCCTGAGGAAGGAGTGAGATATGATGGGGTTTACAGGATTGAGAAATGCTGGAGAAAAGTTGGAATCCAGGTATACAATACATACATATAGCTAACAACTGTAAATTTTCCCTGTTCTTTTTTTATGCATTGACCTATTTGTCTGTGTTTCATAGGGTTCTTTTAAGGTCTGTCGTTATCTGTTTGTTAGATGTGACAATGAGCCAGCTCCATGGACCAGGTTTGATCTACTTTTTGAAAGCGTGCACTTTATATATATAAATTCCATTAGAGTTTAATGGTGTGATATATTGTAGTGATGAGCAAGGAGATCGTCCAAGACCTTTACCAAATATTCCTGAGCTTAATATGGCCACAGACCTGTTTGAGAGAAAAGAAAGTCCATCATGGGATTTTGATGTAAGTTCCAAGACATCTCAACTATACAAGTTGGCGTCTGAGCAGATATTGATTTTTTTTGTTTAGGCCGGTTCATTATCTGTTATATCACTATACAAGTTGGTATTTTCTGATAATAAACTTACTGGATCAGGAAGGTGAGGGTTGTTGGAAGTGGATAAAGCCTCCACCTGCCAGTAAAAAGTCGGTGAATGTTTTGGATCCTGAGGAGAGGAAAAGTTTGAGGAAAGCCATCAAGGCAGCACACTCGAATACCGTGAGGGCAAGACTTCTGAAAGGTCTGTGTGTGTCCAAATTCTCTACTTCTGCTGTTCTTATGTTTATAGACTATTCCCTTGTTGCCGAATAAGTTTTAGTGCATTATGTTTATATTTCTAGATTGGGCCTTCCCAAACAGTTAAAAGTTATCTTTCTAGAATTAGAATATGCTTTGTACTTGGAGGCTCAAGCTATGGTTACCTGGAAACTTTAGTATCAGGAAGTCAATGTTTCCAAAATGGGTTAACCTAACTGATAAAGTTAAAATTAATATGACCCAGACATGTTCAGCTCTTTCTTTCTTAAACTGTCTTTGGGTTTTTGTTGATGCAGAGTTTAAGTGCCAGATCTGTCACCAAGTGATGACTCTTCCTGTGACAACTCCTTGTGCTCATAACTTCTGCAAGGCGTGCTTGGAAGCTAAATTTGCTGGGAAAACTCTAGTGAGAGAGAAGCAGAGGCGGACGCACACTACGCGCACAGAAGAATGTCATGAACTGCCCTAGTTGCCCCACTGACATTTCTGACTTTCTCCAGAACCCTCAGGTGAATCATCATCATCTCTTTTCTTGCATTGTTTCTGCAGTAAACATAGTACACTTCTTTCGTATAATTCTGTATCAAGTGCAAATTGCATTAGCATTGATTTTGGCTCTGCTAGAACTAGACGTAGTTGGTCAGTGGATTTTGTAATGTGACTGTATCTTCAAATACCTATTGATTTTGTATGAAAAGGTTTATTAAGAAGCCTATATAAATTATAGATTTGAGTGGATAAGTATGTCATTCACCGATGCTTTCCATTCTTGAAAAGTGAAATTGTGGCATATCTGGTATTCGCTACTTACCATTATTATGATTTTACAAATTAAGGAATAATCTCTCTGGTGGTATTATTCTTTGCTTCCTAATCGCAATTGTGTGTAAACAGGTCAATAGAGAAGTAATGGAGGTGATAGAGAGGCTGAAGAACCAGGAGGAGGAAGATGCAGATAAAGGTGAAGGCTCAGGTACAGACCCTGAAGAAGAAACTCAGGTCGTGTCTGAAGAAGCTGAGCAACCAAAGAAACGGATTAAGCTGGACACAGTCGTAGCAGCTTCTGCGACTGTTGTATAATCTTGCATGCAGTAAGTAGGTAGTGGCCTTTCCAATGGCTTTTTTGGATCAAACCATTCGGTAAAGTTGGAGACTTATGTGGGTTTGATTTGGTACCAAAGACTGAAGTAGAAAAAAAAACACCCTAGAACCTGATGTCGTACGCAAATTTTCTTTTGCGGTCTGTTCTTTTGGATATTACTACAACTGTGTTCTAAATCGAGGGTAAACCTTGACTCTCTGGTTTGATTTGATTTGATTTTTGCTTATTTTGGATTTTCTGGCTTGTTAGGTTTTAGAACTCAACTTGGTTGGTTTGATCGAATCATCAAGTCAAAAGTGGATTTGTCTAATCTAATCTGGATTATAATCTATTTAGTATTTAGGCTCGATTGTGAGTTTCAAATGATGATTCCAATACATTAAGCTTGTCATCACGTTTACTGCTTCTGTATGTAAGCAGGAAAGCGAAAGCTAGCACAATATGTATTGAAATTACTACTGCTGGCTGTTACTGGACCATAACAATTGCACCATTGCTTCAGCCATTGTTGTCTGATCCATTTTTTTTTGCGGAAGAAGTTTTTAAACGGAATAACAATTCAAACCGATGGCATTTCCTTCTGTTGCAGTCGAACATTTCTTCAAGGTATTGAGGATGGTTTTGTTTGAGGATTCTGAAACTTGCAGACGATGTTTAGATAGGGAGCTGTTAGTATTTGATTATTTGACATTGCTTTCAGGTACTATTAGGTTTCGTTTTAATCTATTTAGTGAAATAATCACATCCCTACGATAATTGGCCAATTGACTCGTGTACGACTTGTGCCAACCTTTGGCATTTTTGCATAGCCAAACTTGCTCATAGCGTCTAAACGGAGTGTGGACAATAGTACATATCATCAAGACCTTGTGAGCTAAATGCTTTAGTCATTCTACTGGCACCACATTCCCCTCCATGTATTTCGTTCAATATGGTCTAAACGGAGTGTAGTGACACACACCTAGACACGAATCAAAATAAGATTTTTGCTAAAGTTACCCTCAAAGTTGCCTAACTGTAACTTTTCTGACTTTTTTTCCTTCTTATTGTTGCCAGTGCCAAAGCCTTGACTTTAGGGCTCATGTCTTGCTTATTTCTTACAACTTTTCTAGAGACAACCGTAATAGTCTTACCACTACTATGTTGTCATCAACGATTGTTGTTCCATTGAAGATCCTAGCTTGAAAAATCTACATATACAAAGACTTGTATCTATTTAAGTCATTTAGAGATGAGATGAGCTTTGTCAGTAAGGCTTGGAGAAAAATCAACTTAGGGTTATTGTCCTTCTTGTGAGTCTTAATTAAGCCTTCTTTAAGTTTTGGATGTCATTAATTTAGTTTGCATTTACTGTTATGCATCATTGGATAATGTTATAACCGTGATAGAATCTTCTCAAAAATACTAGAAACGGGCAATATGTTGGATTAACTTTCATTTTGTACTTTCAGAGTGGATTAAGCATTAACCTAGATATTTTACATGCTATGATTTGTACAAAGCTACTTGACGAGCATCTCGTGTACATAAACCTCCATAGTGTCATCTATTTCATTTTACAACAAGTTGTTTATGCATCTTTGTTAAGTGGTTTCGTCATTCTTTAATTACATAGGAACGACAACATCTAGTAGCAGTAGATCCACATGAATGGGCTTTGGCCAAAAAGGATGAGTTAAGTATTATATATTTGCATCGAGGTGTCTCTGAACTAATATAAGTGTTTGTGTCCTCTTTTAAGTCATTAGAAAAAAAAAATGGTTTTTGTCGGCGATTTTTGGAGATAAAACGACTTAGGGTTGCTATCTAATGTGACGATAAGTTTTGAATGACACCGATTTAGCTTGCATTCACTTCATTTTCTACTTCCAACATGATTAGAAGCATCGATCTATATGTTTCAGTGGTACTATTGTACTAAGCAACAAGTTACATAAACCTCCATAGTCATCTATTTGATTTTATAACAAGTTCATAGGTTCGTCAAAATCTAGTAGAAGTACACTCTCTCTATTTTTATTTTATTTTTTTCAAATTAAATGGATATAGTGTTTGAGAAAACATCAATGAAACGAAATAGCTGGTAACTTATGCATGTGACATGATAAAAACGAGAATCTCGCATAGACATTGTTCAAGTATGTGAATCAATGTAGACCTTTCCGTTTTCTGGTATTCATTACATCACCACACCACCACATTAGTCAGTAGAGCGCAAACTTTTTAAATACCAAGCGTTACAACTAATTAGGGGCCTTGTCATCTTTTTTTTTTTTGTTTGTTTGTTTGTAATAGAAAACAATTTTTAAAAAAGTTAACTAATAAAGAAGACCTTGTAAATGATATAATATCCACATAATTTTAAAATACATATTTCTTTCTTAATTTATTATAAAGTAGTAATTATTTCATTACCCTAATTTGGTCAATATAAATAAATTAGTCCATATTCAATGGTAGATATTTCATAGTAGGACAATTTTTTATTTATTTTTGACTATATGAAATCTCCTTCCTAATTTGATTTCTTTAAGTGCTTTTATAAACCCCGCTCTCTTCACTTTTCATCTTCATCGTTTTCTCCTCTCTCGCTCTCTACCTCATCTTTTGGCTATTCTCTTCATCATCGGATATGGCTTCTCCTGTCATCCAACTCCCCTGCAACGGCGACGGTGAATGCATGCGATGCAAATCCCAGCCTCTGCCTGAAGAAACTCTCACTTGCAGCACATGCGTTACGCCTTGGCACGTGTCCTGTCTCTCGTCTCCTCCAGAAACCCTAGCGTCCACTTGGGACTGGCAGTGTCCTGATTGCTCCGGAGATATCGATCCTCTTCCTGTTTCCGGCGTTGCGGCCGGGTACGGATCTGTTGGTTCAGATCTTGTTGCGGCCATCCGCGCCATCGAGGCGGATGCGTCTTTGAGTGATGAGGAGAAGGCAAGGAAGAAGCAACAGGTAGTGAGTGGTAAAGCCGTCGCTGAGGATGACGAAGAAGAGAAGAAGAAGATGAAGAAGGGTAAAGGAAAAAGTGATGTGTTATCTACTCTTGATGAAAACTTGATGTGTTTTTACTGTATGGGGTTACTGGAGCTACCTGTGACGGTACATTCTCTTCTCTCTTATGATTCATGCTTATTAATTGATTGTGCAATATCGCAGTAATGACTATGCATGATTGTTGATGTATACACTTGATTTACTAATTCGAGATTGTGTCATACCACAATTACAAAACTTAGGGTTTTATATTGATACGTTCAATTGTTACTTTTGCTGATTGGAAAAGACATAGACTTAATTGTGCTTACCATATGTGACAACACCTTGTGTACACCTGTTGGGTTGGATATTGTTTAGTTGAGAGTTGAGAGTGTATCATGGTCTTGATATACTTGTTGATAATAGTGTTAGGAAAAGAACAAGTGGTATGTGTACACTTTTGTTGAAGGTTGTTCTTGTCTATATTGTTGTTTAGTGCCGTTTATGGGATGTTTTCTATATTCATTTTCGACAAGTTGGGGTTTCATTAACTTTTGCTATTGATGAGTAGTCGATATGGTAAGAGTGGAAAGACTTTTAATAAGAGTTAATTTCTTCTTTTCAAACTGATTTTTTTTGTGTGTGTATGTGTGTGTGACAAATTTGAAGTATAGGGCTGATGTATATCTTGTATGTTTGTTTTTCAGACACCATGTGGGCACAACATTTGCTTGAAATGTTTCAAGAAGTGGATGGGGGTTAGTAAAAAACCTACTTGTGGAAAATGCCGCACCGTTGTTCCTTTAAAAGTTGCAAGAAATCCCCGTATCAACTTGTCCATCGTGGCTGCTATTCGGTTAGCAAAAGCCCCTAAACGTGCTGATGTTGCTGGTACTTCAAAGGACCGTCATTTCCTTGGCAACCAAGACCGACCAGATAAAGCATTTACAACTGAGCGTGCAAAGAAAACAGGGAACGCAAATGCTTCAAGTGGCAGGATATTTGTCACCATACCGCATGATCATTTTGGTCCCATACCAGCGGAAAATGATCCTGATAGGAACCTCGGTGTCTTGGTCGGGGAGTCCTGGGCGGACCGACAGGAGTGTCGGCAGTGGGGGGCGCACTTCCCACATGTTTCCGGCATAGCCGGCCAATCCAAACATGGAGCTCAGTCCGTGGTACTTTCTGGTGGTTACGTTGATGATGAGGACTATGGCGAGTGGTTCCTATATACTGGAAGGTATGCATTTTATTTATTCTAATAATCATGTAGCTATACATTCTTCAGTTTACTAATATATATGTATCTGTTTGTGTTAATGTGTGGACGTGTCACGTAGTGGGGGAAGAGATCTCAGTTGCAACAGAAGGACTGCCACGGAACAGTCTTTTGATCAAGCATTCAAAAAATCTAATGCAGCTTTAAGACTTAGCTGCAATATGGGGTATCCTGTTCGAGTTATCAGGTTAGCTGTTATTTGTGAACAACTCCATTGCATGTAACATCTTTCTCACTTTTCAACTTGAAGCTTACTTCAGTGATCTTAACTCTTCAATAACCTTTTGCCATATATGATCAGGTCTCATAAGGTGAAGAGTCATTCTGTATATGCCCCTATGGAAGGACTGAGGTATGATGGGGTTTACAGGATTGAGAAGTGCTGGCGTAAAGTTGGAAAACAGGTACACATACATACAGCTAACAACTGAAAATTTTCCCTGATCTTTTTTATGCATTGACCTATTCTTCTGTGGTCCATAGGGTTCTCATATGGTCTGTCGTTACCTATTTGTTAGATGTGACAATGAGCCAGCTCCATGGACCAGGTTTGATCTATTTCTTGAAAGCGTGTACTTTATATATATATATATATATATATATATACCATTAGAGTTTAATGGTGTGATTTATTGTAGTGATGAGCAAGGAGATCGTCCAAGACCTATACCTAATGTTCCTGAACTTAATATGGCCATAGACCTGTTTGAGAGAAAAGAAAGTCCATCGTGGGATTTTGATGTAAGTTCCAAGACATCTGAACTATAATAGTTGGCGAGTTATATCGAATTTTCTTTTGCTGGTTCGTTATTTGTTATATCTCCCCCTATACTTTACTGATAATAGGCTTACTTGATCAGGAAGGTAAGGGTCGTTGGACATGGATGAAGCCTCCACCTGCTAGTAAAATGCTGAATAAGAAGAGGAAAGGTGTGAGGACCGCAAACTCGAAAACCGTGAGGGGAAAACTTCTGAAAGGTCCGTGTGCCTTTCTAAACAATTTTGAAGTTACCTTTTCTAGAAATGATCAGGCTCAAGATTCCTAAAATGTTTACTATGATCAGTTAACAAAATATTCAGCTCTTTCTTTATATAGCTTTTCTCCAAACCTGGAATGTAAACTGTTGGTTTTTTCTTTGATGCAGAGTTTAGTTGCCTGATCTGTCGACAAGTGATGACTCTTCCTGTGACAACACCTTGTGCTCATAACTTCTGCAAGCCATGTTTGGAAGCTAAATTTGCTGGGACAACTCTAATGAGAGAGAGAAGCAGAGGTGGACGTACACTACGTTCAAAGAAGAATGTCATGAACTGCCCTTGTTGTCCCACTGACCTTTGTGATTTTCTCCCAAGCCTTCAGGTAAAAACATCATCATATCTTCTTCTTGCATTGATTTCATACAGTGAACATAGCATACACTTTTTGGTATAATATATTATGAATTGGCTCTGCTAGAACTAGATATATGAAATTGGTCAATAGTAATGTGTAGGGAAAGGTATATAACCAATGAATTTGTGAGGATTTTAATTATGTCATTCACTTATTTGATGCTTCCAGTCCTTAAAATTGAAACTGTAGCAAATCATATGATATTTTTACGATTTTGTTATGATCACACAAATTGAGGAGTAATTACTGGGAAATATGTGTAAACAGGTCAACAGAGATGTGATGGATTTGATAGAGAGGCTGAAGAATGAAGAAGAGGAGAACGCAGAGCCTGAAGGTGATGAAGGTGAAAGCTCTGGTACCAGTTCTGAGGAAGAGACTGATGTGATCGTGTCTGAAGAAGATGAGCAGCCAAAGAAACAGATTAAGTTGGACACTGACGCAGTGATTACCGAGACTGTCGTTGAATCAGCCATGGAGTAGGTGGGGACTTTTCCAACGGCATTTTTTGGATCGAACCATCAGGCCAAGTTTGAGACTATATGGTTTTGTTTTGCAAGTTTAAGACTTTAATTTGAATTAAAACTCTAGTACGTAACATTCGTGGAACGTATTGCTATCTGTTTATTTTGTATTCTACTTCATCAGAGTACTAAATATAGTACTTAAAAACTTAATTGGTTTTCTGGTTTAATTTATTTTCTTTCTTATTTTGGATTTTCTGGTTTCTTAGATTTTAGAACCATTATATTAGGTTTGGATGTTGTCTCATCTCGCTAATCCAATCTAGATTCTACTTAGGTTCAGTTTTTCTCTCTCTTTTTTTTTTTTTGTCAATTTGGATGTTCAATTGGTTGATCCTAAGATGTTTAAAGCGTTTATAGGTTATAGATGCACTTTCACCCTGGTCCCAACAGATCTTTCAAGCTTTGCTAGCCTCCCAAAGACTTGCACCTACTTGGGAAACTCATGGAACCAATTATATCTATATATGCTTTGTAACCTTGTTAAGCTTTGCAACTTTTTAAGTTCCTTGTATGAACTCTCTTCTTTGAGGCTTTAAGTTTTAATGAAATTTTGTTTGACTAAAAAAAAAGAAAGAAAGAAAGATGCATGTAAGTAGGTTTTGTCCCAAAGAAAAAAAAGGTTTAAGGTTATAAACATTTATTAAATTTCAGAAACTGATTTGAACATGTTTTTTTTTTTGTGTGTGTGTGCACCAACTGATTAAAACATGTTTAATGTTAAGGTTCCTTGTAGGAATCTCAGTATCTCACATCTTTATGTATAGTATACATTTCCTATAATTATCTAAACATGAGGCTGATGCAATTGAATGCGCACAAACATGACAACATTTGCTCTTCCCCGGCCCTCACAAATTTGGTTAGTTGATATTGTTGGTTAGTGTATTTGTCAAGTCGCTGTTTATATAGCATCGACGATAATTAATTACTCTTATTGATATTTTTACTTGATATCTAACAAAAAAAAAAGTAGAATGATTTGTGAGCTTGAGATTACATGAACCAAAATTAATTTACGTCTTCGGAAAGAGACAGAGCGCAACAACCGGACTCCACAGTACCAAAGTCCAACCTAAGCTCTGCTTCAACAGGTGGACAGAATCAGAGACACATTATTCAAGTTATGGAGAAGGTAATATTCTGAGATTACGAACTGGAAAAATGTCATGGAGTATGATCCAAGGTCAATTAAACCATTATCGTCCTAGAAGTGGAGGGATATGCATTGATTGGTTTTTGTACTACATAACTTCTCATAACCAGAACGTGGTTGCGAAAATAGTTTGCTTTGACGTTAGGTATGAAAAGCTTAGGTTTCTTGACGCAGAATCTACTACTAGGATCATATCTAAGACTTCTAAACTGATTAATTACAAGGGTAGATTAGGCATGATTAGTTTGTACCGCTACAGGCAACCTGTAAGATTTGTGTTGCGTTTGTGGATTCTTAAGGATCCCCAGAGACAGAAATGATTGAAACATCGTTACACTTTTCCGGTGGATATAGTTGGTGAGGACGAAATTTCCGTTGTTGGAGTGACTGCTAATGAAATTGTTCTGTCCAAGGATTATATATCTAACCCTCTCTTTGTTTTTTACTTCTATCCGGAAAGAAACGCTCTGGAGAGAGTTGAAATCCAAGGTTTTGAAGCTCTGGTGGCTAAAAGTCATAGTAGAGTTTACACCTTTGTAGACTATACAGAAGATTTCAAGTTTATATAACAAAACGTCTAGCTAGTTCACCTGGAAATGTGACTTTTTCATCAACACAGGTTTTGTTGTGAGATTCATCATTTTTTCCCCAGGTTTTTTCCTCGATGTTACTTGAAAGCAAAATAATGTTTTATATATGTCAAATCAATTACATTTTTATATACAATACTTCTTAATGATACGCAATTATAACCAGAGGCTTGAGTTGCAATTTGATACCACAGAGAAAACTTCTGCTAAAACTTGAGGTTTGAGTTACAGTTAAATCATTCAGAAAGACACTCACCAGAGTTTTTACTTGTAATGCTGTTTATGGAATCTGCTTCCTTTCATGATATAAGACTTGCTAATTAGCTAAGCCGATTCTATTGTTTTAGGCTATATTCAGGTTACGTGATTGGCAAACATATGACTATAATTTAAGAAAAGTTTGTTTTCGTCTTACAAGAGCTAGTTACTCATAGATTTTCCCTTTAGACCTTTAGTTCCTCGCTATTAAGTACCCTGAATTATCCGAATGGTTAAGTTATACAATTAAGAATTGCAACTGTTTTTTTAATTACTTTTTACTCTAAATAAAGTTCTAATGAAGTATCTCATTTTCGATCTTAGGTATCTATCTTGTTAATGATCTTATGAGCAAGAATCCACTTGCTTTCACTTACAATTATAACTCAACGCACAATATAACGGGCCTTTGTAGCGGATGCGTGTTTGGGTACTGCAGAGAAGGCTAGGAAGAGGCAACAGTTAGTGAGTTGTAAAGCCGTCGACCAGAGTGACAAAGAAGAGAAGAGTAAAGGCCTTGAAAAAAAAAAAAAAAAAGAAAAAAAGAAGAGAAGAGTAAAGGAAAAAATGGATTACTTAGGAACAAATAGAGTACTAATAATTAACTAATTTTTTTTTGTCGGCACTAATAATTAACTATTTAATATGAATTATATGATAAAAAAATATGAGTACGCTAAGAAACATATTAACTACAAATAAATGTATTAAAATATATTTTCCAATATATATATATATATAAATGTTACAACACAACAGTTTTTACAATAATAATTTTTCAAAAATAACTAAATATCTTTGAAATTATTTCGGAAAAAGTGACAAAATCAAAACAGTGGAACAGTAGATGTTATTATTAACAATTAGTAGAATATCGTGTTGGTATTCTTTTCCAAAATATTTCCCGAAAATACAAATTTACAAATGAAAATATTTGTTATTTTTAGATTCGAATAAACGAAAATATCAGAAATACCAAAATATACAAAACAGAGTATTGAAAAAATCCAAAAATATTCGAAAATACCAAAAAATATATGAAATATAAAAAAGTACTCGACAAAATCCAAAACGAACGGACATGAACCAAACTTTAAAACCGATTTGATCAAAAAAAAAAAAAAAACTTTAAAACCGAAAAATATAATCGGAACGGATTCGAATGTCCAAATACATATAAAGTTTTTTTTTTGGGATAAATCTGTAGAGTGTAAATGAAAGGAATAATAAAAATTGCATTATCTTGTCACCCTTCGCCCAAACACAACAAGTACAAGCAGAAGCAGTAAAGTTGAGATTCGTAAGTTTTCTTTCGCTCTCCTCCGTATCTTTTGGTTTCAATTTGCTTTTTTTTTTAATTGTATCTGGATTTGGGGATAAAACCGAAAGCTTTATTATGTTCTTGATCATCACCATCAGTGGCAATTTGGAAAACCAAGTTTCGTAATTGATGAATACCCAAATCCAGATTCTTGAATTCAATGGAGGGGGGATTTATGAACCGAAACCAGTTAAAGTTTTAGTCTTTTTTTCTTAAACTGATTATTAGATTTTGGATCTTGTTTATGAACAATTCTCAGAACCAACATGAGTGTGAAAAACAATGAAGTGTCCAAGAACATGGAGTGCACAAAAGAAAAGGCTGATAATCAAATTTGGAGATACCTTCCTTTGGAGTTGTTAAGCTCTGTAATGACTTATCTTGAAATCAAAGATAACGTAAGAGCTTCTGTTGTATGCAAATCGTGGTATGAAGCCGCAGTTTCAGTTAGGGTCATAGACCAATCTCCTTGGCTCATGTGTTTCCCTCAAACCAAGAACTCTTACGAGTTTTATGATCCATCAAACGGTAAAAAATATGCAAGGGAGCTTCCTAAAGCATTAGTTGGCTCTATTGTTCGTTACTCTAAAGATGGTTGGTTACTTATGAGCAAAGAGGATTCATCAGACTTTGTATTGTTCAATCCGTTTAGTATGGATCTTGTGGTCTTGCCTGATCTTCAGTTGTGGAATTATTATCAGTTAGTGGGTTTCTCTTGTGCTCCTACATCGAGTGAGTGTGTGGTGTTTACTATCAAGGATTATGATCCTGGCCATGTCACTATCCGCACTTGGAGTCCCTGTCAAACGATGTGGACGTCAATGCAGGTTGAGTCTCAATTTCTTGATGTTGAAGATAACAAAGTTGTCTTCTCAAATGGTGTGTACTACTGTCTCAACCGAAGAAACTGCCTTGCGGTTTTTGATCCGTCTTTACGCACATGGAATGTTCTTGATGTGCTGCCACCTAGATGTCCCGATGAGGAGAGTTGGAATGGAGGAAGGTTCATGGTGGGTTATAAAGAAGACATATTTGTGATATGTACATATGAAAACAAGGATCCTTTGGTGTTTCTACTCGATCTTGCAAGAGGTACTTGGGAAAAGAATGATACACTTGGTAGTTTAACTCTTTTTGTGAGTAGTAGGTCATGTGAATCGAGAACTTATGTCAACAAGGGGATGTTAAGGAATAGCGTCTACTTCCCTAAGTTAAGTTACGATGAGAAATGTTGTGTGGCGTATTCGGTTCATGAAAGGAGATACCACCCGCGTGTGTATAATCTTGATTGGGGAAACCAGCTTTCTTCTAATGACATTTGGATCGAGCCTCCCAAGAACGTTTTTGAGTTGATTTAAAAGTATTTTAGCAATGTTTGTATGGAGTTTTCATGAGTTTGATCTTGGCACATCTTATATGATGAGAGATTGGAAAAAGAGCTGTTTAAATAGGCTTTCTCAAACAGATTAGAGATGTGAGGTGAATCAACTTTATCTACAAGTTTTTTTTTTTTTTTTTTTTTTTTTTTTGACAACAGCATACAAGATTGACTCAAATGAGCCAATTGGTAGGGAACTCGTTTACATATGTAATTTGATGCCATTCTACTCTAGCACGGCGCGCCAGCTTGTCAGCAATACCATTCTGTGAACGAGGAATCGAGACTACGGAAAAAGAAAGAAATTCTTCCTTATTTGCACCAATGTCGTCGTCTTGAATGCGGGCCACTCGGAAGGCGAAGACACCATCTTCACCAAATCAGAACAATCAGTGAGAAAGACAACATTCTCATTATCTGCTCCAATCATACATCTCATTGCCCAGACCAAAGCTTCCACTTCTGCATGGAGTGGTGATAGACTACAACGAAGATTAGATGCACCCATAGTGGGAGATTCCCCATCAGGAGAAATGCAGTACCATCCTCTGCCAGAATATTGGTCCGTCTCTTTCCAAGATCCATCCACAAAGCATATGTAACCCGTTGCAGGAGTCGTAACCGTCCTGCGGTTAGTAATCGCACTACTTAACGGCGGTCGGGGACCATCCAGCGGAACTATCCTGGGGGGATCATCCTTTGCCGAGAACCAAAGTCGAGCTTCTTCCTCCGCTATCCGTAATAACGCAAGCGGATTGGAATCCAAATTGCTAAAGATTTTATAGTTTCTAGCCTTCCAAATATACTAAATGATCCACGGGAAGACTTCAACCGAAGGGATCCGCTGAAATCTCCAAAATAAGGAATCCATGTTTGTGTAAATAGATTCTGAGGGGAAAAGGCCCGAAGAAACTGGGAAATGGGACAACGCCCAAACCTGTCTGGCTGGGGGACATGTGAATAAGGCATGATTGATTGTCTCCTCAGGTCCGCCACAGCGGGCACAGTCACTATCGCAACCCATACCACGTCTCTGTATATTAGATGTGGTTGCTACACAGCCCGTAAGAGCTTGCCACAAGAAATGCCGAATTTTGGGTGGGCACCGAAGTTGCCACACGAAAGCTTGTAGGGGTATAATATTTGGACCAGCGAGAGGTGGAGAATCCATTGGATTCTGTCTCAAAGCTTTATACCCTGACTTAACTGTATACATACCCGTTTTTGTCAAATGCCAACCCAGCGTGTCCGGAGACGGTAAGTTACCAAGGGGTAAGGCGGAAATAAGGGCAACATCTTCCGGCTCAAAAGAAGCTGAAAGTAAAGCCAAATCCCAGGAATGTGAGTTCCTGTCAATGAAAGTTTCAACACGAAGCGTGGGATCGATGGGCGATCCCGAACGCAAAGCTGGTCTCGGGAGTTGGGCAAGGATCCAGGGATCAGACCATACTAATATGGAATCACCAGATCCTACCCGTTTAATCAGTCCTTTGTTTACCAGAGAGCTAGCAGATACCATACTGCGCCACCCATAGGATGGTGAGTAGGATTTGATCGGATCCAACGGATTAGAGTGCCGATAGTAACGACCTTTAAAAACCTTTGCGAATAAAGAATCTGGAGCACTAATCAGTTGCCAAAGTTGTTTAGCCAATAAAGCAGTGTTGAAGTCATCCAAACACCAAAATCCCAAACCTCCTTCTAACTTAGTAGAATAGAGTTAGTCCCAAGCGACCCAATGCAACCCTCAAGATTCCCCGGAGGAGCTCCACCAAAAGTTAGAGACCGCACCAGTAAGTTTTCATGTAACCGTTTTTGGAAGTCGGAAACATGACATGACAAAAGTAGGAGCGGCAGTTGCTACTGATTTGATCATGACCTCCTTCCCTCCTTTGGATAATAACCTGGCCGGCCAAGTACCTGTTCATTTTTGTAAACGATCTTGAACAAAAGAAATTTTTTTGTCTTTGAACCACCGAGACTTTCCGGGATTCCTAGATAGGAACTCATCCCACCCAAGGTGTGGATTCCCAAGATGCCTTGTAGTTCCTCACGCACACTCGCTTCTACTTTGTGCCCGAATTGAACCGAGGATTTCTGAAAATTAATTCGCTGACCTGAGACTTGTTCATACTGCCGAAGAATCCCCAAAACAGCCTCACACTGCTCCTTCTTGGCCTGGCAGAAGAAGAGACTGTCGTCAGCAAACAATAAATGCGAAATCGCAGGACAAGCTGTGGAAACCCGAATACCCGTAATAAGCTTTGACCGTTCTGCTTTACGTAGATTTGCAATAAGAACCTCTGTACACAAAATAAAAAGATATGGTGACAGGAGATCCCCCTGTCGAAGCTACCTAGAGGGAAGGATGGAACCATGAGGTTGGCCATTTATTAAAACTTTATACCGAACAGACTGTACACACCACATAATCGAAGAAATCCATTTCTCACAAAAACCAAATTTCCGTAATAAATGTTCAATGAAAGGCCATTCAATCCGATCATAGGCCTTGCTCATGTCCGTTTTAATGGCCATAAACTTGTCCTTACAAGAAGGATTGGTACGGAGACCATGAAACATCTCTAGCGCAATCAAAATGTTATCCGTATTCAAACGTCCCTCCACAAAAGCCGATTGTGTTTCGGAAATCAAAGACGATAAAAAGGTACATAACCGCTGGCAAAGAATTTTGGAAATGATCTTGTACCCCACATTACACAGGCTAATAGGACTCCATTCTGTCATCCGGGTCGGCTTATCGACCTTAGGAATGAGACAAATGTTGGTCATATTTAGCCTTTTGTCAAAAATCCCATCCTGAAAGAAGGAATTAACCAGCAATCTCAAATCCGCTTTGACTGTATCCCAAGCCCGCTGGTAAAAGAGCGCCGTCATGCCATCTGGTCCAAGGGCTTTATCAGGATGTATCATAAACAGAGCCTCTTTAATTTCCTTTTCTGTAGCTGACCATATCAAAGAATCATTCATTTCATCCGTAATAGACGTACAAATTTCGTCTAAAGGTTCTCCGAAATCCGTGGGGTCCGTGGACGTAAATAAACCTTGGAAATAAGAGGCAGCTATGTGCTGAACTCTAGTCTCCTCTGTGACCCATTGGTCAGATTCATCGTGAAGCCCCACTATGCGATTCTTCGCCCTTCGTTGCTTTGTTTGAGCGTGGAATTAACTAGTACTTTGATCCCCAAAACGCATCCACCGGCTTCTGCTTTTCTGATACCAGTAAATCTCTTCGTCTCTGTAAGCCTCACGGAGTTTCCAGTTAGTTCCGAAATAGCCTCAACTGAGACATTATCATCCTCTTGGGCGACCGCTAATCGGTTTTTTAAATCCTCAATCGTCTCTCGACCATATGGAACCTGAGCTTTCCGCCATTGAGAGATAGAGTGGCGACAATTAATAATCTTATCCATAAAATTGCTAGTGGGTGCCACCACCCCGGAATCCCAACTAGTTGTAATGGTGTCAAATAAACCCTCTTTATCCAGCCATCTCCGATCAATACAAAAACAATTCCTACCCCGGCGGATTTTGTCCTCCAGAGAGGCTATAATCGGTTTATGATCCGATGCTATCATCGTTAGATACTCCGTGAAGGAATTAGTTAAAAGATCATGGAACTTCTCATTGGCTTGAGCACGGTTAAGACGACACCGAATTGGCTTCTTGTCCCGCCAACCACGCCAAGAAAGACTATCTCCGACCGCATGAAATTCCAATAAACTACAATGTCAAATCATAGTGTTGAAACCTACAAAGGAGGACGCATGATGGAGTTTCCCTCCACGCTTTTCATGATTACCTTTTAGTTCATTAAAGTCACCAATGAGAAACGAAGGGGAATCACGGGATAAGCTAATTCGTGTTAAGCGTTCTCAGACCAAATCTCGGTTCTTTGGAACCAAATCACCATAAACGAAGGTAAAATAAATAATCTGTCCTTTATAAGTAAGTTCCACATCAATCAATCTATTAGATTCATATAAAATGGAAACATCATAAGTATTATTATAAAATAAGGCTAATCCGCCACTACAACCAACATGTTCAACCGTTTTTAAACAAGAATAACCAAAATGACCAACAAAAGGTTCCAAAATAGAAAAAAACTGTCTAGTTTCAGATAAAAAAAGAAAGTCTGGCCGATGCTTCCCCCATAAGTCCCTGAGATATCCAATAGTTGCCTTGTTTCCAAGTCCTTGACAATTCCAGCTTAATATCTTCATTTATCCTTTGTTGGTTTGGGTGGCTTGGAACCACCAGCTGCACCCTTCTCCTGTTCCAGGTTCCTTGGGTTTGCACCCTCTCCTGAATCTGTTTTAGGAACAGGGCGTTTCCTTGGGGTTGTGCGCAAATACACATTCAGCTTCTTGGAAACATTACCTTTGATAGCCAAGGATGACTTAGCCTTACGGTTCTTGTCCACAGCCGGAGCGACAGCGGAGTCATCCCCTCCAACAGCATTCGTATCCACAGATGCTTCTCCTAAATCAGTAACTTCCACTTCCATGGCTGTCGTAACCGAATCAGTGTCCAAACCAGAGTCAACAAAAGGTTCTTCTATGCTCACCTCATGATTTTGGTCTGAGAGGCACAGCTCCATATCTGGAATCCCAGCTTCAACCTGAAATATTTGTTGATCATTAGGCTTCTCAGAATCGCCTCCTACCTCATTAGGATCTTCCTGAGCTAAAGGCGGGCAAGACGTGTCCGTCAAAGTGTCGCCAAGATGACTTCCTGCAGGATCAGTTCGCATGTCCTCCATAGAAACTGAGCATGTACCTGACAAGCCACCATCCAGATCAGTTGAGACTGGATCAGTCGAAACCACTGTTTTACCTGAGATTACCGCTTCTTGTTCGTCAGTCTGAGTAGTCAGACCGGAGTCTTGAAACAGAGGCCTGCGAACCCTTTTTTGTGGTGGTATACCAGACCTGAGTAGTCTCTGACTCCTCTGAAACCGATATTTGTCCCTGCTTCAGTTCTTCAACCGGTACTGTTCCTGAGGCCGTGACAGTAGCAGCAGTAGTCACCTCTTTAGCAGCAGCAGTCACCGCCTTCGCAGAAGCCGCAACAGCAACAGCGGTTCGGACCATATGGCTGTGATCATTGTATTGTGCATAATTAGTGAACCGACGTGGGTTGGTAGAAGGTTCACCATCATATCGGATCTTGATCCCAGATTCATGTTTCCCCTTGCCTAATATTTGACTTGTATTGTTGTGTGCCACAACTTCCTTACCCTTGCCTTTGTAGTCACCCTCTTTGCCTTTACCTTTGTTCCTATCATTGGTAACAGCTCCTTTGTAGCTCTGGACAGGACGAGTTGGTTCTTCCTCCATCGGGATGTGAAGACCAGGGGTAATTCGTGAGGTTGCCCAAAGCGGACAATGGTCCACATCATGGCAGAGACTAAAGCATTTTTTGTCAAAAACCATGGAGCCTCTCAAACCGCAATGTAACAATGGTCTCCTCACTATTGTAGAATTCGATCACAGTTTCAAAGCACAATGGTTTGAAACCATTGATTGTGACTCGAACCCTTCCACCATCGATATCAACCGCTTCAACTCGACCAAGTTCTGAACCAATGCTGCGGAAGGTTGGCTCAGCCCAGAATTGAAAGGGTACTCCCAACACCCTAATCCAGAAGGTTATATCCGAAGGATAAGCCGGATCCACCGTTGGACTCCAGCGCACCATGGATACCATCCAACGATCAAAATGGAATGGCGCCATATGAAGGATCTCCGTGATGTCAGCTTCGTTATCAAAGTCGAACTGAAATTTTCCCATTCCCAGATAAGCTCCCACGACCTTTCCCTCCAAATGCCAAATCCTTGGAAGCATGAACAGAAGGGATTTCATGTCCTGCATCCTAGGATTCATACAGTGACCAACCACTGTCTTTGAGTAACCCGCTATCAAGGCCGAGTTATCAAAGTACGGAATCTTGATTCTCCGTTTAGGTATCATGCCTTCATCACTCTTACCCGAGACATTCTTTTCCAATAAATCACTCTGCGACATGATTCTTCTCACCAATAAAACCCAAGCACTCCAAAGAAACAAGAAGAGAAAGTATCTAAAAGCAAAAGACTTGATAACCAGATGATTGTGATGAGGACTACAATCTTTGGACCAAACCTTTTTATAGTCCCAGCCATTCCAAAGCCATCGATGAGAGGATCCTAGCAGATCAACCAGTAAATGATAATTGATACCCACTATCATTGCTAGATGATTCGCAAAAGCCAAGCAGATATCCGGAATTAAAACCAAAGTCCAGAGAATAAAACCAAGAATCAATCAGACCTGATTTGGGTATCCAAAAGATCATGTCTTTGGTCCAAAACATAAAACTGCAGTTATCGGTGTCAGATTGTGTCGACCAAGCGTATCGTTGATTGAGAGGATTGACATCTTCGATCGCCAGAGGACGCAACCAAATCTCCCATTCATACCTCCATTCCTTATCAGAATCCCAGATATCCGAATCGTATCCATAACTCCAAGATATTGAAAAATCGACCTTATAGAGGTCACCAACTCCCTTCCTTTCCTTTTTAGCGAACCCAGAATCCAGAAAAAATCTCGAGAACAACCATAAACCAAAAACCTCATCGGGAACAACCAAAAACCTTCCGTTTTTGTAACCCAGGTCTGAGAGATCCCGTATCTGCGTGATCCAAATCGAATCCTCTCTCTCCTGTAATCTCTGAACAATCTCAGATTGCTAGATCTCTCTTCAAGCACTCGATCGAAAACCAAAGTAAGTCTTCAACAAGGATAGACTGTATTTACCGAAGTCATTGTCTTATCTACAAGTTGTATCTCTATTTTAGTGGGATTATTATGAATATTTTAGATTTGCCACTTTTGGTCACTTCAAAATCTATATATTTGTGTTTTTTTTTTTTTTGTTGCTAAAATACATAGTTTATAACAAATATTTTACTCTACAAAAAAAAATGGAACCAAAAAAAATTCCAAACATAATGTGTAAAATTGTGTTTTAAATAAAATTTTCTGAGGATGAAACTATCACATGTAGTGTTTGTTAGGAGATCATGATGAGTAGTGATACTAGATTTTTGTGTGTATCCTAGTAGGTTCAATTAACCTTATGTAGTTGTAGTACTTAAGGTGTCAATCCAAATGGGATGATGCTAGTCACTCAAGATGCAATCAAGAAGTCACAAGTCAAGCCAATTCAAAAAGAGTGTTTGTCTAACAGTCCTAGAATGGTCAAAATGTAAAACGAAAATGAGTCACAGAACTAGAAACGAGAATGCATGAAAATAAGCGAAAATGAATACGTGAAACCAAAAATGATTCTAAGCATGAACAAACGAAACAGTTCCAGGAATGTAATAAAATTTAGAAAGAAAGAAGTCCTAAGGATGGGGTAATTGATGTCGGTGGAGTATCCTAGTCTACAGAGTGTTTAACATACCACAAGCAAACTATCCCTAAACAATGAAAATCACAACTTAGCTAATCCAATCTCTTGGCAAAAGCTACTCAGACTCAACCACTTCCATACCTAACTCTCGCTAGAGAAACGTGGTTGAGCAGGCATATCAAACAAGTTCATTCACGTCAACAAACATCCTAGACAACTAATCTCTTAGGCTAGGAACATAAGTCTCTGGCACTCGTTGGTCAGACATTTCATCAAACACCTTTTGGGTGTGGAAATGTCTCGAACCTAGTTCCAATTGATCAGAGAGAAACTAGTAATCCTAACTCTAGTCCAGAAGGGAATCATACAATCAAAGCTTAAACACTCTACATCCTAAGATCCTCCACCTAATCTATCCCATCCTCAAGAACTACCGCACTAATCAGATCCGAAAATCATAGTCAAGGATGCAAACACATAAATCATTGAATCAAGCATAATGAGACAGATAAAAATAAGATGAACAACTTTGTAGAAGAAATCCAATCAAAATACTGAATAAGTTCAAAGATATCGGAATACAAAGTCAGAGTACGTTTTTGGTGGCTAGGGAAACCTTAGAAAAGAAAACCAAATAAAAACTAAGATGATGTCGCAAAGACTTAACAAAACGTATTTATAGTAAAGACATAAAATCCCTAAAACTTAAAACGACAAGATGAAGAGTCGGTTTGGGAATCTCCTGAAGCGTGTAAGATGGAACGTCTTCCTGACAAGTGCGAACGAGTGATGGCTCGAGTGAGTGATGGCATTGGCTCGAGTAGCGCGACTCGAACGGCATGACAGTGCGACTCGAACGGCATGACGGTGCGACTCGAACGGCACGACTCGAACGGCGACTCGATCGGCACGATAGCGCGACTCGAACGGCATGACAGCGCAACTCGATCGGCCTGGTCCCGAAGTCTCCTAAATACCTGAAATACTCAAAAATGCACGATGTATGCGAAGATAATGCAAGAACTACCTAAATATGCAATTTGTACAAAAGAGACTAGAAATTTATGCAAAACAATTAGTTATCCTTACTAAATGCATGACAAAAATATGTTTAGTAGAGACAAAATATAGACATATCAGGTAGCCATCTAATTTTTTTTTCTCATTTTGTTAGTTTTTATTTTATTTTATTTTTTGTCAGCAATTTACCCTTGATATAGACCATGATATTTGATTTAGAAATTGATTGATCTATAATTCACATATAAATTTCATAAATTTATGACATGAAAAAGCACAATATTTTCTTTACTAAAAAAAACCATAAGTTCTGTGTCTATTTTTTTTATATTTTTTTTTGTGCACCAAGATTTTTATACCAAACTAAGCATCCTCCAAGGAGGGAAAGGTTACAAAGGGAGGAGCCAAAGCTAACAAACTCCTTGATGCAAAAGCAAGACCAATGACAAAATAAAAGCATACAGATTGATAGAACAAAGTACTCCTAACACTTCGGCAATAACTAAAATCGCAGAATTCGCGATCCTTGATAATAGCA
This sequence comes from Camelina laxa, assembly GCA_024034495.1. Classification (NCBI taxonomy): domain Eukaryota; kingdom Viridiplantae; phylum Streptophyta; class Magnoliopsida; order Brassicales; family Brassicaceae; genus Camelina; species Camelina laxa. Next base: position 2,778,050 of record CM043883.1, read on the forward strand.
TAGCAGAAAAGTGAGAGGTTACTTTGGACAACACCCAAACCACAAGGGAAGATGTTGCACGAGACTGAAACTTCCACAGAAGGAAGCGAGACAATCCTAAATTGGGCGGGAGAGACAAAGGTGACAGGGCACCAAGCTGATAAGCTGTTGAAAACATCAGAGAAAGAAATCTCTAAGAAGCATCCGTCAAGAACAGAGGCTGGCTGCGCAACACAATAGCAGCAACTTAGACGCCTTGGAAGCAAGGATGACAGGTGAATGCTTTTCTCCAATAACCTGGACAAGGAAGCAAAACAAGGATGAATGATAGAAGTATATCCAATCCAATAGAAGTAGTTATATACTATATGTAGTTATATACTATAAACATGACAATGAAAGATTAGTGTACAGTTAAAGAATATGACATTGAAAATTAGTTAGTTTGTTTTCTTTTAAAAACATACTGTTCTAATATATATAACTGAAAAGGGTTATTTCTAACCAATTTTTTTAAATAAATAAATGACAGTAATTAACGCCTTTGAAACGACTAATATTTTTTGTTATTTCAGTTTCTAGGAAAAATGGACCAAAAAGATTAAAATGAAAGCATACTTTATTTTATCCAATTAATATAATATTTTGGTGACTAAAACATTTATCTCAAGATAGATAAGATCCATTAGCATACTAAATTCTCCATGATGAACATTTGACTATGTTACGGAATAGAACATCATAACATGCATTAGGATTTTCATCACTAAACATGAAATAGTTGGCCATCTCCATTTCATAATCAGTATTTTGTTGGATATATATATACTTAAGTGAGATATACACTTCTACCGTTGTCAATTTCTTCACACAGGTTTGCAACTCTTTCGCGTTCTTCAGCCTCCTTAATAAGTTTTCTCAACAATTCATCCTTGTCAAAGATACCAAAGACCACAACCTTTTTATTATTTACATCTGCTACATATGTGTCAACACCTAATCAAGTAATAATGCAGCATTCAATTTTTTTTTACTACAATATAATCACTCATATTATAATATATATCTGAATTTGAACAAAATATACCTTCGCATTTGGAAATAACTTTTCCAAAATGTTTCTCGTATTTGTCACAGAGAAGTGGTATATTGAACTCCACTTTCATTATATTGAACTCCACTTTCGTTATACTACATAGTAACGAATAAAAATGAGTTAAGACAATATGGTTAACAGAAAAAGAGTTAAAAGTTAAAAGACATGTAGTATATCATAAACAAGAAGTATAAAAAGTTAAAACCCGTACTTGATTAGTAAAGAAAAAATTAAAATTATGAATTTACCTTGTTTCAGTTTTATCATATATATGTGGAACTATTTCGTCTTCCTTCTGAACTACATCAGATTTCTCGATCTTCATAAAACAACTTGTGGCATTTTTCAACAACTTGTGGAACATGACTCTTTGTTTCAATAAGAAGAGAGTTTTTTTTTGGTTTGAATAAGAAGATAGTTTTCATACACTGAACATAAACTTTGTTAATCAAATATATAATATTTGACTTATATAAACAACATTTCCACAAAGAAATTTGATACATATGTAAATTATTTAAAACAAATAATGAATTCTTATGTTTATATTTAATGTGTCCAGATTTTGTAATTACTATTTAAGCAATTCTTTTTTCTCACTTATTATTATTTTCCTGTCATTATTGTTTATGCAATATTCTAAAAATAAAAATCTTAATTTTCCTCAATTTCATATTTTATTTTCTACAAGTATTATATATATATATATATATGTCTAACTAGATTTATTTTGTGATGTTATTACCTAGTAAGAATGTTTATTACATTTAATTTAAATGAATTTAACATTTAAGTTTTTATTCCATATCATATATGTACAATGAAGACTGTACACATGTGAAATACTGTAAAGTATTGGATATGCAGAAAATTAAGACAATGATTGTCTTGGCTAACAATATACATTCAACTTTTAGTAAAAAACTTGGAAAAAAAGAAATAAGTCAGAATTGATTGTAAGTAAATAATGAGTTACATTTAATGAAAATTAGTTGATTTTGAGTTTAGCTTATGGTGAAGATAATAATATTAAACATTTTTCCCAATCTATAATGAAACTATCTTAATATTATTAATTAACTGAACATTTTCCAAAAAAGTCAGAAAAAGAGTTTATGATATACTACATGTGTTTAAACTTTTAATATTAAGATAGTTTCATGACAGATTGGGAAACATGTTTAATATTATTATCTTCACCATAAGCTAAACTGAAAATCAACTAATTTTCATTAAATGTAACTCATTATTTACTTACAATTAATTCTGACTTATTTCTTTTTTTCCAAGTTTTTCACTAAAAGTTGAATGTATATTGTAAGCCAAGACAATCATTGTCTTAATTTTATGCATATCCAATACTTTACAGTATTTCACATGTGTACAGTCTTCATTGTACATATATGATATGGAATAAAAACTTAAATGTAATAAACATTCTTAATAGATAATAACATCACAAAATAAATTTAGTTAGACATATATATATATATATATATATATATAAAATACTTGTAGAAAATAAAATATGAAATTGAGGAAAATTAAGATTTTTATTTTTAGAATATTGCATAAACAATAATGACAGGAAAATAATAATAAGTGAGAAAAAAAGAATTGCTTAAATAGTAATTACAAAATCTGTACACATTAAATATAAACATAATAATTCATTATTTGTTTTAAATAATTTACATATGTATCAATTTCTTTGTGGAAATATTGTTTATATAAGTCATATATTATATATTTGATTAACAAATTTTATGTTTAGTGTATGAAAACTATCTTCTTATTCAAACCAAAAAAAAAACTCTCTTCTTATTCAAACAAAGAGTCATGTTCCACAAGTTGTTGAAAAATGCCACAAGTTGTTTTACGAAGACTGAGAAATCTAATGTAGTTCAGAAGGAAGACGAAATAGTTCAACAAATTTATGATAAAACTCAAACAATGTAAATTCAAAATTCTAATATTTTCTTTACGAATAAAGTAGCACGGGTTTTTACATTTTAATTCCTTGTTTATAGTACATGTGTTTAAACTTTTAACTCTTTTCTGTTAACCATATTGTTTTAACTCATTTTTATTCGTTACTATGTAGTATAATGAAAGTGGAGTTTAATATAATGAAAGTGGAGTTCAATATACCACTTCTCTGTGATAAATACGAGAAACATTTTGGAAAAGTTATTTCCAAATGCGAAGGTATATTATATTTTTATAAATTTAGATATATATTATAATATGAGAGATTATATTGTAGTACAAAAAAATTGAATGCTGCATTATTACTTGATTAGGTGTTGAAACATATGTCGCAGATGTAAATAATAAAAAGGTTGTGGTCTTTGGTATCTTTGACAAGGATGAATTGTTGAGAATACTTATTAAGGAGGCTGAAGAACGCGAAAGAGTTGCAAACCTGTGTGAAGAAATTGACAACGGTAGAAGTGTATATCTCACTTGAGTATATATATCCAACCAAATACTTGTAAAGAGTTTTAAAAGATTTTTTAAAGAGTTTTACAAGATTTTTTAAAGAGCCTTATAAACAACTTGTAAAGACTTTTACAAGATTTTTTAAAGAGTTTTAAAAGGATTTTAAACACCTTGTAAACGCTTTTATAAGGTTTTTAAAAGGTTTTTTGTTATTTTTAAAACCATTTGAAAACCATTTGAAAACCTTTTGAAATCCTTTTGAAAACCTTTGAAAAACCATTTGAAAACCTTTTAAAAACCATTTGAAAACCTTTTAAAAACCTTTTAAAAACCTTGTAAAAACCTTATAAAATCGTTTACAAGGTGTTTAAAAAACCTTTTAAAACTCTTTAAAAAATCTTGTAAAAGTCTTTACAAGTTGTTTATAAAAATCTTTAAAAAATCTTGTAAAACTCTTTAAAAAATCTTGTATGACATTTATATAGATTTATCTTTTAATCTTCAAATTATATTCATATTCAATGATTCTTATTGATAAAATTTTAACTAAAATTCTAGGTAAAATCGCAAATAGATATAACAAAGAAGTATTACCTTCAAAATATATATGTTGTATATCAAAAGTAAGTTTTTGTCAAAAAAAAAAAAAAAGTAAGTTTAGTATTAATATAGGTTTGAGTATGAAATGATTATATTTGAGCTCAACAAATTCTATTGATAAGAAATATTTTAAATTAAAATCCTGCGCGTGCGCGGGTACAAATTCTAGTATACTATAAACATGACAATGAACGATTAGTGTATGGTTTAAGAATATGACATTGAAAATTAGTTTAGTTTGTTCTAAAAACAAACATACTATTATAATATATATAACTGAAAAGGGTTATTTCTAACAAATTTTCTTAAATACATAAATGACAGTAATTAACGCCTTTGAAACGAGTAATATTTTTTGTTATTTCAGTTTTCCAGGAAAAATGGACCAAAAAGATTAAAATGAAAACATACTTTATTTTATCCTCCAATTAATATAATATTTTGGTGACTAAAACATTAAAATATCTTAAGATAGATAAGATCCATTAGCATACTAAATTCACCATGATGAACATTTGACTATGTTACGGAATAGAACATCAGAACATGCATTAGGAAAACATGTAATAGTCGGCCATCTCCATTTCATAATCAGTATTTGGTTGGATATATATACTCAAGTGAGATATACACTTCTACCGTTGTCAATTTCTTCACACAGGTTTGCAACTCTTTCCCGTTCTTCAGCCTCCTTAATAAGTTTTCTCAACAATTCATCCTTGTCAAAGATACCAAAGACCACAACCTTTTTATTATTTACATCTGCTACATATGTTTCAACACCTAATCAAGTAATAATGCAGCATTCAATTTTTTTGTACTACAATATAATCACTCATATTATAATATATATCTAAATTATTATAAAAATATAATATACCTTCGCATTTGGAAATAACTTTTCCAAAATGTTTCTCGTATTTGTCACAGAGAAGTGGTATATTGAACTCCACTTTCATTATATTAAACTCCACTTTCATTATACTACATAGTAACAAATAAAAATGAGTTAAAAGAATATGGTTAACAGAAAAGAGTTAAAAGTTTAAACACATGTACTATAAACAAGGAATTAAAATGTAAAAACCCGTGCTACTTTATTCGTAAAGAAAATATTAAAATTTTGAATTTACATTGTTTCAGTTTTATCATAAATTTGTGGAACTATTTCGTCTTCCTTCTGAACTACATTAGATTTTTCAGTCTTCGTAAAACAACTTGTGGCATTTTTCAACAACTTGTGGAACATGACTCTTTGTTTGAATAAGAAGAGAGTTTTTTTTTTGGGTTTGAATAAGAAGATAGTTTTCATACACTAAACATAAAATTTGTTAATCAAATATATAATATATGACTTATATAAACAACATTTCCACAAAGAAATTGATACATATGTAAATTATTTAAAACAAATAATGAATTCTTATGTTTATATTTAATGTGTCCAGATTTTGTAATTACTATTTAAGCAATTCTTTTTTTCTCACTTATTATTATTTTCCTGTCATTATTGTTTATGCAATATTCTAAAAATAAAAATCTTAATTTTCCTCAATTTCATATTTTATTTTCTACAAGTATTTTATTATATATATATATATATATGTCTAAATAGATTTATTTTGTGATGTTATTACCTAGTAAGAATGTTTATTACATTTAATTTAAATGACTTTAACATTTAAGTTTTTATTCCATATCATATATGTATAATGAAGACTGTACACATGCGAAATACTGTAAAGTATTGGATATGCAGAAAATTAAGACAATGATTGTCTTGGCTAACAATATACATTCAACTTTTAGTAAAAAACTTGGAAAAAAAGAAATAAGTCAGAATTAATTGTAAGTAAATAATGAGTTACATTTAATGAAAATTAGTTGATTTTGAGTTTAGCTTATGGTGAAGATAATAATATTAAACATTTTTCCCAATCTATAATGAAACTATCTTAGTATTATTAATTAACTGAACATTTTCCAAAAAAGTCAGAAAAAGATTATATGGTTAATTTTAGTTATGTAATTCCAAAAACGCCTTTTTCCAATTACTATTAAACACATGCAAAAAATTACTTGATTTCAATGAAAATTGAAGTAACTAAATGGTTAATTTTAGAAAATGTTCAAAATGTACTTCTCTGTTAATTAATAATATTAAGAGAGTTTCATTATAGATTGGGAGAAATGTTTAATATTATTATCTTCACAATAAGCTAATTAACTGAAAATCAACTAATTTTCATTAAATGTAATTAACTCATTATTTACTTACAATTAATTCTAACTTATTTTTTTTCCTAGTTGTTTTACTAAAAGTTGAATGTATATTGTTAGACAAGACAATAATGGTCTTCATTTTATGCATATCCAATACTTTACAGTATTTCACATGTGTACAGTCTTCATTGTACATATATGATCTGGAATAAAAACTTAAATGTTAAAGTCATTTTAAATTAATTGTAATAAGTAATTTTACTAAATAATAACATCACAAGATAAATATAGTTAGACATATATATATATATATTAAATACTTGTAGAAGATAAAATATGAAATTGAGGAAAATTAAGATTTTTATTTTTGAAATATTGCAAAAACAATAATAACAGGAAAATAATAATAAGTGAGAAAAACAAGAATTTCTTAAAAAGTAATTACAAAATCTGGACACATTAAAAATAAACAGAAGAATTAATTATTTATTTTAAATAATTTCATATGTATTAAATTTCTTTTTGGATATGTAGTTTATATTAGTTATATATTATATATTTGATTAACAAATTTTATGTTCAGTGTTTGAAAACTCTCTTCTTATTCAAACCAAAAAAAAAAACTCTCTTCTTATTCAAACAAAAAGTCATGTCCCAGAAGTGGTTGAAAAATGATGGTAAAACAGAAACAAGGTAAATTCAAAATTTTAATATTTTCTTTACGAATAAAGTAGCACGGGTTTTTACATTTTAATTCCTTGTTTATGATATACTACATGTGTTTAAACTTTTAACTCGTTTCTGACTTTTTTGGAAAATGTTCAGTTAATTAATAATATTAAGATAGTTTCATTACAGATTGGGAAAAATGTTTAATATTAATATCTTCACCATAAGCTAAACTGAAAATCAACTAATTTTCATTAAATGTAACTCATTATTTACTTACAATTAATTCTGACTTATTTTTTTTTTCCAAGTTTTTCACTAAAAGTTGAATGTATATTGTTAGCCAAGACAATCATTGTCTTAATTTTATGCATATCCAATACTTTACAGTATTTCACATGTGTACAGTCTTCATTGTACATATATGATATGGAATAAAAACTTAAATGTTAAAGTCATTTAAATTAAATGTAATAAACATTCTTACTAGATAATAACATCACAAAATAAATCTAGTTAGACATATATATATATATATATATATATATATATAATAAAATACTTGTAGAAAATAAAATATGAAATTGAGGAAAATTAAGATTTTTATTTTTAGAATATTGCATAAACAATAATGACAGGAAAATAATAATAAGTGAGAAAAAAAGAATTGCTTAAATAGTAATTACAAAATCTGGACACATTAAATATAAACATAAGAATTCATTATTTGTTTTAAATAATTTACATATGTATCAATTTCTTTGTGGAAATGTTGTTTATATAAGTCATATATTATATATTTGATTAACAAATTTTATGTTTAGTGTATGAAAACTATCTTCTTATTCAAACCCAAAAAAAAACTCTCTTCTTATTCAAACAAAGACTCATGTTCCACAAGTTGTTGAAAAATGCCACAAGTTGTTTTACGAAGACTGAAAAATCTAATGTAGTTCAGAAGGAAGACGAAATAGTTCCACAAATTTATGATAAAACTGAAACAATGTAAATTCAAAATTTTAATATTTTCTTTACGAATAAAGTAGCACGGGTTTTTACATTTTAATTCCTTGTTTATAGTACATGTGTTTAAACTTTTAACTCTTTTCTGTTAACCATATTGTTTTAACTCATTTTTATTCGTTACTATGTAGTATAATGAACGTGGAGTTTAATATAATGAAAGTGGAGTTCAATATACCACTTCTCTGTGACAAATACGAGAAAAATTTTGGAAAAGTTATTTCCAAATGCGAAGGTATATTATATTTTATAAATTTAGATATATATTATAATATGAGTGATTATATTGTAGTACAAAAAAATTGAATGCTGCATTATTACTTGATTAGGTGTTGAAACATATGTAGCAGATGTAAATAATAAAAAGGTTGTGGTCTTCGGTATCTTTGACAAGGATGAATTGTTGAGAAAACTTATTAAGGAGGCTGAAGAACGCGAAAGAGTTGCAAACCTGTGTGAAGAAATTGACAACGGTAGAAGTGTATATCTCACTTGAGTATATATATCCAACCAAATACTGATTATGAAATGGAGATGGCCGACTATTACATGTTTAGTGATGAAAGTCCTAATGCATGTTCTGATGTTCTATTCCGTAACATAGTCAAATGTTCATCATGGTGAATTTAGTATGCTAATGGATCTTATCTATCTTAAGATATTTTAATGTGTTAGTCACCAAAAATATTATATTAATTGGAGGATAAAATAAAGTATGTTTTCATTTTAATCTTTTTGGTCCATTTTTTCTGGAAAACTGAAATAACAAAAAATATTACTTGTTTCAAAGGCGTTAATTACTGTCATTTATTTATTTAAGAAAATTTGTTAGAAATAACCCTTTTCAGTTATATATATTATAATAGTATGTTTTTTTTAGAACAAACTAAACTTATTTTCAATGTCATATTCTTTAACCATACACTAATCGTTCATTGTCATGTTTATAGTATACTAGCATTCGGTCCGTGTTACGTGCGAGAGTTAGATTAGGGTGTGTTTTGTGTTTTTTTTTCTGTGTATATTATTTATTTGTTTGGTAAATTTCTCTTTCTATCTGTTTTCAATTTCTTTGGTTTGTTTTAGTTGTTTTTATATGGTGATTTTGGCTTTTTTTGGCTTTTTTTTGCATTAAGTACATTCTAGTGAAAAGTTTTACAATTTTTTTTTTTTAATTAGTTGTGTTTCTTTACAAATTTGGTTTTGTTTTTCAGTTATTTTAGTTTCAGAAGTATAGATTGTATTGTATAAGTTGATTTGTGGCTGTAATGGTTTTTTGTGGTTTTTCGTGCCTATTTTTATTTTTTCGCCATCCGTTGGATTAATTGTTTATTGTATTTTTCTATACGTGGTTGTAGTTCTTTGTTTGTTTTTTTAGTTTACGTATTTAATAAAATGTGTGAGGAATGTTTGTTAATGTTTTTGTGATAGTGTTAAATAGTTAGTAAGTTAGTAACTTTTAATAAAGTTTTTAAATTACTTACGTTTGGATGTTTACTGTGTTATTTTTGTGTGACATTGACCTTAAAATTTAGTGATCTATTGAGTCAACCGTGAATTTTATTGATTAGAGAATGTATTTCTCCTTTTTGAAAAAGGGCATGTGTCTTATAACTGGCTTTTTTCTTCTTTGTCGTATATGTTAACCACTGTTTCGATCTACAGGATAGTATAAGGCTTCTAGCTCTTATTTTGATGGTCGTACTTCGTTTTCAATCATCCATTGTATCGATACATAACACTTAAATCTTTTTTGCATCTTAGGGTGATTTCATTAGGTGACTCTTTTTCTCTTTTGTTTGTGGCCATCCATTGAGTGAGCATTGTCTTCTCTACAACTTCTCTTGATATAATGCTCTCCAAACGTTGCAACTGGTCAAATTGCATTTAACTTATTAGTCCCTATAACGTGCATCGGCTTCTCCATACGCACCCACCAATAGAAATGCTTTCATGAGAATGGTGCCCATAACCAAATCCATAGGGATCTTAGCTTCTTCAAACCTACGCCTAATTTCTAATACAGCATCCATATTCTCTTCTTTTATATAACTATCTATCAAAGTACTATAAGTAACGACATCTCCCACAACTCCTTTTGAAATCTCATCCGCCTCCAACACTCTCCCTGCTCTACACAGTCCATTAATCACAATGTTATATATAAGTAAGGATGCTTGGTTGAATCCCTCTCTGCTCTATATCTCCCAACATAGTGAAAGCTCGACTCAAATTTCCTTTCCTACAAATCCCATCGATCAAAGTCACATACATAAACTCATCCACTTCAATTCCCATATTTACAATCCTATTGAACAATGCAAATGCCTCTTCCAGTTTACCCTTCTTGCATAGCCCCCTAATAATAGCTGTAAAAGTGATCAATTTGGCTCTATTCCTTCCTTTATCATCTTCCCTAATAACCATTCCTTCTTTCTATAACCCATCTATTAGTATAGAATAGCTCACAAGTTTTGTGTCACAACATCTCGACTTATTCCTTTCTCCACCATTTCCCTGTCCTGCATAAGTCCATTCATCAAAGCACCTCCCTCAAAACACGCATGAATCCAGTTACTGCAGAAAACACAGTCAAATTCAAATCCAGTTACTGCACCTTCCTTTTTCATCTTCCAATCTCCTAACCAAACTCCTCACTTCATCAACCTTACTCAATTGACAAAAAGCACTCACAACAATAGTATAAGTTACAAGATTCGGCTCTAAAACTCATGAACCCATAGCACTCTCGAAAAACCCTAACGCAAGTTCCGGTTTACCAATCCTACAAAACCCAGAAACCACAGCACTACAAACGAAATTATCAAAAGGGTAGTTAACGTTCTTGTTCGTCATCATCTCTACAACCTCTAAAGCATTATCATTTATCCATCTCTCCTTTAGCAACAAACCTATGAATCAGCGAACAATACTTTAAGGAAGAACGAAACGCACCGTGACTCCGCAAACAATCTCTGTAAAACGAAAGACCCTTATTTGGATCATCACGCGTGACGCTGAACCCATGAATTATAAAATCTAACATATGGGTCCTGGGAAAAATCGAAGCTTTTGATATTTGGGTGTTGATATACAAACCAAAAAAACTCCTTTGGAATGAGACCGAAAGGCTCGTCAACCTGAGAAAAAACAGTGGTAGGTGTTAAACGTATTGAGAAAGGGGAATCGTTACTATGGGGATGAAAGTCAGGGAAGGCAATGAAAGGGTGTGGAAAAGTGGCAAACATTAATTTCATATCTATGCTTTGGGTGAGACGGGATGAAAGAATGTAGAAGGGGAAGGACGTTTGAGGTCGCAGATCGAAGAACGGCGGAGTGGAGTTTCGTTGGGAAGGATTTGATTTCGATGGCAAATAAAAATATTGTAAATAATAAATTGGACCTCTAAAGAGATTAGGCCCAAAAAAAAAAAAAAATGGTTACTGGATTATTTTCGAAAATTTAATCTCATTAAATAGAAGAGTGGCTGAGGTGGCATCATCAGAAGGTTGAAAAAATTAACTTTATATATATAGATAACTACATATATAAGACAGACATAGACTTTTTTTTTTAGTAAAGAAAATATCTTGCTTTTTCATGTCATAAATTTTTGAAATTTATATGTGAATCATAGTTCAGTCAATTATTAAATCAAATATCATGGTCTATATTAAGGGTAAATTGCCGACAAAAAATAAAATAAAATAAAAACTAACAAAATGAGTAAAAAAAATTAGATGGCTACCCATCATGATCTCCTAACAAACACTACATGTGATAGTTTCATCCTCCGAAAATTTTAGCAATAATGGCAAAATGGATTTGCCATTGTTGAAGATTTTAGAACACAATTTTACACATTATGTTTGGAATTTTTTTGGTTCCATTTTTTTTTTGTAGAGCTAAGTATTTGTTGTAAACTATGTATTTTAGCAAAAAAAAAAATCACAAATATATAGATTTTGAAGTGACCAAAAGTGGCAAATCTAAAATATTCATAATAATCCCACTAAAATATAGATACAACTTTTAGATAAAAATTGATTCACCTCACATCTCTAATCTGTTTGAGAAAGCCTATTCAAACAGCTCTCTTTTTCCAATCTCTCATCATATAAGATGTGCCAAGATCAAACTCATGAAAACTCCATACAAACATTGCCAAAATACTTTTAAATCAACTCAAAAACGTTCTTGGGAGGCTCGATCCAAATGTCATTAGAAGAAATCTGGTTTCCCCAATCAAGATTATGCTCACGCGGGTGGTATCTCCTTTCATGAATCGAATACGCCACACAACGTTTCTCATCGTAACTTAACTTAGGGAAGTAGACGCTATTCCTTAACATCCCCTTATTGACATAAGTTCTCGATTCACATGACTTACTACTCACAAAAAGAGTTAAACTACCAAGTGTATCATTCTTTTCCCAAGTACCTCGTGCAAGATCGAGTTGAAACACCAAAGGCCACGCACTTGGCCTGAGAACAGAGCTTATCAAATCTTTGTCTTCTGAAGCAAAAATGATCCTATTGAGTTTGTGACTTTTCATACTCTCAATAGACCATAACCAACCCTGAATGCTAGCATCAAGTTTGTCGAAAACAGAGGCGAACGATTTTCTGCTATGCAATAAGACAACTCCTGAAGCATTTCTAACAACCCACGCTGCTCCACTAGAATTTGACCCCTTGTTCCACGAAGATGCTATATTACAGTTTAACCAACCAAGAGGAGGGGGGGGGGACCAAGATTTTTTAACCTGTGTATAGCTTTGCCTTGCTAACTCTGCCGTTTTTCCGGTCGAGGCTTGAGCATCCAACCATTCCTGAACATTTTCTCTGATCTTTAAGACTGTTGCAGGAGCAATAAAACTTTTCCCTTCAATAGAAAGGAGATTTCTGTTTTTCCATATTTGCGAAAGGATCCACGGGTAAGCTTTCCTAACCTCCATCTGCACTTTGATGTTTTTGCTCACAAGCACCAGATAGTACATGTTCTGGAATAGGGACTGAGAATCAAAACCGTTTTCTGGAGTAGGGAAGTTGTAGAGTGCCCAGATTTGTCTTTCTACCGTACATGAGAAAAGAACATGATTGGTAGATTCTCCTTCAGAACCACAGATTTGGCATCTTGAGTCGACTTTAAGGCCTCTAGCTATCATTTTATCAACAACTGGAATACCACCCGACATAACTTTCCACATGAATGTCTTGATCTTTGTTACTGTATTAGACTTCCACAGCTGATCTTTTATAAGAAGGGTGGAGGGTTGCATAAGGGCCTCTGTTACTAGTTCAATATGCTCCCTTTGATAAGCCGCCCAATAGCCAGACTTGACTGAGTAAGCTCCACTTTTTGTGTGTTCCCAGATGAGAAAATCTTTTGAACATGGGACCGGTTTGAGTTTACAGATCAGCTCGACATCCCTTGGATAGAAGTGGTAATTCAGTTTTGACATATCCCAAGAATGAGAAGCATCGTCAAGCAGGTCTTTAACCTTTAGATCCAGATCAAAAATAATATTCTTCATGAGCGAAGCTCTCATTACTCCATCAAGAATCCATCTAGAAGACCAGACATAGATGGAATTACCATCACCAATCATTTGTCTCAAGCCTCTTTTCATAAGATCCCTACCATGAAGAATACTTCTCCAAGCAAATGAAGGTCTGTATTTAAGAAATCACCTTCATCAAAGTATCTGCTTTTGAAGAAAAGAGCAAAAAGGCTGTTTCCCTCTTGGAGGATCCTCCAAGCTTGTTTGGCTAGAAGAGCTTGGTTGAAGACTTCTATATCTTTAAAGCCCAAACCACCTAAATGCTTCAGAAGACATAGTTTATCCCAACCAATCCAGTGCATTTTCCTTTTGTCCTCTGTAGAGTCCCACCAGAAAGCTGACATTGCCGATGTCAAGTTCTCACAAGTCTTTTTTGGAAGTTTGAAACAAGACATTGCGAATACTAGCATAGCCATGGCCACCGCTTTCAGAAGGACTTCTTTCCCTCCTTGAGATAAGGAACGAGCAAACCAACCAGACATCCTAGTTTTCATTTTATCGTGGATGTAAGCTAGCAAATCAACCTTTGATCCACTAAAACATTCAGGCAGCCCCAGATAAGTACTTGCTCCACCTTCTTTAAAGATTCCCATCTTGCCTTGAATTTGAAGCCTCAACCCATTCTCGATTTTGTTCCCAAATGTGATGGAAGATTTATCGAGGTTTATCAGCTGCCCTGTAACATCCCCATAGTCATTGATAATACCTTGGAGAGTTGTTGCTTGATCAAGAGAGGCTTTAACCATAAACAGGCTATCATCTGCAAAAAGGAGATGGTGAATTGCAGGTCCTTGGGGTGAGAACTGGATCCCACTTATTTGACCATTAAGTTCAGCTTTGTTGAGCAAGTGAGTGAGACCTTCAGCGCAGAGAACGAAAAGAGCCGGGGACAGAGGGTCACCCTGTCTTAACCCTCGTTGTGGGTTGATGAGACCGAAAGGCTGACCATTGATGAGCACCGTACAGAAGAGAGATACTAAATGGTATAAAATCCTTAGTGAAGATTACATTAACGGTTGCTTCCAGAATTTTGAATTATTTTAATTTTAGTTATTTAATTTCGAAAATACCTTTTCTAATTACTATTAAACACATTCAAAACATTACTTGATTTTGGTATGTCAATTAGGACCAAAACCCGCGGGTTGGCCCGGCCCGACCCTAAAAACACCGGTCTCGAATTTAAATATATATGTCCATAAAAAAGGCGCATTCTCAAAAATGCCCCTTTTTCATACACCTTTTTAAAAATACTTTTTCATGTTGACCATTTTTAAAACTACCCTCTTTATATACAAAATAACCAAATTACCCTTCTTTGAGTGACAGCAAGAATGTACAGTCATCAAAATCGAAAATATTTTCCCGCCAATTTTTTTTTCCGCCAAAATCGAAAAAATTTCCCGCCAAAAATATTGAAATTTATACCTTATAAAAATATTGTAAACGCTTTTAAAAACCTTTAAAAGCGTTTATAAGGTTTTTAAAAGGTTTTTAAACACATTATAAACTTTTTAAAAACCTTGTAAATGCTTTTAAAAAGCTTTTAAAAACGTTTACAAGGTGTTAAAAAACCTTTAAAACCTTGTTAAAAACTTTTACAAGGTTTTTAAAGACATTGTAAAAGCGTTTGCAAGATGTTTACAAACCTTTTAAAATTTTTTTTAAAAACCATTTGAAAACCTTTTAAAAACCTTTTAAAAACTTTGTAAAAACCTTATAAAAACATTTACAAGGTGTTTAAAAAACCTTTTAAAACTCTTTAAAAAATCTTGTAAAAGTATTTACAAGGTGTTTATAAAACCTTTTACAAACCTTGTAAAATTTTTTTGGAGGGAAATTTTTTTGTCAACAAATTTTTACCAATTTTTTTTTGACAAAAATTCTTTTGGCGGGAAAATATGTCGGAAATTTTTTTGGCGGGAAAATTTTGTTTTTATTTTCATTGATTAAAATATTTTTCATCTAAGGGTAAAATAGTCATTAAAAATTAAAGGAGGGCAAAAATAAAATGGCCAAAAAAGAGGGTATTTTTGAAACAGAATTCGTTAAAAATACCCTTTTTGATATAACCTTTTCAAAAATACCCTCAAAAATTTGTTAAAAGCTTTTTAAAAGCGTTTACAAGGTTTTTAAAAGCGTTTATAACACATTATAAACGCTTTTAAAAACCTTGTAAATGCTTTTAAAAACTTTTAATAGCGTTTACAATATTTTTATAAGATATAAATTTCAATATTTTTTGTAGGCAAAAAAAAATTTGGCGGCAAATTTTTATCTAAAAGTTGTATCTATATTTTAGTGGGATTATTATGAATATTTTAGATTTGCCACTTTTGGTCACTTCAAAATCTATATAATTGTGATTTTTTATTTTTGCTAAAATACATAGTTTACAACAAATACTTAACTCTACAAAAAAAAAATGGAACCAAAAAAATTCCAAACATAATGTGTAAAATTGTGTTCTAAAATCTTCAACAATGGCAAATCCATTTTGCCATTTTTGCTAAAATTTTCGGAGGATGAAACTATCACATGTAGTGTTTGTTAGGAGATTATGATGGGTAGCCATCTAATTTTTTTTTCTCATTTTGTTAGTTTTTATTTTATTTTATTTTTTTTCGGCAATTTACCCTTGATATAGACCATGATATTTGATTTAATAATTGACTGAACTATGATTCACATATAAATTTCAAAAATTTATGACATGAAAAAGCAAGATATTTTCTTTACTAAAAAAAAAAGGTCTATGTCTGTCTTATATATGTAGTTATATACTATAAACATGACAATGAACGATTAGTGTATGGTTAAAGAATATGACATTGAAAATTAGTTTAGTTTGTTCTAAAAATAAAAACATACTATTATAATATATATAACTGAAAAGGGTTATTTCTAACAAATTTTCTTAAATAAATAAATGAGAGTAATTAACGCCTTTGAAACGAGTAATATTTTTTGTTATTTCAGTTTTCCAGGAAATGGACCAAAAAGATTAAAATGAAAACATACTTTATTTTATCCTCCAATTAATATAATATTTTGGTGACTAAAACATTAAAATATCTTAAGATAGATAAGATCCATTAGCATACTAAATTCACCATGATGAACATTTGACTATGTTACGGAATAGAACATCAGAACATGCATTAGGATTTTCATCACTAAACATGTAATAGTCGGCCATCTCCATTTCATAATCAGTATTTGGTTGGATATATATACTCAAGTGAGATATACACTTCTACCGTTGTCAATTTCTTCACACAGGTTTGCAACTCTTTCGCGTTCTTCAGCCTCCTTAATAAGTTTTCTCAACAATTCATCCTTGTCAAAGATACCAAAGACCACAACCTTTTTATTATTTACATCTGCTACATATGTTTCAACACCTAATCAAGTAATAATGCAGCATTCAATTTTTTTGTACTACAATATAATCACTCATATTATAATATATATCTAAATTTATAAAAATATAATATACCTTCGCATTTGGAAATAACTTTTCCAAAATGTTTCTCGTATTTGTCACAGAGAAGTGGTATATTGAACTCCACTTTCATTATATTAAACTCCACTTTCATTATACTACATAGTAACGAATAAAAATGAGTTAAAACAATATGGTTAACAGAAAAAGAGTTAAAAGTTTAAACACATGTAGTATAACAAGGAATTAAAATGTAAAAACCCGTGCTACTCTATTCGTAAATAAAGTATTAAAATTTTGAATTTACATTGTTTCAGTTTTATCATAAATTTGTGGAACTATTTCGTCTTCCTTCTGAACTACATTAGATTTCTCAGTCTTCATAAAACAACTTGTGGCATTTTTCAACAACTTGTGGAACATGACTCTTTGTTTGAATAAGAAGAGAGGTTTTTTTTGGTTTGAATAAGAAGATAGTTTTCATACACTAAACATAAAATTTGTTAATCAAATATATAATATATGACTTATATAAACAACATTTCCACAAAGAAATTGATACATATGTAAATTATTTAAAACAAATAATGAATTCTTATGTTTATATTAAATGTGTCCAGATTTTATAATTACTATTTAAGCAATTCTTTTTTTCTCACTTATTATTATTTTCCTGTCATTATTGTTTATGCAATATTCTAAAAATAAAAATCTTAATTTTCCTCAATTTCATATTTTATTTTCTACAAGTATTTTATTATATATATATATATATATATATATATATGTCTAACTAGATTTATTTTGTGATGTTATTATCTAGTAAGAATGTTTATTACATTTAATTTAAATGACTTTAACATTTAAGTTTTTATTCCATATCATATATGTACAATGAAGACTGTACACATGTGAAATACTGTAAAGTATTGGATATGCATAAAATTAAGACAATGATTGTCTTGGCTTACAATATACATTCAACTTTTAGTGAAAAACTTGGAAAAAAAGAAATAAGTCAGAATTAATTGTAAGTAAATAATGAGTTACATTTAATGAAAATTAGTTGATTTTCAGTTTAGCTTATGGTGAAGATAATAATATTAAAAAATTTTCCCAATCTGTAATGAAACTATCTTAATATTATTAATTAACTGAACATTTTCCAAAAAAGTCAGAAAAAGAGTTAAAAGTTTAAACACATGTAGTATATCATAAACAAGGAATTAAAATGTAAAAACCCGTGCTACTTTATTCGTAAAGAAAATATTAAAATTTTGAATTTACCTTGTTTCTGTTTTACCATCATTTTTCAACCACTTCTGGGACATGACTTTTTGTTTGAATAAGAAGAGAGTTTTTTTTTTTGGTTTGAATAAGAAGAGAGTTTTCAAACACTGAACATAAAATTTGTTAATCAAATATATAATATATAACTAATATAAACTACATATCCACAAAGAAATTTAATACATATGAAAGTATTTAAAATAAATAATTAATTCTTCTGTTTATTTTTAATGTGTCCAGATTTTGTAATTACTTTTTAAGAAATTCTTGTTTTTCTCACTTATTATTATTTTCCTGTTATTATTGTTTTGCAATATTTCAAAAATAAAAATCTTAATTTTCCTCAATTTCATATTTTATCTTCTACAAGTATTTATTATATATATATATATATATGTCTAACTATATTTATCTTGTGATGTTATTATTTAGTAAAATTACTTATTACATTTAATTTAATATGACTTTAACATTTAAGTTTTTATTCCAGATCATATATGTACAATGAAGACTGTACACATGTGAAATACTGTAAAGTATTGGATATGCATAAAATGAAGACCATTATTGTCTTGTATAACAATATACATTCAACTTTTAGTAAAACAACTAGGAAAAAAAATAAGTTAGAATTAATTGTAAGTAAATAATGAGTTAATTACATTTAATGAAAATTAGTTGATTTTCAGTTAATTAGCTTATTGTGAAGATAATAATATTAAACATTTCTCCCAATCTATAATGAAACTATCTTAATATTATTAATTAACAGAGAAGTACATTTTGAACATTTTCTAAAATTAACCATTTAGTTACTTCAATTTTCATTGAAATCAAGTAATGTTTTGCATGTGTTTAATAGTAATTGGAAAAAGGCGTTTTTGGAATTACATAACTAAAATTAAAATAATTCAAAATTCTGGAAGGAATAGTTAATGTAATCTTCACTAAGGATTTTATACCATTTAGTATCTCTCTTCTGTATTTGTATTCAAAACCAAACCGACATATAATTTCGTTTTAATTGTAAAATCTAAACTCTAACCACTCATTTGTAAACCCAAATCAACATATAAGTTTGTATAGCTGAAAAATCTAAACCCTAACCACTCTTTTATAAATCCAAACCGATGTATAGTTTTGTTTTAATTGTAAAATCTAAACTGTATTCTTCATTTATAAATCCAAACCGATATATAACCTTGTTTAATTGTAAAAACTAGACTAAACCAATATTTAACTTCTTTTAATTAAAAGTATACAGATTTTTTTCTTCTTAATTTGTTTTATTTTTTAAAATTTAATTATGATTTAGTTTAAATGTAATAGTACATAAAACATTCTGTTTTGTTTAAAAAGGAGGAGATGAATAAAAGGGTTCATCCCACCCATACATATTTCTATGTGGAGGAAGACTCTCTATCCAACCATCTTTGTTTAAAAAGGTCTTATGATTTATAAAGTATGATACATCTTCAGGTGAGAGATTCTTCTCCCACGCCACTCTTCCTTTCTTGTTTGCTCCAGGCCCTTTGCATTTTACTTCCACAAACGTTATTTTATTCCTGATTTTCAATTTCAAGTATCGTTATTAACATACATATACTTGTTTCAAAATTCATTTGTAATGAAATACTTATGTACGTACTTACACTTCTTTTGGATGTGTCCAAGAATCCCAGCCTTGAGGAACAATAACATTAGCCATGTTAGTATTGCTAAACACAACCCTCGAGTAGCCTCCGTAAGCTCTTCCTAGGAATGCCTTACCAGGTCCAAAAATGGTGCATCCACTAAACACAAACCCACTTGTGTCCTTCGCGGTCCCCCTTCCTTGCGCTGTTATGTAACCTGCAATCAATCCTTCGTTCACCACATTACTCGCTTTCGCTGTTGTCACGCCCATAACCTCTATCGTACAACTCTGAACAGAAACTCTCCTAATTTAGTGTTTACGTTAATTGATTTTTCAGTTTTTTTTATATAAAATATGTAACAGTAACTTCATTAAAAATTTTAAATGTATAATGGTTGTTTTAAGTCATGCGTCATGCGTGTGTAAGATAGGTTATTAGAAAGAATTAGAATTGTAAATGAGATTACTTGGTATATAGATTGGCCTCCTCCCCAAATAAAATCAATAGCTCCTTTGATTAAACATTGTTGGAAGTAGTGACGGCCGACTAAGTCACCAACTGTGTCTTGCATACCAATAAATCCGCAACCGAAGAAGGCCGCCTTGTCTGCTGCTAACAAAACCGCTGGAGCTACTCTTATCTCTTCATACCTTGTGATAGGCTTTTCTTGATTATATGTATTCTGCAACAAATTGTTCAATATATATATTTTTTTTTTGGTGAAATTTTTTTCAATATTTTAGTCACTAGACAATTTAGATCGAAAATCAAAAAAAAAAAAAAAACCCTTACCATAAAAGAAAAAGAGATGTTTCAACATGATAACACAAAAGATTATCCAAAGTCATACACATTCATATCTAATCAACAAGTATAATCAGTGACTACGTTTTCGTACATATTTTTGATTCTTCACTAAATAAAATAGAACTAAAAAAGACAATACTACAAATTTGTATTCCCCCTGATTCAAAATACATGTTTATAAGGTTTTTACACATAAATTACGAAATTATTTAATATATATATATATTAAATTCATATAACTTATTATTTACCTAAATCCAAGTCAACAAATAATAAATATACTGTGGAATACAACTGGTCCAAAAAATAAAACTTAAGAAATTTAGCATACAAAAATGAGGACTGAGGACATCAACTTAATTTGCAAGAAAAAAAAAAATTCTAAAACATTAAATGTTTAGAAATAGGAGTATGCAAGAAACCTTAAATGTTATATTTGTCGCGACGAAGAACTCAGCCAACACTGTGAGAGTAGCACTTTTAACGGAGTTCCCTGCATTGTTATACTGAATTATCGTTCTTGATGATCGATTTCCCTCCAATTGTATTTTTGTCTTATTTTTTGGAATCGTAACCTTTTCACTGCATCATCCAACACACTTTTTTATACAAGAGATCTCACAAGTGGGGAAGTGAAAATGATAAGGAGGCAAAAACAAAATAAAACATATGGGCTAGCTACTAATTTCGGAAGTCTATTCTAATTAATGTTTGGTTGACAAAAAAAATATATAATTCTGTATGTAAAATATGTAATTAAAAGTTAAAACCTATAAAGAAGTTTTTGTTCAAAAAAAAAAAAAAAAGCCTATAAAGGAGTACTCACTAGTAGGTTCCTTGGCTGACAAAAATTTTGGTCCAATAGTTCGTACCGAAGGGAACGGAGTCAATGGCCGCCTGTATGGTTTTAAAGTTACCATGACCAGACTGATCTACCACAATTTTTTTGACTATAACGTTGTTGGTATCTTTAAGTCTAATACCTTGAAAAACATTAGAAACCGTATGTGACGACACAACCATCACATACAAAACTGAAACAGCAAAAACAAAAACGAGAGACTCCATTGCTAAGACAAAAGTTTCAAAACAGTACAGGTCTAGAGGGTAAATATAACAATGTCAATCTGTTATATATAAAGGAAACAATTTTTATTAAAATGTATATTACGTTAATACAAACCTATTAAGGAAAAGACAGGTGTGTATTAATTTTGGGAGAATTGACTATAGTGTATAAATTTTGGGGAGAATTGACTATAGTGTATTAATTTTGGGGAGAATTGACTATAGTGTATTAATTTTGGTCAGATTTGAAGATGCATTATTTGGAATATGTTCTAAGAAAATTGTCATATTGTTCCATTTTCAGATAATTTAACTAGGGGTTAGTCGATTTTACTTTTATACAAGTATTTACTATGTTCGCAAATAAACGGTAATTTTCATGAATATCAGAAAATAAAGTTTTATAATATGATTATTGAAGTGTAAATGTTGACCGAAGATACCTGTGTAAAAGAATATCTACATGAAAATGTTTTTTTGGGTTCAGATTCATAGAAATCAAACTAAAACTAATTAGTTTATAAAGATTTTCTTTTTGGGGGGAAAACAAATCGAATATAGTAGAAAGCACTTTGAAAGGTTTTAAAACAATAATCTGATTCATATATATATCATGTGATCGAGCGTTTTAAAATTCCCTAGCTCTTGTTTTGAGGGAAAACATATACGAGTCACCAAGAATTATTCATGTGCCCAAACCACACGAGCATTTATTTACCTTTCGAATTAGCATTTTATTGACTTGTTGACTTCACTTGTATGGCAATATTGTTTGTGAAGTTATCTTTCATTGTTTTTGTCCATTCTTGTTGCCCTTCGGCATCAATTGTTTGTTTGTGTCATCAGACGTTAAGGCTCTTACCAAAAGAAAAGATCTCTGAGGTCAGCCGATGTATATTTTATTTTTTTCAGTTTCAGAAATTAGTATTCACAAGTCACCGAACGGCATGAAAAAAAGGCGCAAGAGTCATACCTAGTTAGTATACCTAGAACATTAGTTGAGATCAGGTGATGTGGCCGGGGATAGATACTATTATTCTCACTCATTATCTCATTACTTTATCCGAAACACATATATGCTTGGAGAGTAGCGGCGCTTTCTTCACTTGATGACCTTGTTTATATACACCCATACATCAATTTTGAAGAATATGGGGATGGGAGGAAGAAAGATGAAAGCTATCCTAAGATATCCTCTTCTCAATCAAATGTCAGTCTACATCTTCCTTTGGAGATAATCAAATTGTAAGCTTAGGAGAAATATAATCGACATAGTATTAAACGATGAAAGGTGTGAAGGAGGAATGGACTTACTCAACTAAACGGTGTCGATCAGATGACGACGTCCGTTGATGTTATTTAAAAACAATTGCCGCAATCTAGAACACAGATTTTGGTGGATCGACGACACTAACTGATTTTAAGCCTGTAAAAGGGACATCGATGGTCCATTATTTAGCTAAAACAAAGATAGTGAAAGAAAACGATATATATAATGTAGTATAGTGATGTAACCAAGGGAAGCGGAGAAGGAGCGTGAAGCGCAACACCTACGGTAGATATCTTTACTTGTATTAATTTCTTCATTATATTATAGAAATGTCTTAAAAATACAATTTCAAACGTTCTTAATGTATTTATTAACAAAGAAAGTAAACTGCTTTTCATTAATAAATTGAATTTGGTAGTATGTAATGACAATTATGTTGGGTTTTCAACTACCTATAAATAGCTTATGTAACTTTGTGTCTAGAATATCAAATACAAAACATACTTCATTGCATTCTTTTCGTATAAGAAACAATAGTCGGTAAATTTCACATATAAGCACATATGGCTAAATTTAACT
Organism: Camelina laxa; assembly: GCA_024034495.1. NCBI lineage: Eukaryota > Viridiplantae > Streptophyta > Magnoliopsida > Brassicales > Brassicaceae > Camelina > Camelina laxa. Next base: position 2,801,742 of record CM043883.1, read on the forward strand.
CCCAAATTACTATGCTATTCATTTTTGTAGCCTTGTCTGTGCTTTTGTTCCTGTATTTTCAATTGAAGAATCTGAAGCAAAACCGTTATGGAATACTTGTCTTGTATAGTTGCTGTTGTTTTTGGAAATGGAACCATCACTGATTCTTGCTGCCAAGATCTTGTTCAAGAAGGAAAAGTGTGTCACGATACTCTCATTAAATATATTGCTGACAGACCAGCCCTAATTGCTCGTGAACCACAATATTTGAAGAAGAGTGCCGACTTGTGGAATCATTGTGTGGCCATCTCTAAAACCGCTTAAATTATTTTGATCAAAAACTTTATAATTTGATTTTTGTAACATTTATATTATCTGAAATATCAATTTCTTTACCTTCACAAAAAAAAAAAAATCTAAGTGAATCTCTTTGCTGTTGAATAAAATAAATTCATATCTTTAATGAATGTTTTTTTTTTAAATCCATATGAATTAAATATACGTCAAAAATCTTTTAACTCCTCGATTTTCCACCTCTTAGTGGGTCCTAAATATTCTCTAAGCCTGTTGGCCCACACTTATCTTACGGCAGGTTTGCTACGTCCAATAGGGTATAAGGACTCGATTACCAACCGTACAAATCACCGCGTGATCTTATTATACATTTTCTCTGACCTTACTCACATGGTCCAGGAACAATCATTTTCTGAATGTTATCCATCCTGAAACTGCATAGACACATTTATTTGTGGAGTTCTTTCACTATTGGGTACCGAATAGATATTTGCACTTTAGTGACATACCTAGCCAAATCAATTATTTTAAACCTCTGCATGTAGCACCATATTTCTAGAAACCGGGTATTGCAATTTTAGATATAAACAGGTTTTCGCAAACTTTAAATTAAATTTTAAGCCCTTACAAACGTTGTAACATAAACACACTAGTGACTTGTACTAGTCATTTAGAGAAAAAATAATTAGTGTGAAAAATAAGTGTGATTTTGTCTTTTATACATTAAAAGAGTATTATATTGATGGGCCAAATACTTTTTAAAAATAGTTTAAGCGATCTAAAACTCTATATATTTTAGCATGTAACGTCATATTCAATAATTTGGCTTAGATGTTTACATGATTTAAAATTGTTATTTCTACAAATAAAACAAAATATCTCTACTTGTATTAGTTTTTAAGTTATATCATAGAAAGGTATTAAAAAGACAATTTTAAACGTTTTAATGTATTTATTAACAAAGAAAGTAAATTGCTTTTCATTAATAAAGTGAATTTGGTAATATGTTATGACAATTATGTTGGGTTTTCAACTACCTATAAATAGCGTATGTAACTTTGTGTCTAGAATATAAAATACAAAACATACTTCATTGCATTCTTTTCGTATAAGAAACAATAGTCGGTAAATTTCACATATAAGCACATATGGCTAAATTTAACTCCCAAATTACTATGCTATTCATTTTTGTAGCCCTCGTCTGTACTTTTGTTCCTGTATTTTCAATAGAAGAATCTGAAGCAAAACCGTTATGGAATACTTGTCTTGTTAAACTCTCTCCTCACTGTGCCTTGAATATAGTTGCTGTTGTTTTTGGAAATGGAACCATCACTGATTCTTGCTGCCAAGATCTTGTTCAAGAAGGAAAAGTGTGTCACGATACTCTCATTAAATATATTGCTGACAGACCAGCCCTAATTGCTCGTGAACCACAATATTTGAAGAAGAGTGCCGACTTGTGGAATCATTGTGTGGCCATCTCTAAAACCGCTTAAATTAATTTGATCAAAAACTTTATAATTTGATTTTTGTAACGTTTATATTATCTGAAATATCAATTTCATTACCTTCACAAAAAAAAAATCTAAGTGAATCTCTTTGCTGTTGAATAAAATAAATTCATATCTTTATTTGAATGTTTTTTTAAAAAAATCCATATGAATTAAATATAAGTCAAAAATCTTTTAACTCCCCGATTTTCCACCTCTAAGTGGGTCCTAAATCTTCTCTAAGCCTGTTGGCCCACACTTATCTTACGGCATTTTGCTACGTCCAATAGGCTATAAAGACTCGATTACCAACCATACAAATCACCGCGTGATCTTATTATACATTTTCTCTGACCTTACTCACATGGTCCAGAAACAATCATTTTCTGAATGTTATCCATCCTGAAACTGCATAAACACATTCATATGTGGAGTTCTTTCACTATAGGGTACCGAATAGATATTTGCACTTTAGTGACATACCTAGCCAAATCAATTATTTTAAACCTCTGCATGTAGCACCATATTTCTAGAAACCGGGTATTGCAATTTTAGATATAAACAGGTTTTCGCAAACTTTAAATTAAATTTTAAGCCCTTACAAACGTTGTAACATAAACACACTAGTGACTTGTACTAGTCATTTAGAGAAAAAATAATTAGTGTGAAAAATAAGTGTGATTTTGTCTTTTATACATTGAAAGAGTATTATATTGATGGGCCAAATACTTTTTAAAAATAGTTTAAGCGATCTAAAACTCTATATATTTTAGCATGTAACGTCATATTCAATAATTTGGCTTAGATGTTTACATGATTTAAAATTGCTATTTCTTCAAATAAAACAAAATATCTCTACTTGTATTAGTTTTTAAGTTATATTATAGAAAGGTATTAAAAAGACAATTTTAAACATTTTTAATGTATTTATTAACAAAGAAAGTAAACTGCTTTTCATTAATAAAGTGAATTTGGTAATATGTTATGACAATTATGTTGGGTTTTCAACTACCTATAAATAGCTTATGTAACTTTGTGTCTAGAATATAAAATACAAAACATACTTCATTGCATTCTTTTCGTATAAGAAACAATAGTCGGTAAATTTCACATATAAGCACATATGGCTAAATTTAACTCCCAAATTACTATGCTATTCATTTTTGTAGCCCTCGTCTGTACTTTTGTTCCTGTATTTTCAATAGAAGAACCTGAAGCAAAACCGTTATGGAATACTTGTCTTGTTAAACTCTCTCCTCATTGTGCCTTGAATATAGTTGCTGTTGTTTTTGGAAATGGAACCATCACTGATTCTTGCTGCCAAGATCTTGTTCAAGAAGGAAAAGTGTGTCACGATACTCTCATTAAATATATTGCTGACAGACCAGCCCTAATTGCTCGTGAACCACAATATTTGAAGAAGAGTGCCGACTTGTGGAATCATTGTGTGGCCATCTCTAAAACCGCTTAAATTATTTTGATCAAAAACTTTATAATTTGATTTTTGTAACATTTATATTATCTGAAATATCAATTTCTTTACCTTCACAAAAAAAAAAAATCTAAGTGAATCTCTTTGCTGTTGAATAAAATAAATTCATATCTTTAATAAATGATTTTTTAAAAAAATCCATATGACTTAAATATACATCAAAAATCTTTTAACTCCCCTATTTTCCACCTCTTAGAGGGTCCTAAATATTCGCTAAGCCTGTTGGCCCACACTTATCTTACGGCAGGTTTGCTACGTCCAATAGGGTATAAGGACTCGATTACCAACCGTACAAATCACCGCGTGATCTTATTATACATTTTCTCTGACCTTACTCACATGGTCCAGGAACAATCATTTTCTGAATGTTATCCATCCTGAAACTGCATAGACACATTTATTTGTGGAGTTCTTTCACTATTGGGTACCGAATAGATATTTGCACTTTAGTGACATACCTAGCCAAATCAATTATTTTAAACCTCTGCATGTAGCACCATATTTCTAGAAACCGGGTATTGCAATTTTAGATATAAACAGGTTTTCGCAAACTTTAAATTAAATTTTAAGCCCTTACAAACGTTGTAACATAAACACACTAGTGACTTGTACTAGTCATTTAGAGAAAAAATAATTAGTGTGAAAAATAAGTGTGATTTTGTCTTTTATACATTAAAAGAGTATTATATTGATGGGCCAAATACTTTTTAAAAATAGTTTAAGCGATCTAAAACTCTATATATTTTAGCATGTAACGTCATATTCAATAATTTGGCTTAGATGTTTACATGATTTAAAATTGCTATTTCTTCAAATAAAACAAAATATCTCTACTTGTATTAGTTTTTAAGTTATATTATAGAAAGGTATTAAAAAGACAATTTTAAACGTTTTTAATGTATTTATTAACAAAGAAAGTAAACTGCTTTTCATTAATAAAGTGAATTTGGTAATATGTTATGACAATTATGTTGGGTTTTCAACTACCTATAAATAGCTTATGTAACTTTGTGTCTAGAATATCAAATACAAAACATACTTCATTGCATTCTTTTCGTATAAGAAACAATAGTCGGTAAATTTCACATATAAGCACATATGGCTAAATTTAACTCCCAAATTACTATGCTATTCATTTTTGTAGCCCTCGTCTGTGCTTTTGTTCCTGTATTTTCAATAGAAGAATCTGAAGCAAAACCGTTATGGAATACTTGTCTTGTTAAACTCTCTCCTCACTGTGCCTTGAATATAGTTGCTGTTGTTTTTGGAAATGGAACCATCACTGATTCTTGCTGCCAAGATCTTGTTCAAGAAGGAAAAGTGTGTCACGATACTCTCATTAAATATATTGCTGACAGACCAGCCCTAATTGCTCGTGAACCACAATATTTGAAGAAGAGTGCCGACTTGTGGAATCATTGTGTGGCCATCTCTAAAACCGCTTAAATTAATTTGATCAAAAACTTTATAATTTGATTTTTGTAACGTTTATATTATCTGAAATATCAAATTCATTACCTTCACAAAAAAAAAAAAATCTAAGTGAATCTCTTTGCTGTTGAATAAAATAAATTCATATCTTTAATGAATGTTTTTTTTTTAAATCCATATGAATTAAATATACGTCAAAAATCTTTTAACTCCCCGATTTTCCACCTCTTAGTGGGTCCTAAATATTCTCTAAGCCTGTTGGCCCACACTTATCTTACGGCAGGTTTGCTACGTCCAATAGGGTATAAGGACTCGATTACCAACCGTACAAATCACCGCGTGATCTTATTATACATTTTCTCTGACCTTACTCACATGGTCCAGCAACAATCATTTTCTGAATGTTATCCATCCTGAAACTGCATAGACACATTTATTTGTGGAGTTCTTTCACTATTGGGTACCGAATAGATATTTGCACTTTAGTGACATACCTAGCCAAATCAATTATTTTAAACCTCTGCATGTAGCACCATATTTCTAGAAACCGGGTATTGCAATTTTAGATATAAACAGGTTTTCGCAAACTTTAAATTAAATTTTAAGCCCTTACAAACGTTGTAACATAAACACACTAGTGACTTGTACTAGTCATTTAGAGAAAAAATAATTAGTGTGAAAAATAAGTGTGATTTTGTCTTTTATACATTAAAAGAGTATTATATTGATGGGCCAAATACTTTTTAAAAATAGTTTAAGTGATCTAAAACTCTATATATTTTAGCATGTAACGTCATATTCAATAATTTGGCTTTGATGTTTACATGATTTAAAATTGCTATTTCTTCAAATAAAACAAAATCTCTCTACTTGTATTTGTTTTTAAGTTATATTATAAAAAGGTATTAAAAAGACAATTTTAAACGTTTTTAATGTGTTTATTAACAAAGAAAGTAAACTGCTTTTCATTAATAAATTGAATTTGGTAATATGTTATGACAATTATGTTGGGTTTTCAACTACCTATAAATAGCTTATGTAACTTTGTGTCTAGAATATCAAATACAAAACATACTTCATTGCATTCTTTTCGTATAAGAAACAATAGTCGGTAAATTTCACATATAAGCACATATGGCTAAATTTAACTCCCAAATTACTATGCTATTCATTTTTGTAGCCCTCGTCTGTGCTTTTGTTCCTGTATTTTCAATAGAAGAATCTGAAGCAAAACCGTTATGGAATACTTGTCTTGTTAAACTCTCTCCTCACTGTGCCTTGAATATAGTCGCTGTTGTTTTTGGAAATGGAACCATCACTGATTCTTGCTGCCAAGATCTTGTTCAAGAAGGAAAAGTGTGTCACGATACTCTCATTAAATATATTGCTGACAGACCAGCCCTAATTGCTCGTGAACCACAATATTTGAAGAAGAGTGCCGACTTGTGGAATCATTGTGTGGCCATCTCTAAAACCGCTTAAGTTATTTTGATCAAAAACTTTATAATTTGTTTTTTGTAACATTTATATTATCTGAAATATCAATTTCTTTACCTTCACAAAAAAATAAAAAAATCTAAGTGAATCTCTTTGCTGTTGAATAAAATAAATTCATATCTTTAATTGAATGTTTTTTTTAAAAAATCCATATGAATTAAGTATACGTCAAAAATTTTCTAACTCCCCGATTTCCCACCTCTTAGTGGGTCCTAAATCTTCTCTAAGCCTGTTGGCCCACACTTATCTTACGGCATTTTGCTACGTCCAATAGGCTATAAAGACTCGATTACCAACCATACAAATCACCGCGTGATCTTATTATACATTTTTCTGACCTTACTCACATGGTCCAGTAACAATCATTTTCTGAATGTTATCCATCCTGAAACTGCATAAACACATTCATTTGTGGAGTTCTTTCACTATTGGGTACCGAATTGATATTTGCACTGTAGTGACATACCTAGCCAAATCAATTATTTTAAACCTCTGCATGTAGCACCATATTTCTAGAAACCGGGTATTGCAATTTTAGATATAAACAGGTTTTCGCAAACTTTAAATTAAATTTTAAACCCTTACAAATGTGTAACATAAACACACTAGTGACTTGTACTAGTCATTTAGAGAAAAATAATTAGTGTGAAAAATAAGTGTGATTTTGTCTTTTATACATTGAAAGAGTATTATATTGATGGGCCAAATACTTTTTAAAAATAGTTTAAGCGATCTAAAACTCTATATATTTTAGCATGTAACGTCATATTCAATAATTTGGCTTAGATGTTTACATGATTTAAAATTGCTATTTCTTCAAATAAAACAAAATATCTCTACTTGTATTAGTTTTTAAGTTATATTATAGAAAGGTATTAAAAAGACAATTTTAAACGTTTTTAATGTATTTATTAACAAAGAAAGTAAACTGCTTTTCATTAATAAATTGAATTTGCTAATATGTTATGACAATTATGTTGGGTTTTCAACTACCTATAAATAGCGCATGTAACTTTGTGTCTAGAATATCAAATACAAAACATACTTCATTGCATTCTTTTCGTATAAGAAACAATAGTCAGTAAATTTCACATATAAGCACATATGGCTAAATTTAACTCCCAAATTACTATGCTATTCATTTTTGTAGCGCTCGTCTGTGCTTTTGTTCCTGTATTTTCAATAGAAGAATCTGAAGCAAAACCGTTATGGAATACTTGTCTTGTTAAACTCTCTCCTCACTGTGCCTTGAGTATAGTCGCTGTTGTTTTTGGAAATGGAACCATCACTGATCCTTGCTGCCAAGATCTTGTTCAAGAAGGAAAAGTGTGTCACGATACTCTCATTAAATATATTGCTGACAGACCAGCCCTAATTGCTCGTGAACCACAATATTTGAAGAAGAGTGCCGACTTGTGGAATCATTGTGTGGCCATCTCTAAAACCGCTTAAATTATTTTGATCAAAAACTTTATAATTTGATTTCTGTAACATTTATATTATCTGAAATATCAATTTCTTTACCTTCACAAAAAAAAAAAAAAAAATCTAAGTGAATCTCTTTGCTGTTGAATAAAATAAATTCATATCTTTATTTGAATGTTTTTTTAAAAAAATCCATATGAATTAAATATAAGTCAAAAATCTTTTAACTCCCCGATTTTCCACCTCTAAGTGGGTCCTAAATCTTCTCTAAGCCTGTTGGCCCACACTTATCTTACGGCATTTTGCTACGTCCAATAGGATATAAAGACTCGATTACCAACCATACAAATCACCGTGTGATCTTATTATACATTTTCTCTGACCTTACTCATATGGTCCAGAAACAATCATTTTCTGAATGTTATCCATCCTGAAACTGCATAAACACATTCATTTGTGGAGTTCTTTCACTATTGGGTACCGAATTGATATTTGCACTGTAGTGACATACCTAGCCAAATCAATTATTTTAAACCTCTGCATGTAGCACCATATTTCTAGAAACCGGGTATTGCAATTTTAGATATAAACAGGTTTTCGCAAACTCTAAATTAAATTTTAAGCCCTTACAAACGTTGTAACATAAACACACTAGTGACTTGTACTAGTCATTTAGAGAAAAAATAATTATTGTGAAAAATAAGTGTGATTTTGTCTTTTATACATTAAAAGAGTATTATATTGATGGGCCAAATATGTTTTAAAATAGTTTAAGCGATCTAAAACTCTATAAATTTTAGCATGTAACGTCATATTCAATAATTTGGCTTTGATGTTTACATGATTTAAAATTGCAATTTCTTCAAATAAAACAAAATATCTCTACTTGTATTAGTTTTAAGTTATATTATAGAAAGGTATTAAAAAGACAATTTTAAACGTTTTTAATGTATTTATTAACAAAGAAAGTAAACTGCTTTTCATTAACAAAGTGAATTTGGTAATATGTTATGACAATTATGTTGGGTATAAAACTACCTATAAATAGCTCATGTAACTTTGTGTCTAGAATATCAAATACAAAACATACTTCATTGCATTCTTTTCGTATAAGAAACAATACTCGGTAAATTTCACATATAAGCACATATGGCTAAATTTAACTCCCAAATTACTATGCTATTCATTTTTGTAGCCCTCGTCTGTGCTTTTGTTCCTGTATTTTCAATAGAAGAATCTGAAGCAAAACCGTTATGGAATACTTGTCTTGTTAAACTCTCTCCTCACTGTGCCTTGAATATAGTCGCTGTTGTTTTTGGAAATGGAACCATCACTGATTCTTGCTGCCAAGATCTTGTTCAAGAAGGAAAAGTGTGTCACGATACTCTCATTAAATATATTGCTGACAGACCAGCCCTAATTGCTCGTGAACCACAATATTTGAAGAAGAGTGCCGACTTGTGGAATCATTGTGTGGCCATCTCTAAAACCGCTTAAATTATTTTGATCAAAAACTTTATAATTTGTTTTTGTAACATTTATATTATCTGAAATATCAATTTCTTTACCTTCACAAAAAAAAAAAAAAAAAAATCTAAGTGAATCTCTTTGCTGTTGAATAAAATAAATTCATATCTTTAATTGAATGTTTTTTTTTTAAATCCATATGAATTAAGTATACGTCAAAAATCTTTTAACTCCCGATTTTCCACCTCTTAGTGGGTCCTAAATCTTCTCTAAGCCTGTTGGCCCACACTTATCTTACGGCAGGTTTGCTACGTCCAATAGGGTATAAGGACTCGATTACCAACCGTACAAATCAGCGTGATCTTATTATACATTTTCTCTGACCTTACTCACATGGTCCAGCAACAATCATTTTCTGAATGTTATCCATCCTGAAACTGCATAAACATTTATTTGTGGAGTTCTTTCACTATTGGGTACCGAATAGATATTTGCACTTTAGTGACATACCTAGCCAAATCAATTATTTTAAACCTCTGCATGTAGCACCATATTTCTAGAAACCGGGTATTGCAATTTTAGATATAAACAGGTTTTCGCAAACTTTAAATTAAATTTAAGCCCTTACAAACGTTGTAACATAAACACACTAGTGACTTGTACTAGTCATTTAGAGAAAAATAATTAGTGTGAAAAATAAGTGTGATTTTGTCTTTTATACATTAAAAGAGTATTATATTGATGGGCCAAATACTTTTTAAAAATAGTTTAAGCGATCTAAAACTCTATATATTTTAGCATGTAACGTCATATTCAATAATTTGGCTTTGATGTTTACATGATTTAAAATTGCTATTTCTTCAAATAAAACAAAATATCTCTACTTGTATTTGTTTTTAAGTTATATTATAGAAAGGTATTAAAAAGACAATTTTAAACGTTTTTAATGTGTTTATTAACAAAGAAAGTAAACTGCTTTTCATTAATAAATTGAATTTGGTAATATGTTATGACAATTATGTTGGGTTTTCAACTACCTATAAATAGCTTATGTAACTTTGTGTCTAGAATATCAAATACAAAACATACTTCATTGCATTCTTTTCGTATAAGAAACAATAGTCGGTAAATTTCACATATAAGCACATATGGCTAAATTTAACTCCCAAATTACTATGCTATTCATTTTTGTAGCCCTCGTCTGTGCTTTTGTTCCTGTATTTTCAATAGAAGAATCTGAAGCAAAACCGTTATGGAATACTTGTCTTGTTAAACTCTCTCCTCACTGTGCCTTGAATATAGTCGCTGTTGTTTTTGGAAATGGAACCATCACTGATTCTTGCTGCCAAGATCTTGTTCAAGAAGGAAAAGTGTGTCACGATACTCTCATTAAATATATTGCTGACAGACCAGCCCTAATTGCTCGTGAACCACAATATTTGAAGAAGAGTGCCGACTTGTGGAATCATTGTGTGGCCATCTCTAAAACCGCTTAAATTATTTTGATCAAAAACTTTATAATTTGTTTTATGTAACATTTATATTATCTGAAATATCAATTTCTTTACCTTCACAAAAAAAAAAAAAAAAAAAATCTAAGTGAATCTCTTTGCTGTTGAATAAAATAAATTCATATCTTTAATTGAATGTTTTTTTAAAAAAATCCATATGAATTAAGTATACGTCAAAAATCTTTTAACTCCCCGATTTTCCACCTCTTAGTGGGTCCTAAATCTTCTCTAAGCCTGTTGGCCCACACTTATCTTACGGCAGGTTTGCTACGTCCAATAGGCTATAAGGACTCGATTACCAACCATACAAATCAGCGTGATCTTATTATACATTTTCTCTGACCTTACTCACATGGTCCAGCAACAATCATTTTCTGAATGTTATCCATCCTGAAACTGCATAAACACATTTATTTGTGGAGTTCTTTCACTATTGGGTACCGAATAGATATTTGCACTTTAATGACATACCTAGCCGAATCAATTATTTTAAACCTCTGCATGTAGCACCAAATTTCTAGAAACCGGGTATTGCAATTTTAGATATAAACAGGTTTTCGCAAACTTTAAATTAAAATTTAAGCCCTTACAAACGTTGTAACTTAAACACACTAGTGACTTGTACTAGTCATTTAGAGAAAAAATAATTAGTGTGAAAAATAAGTGTGATTTTGTCTTTTATACATTAAAAGAGTATTATATTGATGGGCCAAATACTTTTTAAAAATAGTTTAAGTGATCTAAAACTCTATATATTTTAGCATGTAACGTCATATTCAATAATTTGGCTTTGATGTTTACATGATTTAAAATTGCTATTTCTTCATATAAAACAAAATATCTCTACTTGTATTTGTTTTTAAGTTATATTATAAAAAGGTATTAAAAAGACAATTTTAAACGTTTTTAATGTGTTTATTAACAAAGAAAGTAAACTGCTTTTCATTAATAAATTGAATTTGGTAATATGTTATGACAATTATGTTGGGTTTTCAACTACCTATAAATAGCTTATGTAACTTTGTGTCTAGAATATCAAATACAAAACATACTTCATTGCATTCTTTTCGTATAAGAAACAATAGTCAGTAAATTTCACATATAAGCACATATGGCTAAATTTAACTCCCAAATTACTATGCTATTCATTTTTGTAGCCCTCGTCTGTGCTTTTGTTCCTGTATTTTCAATAGAAGAATCTGAAGCAAAACCGTTATGGAATACTTGTCTTGTTAAACTCTCTCCTCACTGTGCCTTGAATATAGTCGCTGTTGTTTTTGGAAATGGAACCATCACTGATTCTTGCTGCCAAGATCTTGTTCAAGAAGGAAAAGTGTGTCACGATACTCTCATTAAATATATTGCTGACAGACCAGCCCTAATTGCTCGTGAACCACAATATTTGAAGAAGAGTGCCGACTTGTGGAATCATTGTGTGGCCATCTCTAAAACCGCTTAAATTATTTTGATCAAAAACTTTATAATTTGTTTTTTGTAACATTTATATTATCTGAAATATCAATTTCTTTACCTTCACAAAAAAAAAAAAAAAAAAAAAATCTAAGTGAATCTCTTTGCTGTTGAATAAAATAAATTCATATCTTTAATTGAATGTTTTTTTAAAAAAATCCATATGAATTAAGTATACGTCACAAATCTTTTAACTCCCCGATTTTCCACCTCTTAGTATGTCCTAAATCTTCTCTAAGCCTGTTGGCCCACACTTATCTTACGGCAGGTTTGCTACGTCCAATAGGCTATAAGGACTCGATTACCAACCATACAAATCAGCGTGATCTTATTATACATTTTCTCTGACCTTACTAACATGGTCCAGCAACAATCATTTTCAGAATGTTATCCATCCTGAAACTGCATAAACACATTTATTTGTGGAGTTCTTTCACTATTGGGTACCGAATAGATATTTGCACTTTAATGACATACCTAGCCGAATCAATTATTTTAAACCTCTGCATGTAGCACCATATTTCTAGAAACCGGGCATTGCAATTTTAGATATAAACAGGTTTTCGCAAACTTTAAATTAAAATTTAAGCCCTTACAAACGTTGTAACTTAAACACACTAGTGACTTGTACTAGTCATTTAGAGAAAAAATAATTAGTGTGAAAAATAAGTGTGATTTTGTCTTTTATACATTAAAAGAGTATTATATTGATGGGCCAAATACTTTTTAAAAATAGTTTAAGTGATCTAAAACTCTATATATTTTAGCATGTAACGTCATATTCAATAATTTGGCTTTGATGTTTACATGATTTAAAATTGCTATTTCTTCAAATAAAACAAAATCTCTCTACTTGTATTTGTTTTTAAGTTATATTATAAAAAGGTATTAAAAAGACAATTTTAAACGTTTTTAATGTGTTTATTAACAAAGAAAGTAAACTGCTTTTCATTAATAAATTGAATTTGGTAATATGTTATGACAATTATGTTGGGTTTTCAACTACCTATAAATAGCTTATGTAACTTTGTGTCTAGAATATCAAATACAAAACATACTTCATTGCATTCTTTTCGTATAAGAAACAATAGTCGGTAAATTTCACATATAAGCACATATGGCTAAATTTAACTCCCAAATTACTATGCTATTCATTTTTGTAGCCCTCGTCTGTGCTTTTGTTCCTGTATTTTCAATAGAAGAATCTGAAGCAAAACCGTTATGGAATACTTGTCTTGTTAAACTCTCTCCTCACTGTGCCTTGAATATAGTCGCTGTTGTTTTTGGAAATGGAACCATCACTGATTCTTGCTGCCAAGATCTTGTTCAAGAAGGAAAAGTGTGTCACGATACTCTCATTAAATATATTGCTGACAGACCAGCCCTAATTGCTCGTGAACCACAATATTTGAAGAAGAGTGCCGACTTGTGGAATCATTGTGTGGCCATCTCTAAAACCGCTTAAATTATTTTGATCAAAAACTTTATAATTTGATTTTTGTAACATTTATATTATCTGAAATATCAATTTCTTTACCTTCACAAAAAAAAAAAAAAAAAAAAATCTAAGTGAATCTCTTTGCTGTTGAATAAAATAAATTCATATCTTTAATTGAATGTTTTTTTTTTAAATCCGTATGAATTAAGTATACGTCAAAAATCTTTTAACTCCCCGATTTTCCACCTCTTAGTGGGTCCTAAATCTTCTCTAAGCCTGTTGGCCCACACTTATCTTACGGCAGGTTTGCTACGTCCAATAGGCTATAAGGACTCGATTACCAACCATACAAATCAGCGTGATCTTATTATACATTTTCTCTGACCTTACTCACATGGTCCAGCAACAATCATTTTCTGAATGTTATCCATCCTGAAACTGCATAAACACATTTATTTGTGGAGTTCTTTCACTATTGGGTACTGAATAGATATTTGCACTTTAATGACATACCTAGCCGAATCAATTATTTTAAATCTCTGCATGTAGCATCATATTTTTAGAAACCGGGTATTGCAATTTTAGATATAAACAGGTTTTCGCAAACTTTAAATTAAATTTTAATCCCTTACAAACGTTGTAACATAAACACACTAGTGACTTGTACTAGTCATTTAGAGAAAAAATAATTAGTGTGAAAAATAAGTGTGATTTTGTCTTTTATACATTAAAAGAGTATTATATTGATGGGCCAAATACTTTTTAAAAATAGTTTAAGCGATCTAAAACTCTATATATTTTAGCATGTAACGTCATATTCAATAATTTGGCTTTGATGTTTACATGATTTAAAATTGCTATTTCTTCAAATAAAACAAAATATCTCTACCTGTATTTGTTTTGAAGTTATATTATAGAAAGGTATTGAAAAGACAATTTTAAACGTTTTTAATGTATTTATTAACAAAGAAAGTAAACTGCTTTTCATTAATAAATTGAATTTGGTAATATGTTATGACAATTATGTTGGGTTTTCAACTACCTATAAATAGCTTATGTAACTTTGTGTCTAGAATATCAAATACAAAACATACTTCATTGCATTCTTTTCGTATAAGAAACAATAGTCGGTAAATTTCACATATAAGCACATATGGCTAAATTTAACTCCCAAATTACTATGCTATTCATTTTTGTAGCCCTCGTCTGTGCTTTTGTTCCTGTATTTTCAATAGAAGAATCTGAAGCAAAACCGTTATGGAATACTTGTCTTGTTAAACTCTCTCCTCACTGTGCCTTGAATATAGTCGCTGTTGTTTTTGGAAATGGAACCATCACTGATTCTTGCTGCCAAGATCTTGTTCAAGAAGGAAAAGTGTGTCACGATACTCTCATTAAATATATTGCTGACAGACCAGCCCTAATTGCTCGTGAACCACAATATTTGAAGAAGAGTGCCGACTTGTGGAATCATTGTGTGGCCATCTCTAAAACCGCTTAAATTATTTTGATCAAAAACTTTATAATTTGTTTTATGTAACATTTATATTATCTGAAATATCAATTTCTTTACCTTCACAAAAAAAAAAAAAAAAAAAAAAATCTAAGTGAATCTCTTTGCTGTTGAATAAAATAAATTCATATCTTTAATTGAATGTTTTTTTTTAAATCCATATGAATTAAGTATACGTCACAAATCTTTTAACTCCCCGATTTTCCACCTCTTAGTGGGTCCTAAATCTTCTCTAAGCCTGTTGGCCCACACTTATCTTACGGCAGGTTTGCTACGTCCAATAGGCTATAAGGACTCGATTACCAACCATACAAATCAGCGTGATCTTATTATACATTTTCTCTGACCTTACTCACATGGTCCAGCAACAATCATTTTCTGAATGTTATCCATCCTGAAACTGCATAAACACATTTATTTGTGGAGTTCTTTCACTATTGGGTACCGAATAGATATTTGCACTTTAATGACATACCTAGCCGAATCAATTATTTTAAACCTCTGCATGTAGCACCATATTTCTAGAAACCGGGTATTGCAATTTTAGATATAAACAGGTTTTCGCAAACTTTAAATTAAATTTTAAGCCCTTACAAACGTTGTAACATAAACACACTAGTGACTTGTACTAGTCATTTAGAAAAAAAATAATTAGTGTGAAAAATAAGTGTGATTTTGTCTTTTATGCATTAAAAGAGTATTATATTGATGGACCAAATACTTTTTAAAAATAGTTTAAGCGATCTAAAACTCTATATATTTTAGCATGTAACGTCATATTCAATAATTTGGCTTTGATGTTTACATGATTTAAAATTGCTATTTCTTCATATAAAACAAAATATCTCTACTTGTATTTGTTTTTAAGTTATATTATAAAAAGGTATTAAAAAGACAATTTTAAACGTTTTTAATGTGTTTATTAACAAAGAAAGTAAACTGCTTTTCATTAATAAATTGAATTTGGTAATATGTTATGACAATTATGTTGGGTTTTCAACTACCTATAAATAGCTTATGTAACTTTGTGTCTAGAATATCAAATACAAAACATACTTCATTGCATTCTTTTCGTATAAGAAACAATAGTCGGTAAATTTCACATATAAGCACATATGGCTAAATTTAACTCCCAAATTACTATGCTATTCATTTTTGTAGCCCTCGTCTGTGCTTTTGTTCCTGTATTTTCAATAGAAGAATCTGAAGCAAAACCGTTATGGAATACTTGTCTTGTTAAACTCTCTCCTCACTGTGCCTTGAATATAGTCGCTGTTGTTTTTGGAAATGGAACCATCACTGATTCTTGCTGCCAAGATCTTGTTCAAGAAGGAAAAGTGTGTCACGATACTCTCATTAAATATATTGCTGACAGACCAGCCCTAATTGCTCGTGAACCACAATATTTGAAGAAGAGTGCCGACTTGTGGAATCATTGTGTGGCCATCTCTAAAACCGCTTAAATTATTTTGATCAAAAACTTTATAATTTGTTTTTTGTAACATTTATATTATCTGAAATATCAATTTCTTTACCTTCACAAAAAAAAAAAAAATCTAAGTGAATCTCTTTGCTGTTGAATAAAATAAATTCATATCTTTAATTGAATGTTTTTTTTTAAAATCCATATGAATTAAGTATACGTCAAAAATCTTTTAACTCCCCGATTTTCCACCTCTTAGTGGGTCCTAAATCTTCTCTAAGCCTGTTGGCCCACACTTATCTTACGGCAGGTTTGCTACGTCCAATAGGCTATAAGGACTCGATTACCAACCATACAAATCAGCGTGATCTTATTATACATTTTCTCTGACCTTACTCACATGGTCCAGCAACAATCATTTTCTGAATGTTATCCATCCTGAAACTGCATAAACACATTTATTTGTGGAGTTCTTTCACTATTGGGTACCGAATAGATATTTGCACTTTAATGACATACCTAGCCGAATCAATTATTTTAAACCTCTGCATGTAGCACCATATTTCTAGAAACCGGGCATTGCAATTTTAGATATAAACAGGTTTTCGCAAACTTTAAATTAAAATTTAAGCCCTTACAAACGTTGTAACTTAAACACACTAGTGACTTGTACTAGTCATTTAGAGAAAAAATAATTAGTGTGAAAAATAAGTGTGATTTTGTCTTTTATACATTAAAAGAGTATTATATTGATGGGCCAAATACTTTTTAAAAATAGTTTAAGTGATCTAAAACTCTATATATTTTAGCATGTAACGTCATATTCAATAATTTGGCTTTGATGTTTACATGATTTAAAATTGCTATTTCTTCAAATAAAACAAAATATCTCTACCTGTATTTGTTTTGAAGTTATATTATAGAAAGGTATTAAAAAGACAATTTTAAACGTTTTTAATGTGTTTATTAACAAAGAAAGTAAACTGCTTTTCATTAATAAATTGAATTTGGTAATATGTTATGACAATTATGTTGGGTTTTCAACTACCTATAAATAGCTTATGTAACTTTGTGTCTAGAATATCAAATACAAAACATACTTCATTGCATTCTTTTCGTATAAGAAACAATAGTCAGTAAATTTCACATATAAGCACATATGGCTAAATTTAACTCCCAAATTACTATGCTATTCATTTTTGTAGCCCTCGTCTGTGCTTTTGTTCCTGTATTTTCAATAGAAGAATCTGAAGCAAAACCGTTATGGAATACTTGTCTTGTTAAACTCTCTCCTCACTGTGCCTTGAATATAGTCGCTGTTGTTTTTGGAAATGGAACCATCACTGATTCTTGCTGCCAAGATCTTGTTCAAGAAGGAAAAGTGTGTCACGATACTCTCATTAAATATATTGCTGACAGACCAGCCCTAATTGCTCGTGAACCACAATATTTGAAGAAGAGTGCCGACTTGTGGAATCATTGTGTGGCCATCTCTAAAACCGCTTAAATTATTTTGATCAAAAACTTTATAATTTGTTTTATGTAACATTTATATTATCTGAAATATCAATTTCTTTACCTTCACAAAAAAAAAAAAAAAAAAAAAAAATCTAAGTGAATCTCTTTGCTGTTGAATAAAATAAATTCATATCTTTAATTGAATGTTTTTTTTTTAAATCCGTATGAATTAAGTATACGTCAAAAATCTTTTAACTCCCCGATTTTCCACCTCTTGGTGGGTCCTAAATCTTCTCTAAGCCTGTTGGCCCACACTTATCTTACGGCAGGTTTGCTACGTCCAATAGGCTATAAGGACTCGATTACCAACCATACAAATCAGCGTGATCTTATTATACATTTTCTCTGACCTTACTCACATGGTCCAGCAACAATCATTTTCTGAATGTTATCCATCCTGAAACTGCATAAACACATTTATTTGTGGAGTTCTTTCACTATTGGGTACCGAATAGATATTTGCACTTTAATGACATACCTAGCCGAATCAATTATTTTAAACCTCTGCATGTAGCACCATATTTCTAGAAACCGGGTATTGCAATTTTGGATATAAACAGGTTTTCGCAAACTTTAAATTAAATTTTAAGCCCTTACAAACGTTGTAACATAAACACACTAGTGACTTGTACTAGTCATTTAGAGAAAAAATAATTAGTGTGAAAAATAAGTGTGATTTTGTCTTTTATACATTAAAAGAGTATTATATTGATGGGCCAAATACTTTTTAAAAATAGTTTAAGCGATCTAAAACTCTATATATTTTAGCATGTAACGTCATATTCAATAATTTGGCTTTGATGTTTACATGATTTAAAATTGCAATTTCTTCAAATAAAACAAAATATCTCTACTTGTATTAGTTTTTAAGTTATATTATATAAAGGTATTAAAAAGACAATTTTAAACGTTTTTAATGTATTTATTAACAAAGAAAGTAAACTGCTTTTCATTAACAAAGTGAATTTGGTAATATGTTATGACAATTATGTTGGGTTTAAAACTACCTATAAATAGCTCATGTAACTTTGTGTCTAGAATATCAAATACAAAACATACTTCATTGCATTCTTTTCGTATAAGAAACAATAGTCGGTAAATTTCACATATAAGCACATATGGCTAAATTTAACTCCCAAATTACTATGCTATTCATTTTTGTAGCCATCGTCTGTGTTTTTGTTCCTGTATTTTCAATAGAAGAATCTGAAGCAAAATCGCTATGGAATACCTGTCTTGTTAAACTTTCTCCTCACTGTGCATTGAATATAGTCGCTGTTGTTTTTGGAAATGGAACCATCACTGATTCTTGCTGTCACGATCTTGCTCAAGAAGGAAAAGTGTGTCACGATACTCTCATTAAATATATTGCTGACAGACCAGCTCTAATTGCTCGTGAACCACAATATTTGAAGAAGAGTGCCGACTTGTGGAATCATTGTGTGGCCATCTCTAAAACCGCTTAAATTATTTTGATCAAAAACGTTATAATTTGATTTTGTAACATTTATTTTATTTGAATTATCAATTTCTTTACCTTCACAAAAAAAAAAATCAAAGTGAATCTCTTTGTTGTTGAATAAAATAAATTTATGTCTTTAATTGAATTTTTTTAAAAAAAATCCATATGAATTAAATATACGTCAAAAGTCTTTTAACTCCCCGATTTTCCACCTCTTAGTGCGTCCTAAATCTTCTCTAAGCCTTTTGGCCCACACTTATCTTACGGCAGGTTTGCTACGTCTAATAGGCTATAAGTATGATTTATCATGAATGAACAAAGCTGAATATTTGAATATTGTAGACTTATAGTAGTCAAATGTTTGTGAGAGCAAGTTTCATAATTTTAGAGTGACTTCTAACTATTTGTATGATAAAAAAGAAATTTCTATCAAATTAGAAACCTAAAAAATATTGAATAACTTCTATTTACATAAGAGTATAATTAATCTATAAAATCTGCGCATTGTGCCGGCTATTATCTAGTAGACTATATAGTAGGGGTAAAATTTGATTAAACCCCTAATCCACAAGTGTATTAGGTTGACATAGAGAATATTCCCACTAACCCATTCACCTCATTCAAGTTTAGTAGTTCCTTTTTCTGCCATGATTTTAATCAATCGATCTCTGTTTTTTTTTCTTTTTTAAATTGGTTTTCAAATTTTTTTATGTGACCGCATTTGACTAACTGCTTAACAAACTTACATTTACCATCCAATTCACCTACAATAGGCAGAGGCGACGGTGATTGCAGCATACTTGAGAGACTGTGATTGGTTTGATGAGTGAGCCGTCGACTCAATTCGCCACTGAACCAGATGACTGAGGCGAGGTAACACCATTGTTTTGGTAGTGTAGTATGCGGTTAATAGCAAAAAGATGTTACTAGAGGAAACATACATATATGGTAATCAATAGCATATCTTTCTACAAGCCAATAGCATCAAGAAGCTCAGAATGCTTAGAGACAGGAACAAGCGAATTCGCCACAATTGCGCCACTAGCTGCCACTGCAGGAACTCCAATCCCGGGAAAGGTCGAGTCACCGCAGCACAAAAGCTGCGGAATAGGAGTGGAATGGCCAGGAAACGTACCTTTCCCAGCCTCTATGGCAGGCCCATATGTTCCTCTATTCCTCCTTAGAAACCTCTGATGCGTCAATGGTGTTCCAACCAAACTCACCTCGCACTTTTCTCTCTTGAACCCGGGCCCTAATGCCCGCTCCACTGCTCTCCACATCACCTTCACCAATGGTACCAGTATATATTCGTTGAGATTTGGGTTTACGTATTCAGAGCACTTAAGCTTAAAAAAATAATGAATAGGTACCTCAGACCGTTGGGATTTGAGATTCTTGTACTCGGCACTTCTCCTGTCAAGACCTTCCCAGAGACTAAAAGGTTCAGTTCCAGGGCAGTAAGCATGCAAAACATGTTTTCCTGGTGGCGCAAGGTTCGGGCTAAGAACACTAGGGACTGATATCAGAACCACATTCTGGTCAGCATCCACACCGCGGTCCCAGTCATTCACAACAATGTGATGAATCTCAAGGTCATCTGCTATTCCCTGTTCCAGTTCCACTTAAAAACATATTAAAACCAAGAAAATAACAAACACGCAAAACTGAAACGTATGAATCCTTGTGTCTTCCTTCTATACCTCTGCGTCGAATCCCAAGTGAAGATGCATGAATGATTCACATTGGGGCGTCGTGTTCACACCTTTAACGTATGAATCTGGGAGAGCTCCTGGAGGTAAGAGCTTTAACGTATCCCACATGGACGCATTGCTAACCACTGCTTTTCTAGCTCGAATGAACTGAAACATTTTCAAATAATCGAAATGAGCAATGATAAGAGAAAAAGAAGAGAGACTGAATATATATTTATGTAACTTCATGAACTCTTCATACTTGACCATTCTTTAGCTTGACTCCAACAGCTTTACCGTTCTCGATGACAATGTTTTCGACATGGCTTTTAAGAGAGAGACGTCCCCCAAACTTCTCTAAGCCACGGACAAGCGCTTCAACCACTGCACCACTGCCATCAATTGGGTACTCCAATGTGCAACCTGGCTTGTACCATTCCGCAAACATGTAGATCTGCACACATAAGAAGCAGAGACTTTCATTTTAACCCGATCATGTCCACCAAAAATATGACAATCTTGTTTCTTCCTGTGCAAAGACTCCATGTAAGTCATGTTTTGGAATGAAGGATACAGTTAAGATGTTCTACCAAACAAATCAAGTTAGTAATGGACATAATATTGCAGTTTCCGTTCTAAAGATAAATGGTTACCATCTCTGCTGAGAGTATGCCATCAGATTTGACCCCTGCGAGAAGGAATGCGAGAAGATCAATCCAGTTTCGTATAAAAGGGTCTTTCAACCCCAAAGAATCAATGATCTCCGAGAACGGGCGGAGAAGCTTTGTGGCGCCCATTGCCCCTTTAGGACCCATTGCGATGAAAGATTTTAAAAGGGAAGGAGCATATCTAACAAGATAAAAGAGAAAGTCATTTTAAAAATGCACCAAGCAAGATGACTACAGTATAACTAATTCTTTTGACATAGATATGAGATATATACCTAGCAGCAGCCGTGGAGAGAACACCAAGATCCCCACGAATAGACAACGGTGGTAACGCCATTGCAGCAGAAGACAGAGGGAGTATTGCTCCCTGCAGGTTCATCATAGTCATGTGGTTATTAGCAGATGAGATCTCACGAGTAGATGTATGTCATTTATATTCAGACATAGGCACCCACAAGAAGCTTTTCCCACTCCTGGACTGCGCTTGGACCGGCATATTTCTCTAAATCCTGAAGAAAAAATAACACTAAACAAGATCAGTGACTCAAGCTCAAAGAAGTTATATACGCTAAACTTCTTTACCTTAAAAAAATCCGTAGGGCCTATGCGTGACAAGAAGTCCCCTTCTGGTAAGTAAACCATCCAAGAATCATATTTGCTACATGGAAGTGATTCCCCTAAAGCATCAAGAACCTGAAAAATAAAAACGCAATCACCCAAAATGCATAAGAGAACATGACAAAGACTCTGATCAATTTCATTTCCGATCCAAAATCCCTAAAGGAAGAGAAACATATTACTTGAGCAAGTGGGTTAGCTTGAGGACCTCGAGATTGCAAACCAGAAAACAGAGAAGGGCCTGAGTCAAACTTGTACCCTTTGATCTCAAAGGAATGTGCTGCGCCACCGGGCTGGTCATGACTCTCCAATACAAGCACATCTTGACCATATCTAGCTAACAATGCACCACAACATAATCCCCCTATACCACTTCCAATAACCACAACATCTGCTTCAGACTCCCCTACAAACACACAACCATACAGTAAATTATCAGTTACAGGACATAAAAACTGTGTAACTATTCAATTAGACAACTACTTAATTACAGTAAGAGACTTAATTTTAGTTTGCGACTTTCAAGAAACAAGAAGAGAGAGAGAGAGAGAGAGTGAACCAGAGAAGGATTCTTTAATGGGAAGATTGCCATTGGAAGATGAGGATGATGAAGACGAAGACCTTATGAAGGAAGATCTGACCGTTGGTCGTCTAAATTTATAGAGAGACGGAGACTGAAGGGTCCAACCGCAGAGATTAGCGGCCATAGGAGGGGAGAGAGAGAAGAGCATGATGTGTCCTGTCTCTCTGTTGTGTGTGGATTTGGCGGGCTTATTGTTCTTACCGATCAAAAAGAGGCCTTGAAGCAGCCACGTTACATGCACTACCTTTGTTCTTCTTTTTTCGTTTTATATGGCCTAAAATAAGACGGGCATATCTACTATTTTCTCAGGCCCATAAATGATTTTAAAATAAAAATAAATTATGATAATCAGAAGGAGAAGAAGAAAGAAAAGAAAAATATTTTTAAAGAAACATATCTTAAATTCTAGATTCCTTACTCAAAAGTATATGCTAAATTAAACCTTCTAAATGCCAGTTAAAAGTTGGGGATGTGAATGTAGTCCAGTACTAAAAGTCCACTTGGTTCTACTATCACCACCGGAGGTCGATGAAAACTCTACGTGATAGAATAACACATAATTTTTGTTTAAATTTCTAAATCCATTAAAATACATGATTCAGTAATCTCTTCTGAATATATGATAGATATGTCAAATCGTTCAACAAAACTACAGGATTATATATATACCCGGGGAGAAGAGGTCGTGGCACACAAAGGCAACAAATAAGCCAAGTGTTGAATCTATCAGAAGTATAACTGTCACTATTTAAAAGTTTCAGGATAAATCTATTATGCATTGACTCAAACACTACTCAAGTCTCGAAACAAATATCTAAAATTGCACAAGCAACAAATCAAAGAACATGAAAGTTGAGGAATATATAACTGTTTTACAAGAACTAACCTAACACTAAAGAGGAACAAATTCTACAGAGCCTCCAACAGCTAAGATCACCCAGAGAATAACAATGATCAGTCAAAAATTACATCATTCCAAGTATATATTTTCTAAACATATACTTCCAAATTTCTAATACCCTGAATGTAGTATACAGCCAAATATATATCTATAAACCCCCTTGTTCGATCTGATACACACCTGCCAAATGCCAAACATTTATACATATTATCAAAAATCGAATTGATACTTTACAAGAAAGCAAAAAGAAATCATAAATCACAAGTTTGCTCTATAAGCTAACAACTCCTGCACTAATGCTCAATATAACTTATATCGAGGTTCATTGGATGATTCAACTAATAGGTGAAAACAAAACATACATACCTCAGACATTGTTCCAGATATTGGTTTTACTTTTTAATCACGGAGTCCTAATTCAACCTCAAGCTCATCATCCTCCTCGAACAGCTTCAGCAGCCGAGCATACTGCTCATCTCTTTTCTTCTTCAGCCACAGTTTATACAGGACAAAACAAAATCCAACTACAGCAGCAAAACCGAGCAGTATGAGTATCAGTTTTGTGCTTGTTTTGCTGGAAGAAGTATGAGACTCAGCTTTTGCTTCAGTACTCGAACTCTTCGAATCACCAGATATACCTAATGAACAAAATCATATCAATACAATTAACACGAAGCTACTAAGAATCTTAAGACAACACAAATCGATCTACGGAAATAGAGAAAGAGGAAAGTCCAGCTTACAAATGCGAACTAAATCTTGGCACAAATTTAAGTGAATCTAATTGATTCTACCAACGAAAAAAAGAAAGGATTGTGAAATTTGAAATCACAGATCTGAAAGAAGACGAACAAACCTAAGACGAAGTGGAGAGAAATTGAAGCTAAGAGAAGAAGATGCCACGATGAAAGAGCAATCGTCGAGATCGAGATCTCTCTCATCTCTCGACGTATCTCGGACATTGCTTCCGATGTTTTGTTTTGTGTCAAAAAAAAAAAAAGAAGAAGAGTTTTGCAGTTTAAAGTGTAATCAATTTTGTGCAAGATTTACTTCGGATGAAATAGCGCTGGTCACGGGGAGTAATGAAACGACTACGTTTTAAGCTCTGTTTTGTTTTTGACAATTCGTTTTTTACTTTTTAGGCTCTGTTTAGAGAGGTTTGATTCGTTTCTTTGTCCCACATCGATAACGTGAGGGATAAGTTTTGTTGTTCATATATCGCTAGAGATCATTGATGGTCACGACCTAAGATCTGTTCTATAGGCTCGTACCTCTGTGTCCTTGGTTTCCGAGGAGACAGGCCCTTTAAACCTGGGTGATGACATATAGCCGTGCGACTTGACTGTGATTGACGGCTGTGTCTCCTTCGGGATTCTCGGTGCTGTAGACGGTTCGCCGGTCGCACCCGTTTAGGTCTTCCTCTCCAGGGATGGTTGCACCCGGTTAGGTCTTCCTTTGCAGAGTTGGTCGCACGGTTGTCTGACAGGTTAACTTTTTTTTGCCTCTTTTTGTCCCTTAAACTTTTTGGATTAGGAGTGTTGTCCGATTGTTTTACTTTTTCTAATTCTAGGGTTGTTAAGACCTCTCAGAACATCCATGCGTCTGATTCTCATCAAAGGCATCAGTTTGGTATAGCAATGGTTTTGTAAGGACGATTTCTTTACTTGAATGGAGAGAGTTATGAGACTCAAGTTTGTAAGCTAATTTACACTATGAATACCTACCTTGATAAGGGCCGAAACTGTCAAATGAATGTAATTTAGCTAATTGATTCAGTTAAGCTAGTTTGGTTGGCACTACTAGTGGTAGGTAAAAGAGCTCTTGGAAATTTACGAGTCTCTTTGTGCAGAGAAGTGTCTAGGAGATCTTCTTGACGTTTCTTCTTATTCAGAGAAGGTACAAAATCAATACTTTGATTCATTCTAATGTTTGTATTTTCTGGCTAAGACACACATAAGTTAAAATTATGCTTTGTGTCTCTGAGATTTCCTCACAGATTGGATTAGTACTGACTAGTTATAACCAACACGTTACAAACATAAAAATTTAGAATTTGAGTTAATTAGATTAGTTATAACATAACCCTACAGCTCAGATCCGTCAAGCGATTCAAGTGCAGCATCCATTTCTGCTTTGGAAGAGTAGCATACAAAGCCATAACCCCGTGATTTTCCTGTATCTCCATCATACACAACTCTAGCCCCAACCACATATCCACACTCTCTAAACGCTCCAGCTAATGAGAATTTTTGGTTTGAATATCTAAACTGCAAGGTTTTCTTTGAGAATATGAAGCATTACATTCTTTCCATTATATTGTGGATAATAAAGATGGGTGTTGACTTGCAGGTTTCATGAGTTGTAATTTTTTAAAAATTCAGGGAGTAGATTGTCACTTAACGTTGAGAATGAGACCATAACATTTGGTCTCGCCGGTGCAAAACACGCTATAGCTTCATGTCGCAAACGTACACAAGATATATGGTATGATGGTTAGGGTACTCAAATGATTTCTCGACCTAAAAGCCAGAAAACAAACTTGATAATTTCAAGGGGATTGGGGAGGTTCTCTCCATGTATGATAAGGAGGGGGAAGTTGATCTTTCCATAAAGGATGAATTTGACAACAAATAAAACTCCTTTGAGGAAAAATTTGAAGCAAATAAACCTTCGTGGTAAATATACTATGAACGTTAAAAAATTTATTTTCAATTTAATTTAAAAATAGAATAAAAAATTAATACAACTAAAGCTATTTCTATTATATGAAAAAATATATAATTTATTTTTCAATAATTTTAATTTCTAAGACAAATTATCGAATATAAGGTTAACACTTGCATTGCATATACAATAACCTAGAAAAACTTTTGGGCATGCATAGAAAGAATATATCATTTTGAATATATAAAAGTGTAACTCACATTTTTTTTTTCAAAAAACATTATCTAAATTAATTGGCATAATGAGTTTGTAATATATCTAAATGGCTAATTAATGTGACCAGTATGTTTATATTACAACATTTATAAAAGCTGTAAATAAATTTAAATTAAATATTTGCAAAAATAACATAAAGTTGGCTAAAGCAGAAAAATAATACGAGAAACTTTATTTATAAATTTGTCAGTTATTAATATATTGGGAAAACATCATTTATTGTAGTGCTAAATACCAAGTAACTACTAACTAGAAACCAGTACATTATCATTATTGATGGAGTAGTTTTTTTATGTCAAACGATAGGATAATCGTTTCTTTTTTTGTCAGAGATAACACTACTAGCTTTTATAAATGGTTTAAATAATTTGAACAAATTAATACAAGCAAAGCAAGGCTGGCAACATATGATGTGCACTGTGCAGGGTCGATCCAAATGAAATTTGTGGACGTAATCAATAAAAAAATTGTTTTTTTCTTCCATGCAGTATTTATAATTAATCTTAGCAGTATCACACAATGTTAATGAAGTTTATTAGTAGCATTTAATAACAACATACTCAAACGGTAACAATGAGTCAAGGACAACAGAGAAAACAAATTCTTACCACAGGATGGTTTTTTCTCGTACTAGTTTATTTATTAAATCCATAATACGGTTTTAAAAAATGATTGATATGAATCAAACATAGTTTTCTCACAAACGCATATATTTTTAACCGCTAAAACAGTTGTTAAAAATATTTAGTAGCACTTGAAACTGTAATTGCTTGTTTCTACTAACTTCCGCAACTACGACTGTTGTGTTTAAACTAGTCTGTTCCTATGGTCTAAATGGTAACAACGGATTTGGTTGTGCGGGACAAATGATTTGATAGTGTAGTACGGTTCAATTGCGGTTCATGCGGGACTAATGTATTTGCGGGACAAGTGCGGTTAATGCAAAATAAACGGTATGCAACGATGTTTGATTGGTGAAATATTTGCAGTACACTATAAAATATATAACTTGTAAAAAAAAAAAAATGGATTACATATTATAAATTTTTTGTTGTTGGATAAAATTTATGAAAACATCATATAATTTCTAAATAAGTAATGTAACATTTAAAATCAAATATTTTTTTAAAATTGCTAAAACATAACTAGATTACATAATTACACATTTAAATTCATAAACTCTTATGTAATAATAATAAGTTTTATAAAAAAAAAAGTTAACTAGGAAAAAAACTTTAAATAGTAATCGTTATTAAAAGAAAAATGATTTTTTTTCTTTAAATGGTATGAGAGAGAAATTGTGTATAATATTTCTGAATATTATTTTGTGTGTTTATTGTCAAATAAATATACAGATTTATTATTATAAAAATATACTCCCTCCGTTTCATAATATAGAATGTTTAGAGAAGTATTTTTGTTTCATAATATAGGATGTTTCTAACTTTCTATGCAACTTTTAGATTAAATTTATATTTTATATTATACATACTTGTTTATGATTGGTTAAACATTTTAAAAGTAATTATTTTTAATATGCGTGTTTTCACTAAAACATTCTATATTTTGAAACAGAGGGAATATATTTTATCCGGTAGATGCGGATTCCATGAACCGCTGGTTATAAGACATGTTACAAAATGAAGTGCGTTTTTTTATTTGATAGGCAATACTTGTTAGCCTAGAATACAGCAAATCAATATACTTTTTGAAATGAGAAAAACGCATATTCATGTTAACAATTCTGATTGGTGTTCTATATACGGTTTTGTAATTTTTTTCTGAATTTCGCATTTTGTATTGTAACTTGTTAGAAAAACATTACACGTACGTCCCGTAACACAAATATTCTGAATTATTATTCTATATAGTATTGTAGGCAAAGTGTAACTTTCTGAATATGTAGCATACATAAAAAAATGTTTATATTTATATAGAAAATTCGTTTTTCTAAAAAAACACAAACATAAAAATGATTTCAAGAGCTTACAATTTATATTTTCGGTTTGGCTATCTGGGTTAACAATTTTAGATTTAGTTTGGTGTTTAGGATTTATGGTTTGATTTTTAGAAGTTTAAAGTTTATTTTTAGTTTTATCATACTTAAAAATATATATCTTTTTGTTATATTTTAAAATATAAGTTAAAAATAGTACTCCCTCTGTTTCATAAAGAGTGTCATTTTGACACATCTTCTTTGTTACAAAAAGAGTGTCATTTTATGTTTTCAATGCAGTTTTAAAGATAAAATTCTCTTTTTTATCCCTATAATTTAAGCTAATTAATTAGAAAGAGAAAAATTTTAGTACATTTATAAAGGGTAAAATAGAAATTTAAATAATTTTCTTAATTTGTGTGCATTGTGTCAAAATGACACTCTTTGTGAAACAGAGGGAGTAGTATTTAAAGGAAAAAAAAAACTTAATTTAAATGTTTAGTGGTATAATAAAGAATTGCCCTCTAATAAATGCTTGATATATCGTAATCTGTGACAAATATTTTAATATTCGGATCTAGATTTAATAAAATCATGTCTCTCAGATTATCATGACTTTCATAATTTTACTCCCAAAACAGTAAATACAAGAAGCGCACTTACAATATTAATTAGATTATAACGATATTATATGGAAATTAGAACACCAAGGCAAAACGTTGACAAAATGTGTGACTAAAAAATTATCTCGCACAGTGTATAATAATATATGGAACTAGCAAGTTTGAAATATGACTTGTAAGACTAATTAAAGTATATATCTAGGTCATGTTTGTTTGTTCATTCCAATGTTACAAAATCCTTAACCTTGGGTTGAAAAGGAGATAAGCAATAACTTGTTCCTTTCAAACTTAGACGTCATGGTAATTGTCCTACGTACTACGATTGTCCAGCCTATATGAAAGTTCAGTCCGACTGCATTTGCCTCCGGTTTGGGTTTACGATTCTAAGTTTAGGGTTTAGTTTCGTTAGCGTGTCATGAGATATATATTACTTAATTAGTTATGTGATCATTTTGAGCCCTTATACATAACCGACTAGATCATGTGGTATCCAGTTAAAAAGTACATACAAGACAAACAAGTAAATGAGTTTGAGGATTGTGGTCCGATATTCCTAACAGTATTGTTTAAGATCGTTTGGGGCCAGGCAGCCAGAGCAACATTTTTACCTACCAACGTTCTGCATTGAATTGAACCTACGTTATATATAGCACACTAACTTAAGCAAGAGTCTTGTATATCCATACTCATAATTCATAAATCATTTTGTTTGAATATGGCCATGCTAGGTTTAGTTGAAGTCTTTGTAGCATTCCTTCTTTTCCTTGTATTCCTTTCTACTTGTTTCTTCTTCCTCCACAAGAAATCTCACGGTCAGCCTATTCTCAAGAACTGGCCGTTCCTTGGGATGCTTCCAGGAATGCTCCCCCAAATCGCTCGTATCTACGATTGGACCGTTGAGGTGCTTGAGGCCACAAATCTAACTTTTTGTTTCAAAGGGCCATGGCTTAGTGGAATGGATATGTTATTCACCGCTGATCCAAGGAATATCAATTACATACTAAGCTCAAACTTTGGGAATTACCCTAAAGGACCTGAGTTCAAGAAAATATTTGATGCTCTGGGAGATGGAATCTTAACCGTTGATCTGGAGTTGTGGGAGGATCTAAGGAAGTCAAATCACGCCATCTTTCACAATCAAGACTTCCTGAAACTCTCTGTAAGTAGCAACACAAGTAAGTTAAAGGATGTTCTTGTTCCTTTCCTTGATAATGCAGCTAAGGAAAACATTATCTTAGACTTGCAAGATGTGTTCCAGAGATTCATGTTTGATACTTCTTCGATTTTGATGACTGGTTATGATCCAAAGTCACTATCCATCGAAATGCCAGAAGTTGAGTTCGGTGAAGCTGCGGAACTCGGTGAAGAAGCCATCTATTATAGACATTTCAAACCGGTGATGTTGTGGAGGCTTCAAAACTGGTTTGGTATTGGACTTGAGAGGAAGATGAGAACTGCTTTGGCCACCGTCAATCGTATGTTTGCGAAGATCATATCTTCAAAAAGAAGAGAGGAGATGAGTCGTGGGAACAGAAAGCCATCAATGGACGCGTTGACGTATTATATGAATGCGGACACGACCAAGTATAAGCTCTTGAAACCAAATAATGATAAGTTTATAAGAGACGTTATATTTAGTCTATTGTTAGCAGGAAGGGACACCACAAGTTCAGCTCTCACTTGGTTCTTTTGGCTTCTTTCTAAGAATCCTCAAGTTATGGCCAAGATCAGACAGGAGATCAACACAAAGTTTGATCCTACGGATCTAGAGAAACTCGTGTATCTGCATGCTGCATTGTCCGAAGCAATGAGGCTCTTTCCACCGCTTCCTTTCAACCACAAGTCCCCTGCAAAGCCAGATGTGCTTCCAAGCGGGCACAAAGTTGAAGCGGATTCAAAGATTGTGATATGTATTTACGCATTGGGGAGGATGAGATCTGTATGGGGAGAAGACGCGTCAGATTTCAAACCAGAGAGATGGATTTCAGACAATGGAGGTCTAAGACAAGAACCTACGTACAAGTTCATGGTTTTTAATGCTGGTCCGAGATTTTGCTTGGGTAAACATCTGGCTTTCTTGCAGATGAAGATAGTAGCTCTGGAGATCATACAAAACTATGACTTTAAGGTCATTGAGGGTCACAAGATCGAACCAGTACCTTCTATCGTTCTCCGTATGGAGCATGGTCTTAAAGTCACGGTCAGTAAGAAGATATGATTATTATCCTTGCTTAACTGGCTTCCATCGGCAATTATAGTACTATATCTTTATTCCTAAGTGTCTTTTTCCCTACGTCATGCTCACATGTTAAATATTTTTGTATTTTGGTTATATGAAAACTGTGCTCTATTTAGTATTTTTAATACTTCATATGATATTAAATGAATAAAAACCAGTAATTATAAATGTTTTCATAAGCAATATTTAACTGTTAGTGTAAGAAAATATAACTGTTCCCTTGTTGTAGAGTTGTGGGCCTTCTGGCGCTTGTCTTTATTAGATGACTCACAAACTGAAAAAGCCCCAACCAATATAAAATATTACATAAAATTTTATATAAAACTTTCTTTCTTTTAGGAAAGTGTCTCGTACAATTTACAGTATTTAACTAAACTGAAAAAAGATTTACAACCGAAATGACGTAGGATTTCCATCCCATTAGCATCCTCCAACATGGTGGAATGAACTATACTCGGACAAGCATCAACATAATGTCTACGTCAACACAATGTCTAGGAGAAAAATAAAAATCATCCGAAAACAAATCAGAACCTATATCGAACTTTTTTTTTTCTATATCGAACTTTATTTTATATATGAGATATGAGATACAACATAAAATTTACCTTAAAAATTGTAAACGCTAGGATAAAGAAAATGACTAGCATAATTTTGGAGTATTTTAATTTACTGTATACTAGGATCGGACCCGCGCTACAGCGCGGGGGAAAATTCGCAAATTATTATAGCTGATGACAATCTATAAAGCAGTGTATTATCTCGTGTTTATACTATTTTTGTTCAAGGACACTCTCTCTACCGGTTGTAAGAGGTTTATCTGAAAATGTATTATCTCGTGATTATATTAATTTTATTTCAAATTACCTTTTACCACTGTTAAGAGGTTTTTGGAATAAATCAGTTATTTATATATAATTATTGAATTCCGGTTATATACAATAATGAATGAAAAGGTAAAAAAATATATAATAAGACGGGATTTGAATTAAACTAAAAATAATTAACCTAAAATGTGGTTGTTGAAACACGAACAAAAGAATAATATTGTAGACAGATAAATATGATAGTCGGTTAAAATATACTAATATGTATTTATTCTTCAACACATCATATACATGGACAATGTACAATTTGCTGACCATAGTTTTAATATAAGTTTTTTAATTGATGACTTTAAAATATATAATTTAAAATGTATTACAACTTGTAAGTAAATATAGTTGGGTTATATGTTTAATGGTGTATGTATAGATTATTGGGCTTTTTGAAAATTTTCTCCACATTGAAAATTTGGGCTTTGTTGGCCTTCATGTTGGAAATAATTTAACGCCTATCTCGTTTTATTTTTGTCTTTTCTTCTTCCTGAGTGAACCAACTTCCCATTCTTTTGACAATCATCTTCCATTCGCTTGATCTGAATTCCATATTTTAGTAAAAAAGGTTTTTTATTCTTAAGTAATACCTTCTAATCTCAATTCAGTACATCTATAATCGAGAAAATGTTTTCTGGTTTGTTACAAAATCGGGAAAGGCGAGAAGATTCATTTTGTCGAATCGAATCGAAGATGTCTGTGTTTGGGTAGATTAATCCAAGAATCGGCGGATTCGATTTTGAGAGTATAAGAAACTGAGTAATCAATTCAATTGAGTTGGTAAGTTGTCTATCATTCGGAATTGCTTTAATTTTAGATTCTTAAATTTTTATAGGTTTAAACTCTTTCTCTACTGTTATATGTATTGTACGGTCCTCCCAATAGTTTGTTTTTGTTTGGGAAAAGTTGGAAGAGGCAAAACTGAAAGCTTTACTTGTTTTCCAGATCGCTTCCGAGTATCAATTGATATGTACTTTAATGTAGACCGGTATATTACGACAGAGTACATGTTTTTGAAGCTTTCAAATATGTGAGTTCCTAATACATTTTTTTTCTACAACATTGGGCCTTAGTAAATTTTGATTTCATATAAGCTACTATAGTAGAACGTAAATGTGTAAATACTCATCATGTTAATCTAGAGTAAAACATCATATTTTCTCAATTCATTTGGTTTGAAATAATTTGAATATGAAAAATTCAAACTAAATAAAATATAATCGTATGTTTATGTATCAGCTTCGATTCAATTGTGAGGATAATGTATCACGTTTAGTAGCTGCCAAGCTATTGATCTCAGGTTAGGAGATTTAGAAAAATACAGTTAAAGGGTAAGTAATTCTACTATTCCAAGTTTAATCATACTTGCAGATATTTATTCTTGTTTTCGTTGTTTGATAATACAAACATAATAACTGAAAAACTTATTCTTTGCTTTTTCATTTTAAACTTGAACATGGTGTAAAAACATATGAATAGGTATTTAAAGTAAAACCAATAATCCTCTTGCGAAACATGCTTCCTTGTATGACGGATAAACAACTCCATCATATGTCCTCAGAACTTCGTCACTAAATGGACCTTTAAGAAAAGTGAAAAGAAGTGTGATGCATAAGTTACCATTAAACTTACTTGAAATAGAAGTTGTTCTTCCATTCTTGATTGTCCTTTCTCTTCTTGGGAAACATTTGTCTTTAGGATTCCAAGTAAAAAACACAAGAATATCTTTGAAAGTTAGTTGTCTTGAATGGTTTGATTGACAGTGAATCAGTGGTAGCAGGAACGGCGGCAGCCATTGCAGTGGTTGATAGAAGATAGAAGACAGAAAGTTTTAAAGGTATGATGATTGAACCTATGGTAACTAACATCATATTTATAAGAGGGGTTGACGTATCAAATGTAGGTATAATTCCTTGGTATATGTTTGGGAATATTCTGCAAAATTGAGTAAGTAAATATAATGGAAAATATTTCGTATATATTGTTGGTATTTGTAGTTAAGATGAGATTCTAAAATATTCCGAGTTAGGAAATCTAGTACGTGTATAAAGAAGCAGTTTAGTAAGATTTCCTAATTATGTTAGGAGATTGATATCTTTTAAATTAATTGATGAGTTTGAATAGCGTAGTTATCGGCTAAGTTTGTGTAATAGGGAGGTAAATTGCGTATATCGTAAACAACCAACTGCCCATTAATTAGCCCATTTAAATGTCAATACCCGAAGACCATTTAAAAGACACAAAAGTTTTCTAAATACCCGACTGATGTATTTCGGGTTAAGGACTTAATTTTGCCCCGACCCAATAGAACTGAAAGTCATATTTAACCTTGGCGCAGTTGTTTCCTTGTTGTTGGCGTAGGGGTATTTTCGACCGTAGAGCAAGTTGTACTTCTCTTTTACTATAATAGAGATTGTTTGTTATTTGAGTTTTGCTTATGAAAATATTATATTCAAAAGGTGATTTTTTAGAAATTTATACTACTAATCAATTCACTTTACTGTATCAGTATTACCAACTGTATAGTTTTAATTGAAAAAAGTTGCAAAAAAAAAAAAAAAATATATATATATATATATATATATATATATATATGAAAAAAATAACAAAATTTAGAAAGCTAGCTAGCATAAAGAAAATGTGAAGGTCATTTACTAGTTGATTTTTAAAATATGGTACATAGGACGTGCGACAGTTAACTCAGCAGTTAATACAAGACAACAAATTAGATGAGTTTGGCAATGAGTCTTTATTAAAACCCCAAATTTGGTTCGGGCTTCTACGTACCACAACGTTATATGCATTCAGTTTAATCATTAGTTGTCAACATCGATATTAACACAAATTACTAAGCTACATGTTGTCCTTTGTCAATCAAATACCTTTTATTCATAAAAGGTTATATATCAAACCAATCTAATAAACATACTTTGTAATTTGTTCAAGAAATCCTTTGTTTTAGAATGATGATGGTAAGCTTACTTGAAGTCTTCATCATAGCATTCCTTGTTTTCTTGATATTTCAATGTTTCTTCCTCCACAAGAAATCTCACGAAAGCCCTTTGTTCAAGAACTGGCCTTTCCTCGGGATGGTTCCAGGTTTGGTCGTCGAAATCCATCGGATATATGATTGGATGGTTGAGGCTCTTGAGGCCAGCGATCTGAATTTTGTTTTCAAAGGAGCCTGGTTTACGGGAACAGACTTGTTACTCACGGCTGATCCAAGGAACATCCATCACATACTAAGTTCAAACTTTCAGAACTACCCTAAAGGACCTGAATTCAAGAAGATCTTTGATATTTTGGGAGATGGAATTTAGCCGCTGATTCGGAGTTATGGGAGGATCTGAGGAAGTCAAATCACACCCTTTTTCACCATAAAGATTTCCTTGAGCTCGCGGTGAGTAGTAATTTAAGTAAGTTAAAGAAAGGTCTTTTTCCTTTTCTTGACAAAGCTGTTGAGGAGAACATCATCTTAGACTTACAAGATGTGTTTAAGAGATATATGTTTGATATTTCCTCGATTTTAATGACTGGTTATGATCCAATGTCTCTATCCATTGGAATGCCGGAAGTTGAGTTTGCTGAAGCTGTAGATCTCGGTGAAGAAGCGATCTTCTACAGACATCTCAAACCGGTTATTTTGTGGAAGCTTCAAAAGTGGATTGGGAATGGTCTTGAGAGGAACCTGAGAGTTTCGATGGTCACTGTCGATGAAATGCTTGCGAAGATTATATCTTCAAGAAGAGAGGAGATAAGTCGTGGGGAAAGAGAGACATCAATGGACGTGTTAACATATTATGTTAACGTGGACACTACCAAATATAAGTTCTTGAAACCGAGAAATGATAAGTTAATAAGAGATGTTGTTTTTAGTCTGTTAATAGCAGGAAGAGACACCACAAGCTCAGCTCTCACTTGGTTCTTCTGGCTTCTTTCTATGCATCCCCAAGTTATGGCCAAAATACGACGTGAGATCAACACAAAGTATGATCCAGCAGATCTAGAGAAGCTCGTATATCTACATGCTGCCTTGTCCGAAACTTTGAGACTCTACCCACCAGTTCCCGTTAATCACAAGTCACCTTCGGAGTCCGATGTGCTTCCAAGCGGACACAAAGTTGAAGCGCATTCAAAGATTCTAATTTCTATGTACGCACTGGGAAGAATGAGATCTGTATGGGGCGAAGACGCATCAGATTTCAAACCAGAGAGATGGATTTCAGACGAAGGAAGGCTAAGACATGAACCTTCATACAAGTTCCTGGTATTTAATTCCGGTCCAAGAACTTGCTTGGGTAAGAATTTGGCTCTCTTGCAGATGAAGATGGTAGCTGTGAACATCATACAAAACTACGACTTTAAGATCGTTGAAGGTCAAATGATCGAACCAGTTCGCTCTGTTATTCTCAGTATGAAGCATGGTCTCAAAGTCACGGTCAGTAAGAAGATTTGATTCTTAGCTTCTATGGTAAGTTGGTAACTATTACTTAAATAAGTGAAGCAGAGCTTCCACATGTGGTAGTTTTGGATTTGCCTAAAATAGTTTGGATTTAGATAAGGGTCCAACTAAGATTATGGTTCGATTCTACTGTTTTCTCTATTAAAACGTTGCTTATGGTGTTGTAAGAGATCACAACTTTTATGGAATTGAAACCAGATACTAATAATAATAAAACTTTTATGGAAGTTGTAATGTATTAAGTAAGCATTTTTGTCTCAATACCACTGGGGAACTGGGAAGCAACTAGTTCTTAATCCCGAAAAAAGAAAACCAGACTCTACAATTCAAAGATTGTAAGGACTCTAGAGGATATCAAAACACAAGTAACAGCGTAAAACCCCTACGGAGATAGAGAGGGAGGACAGTAAAGAGCCTCTTCACTTAAAGCATTTGGCGTCCAAGAGAGCCTCACCTTCGAATGGCTCTGCATCTTCAATCATCTGGCTAACACGTTCTTTCTGGGCTTCATCAGAGATATCAACCTTGGTCCACTCGTACAGCTCCATGTCGTACACCTCATCCATTATGAACTTGGGGATCTCTGGTCCACGGAAGATCCATAAACCCTTCACCTTGAAGGGACCCTCTGACCCGCAAATAAGCATCTTTCCGAAGGCATATTTACGTGCCAAGTCCATACGCTGAAGGAACCCACCAACCTTGTTGAGCGTAACAAAGGACACCATGTTCTCATCATTGTACTTGTAGTCACAGAACCATAGTGAGTACCCCTCTGGGTCATACATGTCCCAGAATCCTGCATTTAATACAAAAATTGAAGGCATTGAGCTTTTAACAGAATGTACTTTCAGGCTCAACTCTAAGCTATAAGTCTACTATATCTAGCTTAGGAGGGAACTAATCCAACTAGAGCTGCTGTGGGCTGCTTAGATAAAAGGCTGGTATTATAAGGATGTCACAGCAATTTGTTATTTCAGGTATGGATTTTCTATACAGTCCTTCCGGTTCAGGTAAATCCGTAAATGGGAAAAAGAAAAACAGTTTTGGAGCTTTGTTCTTAACAAATTGATTCCATAAGCCTAAAAACATTTCTGCCATCTCGATAAGCCAGACTTCAAAAACACAATAAGAGAAGTCGACATATAACATACCTTTGATAGCAACCTCACGGAAGTTGGTTTTGGTGTTCGAGTAAAGCCTCTTCCAGTCATCAAGAACCATTGGGCTCGGGGGTAGCAAATCAAGAGGATTCTTGGCTTTGGGCTTTGGTGCTTCTTCCTCCTCAGCAGCCTTTGGTGCCTCTGCTGCAGGGGCAGCCTTCTTAGGCTCCTCCTTGGGCTTTGCAGGCTGTGCAGCTGCTTTCTTAGTTGGAACTGGAGGAACAGCATCGGTCTGCTTGGCATCACCTAACACCTTCTTGAAGTTTGGCTGGTTCACCATTGTCCAGAAGTATCTCTCAACATGAGGGAACGCAGATGTAAATTTCTTGGTCATCACGGTTGCAAATCCCAAGTTCAAGTTGCAGATGGTTACAATATCAGCAAGGGTAACAGAGTGTCCAACAAGGTAAGTGTTGGAAGCGAGATGTGTGTTCAAAGCCTCAAGTCCCCTCTTCAATGCAGAAATAGCTGCTTCCTCAGCCTTCATTCATACAAAACCATTATAAAGATGAGAACAACACTAGTCTACTATCAGTATTAGAGTGCAAAGGGTGGCATGATTTTAAGCACAGAGAGTATATGAGACAAGAGATAAAAATTATGGTAAGCTTACAGGAGCAGAGAAAGGAGCATAGCCCATTCTTGGAGCAAACCACCTCAACATGTTGGCATCAATCTCCAACGAGGAGAAATCAATCCATTGCTCAATTTGAGCCTGAAAGGTCAACCCATACACATAAACATTAACAATAATGTGTAAGAAATAATAAAAAGGAAAGCAAGAGAGGATAAACAAGAACTTACGTATTCGATGAGGGAGGATCCATTCAAAGAGTTTTCACCATTCTTACGGCTCACTGCATTGGGACAT
Source organism: Camelina laxa (assembly GCA_024034495.1). Taxonomy (NCBI): domain Eukaryota; kingdom Viridiplantae; phylum Streptophyta; class Magnoliopsida; order Brassicales; family Brassicaceae; genus Camelina; species Camelina laxa. The sequence continues at coordinate 2,840,722 of CM043883.1, forward strand.
CAAACTAGTCATTATCCTGAACACTTTCAAGCAACGAATCATGTAACAGAGATAAAAAAAAAACTTATACCATATCTGGCAATGGCATTGCTCTCAAAAATGGCACCTTCAGGAGTCTCAAGCACAGGAACCTAATAAGATCATAACCTTCTATCAGCTAAGAAATCACAGCAAACACCAATCAACACAAACACCTTATGGAAACAGATTCAACACCTTTCCAATAGGGTTCATCTTAAGAAACTCAGGGGATTTGTTAGTGACGCCCATCTGAAAATCTGCAGCCTCCTCGATCTTCACACCTGCATACTCAGCAGCAATGAGTGCCTTAAAGGCACCTTTGTTTCCCTTGTATGTGTGCAAGACCTGAAAAAAAAAACATTAAGATTCCCACAAAAAAAACTCATCAATCAAACTCAACAAATCAGTTTCTCTACCGCAACACTAAAATCAAATTCTCAAAGATACACAACGAACAATCGTACACGGCTCTAATCAAACGTATAATGAACTAAGGAAATGATGAATCACGTGTAATAGACACTTACCAAAGCCATTGCTCAATCGGAGAAGATACGAACTCGGAGATTCTTCTGAGTTCAGATCTAGTAACAAAAGAAAACAACAAGTAAACGATGAGTCGTCGATCAAATTTGGAAATGAGAGAAGCGATAAAGGAGAAGAAGTTGAGAAATGGATTCTTACGAGAGAAGCTTCAGTAGTTTTTTCCGAGAGAGCTTGAGCAAAGCGAGAGAGAGAAGGATACAAAAGCGGCGGCGAGGATAGTATAAAAGAGTGTATGTAAAAATTAGGGATGTGTGAAGTCGGCTCTCGAGAATATTCCCTTTCTCGTTAGGTTTTTGGTACTGTGTTCGGTTTAGCTTTTTGGTTTTGTTTATCAAATTCAAATGTGGGTTTGTTCTGGTTAACTGATCATAGTATGCTTATTATGTATATTTTTTTTTCTTCCTATCAACAACCTATTTCTTAGAAAAAAAAATGCTAGTTGACCCTATTTATATTTTATCATTAGAAAAGTGAAATAAGGATTTTTTGAAAAAAATTAAAAATTAAAAAAAATTATTTGATTAAATTTGGTAATATATAATTGGTGTGACATTCAAGTAAATTTCTCAATATCTAAACACTAAAATTTTAAAAAATTTTCGTTTATACTAAAAACTAAAATTCTACATAACTGAGATCGAGTTGATCTACTGGTTAACCTCCTAAATTTCAGTCAAAGTTAAAAGATACCTAAAATGTATGGATCTTAGAGATCACAAATTTGATCGGCATTGAGAAGGTTTATTTGTCCAAAAAAAAGTTAAATTACATGGTTTGGATATTTCCTTGACATATGGCCTTGTACCTTTTAATCAAAAACAAAAAACAAAAAAAATTTACGTAATTTTTTCTATTTTCTATATAATTATATTAAGATTGCGCTGGAAATCTATTTTTTTTTTTTTAAAACGTGAGTTCTCTCTCTTTGATCTTTAATTATATATGTAGGATTTTGACACTCCAACTTCAAGTATGGTTTTTTAATTAATACAAATTTGATGAGTTTTATAATCCTTCTTGCATTTTGTGAAAATGAATAAAAATATATATCTGAAACTCTTAATCAAGTAGCTTCCAAAACGATCAGTGAGCATTATTGTTAGGTCCACTAAACTATATTATTGTTCTTTTGTCATACATAGCATTAGCTATTTTTATATTGAGTTCAATTTCTGCTACGAAGTTTACAAAATTGGTCACCTTCCACAAGTCTTTGCGTATCATTTCTTCACAACTTACGCCTTTTGGTCAACAGTACCAACAACTTTCAAGCAATATCTTCCTCTTCTTCTTCTTCTTCTTCTGCTCTCCGTTTACTCTGTGTAATCAAGAAACCAAACTAAGGATATGGAGGTTCCAATTTGGCAATGGTGTTTGATCGTTATAGCGATCGTATTCTTGGCATTTGCTTCCCATTTTTTGGGAAGAATCTTGTGTAGCCCTCGAGAAAAAATTGTAGATAGTAAAGTCGAAAAAAAACATGGACCAGCCGCAGCAGAAAAGACTGCCAAAGATGGCTCCGACCAACTCGTGTGATGGTCTCAAAGAGCATGCATCAAGTAAATTGATTCAACTTTCCTTGTCAAGTTTGGATGGTAATTTGTGAGTTCATGCTATCTTTATACTCTTGTTGTAAAATAATACCAAGTATATATGTGATCAATTCCAATTTCACAAAAACTATAAGTTCCTAAACTTTTTTTTTCATTCCTCATCATTAATTCTGATGAAACAAAATACAACTCGGGTTTAAAACAATACATGAGTAGTAAACATATTATGGGAAACTAAACTTTGATAGTGTCGAGCTTGGTTATCAAAGTGTTGTTCTAGTTGTTGTAACAGTGAATTGCTATAATAGCTGAGACATAGGAATCTCAAACAAGTCCCGCGAACTCGTAATAGTGTCGCGTCTTCTTCTTCTTCTTCTTCTTCATCATCTTCTTCCCATTTCTTGGATCCTCGTTTCTTGTTCTGTTTTCTTATCTTTTTCTCCCGTTTCTCTTGGGAGATTGAGAGAGTCAGAGAGTGAGTGTGTGAAAAATTAAGACTGAAGGCTAAAATTTGATTCAGCTCTGTAGATTCGATTGACGTAGCTTAACTAAAACAGTGGCAAGATTCATGCAGCTTATAAAAGAAAGAATACACCATAAAAGGTTTTGATATAATCATATAAAGGTGATCAAGCAAGAAATTGAGTGTTAATGCCGAAAAATATAAATCTTTCTTGAGCTCGCAGCCTCGCACACAAAATTAAGAATCCTCATCTAGGGTTTAAGTATCATTTTGTGAAGGTTTTTGTAACTAAATGCCTACAACTTTGGGTTTGGGCATTAAATCTATAAAGTCCTTAAATCTAAACATTTAATATTGTAGATACTTTATGTTGATGTAAAATAAGTTTTTGTACTATCTACAAATCCGCTGTAGTACAATCACTAAATGAAATTATCTACGAATATATAAATCTCGGGTTCAAAACCGAAAGTTTCTTTTGTTTTAAAATATGATCAGTTTCCCTCCCCTTCGCCTGTAAGAAGAGCATCGATATAAAACACTCAATAGTCATAGAGATAAAAATCTCTTGTTTTCTATACTAGTGGGAGATATAGAAATCGATCGGGTACCCAAGAGAATAAAAAAAGTTTCTCGGAGAAGACAAATCATTAGGATGTGTCGTCACAACTTTTGTCGGAGAGCTCGTTGACGAATAACATCGTTTTCACTACATAGTAGGATTCAATGATTGGCGGATCTTCAAAGCTTGAGTTTCTCAGAGATAGGAAATGTAGAAAATAAAGAGTAAAAAATCCTAAACCTAGTTTTATAAGATTATTAAAAAGAATGGAAAATATAAATCAGATAAACTATTTGCATTATGACTATACATACAACTCAAGATCAAAAAATTCTTACACCATACTCATCAATCAGATTTTATTTATGTCAAAGTATCATTTTAAGAAACCAATTTTGACATGATATGTCAAAGTATAAACAACATGGTACAGATGTTATAAAAAAATCATAGTATATAATTTAAATTTGTAAATATCTATACTATATAATTATATTATATTAGTGTATTTTAATTTATATATGATAAAGTTAATCTGTATCCATGGAAAAGTAACATTTAAGTGAAATTCAGTTTCGCTGGGTTTCGAAAATAGACCACAAAAATTATCTGCCACTACATCATCTGGAGAAGAAACCATATTGATATATATATATGAAGAAAAAAGAAGCCTTAAGAGAAAGAGAGGTATCCAAAGAATGTGACGGGTCTTCTAGAGTATAAGTAAATCTTTCTAAATCCTAAATGTCCGGTTTTTAAAAAGAAAAAACAATCCAAAATTTGAGTTGTTGTCGAGAGAATATTGGGCTGCCTAACTAGTTAAATAATATTGTTAAAACCGCTTTTGTTTATATTTCTATTCAAAATAATAAGAATATCCATAAATTACCCATCGACATATATATACCGCAAGTTTGTTCTAGTTAGGATGAATACATAAGTTTGGATAATTTAATTAAAAGTAAAATTTATTCTGATATATTTTTCAGAGTAGAAAATCTGTATAGGAATGTTGAGAATGAGTTTGTTAAAAAAAAAAAAAATGTTGAGAATTGAATCATCGACGGAAGTGTAGTCAATTTCTTTGAACACTCGAGCCTCCGGTTTCAAAGATATGTCCGGATTAGCATCTCTAATTCGGCGTGTTGTCCACAGGGCCGGCGCTGACCCAGTGAAGGAGGTGCTTTTGCACCATGTCACCTGTATTTTTTTTTTTTTTTAAAGTTTTATGTCCTATGTTTTGGATATTTTGTAATTTAGCATCATAAAGTTTGAAATTTTACAACTATAACCTTAGTTTTGGGGAAAGAATAAAAATTGGGCACCAGGTCCCAAAAAAAGTTGAGCCGGCCCTGGTTGCCCAGTTGTCTTCGTTTGAAACCGGCTCGGCACCTGACACCACATCAACTCCTACGGTGACTATCTTACTAAGTGGTGTCACCTTGGCTTCTGCGACTTTGGCATTTAACTTCGCTTCTTCATGAATATTGTTTCAATGTTAGGCTGTTTCTGGATACTAATTGCTTTTTTGATATATTTTAAATCTAAATTTGTTTGTAATAGTTATCTTAAAATAATAATTAGATAATTTAAAATAAATAAAAATCTAATTTGCTAAACACAATGTAAATTTTGTAAACTTAATATCAATATTTATATATTTAACTTTCTTTTTTTGCTTTCCTTATATGTAGAAATTCCAAATATTGGTTTTGAGAACCAAGGTTTGAGGAACGCCCGGCGCACCAAGATTCCTCGAACCCTGATCCCCACCCTTAAACAACCTTTCTACGGTAAGGGGTTATGATCGACGTCCTACAAAGCCAACTTGAGATTCGTTGAAACGGCTAGCAGTGAGGTTAATGGGTCAGCGGAATGGATTGTTACAAGTACAATCATCTTTAAACACTACCTTAACTGTTCAACATTTACTCTCTGTTATTTTGCAAAATATGGTGCAAATCCTCAAAATATCTACTTTAAGCAAGCCCACCACCATATGCTTTATTTATTATTATTGGTTTTGGTTTTTCTTTCAATTGTATATTTATTGTTTCGTTACCGACCACCATGTGTTTATACCTTTTTCCAATTGATGATGACCCGAGCGTTGCCCGACTAAAAGACTTTGTAAAGTTGTTACCGACTACCATGTAAAATTAATTACCAATATATATATATATATATATCAACAAAGAAACTGCTCCTATATTTTTTTATCCTCCATTATGTTGAAAGAGTTGTCTATTTCATGACTATGTACCAAATTCTTAAAGTTAATATAAGACGTTAAAAAAAAAGAAAGTTAAATAATATATATTACTAATTTTTACTACTAAAAATAGGCGGGGAATCCAAAGAAAAACTATTAGAAAAGTTTCTAATTAATTTTGTATAGATTTTTATTCAGTTTAATATTAATATTTTAAATGACAAGATTTTTGTTTTTAATGGTCAAAGTATATCTTTCATGTAATATATATTTCTTAGGTAACGTAAAAAATGTTTTTATAACCATGTATTTAATTCAAAGTTACTTTATCATACATACCATAAATAGTATGTCATTAAACTTTATTATAACAGTTTAATTTTTTGGAAATAACTTTATCAGTTTGTAACATCTTAATATCGTTCTCCATATTTGTGATGTAAAAAAAAAATCCAAATTATTGGTGTCATATAAGAATTTTATTCTCCACATTATATTGATTTGAATAAGTATGTAAAATATGGGGAAAAGTATTAAAAATATAAAAAATTATTAGTTAATTTATTTATATTTGGGTAAGGAAGTGGAGATATTAATTAGTTTTGGTAAATTGATATGAATGATTAAAAACATTGATAATATATATTTTCTGACATTGATAATAATGAAAAGATAAAGATGATAACACATGTCAAGGATTAGACGTACCAAATGTTTTGCACAAAAAAAAGTTAGGTAGCAAGCTCTCTCATCTCTCATATATATGTGTGCGTTACATTCTAACTTCAAACGCACTTCCTTCAAAACTTCTTCCAGTATTAGCTCAAGTACCTTTAGATGGCGTCGAGGCCGGGAGTTCTGACGGAATGGCCATGGAGTCCCCTTGGTGGCTTTAAGTACCTCTTGGTGGTCCCGTTAGCAATAGCAAGCATATATTCGTACGTGACAGCGGAGGAGGAGGAGAAGGATCTAGGGCGTATGCTGATAGTGGCACTAATGCTATGGAGAATAGTTCACAGTCAGATATGGATCAGCGTGTCGCGTCAGAAGACGGCCAAGGGGAGGAAGAAGATCGTGGACAAGCCCATTGAGTTCGAGCAAGTGGACCGTGAACGCTCTTGGGACGACCAAATCATCTTCAACACTCTCTTTATGTATCTCCTCAACAGCAAACTCCCAGGCAGCTCCCGCATCCCCATCTGGAGACTAGACGGAGCCATCCTTATTGCTCTAGTTCACGCTGGTCCCGTCGAGTTCTTATACTACTGGTTTCACAGAGCTCTCCACCACCACTTCCTCTACTCCCGCTACCATTCTCACCATCACTCCTCCATCGTCACCGAGCCCATCACGTGTATATACCTTCATCCACCATTTTCTTCTATTTTTATATAATGTGTATATATATATATATATATATATATACATCAATCCATATAATATTTTTAATATCAAACTTGTCAGCTGTGGTGCACCCTTTTGCCGAGCACATCGCCTACACAATACTCTTCGCCATACCCATAGTAGCGGCGTCCCTTTGTGGGATCCTCTCCATTTTTTCCGTCATTGCATACATGACATACATTGACTTCATGAACAACTTGGGACACTGCAACTTCGAGTGTTTCCCTAAACGTCTCTTCCACCTCTTCCCTCCTCTCAAGTTCCTCTGCTACACCCCCTCGTACGTCAACACTATATATACTTGCACTATTCAGATTTAAGTTCATATATATAAGTACATAACATGGACATCAAATATGTTGAAGGTTTCACTCGCTCCACCATACTCAGTTCAGGACCAACTACTCTTTGTTCATGCCAATCTACGACTACATCTACGGGACGACCGACAAGTGCACCGAATCCTTATACGAAAATTCGTTGGAGAGAGAGGAGGAATCACCCGACGTCATCCACCTCACTCACCTCACTACACTCGACTCCATCTACCAAATGCGCCTTGGCTTCCCATCCTTCTCCTCTCGCCCCTTGTGGTCTCGATCCCCATGGTACCTCACCTACTCTATGTGGCCCTTCACCCTTCTCTTCTCCTTCGTCCTCACCTCCGCTGTCTCCTCATGCACCTTTGTCTTTGAGCGAAATCGTCTCCACAACCTCATCCTTCACTCTCACCTCCTTCCCAAGTTTGGATTTCACGTAAGCAATTTTTATTTTACATACACACACGGCAATATTTCAATTTTTGGCAGACGGGTACAAATATTTTCCAAATTTCACAGAAAAAATACGTAGCAAGAAAATAACACTTTACGCAAATAACATAAGAAATAAAAATATGTTTTCTGTTGGTATATTTTTAGTAATTATCATCTCAAGTTTACTTATTTTTCCACATAAACACGTGGTGGCAGTATAAATCACAGCGCCACCATAAGTCCATAAACGATATCATTGAGGCAGCTATCATAAAAGCAGATGAAAAGGGTGTGAAAGTAATGAGTCTTGGCCTGATGAACACTGTAAGTTCATTAATTACTTCAGAGTCATCCTATATATGAAATAACAATATCGGATACGTAACTAATTAACTCATGATTATTGAGACGGAGGAGCTAAACGGGTATGGAGAATTGTACGTGCAAAAGCATCCAAAGTTGAAAATAAGGCTAGTAGATGGAAGCAGCATGGCAGCTGCGGTAGTGGTTAACAGCATTCCAAAGGGGACCACGGAAGTTGTCTTTAGAGGCAATCTCACAAAGATTGCTTCAGCCATTGTCTTTTCTCTATCTCAAAAAGGCATTAAGGTGTACTTTGAATATATGTGAAAATAGAATCCACTGTTCGGCTTCTCAAATCAAACAACAATTAATGTGTGTGTATGTATAGGTGGTTGTGTTACGCGAGGAGGAATACAACAAACTCATCAAATCTGGGGCCGACGAGAATCTTGTATTGTTCACAAGCAATAACTGTTACTCCTCAACGGTATGGTTGGTGGGGGATGGACTAGGGAAAGAAGAACAGATGAAGGCAAAAGAAGGAACCCTCTTCATTCCCTTTTCTCAGTTCCCACCGGATAAACTCCGCAAAGACTGTTTCTACCACTCCACTCCAGCTATGATTGTTCCCAAGTCTGCCCAAAACATCGACTCGTGTGAGGTATATAGCTTAGAACACTACAAAAGTCACCGTTCTTTGACGTTAGTTGTTAATTGTTATTGACCTTGACGTCGATACTAACCCCATTTTTAAACCAAATAGCATCAGTTTGAAAAACGTAGTAAAAAGGTGTGACGTGATGTATTTTGACATCATTTTAACAAACGACATTTACTTTTACGTTTAAAAAAAAAAAAAAAATCATCAACGGAGAAAAGCATAACAAGTGAAATAAGTCTAATGAAATTATAGTTGGTTTAAGTCGTTTTAGATTACATATTCGAATATGTGTTACTCTTGTATTATAAGTTGATAGATGTGTGCATAATCTAGCGAATGAATGGTTTACTACAGAATTGGCTGGGAAGGAGGGTGATGAGTGCATGGAGAATAGGAGGCATAGTGCATGCCCTTGAGGGTTGGGAGGAGCATGACTGCGGCAACACTTGCAACTTTTTCCGTCTCCATGCCATCTGGGAAACTGCTCTCCGCCATGATTTCCAGCCTCTCCAACTCCCACCATCGCATCTCTGATCTTTTCATATTCATATATCTCCCCTCTGTTTATCATCTACTTGTCTCCCCTTTATTTTTATCTCTGATATTTTCATATTCACAAATTTCAATTATCTCTTTTATAAATTTTGTTAATCAAAATATGACATGAGTTAAGATGTATAAGTATAACGTGTTTATCTAAGTTAATTAATAACGACAAAAAAAAATATATTCTCTGTTACGCTTGCTTTATATTGCTTCATATATGACAAACAATTCCGTCGATTATTACACAACACTGATTTGATATATTACGTCTTACCTTAATAATATTTGGGTGCATCATCATATCAAGACAGTTACAAAAACTTCGCGAGTTACGTCTTACTTAAAATAGTCCTTAGAGTCTTTTACAAATGCAGCGTCCACTCGTTACCTACTTAAGGAGCGGCTGGTAGTGTACGTACCACCAACTACCAAGAATATAATTTGTGGCGGTGAAAGGGATTACTAAAAACAAAAAGTATAGGTACTACTATTAATGCCCTCGTACTATCATTGTATATAAATCTTATTTATTTAGTGTTGGACCGACGTCAAACACTTGCTGGCGCTTACAAGCATGGTCTTGATTGGCCGGTAAAGTATTTGCCAAGTATCATTAGTACATTAGAGCATTTACATTGGGAAACTTCTAACGAGTTTCTCAGCATTTAGAAATGAAAATAATAAAATAGTAAGAGTTGGTATATATATCTTTCAGATAATAATACTTTGATTCAAGCCTCCAGGCAACCGCTATGGACTCCAGATCCATCAAATTTGTCATGTGGGATACATGCTCTTACAACATTACACACAGATGAGAATGTAATATTTCTTCTGTTTCACAAAAAAAAAAAAGTTATTTTATATATTTGTTTGAAATAAAAATGTTATTTACATTTTTAATATATTACATTCAATGTAAAGTTACTATTTATTAAACTTAATTCATTAAACACTTATAAAATAAGAATAATTTATTACTAAAATTTAGTTTTCAAAGTTATTCATTAACAAGATATACATGTGTAAAGTTAATTATTTTTTAAAAATAAACTAAAACATCTAACATGATCTCCAGTGTCAATTTATTGATATGAGGTTTACAACATGTGTAAAAAAAAATAAAAAATAAAAAGCAAAAAATCTAACATGATCATCTCAGATTACGACACATATAAAAAACAAAATAAATCTATTTTTTTATATATCTTAAAAATACACAATAATAATAATTTTATAATAAAAAAAAAATAATAACATAGTTTTACAAAATATAGGATTCCCAAGTTACAACTACGTAACAAGAAATTGGAAAGAACTTTTATTATATCCTATTACAAAATTTGAGATACTTTCACCTAACCAAAAATATAAATTGCAAGATTTACCACATAAGATTAAGATCAAAGGTAGCTCAAATTAGCAACCAGTCAAGTCCTCAAATTTAAGTGTTGACAAGAATCAAGATTAAACTGGTTATAGACCAAAAAGAAGACCTTTAAATTTTTTTATAGTTTTTACATCCATTGTACATATATGTCACTAAAATATATCCTTTGTTGTTTCAGTGTTGTGAATAAGGCTACATTGAGAAAACTATAGTACTACTATACCATATAGTTCACAAGTACAAGTTTTTTTTCCAGAAAAAAAAAAAAGAGTTCAAAAGGATATTACTAAGAAAAAAAAAAGAGAGTTCAAAAGGATATTACTAAGAAAAAAAAAAAAAAGAGTTCAAAAGGATATTACTAAGAAATCGTACGTAACAGTGCGAAAGCATTTTGCATACCAAATACATACTTAAATGACATCTCTAAGAACAATAATACCTTCAGATCGTTTTTTCATTAATATATAGTTGATGTATATACTGCTATCAGACAAAAATATATACAATTATATGTAATATATTAATGAGAAACTAAAACCAAAACCGTGTATTACATGGATTATAGTAATTTTAATTTATGTGTAATATATCAAAATGATAGTATTTTTTTTGTAAAACAGAAGAAATATAATACATACAAAGACATCATTACTTTTTGTCAAGTGACTCGACACTCGAGACGTATTCAAAGGGTGTGAATGGTTGCAGCGGTCAGGGCGGTCAAATCTGTCTGCGGACTGAACCGCTTTTAATTTACCATTCAACAAATATAGTCCGCAGTGGTGCGGTCCAAATAAAGTAGAGACAAGACCGCTGCGGACCAACTGCGGACCGTTTTTGTATACAAATAGAGCTGGTCCGCAGCGGTCTGTAGTCCGCCCCAAAAATAGAGCGGTCCAGACCGCAGACAGATTTGGCCGCCTTGACCGCAGTTACCATTCAAACCCAAATTGATTTATGGTGTTGAATTGTTGTCGCATAGCATTTATAGCACATCTAATGAGTTACCGAGTACTTTAATACTAATAGCCTCGGTTGGAAATCACATACTTAACCGCAATATTCACGCTTAATTGCGACGTTAAGGAGAATCTCGTGAGCTGTTACAGATTTAAATTATTTGCCGGACGGTCTTTATCCAATATTCACGCTTAACTTAGGATATTTGGATATAGATAAAAGAGTCTTCATCATAAAATTTGTTTGCTATAGTGCAAATGCTATGTGTTACCATCCAAGTTTAAATATGAAAATTCAATGCAATTGAGAGCATGAACGTGGTGGTAGGAGCCTGAATAAATGTTGAGTTTTTAAGAGACTCAAAGTCTACTTACCAAAATCTCACTTAATTTGTAATTTGTTGTCTTGCATTTAGTGTGCTTGATCACTAAATGCCACGTGATCTTGTTGGCTAACAAATGTTCTTTGAGCTTTTAATAGTACATGCATCTAAAATCATTTCAGTCCTTGCAATCATTGAACCGTAGGTGATCTGGTTTCCGCAGTCGTGGTTTATATTGATTCAATTGAATGCATGAACGTTGTGGTAGGAGCCCAAACAGGTTTTGAGTTATGTTAGAGAATCCAGGATTAGGTACCAAACTCCTCATACTCATTTTTGTTTTGTCATTGTGTGGCATATGATCTAGTCGGCTATGTTCTCTGTATTTCTGTTTATTTGTGTAAATTTACGTTTCTCTCTTGAATTATTTGATCGTGGAAAAGTATTTTAACGTGGTAGAGAAAATTTTGAAAAAATATTATCATTTATGGCAATATGTCTTTTGTTTTTAAAAATTAAATTCATATCTTTTATGTTTCACATTATAATTTACATCAATATACTATTAAATAGATAAGGCAATGTTCCTTAAACTAATCGATTTAAACTAAACCTTAAGTTTAAGTTTTTTGAAATGAAAGTGAAACACATAACATATTTATAGGTGGGTACAATTTTATTTAGAGTTTGCGATTATGTAAACACTTTCTGGTTATTTTGGAAATATTTTTAAAAGTAACTAACTTTCTGGTCCGTGATAAAAACCATAACTAACCAAACCAATTCGTTGCCTACCCCTACTAGCCTTCTTACTTAGCCCGATAGTATCACTTTATTTGATGCTTTTTGTAAGAACCTCTAATAAATTTTAACCGAGTAATTAAAACATAATAAAAACCTAAATCTTCCTAACCTACCACAATTGTTGTTATGATTAACGATTCCAATTGTATTTTTTTCCTTTTTTATTATAGTTATAGTTTATAAAAACGCAACAAAGTGAAGCGACCAAGACAAGACCCTTTTCTTTTTCGTCTGAATGATTCATTGATGAAATACGGTGAGTTTATATACATCACGGGCAAGGAACAATATCATTCCAAAAACAAAACACAGATCAGTTTCACGGCGGACATAAAGGAGAACCTTAAAGAAAAAGGAAAGGTGAAGCAACCAAGACAAGACCAATTTCTCTGTTTTCTTTTAAAACTCATAGAGAGAATAAAGATCTCTTGTCTTCCAATGAGAGAGCTAAGAAAAAAGGTTTAGTAAAATGAAGAAGTTCCGGGGGTTACGAAGGAAACTTCGAGTTCATATTGGTCATGGGTTGAGAACTGGATATGTAAAACTAAAACAGTAAACAGATTTATTAGATGACTAAAAGAATGGAGAATATATATATATATATATTTAAGTCAGGTAAACTGTTAGCAATTTGACTATACAACGCAAGATCCTAAGTCCTAAACCCTTTCTTCTAAACCAAACAAGTCTAACAAACCAAAAAAAGGGCAAGCATGGTGAAGAACCATCATCAGATTTTCCCAAAAGTTTGTTTATTATGGTACTACTTTCTCTAAGAAAACTCCCAAAATATCACCTTCCATTAGCTGGAAACGAGGCTTGAGCCTGTCGGTTGTCGTCTCTCTTAGCCTTGTCGGCTTGAGCTCTTCGTACAGCCAACAAGATCTGCCTTTCATGTTCTTTCAACATTTCATCCAAGTTCCCTTCTCCTGGAATCAATGGTCCTGAGTATTGAATCCTCCCTCTCTTCTCACCATCATAACTCTGTTTTCACCAAATTATGATCAGCCACAAAGATATACAAACACCGGAAACTAACAACAACAATGTAAACACAACTTTTTTTTTGTTATTACCATTATTGGTTCTTTTCTAGATGATGAGGGGTCATCTTTCCTGAAACCATTAGGTTTCTCAAGCAATCTTTGGGACAAATTGAAATTCTCAGAACCATCTTCAAGCCAGCGCTGATTCACTATAGCATCTCTCATACTTCCAAACTGTGATCCATCTCTTGTAGGTGCCATTGAGTTTGAGAATCTTGAAAGTTGGGCTGCCCCGCGTTGGACATAGGACCGTTGTGTTCTCAGTTGGCTTGATCCGTTTGAATTAACGTCTCCGTTTGTGTAGACTGGGTACGGATTTTGTGCAGTATTGCCCTTCAGTGGTTCTATCCGGAAGCCATTACCAGAATCTCTATCAGGATTGAACTTCTCACTCACGCTTGTCTGGTTAGTCTCTCCTAGACGTTTCTTTGAAAACGAAAAATTCAAAGCAATAAGATACAATACAAGCATAGGCATACATACATATACACACACATTCATCTATAGACTCAGAAGTTACCTGTATTGATGTCAGTAATTCAGCATTAGCACTAGGAGCCGGTACAGCTCTGGACTCTCTAGACAACCGTTTTGGTTCATTCTGTTTACTGCTTGCACCTTTCCTTCTGCACGTAAACAAATTGGAATGTGTAAATATTACTGAGATAATAATGAGAAATAACTTGCGTAGATCTGAATCTTACCTCCTTGCTTCCTCCTCTCGAAGCTTGGCATCAAATTCTTTTCTTGGGGGATATCTTGGTAGACTTGATGGCTCGCTTGGAAAAGGTTTCGTTGTGAAAAACTGAAAAGAAGGAATATTGAAATGTATGTATAAGCTACAATGTTACTGATTTGCATTTCTCAGTTAAAGCATAAAAAGTAGACAGACAGTGAAAAAGGGTTATTAACCTCGCTTTGAAGGGCGGAGGATGCAGTTCCACGTGCATCTGGTTCTACAGCTAGAAGAACCTCAAGGAGGGCCAAAGCAGAAGGAGGAAGATCTTTAAATGTATCGGCTACACATCGCTTGTATGGATGTTGAGGTTTGAAGATGGTTGCATGCCGCAGCCGTGATCTTCTCCAGTACTCCTCAGAAGGTGATCCGCAGAGTTTAAAGATCTTGTGCATCTGCTCTACCTATTCATATAAAAACAAAAGACTCTTTTGATATATTCAATTTCTGCATTGACATGTCTATATGCCTTCCTAATATAACATTTAACTTGTTTGGCGTAATCAAATCCAACATGTCAAATCTTTGAAAAAGGGAATTTGTTTTGTAAAGGAAACTAAACCTCGGTTCTTCCGGGCAGAAGAGGCTTTCCAGTGAAAAGTTCAGCAAGTATGCATCCTGCGCTCCACAGATCAACAGTAACTCCATAGTCAGTTGACCCAAGCAGAAGTTCAGGTGGGCGGTACCACAATGTCACAACACGGCTAGTCAGAGGCTGCTTTCGTTGGCCCCGGTAAAAGTTAGAAAGACCAAAATCACCAATTTTAAGATTATTGTTACGATCCAGCAGAAGATTTGAGCATTTGATGTCACGGTGCAACACACCACAGCTATGGCAATGTTCTAACCCAAGCAGCAGTTGCTTCATATAACATTTAATCTAGCAAAAACCATATCAGATGTTACAAAACTGATTATAACCACATCAAAGTCATTAACAATCACATAGCATACACACTTGAGATTTATCTATTACCTGTGCCTGAGAGAACTTAATCCCAGGGTTGATGCAAGACCTGCGAGATCATGGTCCATATATTCAAAGATAAGATACATACTTCCTGAAGCCTTTGAAATGATCAGCCCTTCGAGCTTCATAACATTTGGATGGTTAAGTCTACGAAGGATGATTATCTCCCTCGCCATGAACCGCACACTCTCAGGATCCATATTAGCAAACCGAACCTTCTTAAGTGCAACGATTTGATTAGTTTCGAGATCACGGGCTCTGTACACACTGCTATACGTCCCTTGCCCAATCTGCAATCGAAAAATAAACAACAGAACTTCAGCAACATGTAAGATTCAAAAGCAAAGACTCCAAATCTAACTAAAAAAAAGCCACTCACCATCTCCAACTTCTCAAACGAATCAGCACTACGAGGAAGCCATCCATTGATAGCTTCACCAGCAACTGAAACTAACCAAGAAGGCCAACCAGCAATAACTTTAGCTGCTCTATTTCCATTACTAACACTACCAATCCTACTCATTCTAGGCTGCAATGGTCCTACATTATCAACTAACTCCAAAACGTTTGCTTTCTGCAACACAGATTCACAAGCTTTCCTCTCAAAACTAATCTCTTTCTTCTCTTCCTCTTCCTCTTCCTCTTCCACTTCCTCATCAGAGAAAGTGTCCTTGGTCTCATCATTAGGTATCAACCTCAATGTAGCTTCGTTCCCATTAACACTTGCTTCCTCTGAATCAGATTGTTTCTTAGAAGCTTTAGGATTCTCTTTACCAATACTCACATGATTCGTCTCGATGTAATCATCATTAGTTCGTACTCCTTTTGAGCAAATACAACCCATAATTTGAATCTTCTTCACAGAAACTAATCCAACATTTAAAAGATTCAACCTTTTCTGAAACCCACAATGCAAAGATTTGAACTTTATGTATCCGAACAACGAAATTAATGAAAAAGAAGAGAACTTTTTATAATAAAGACTCGATTTTCAAAGAACCCAGAAACCAATTCTGAAGGATATATAGAATCCCAGATCGGCAAAGAAGAAAAAAGGTGAGATATTTGTAGATCTAAACGAAACTTTGAAATGTTCAGATCAACATTGTTGATTACGAAACTAGTCTGACTTGGTCAAGTAAAAGACGAAAGAGAGAGAGAGAGAGAGAGAAAGATCGTAGAATTTTGGTGAAAAGAGAGATTTTCGGATCTGAGTTGAGTTGGTTTCATTAGTCCCTACAGTTGAGGAAAAAATGTAAATTGAAATCAGAGGTAAGTGGGTCGGTTGGTTTAGGGTTTACAAAAGGAAATTTTGTGAGAAAAAGGGAGAAAAGAAAAATAGAAAAAAAAAAAATATGGTGAAGAAGGAAACAAATATAAGCAAGAAGAAGCAAAAGAAAAAGTCAAAGGTCAGAATTTATTATTTATTATTCCCTTAATATAAACTACTAGAATTTAATTAATTTACCAATACTTTTTCTTGAATTTGCTTTTTTTTTTTTTTTTTCTTTTAAGTTTAGGTTATTCTAGTAGTTTTGATTATTTTGTCAATTTACACTCCCAAGGGATTAAACCGATGCGGTAATTCGAATAGGAAAAACACCAAAAAAAAAACATAATTTACTTAATAATTGTTAAAAAATATATTGATTTATTTTGTTGTCCGAAAAATACTTAAATCATAAAATAAAAGATACACTAACTATTCCAATATTCAGATTTTCTATGTTTTTATGGTTACTATTTTTAATGACGTTAACATAATCGTAAACAATGTTATACCTTTTTTTCTTTCTTTTAAATCTCTACAGCAAAATGATAGAAATCTCTAGTTAAGCATTATTACCCCCTAACTTGAGTTTGGATGGCTTTGCTCTTCATTATCTGTGTTTTTATCTTCTTTAATCCAAAGCTAAAAAATAGAAGTTTTTGACTGTCGGATTTTTCTGAAAACATAAGGATTCTTCTCTCAGGTAAAACACAAACCAATGCAGAAGCCGAAATAAACACAAACGAGAGTTATTTCTAAGTCGTTAAGCTTAGATCATTGACTTAATGATTAGCAATCTAGGAAAAATCCACTAGACATTGCTTTTTGTTCAAAACGCAAATTACCAATCATCTAATCTGCGCTACAAGCAAGAAATACAATCATCATCAGACTCCTAATCCTCTTTCTCATCACTACTCGCATGGGCATCATTGATTACCACCCAACTCATACTCATCCAATTTGCGTCTAAAATAGTTATTTATTAACCATGGTTTATCACCTTCTCCTTCCTTCTGTTTACCTTCACATTTTCGAAACAACACCTTCCAAATACACAAAACAAAGAACCAATAAAAAAAACAAAGAAACCACCAATATATAAATCAGTCCGTGTTTCCAAAAATAAAATGAAATCTTACCTCAGAAATGTATTCAGCCAACCGTCGATTGAACATTCTACTTTCGTCCTCATTTTTATGCATCTCTTTAAGCACATTTTGTGCACCTTTAAGCTGCACACCACGTAATTCGATATTGCGAGTTCATAATATATATGGATAAGTAACAAGACGAATATGATATTGATAATAAGTAATATAAAATGCAACCAAACTGAAGCTTTTACATACCAGATCAAACCCATAGTTCCGCTCAATAGTGCGAAAAAGGTAAACCGCATGGCCTGATGGTACGTTTAGACCAACTGCATACATGTCTAGCAATATTGATAGACCAATTTCCTCCTGTACTAACGTATATAAGAACCAAATGAAGAAACCAAACCTAAGTTCCACGATAAAGTTAAAAGAAGACAACTATAAAAAAAAAAATTACCTTTCGTGAATCGCAACTATATGTGATAAGGTTCTTATAAGATGCGGTTGAAGGGGAAATATTCAGCTCTGTAAGCAACTCTTTGAACTTGAGAACGGCACCATCAACCTTATAATTGCCAAGAAGATATTAGAGATGGGAAATTTTGTTAGGAACTTGGTCTTTACCCTTGATACTTACCCGCAGGTTAGGTATGCTGGTTACGTAGCTAACAACTAGCTCAGAAACATCATTGTTTCTACAATAATAAGAAAGACCTGCACATGCGAATGAAAGAAAGTTACAATACTAACAATAATTACAAAGACTACCAAGTGTATTATATTAGACATCCAAAAACGAATTGGTTCCACAGCTAAATGGTCTTATGTGTCTTTTCTTACCACTCTCGTTCAATTCACGAAGGAGATTCTTCGCATAATACAACGGTAACAAAACGAATGAATCTTATGGTAGAATCATCAGCTTGTTAACCTTATACTTCAGGTAACGTTCGTCCAACTGTACGACTATCTGGTTTAAGTCTTTGTGTTTTTGAGCAACAGTTCTACGAATGAAGTTATGTACTTTGACTTTACATTCCAACGACATCTATTCCAAATGACCCCATCTTTTGATCTCCAGCATTGGTCTGGATTCAAGCCTTCCAACTTCAAATATTTGTCAAGATCCTCCTCCTACTCAACAAAAAGATAAAGAAAAAAAAAAAAAACATAGTTCTTGTATTATTCTAACTCGGTGAACAACACAACGACGTCATTGGCTCTGAATTAGGCACTGCAATATGAAAGTAGGTTTTTTTTTTAGTGTTTGGGTACCTGTTGAAAATGCACTTTGCAGATTGGACGGTCAAGAAGGACCCTTTTCCCCTATATGTAACGATTGAATGATGCATTGATGATTATTAAACTATCCATCTTTCTTTCTTCTATTTCTTCTGATTCGGTTGGAGTGATCTATTTACCTATATACATCATGTAATATATTTTTTTTTACTTAACAAGTAATCTACTTTTATCATCCAGCTCCTTTGATTTTGACTCTGATTGTGTGATAGTATCATTCCAAGCCATAAAGAGAGCACCTCTAAATTCTTTTCTCTGGTCAAACGCCTTACCAATACAAACGCATAATTAAACACAAACGATACTGTATTCGAATACTAAAAAAAGAGGTTTTTTTCCTCAACCATCCTCGATAGTTCATACAATGCGATTGATTAAGACACTTCCCCTAAGCCCACAACTAAGTCAATCAACACCTGAAAACATTTGGAGATCCAGACACTGCTTTTTGCTTATAAAAGCAAATCATTGATCATCGATCTAAACCGCATCTGCTACGACCCAGAAACACAGTCATCATCCCGGGCCAAAAAACTCCCTCTCATCACTACTCGTATAGTCAAAACCATAATAATCCTCTATATCATAGTCAGGATAATTACGGCTCTCATATTCAGCCAGTTTGTTATTAAAATAGTAGTTCATTAACCATTGTTTATAATAACCTCCTTCTTTATGCTTTGATTCACATCTTCCAAACAACACCTTCCAAAAACAAACCAAAAGGTTAGAAACTATACAAAAAATGTAAGACATGAGACACACTTAAAAAAAAATACAAAAATAAATCACCTCCCAAATGTATTCAGCTAACAGAAGATTGAACATTCTACTTTCGACATTTTCTTTATACATCCTTCTAAGCACATTTTGTACACTTCTAAGCTGCACGCGCACACGTAAACGTACAACATTCCGATATAAGTAAACAAGACACATAATGTATAATAAAGAATTGTTAAAGGGTACAACAATTTGAGCCTTCACATACCATATCAAACTTATAATTCTGCTCAATGGTACGAAAAAGGTAAGTTGCAGTGTCTGATGATACTTCTAGACCAACTTCATACATGTGTTGCAATATGCATAAACCTATTTTCTCCTATAATAACATAAAATAAAACGGGTGAAGAGAGCTTCATCGAAAACATCTAAGCTAGAGTCAAAATTACCTCTCGTGAGTCGCAACTATATTTGATAAACTTCTCATATGATGCGGACGACGGGGAAGCTTTAAGCAACTCGTTGAACTTGATAAAGGCACTATCAACCTTATAATTGCCAAGAAAAACATTATAATTTGTTACCATGACCAGAAAACATTTTAAGCAAAATAATAAATTTTCTACTTACGCATATGTTAGGAATGCTGGTTACGTAGCTAAAGATCAGCTCAGAAACGTCTTCATTTCTAAACCAGAATTGACCTTTCACTTCAAGGAGAAGCTTCTTCGCAACAGATTCTGATATGGACCGTCCAAGGTACTCAAAAATGCTTGTCAAAATCTCGGAAGAACAGATTATAGTGTCTAGAGTCTCTAGTATCCTCAAAACCTCCTTATGCTGGTCTTTCTCACAAAGTGCAAGCATATAATTTTCTGTTAATAGACATCGGTTAGGGCTACGATAATCTTCAAAGTTTTTGATAATTATAGAACAAACTTCCTCGATCTTCTCATCGTCTCCGAGTTGGATCCAAAGAAGCAATTCATAGTAACCGAGTCTCGCAAACTCCGGAGAAGAATTTGACATCGATTCACCATCTTTAATCATATCGAACATCATATAGAATTCTTCTACCATCTTCATATCAATCAATAACTTTAGTAGAGGACCATATATTCCTTCTTCTACCAAGGAACCTTCTTTCCTCATGGCTGCGATAAGCTCGAAAGCTTTTGCTACCTGTTCAATAGCATACTCTTCATCGTTGCTCCTTTTGGCATTTTCTATGTTAAGTAGAATCGCTGTTTCACATTCTTGGAAAACCCCTGTGAACCCTAATGAGCTAAGCGTATGTAATGCTTGACTCGAAGTTTGAGCACCAGTTTCGAGAGCAGATCGTAGTCTCGAACACGTCCTCGATTTAGAAGCATATTCAGGCGCATGTTGTTGTGAAGTGTCACTGAAAGTATCTACAGAGCCATAACAAGACATATTCAAAAGAATATAAGGTCGATCTATGAAGATATGGATTCGATGTTACAGTTGAATTGTTCCGATCGGAAATTTAGGGAGGAAATTAGGTTTATAATTAAGTACCTAGTTCAGAAATGGCTCGAGTGTTAAGAGCCCTAACAATCGAAACTCTGGCGTTTCTTGTGGCTGTGTTGGAGCCTTTTGCGGTAGATCTCACGGAGAAGCTGACTAATGTGGTGATGAGGCTTCTCGACATTCTTGAAAAAAAAAAAAATGTTTGGTGGAAAAATATAGAGAAACATTAGGGTTTCTAGAGTATTGAAATTATTTCTTTAACGTTAGGGTTTCTAGATTAACATTAGGGTTTCTAGAGTATATAAATGGGCATTTCGTCAGCCCATTTATATAAAAAATCTTGCTGATTTTTTAAAATATAGAAAATTAGAAAGTAAAAATGAAAGATTCTATAAGAGATTATTTAGAAAGTTATTTTAAATCTTGCTAATTTTTTTTTCTAATCTTGTAAAATCTTTCAAAATCTTTCTATTTGGTGAAAGCTTTCATGAATTTTGTTATGAAGAAAATGATATAAAATCCCAAATCAATAACACAAAATTTGAATTCATTAACAATCCAAGATTCTTTTGTTTTACTTGAATAACATAAAACTTTTAATAACTTTATAGAACTCTTAACTCAATAACACTAAATTTATCAAGATTTTAAATAACTTTTTACAAATCCACAACCAATAACACCAAATTTTTAAAATATTTTAATAAGTCAATAACAACATATTTTATATAATTTTAAAATCATTAATATTTTTTCTAAATCCTAAACCAATACCCCCTCTAAATTAACACTTTTAAGACGAGAAAACTTATTAAAAACTGAATCAGAATTGTGTACTATTATTATCTAATAAATAAATATGAGAGCTGAACATAAACATTAAAGATCAAATTGTCAATGATGTGTCTCTGTCTTCAAACGTCGTCAAATCTTGATCTTCGTCTTGTTGTAGCAATGTACTCTGGGAAATTGTTAAAGAACTTGTATAGGTCAAATTGTTCCGATCCCATATAACTGATCACGGCTTCTGTAGCTCCCAGCTGCGAAAGACACAATGACTAAGGACACAAACATCTTTGGTTTTCTCAGTAAAGAATATGCAAAAGTAACGAATAGCAAAATCATAAATAAGTTGCTTCACTTATCGCATGTATTTCGAAAAAAAAAAAAAATGGATTTCACGTATAATTTAAACAAATATTATCATGTAGTCATATATTTTATATGACATTAGTTTGTTTGGTTTTAATCACACGCGATTGAGATCATATATTTATTTAGCAAATAAGTATTTTTCAATAATGTGTATGAGATGGTGATTTAGGCATTGAAATCATAGTAATAACGACATACGTACCCAATCAGCCCCATATATCCTCTTAATGGTGTTGTAAAAATATTGCGCCGCCGCCGAGTCTTCTACCAAACCATTTTGCCTCATTACTTTAACTATCTTTGCTGCAGATGGTACCTAAAAGTAAAACCATACAAAAGTGTTACCAATCAAACACAACAATAACCAAAATGAGACACATGGAGAAAAAAAAGCAATCGAAGTTTCTAGCTCAACTCAGTTCCATATAATTTCCATTACTAAAGCGTAAAGAACAAAAGTCTATACCTTACAATAGTATCCTGAGTAACACTCAAATGAGATTAACTTCTCAAAAAATTCCAGTGAAGGCTTAATACTTAACTGTCTATGAAGCCTTTCACACGTCTCAATGGCATCGCCATGTATATCCTGATTCGAACCAAACAAAATCAGGAAAGCCACTAATTAGTCTCAAATTTCTCATTTCAATATCACAAAATCAACAATATATAGCCACATTTGCTGATTTCAATAGATTCTAGTGATGTTTTGGTTCCATGGAGGCAAAAGTGTATCCCTAAACAACTCAAAACTCATGAGGTAACAAACTATATAAGAGAAGAACTCTTTGGTTTTTGATTGTACACGAAGTGCAGGTTATGCCTGAATTAGTCCTAAACAAGTTCCTCCATAAGTTCAAGTTATTGAGCAATCAAAACCTGAATCCAAGAAAACTCACCGTGTCGATGTACTCAATGCTAGTTGCATACAGAAAAATGAGATGTGAAATATACTCAAGCCGTACTGCAATAGATTTGAAAAAATAATTCAATTCAGACATTGAAGATTATGAACATTTTATTGATGTAACAAAGGATTAGTGTAATCATCTCACAATTATTATAAATAAGACTTACAAGTCGTTTTCAGCTCCTCAAGTAAACTCTTAGCATGAAACAATGATCCAAACAATGAATCAGACCGTCCAAGATATTCAAATATTGGTGCCAATTGTTCCAATGATGAAGCTTTGGTTATGTCTACAGTATTTAACAACCTGTTGAGAAACGCATCCTTATTTGTCGCACAAAATGCTTCCAGATAATTTACTGTAAAAAAATTGATCACAAGCGTTAAGAGAGATTATTACAACTTGATGATATTTCCAATTAAACAGTTTTTGTCCTTACCTTCCAAGCTCGATAGCTTGTCCCATCTATCGATGATTCTTCGACCAATCTCTTCGATCTTCTTTTCATCATTAAGCTCAATCCATAGAAGCATTTCATAATAACCAAGCCTTGGTGCAGAATCAGGAATCTCTTCTTTGAGAATTCCGACAAGAAACTTGAACTCCTCTTCCATTTTATCTTCAATTAAATAACAAAGACAAGCACTATACATTCCTTCATCTATGGAGAGACCTTCTTCTTTTAGAAATTTGAACGCACTCATGATCTGTGCTCGGCCTTCACCACGGAGATAGGCATTATCTATGCTCTCTTTAACAAAATTTTTACGATTCTCAACACTAAATTGTACTCCCAATCTGCGAAGAGTCTCAAACGCTTGATACCTTCCATCGCCTTCATATTTTGAATCTAAGAAAGGACCATTATAATGGCAGTTCTCATCAAAACCTAATTACTTATATTTCAAGACTGAAACGATTTGTGGGCGGAGATATAAGGATACCTTGTCTGTTGATCGACAGAGAGTGAATAGATCGGGAAAACTCAGCCGTTCTTAGAGAAAGTCTGGCGGTGGTTCCGGAGGTTTGGCGATATTTGAAAGCGAAGCGGAAGAGTGTGCTCAGAGTTTTACTACTTGCGGCTACGGTTTTCATCCTAACCATTTCTGAGTGAGAGGAAGAACTGAAGAGCAAAAGAGGAAAAAAAAAAACGTGGTGAACAAGGAAATAGTGTGACGGAATAAACAAAAAAAAAAAAAAAACCTAGGGTTTTGGAAATCCCGTGAGAGGAAAACCTAGAAATTACTTTGTTTTTTTTTTTAATACTCCATTGCAATTTTTTTTATAATAAAACTCCATTGCAATTTTTTATAATAAAACTCGAATTCTCAAAGATACACAACGAACAGATGTATGTACAAAACAAGCGTACACGGCTCTAATCAAACGTATAATGAACTAAGGAAATGATGAATCACGTGTAATAGACACTTACCAAAGCGATAAAGGAGAAGAAGTTGAGAAATGGATTCTTACGAGAGAAGCTTCAGTAGTTTTTTCCGAGAGAGCTTGAGCAAAGCGAGAGAGAGAAGGATACAAAAGCGGCGGCGAGGATAGTATAAAAGAGTGTATGTAAAAATTAGGGATGTGTGAAGTCGGCTCTCGAGAATATTCCCTTTCTCGTTAGGTTTTTGGTACTGTGTTCGGTTTAGCTTTTTGGTTTTGTTTGTCAAATTTAAATGTGGGTTTGTTCTGGTTAACTCATTACGCAATGTTTAACATACTGTATATCATTCATATGGCATAACAAAAATTAGTGACATTTGTTTCAGTAATTTCGCTTTTGGTTTTATTTTGTTTCGTGAGTGAATTACTAAAAGATATTTGTAAATGCTTCATGGATATTTCAATTGATGAAAAATAACAGAGATGGTTCTCTTTTGTTTTGTGTTTCTTGTGAACCTTCAAAAAAGTGAAATAAGGATTTTTTGAAAAATTAAAAATTAAAAAAATATTTGATTAAATTTGGTGATATATAATTGGTGTGACAAGTAAATTTCTCAATATCTAAACACTAAAATTGTAAAACTTTTTCGTTATACATGGAGAATATTTCCCTCGAAGTCGATGATCCTGGTTATAGAATTCCTGCTTCCTTCTTCATTAATTCCTCTGTCAAGCAACTCAACGTTGAGCTAGCCTCTTCTAATATGGTCCATGGATGCTCTGTATCTTGGCCAACATTGAAGAAGTTGTCCTTGCGTTGGTGTGGATTCCCTAATGACACCATTTCTAAGCTTTTATCTAGTTCCCCAAATCTTGAATGTTTAACGTTGTACTGCTGCAAGGGACTTAGGTTCCTTGATCTCAGCAAATTGTTTCACTTGAGAACATTAGAAATAAACAGCCACGTTGAGAGTTCGACGACTATTGTGGCACCACACATCCACTGTCTCAGATTGATAAATTCTCAGTTACCGTGTGCTTTAGTTGATGTCTCTTCTTTAACCGAAGCAAAACTGGACATTTGTATTAGATCAAGAGATAGGATCTTCAAGGGTGGTTTTCTTCAAGCCATGGTTCTAGGGATGTTGGACAAATTACAACATGTGGAGAAGCTAACTTTTGGTGGAAACTTTCTTCAGGTATGTTTAATTTTTTGGGCTCATGAATCTTATATTCTCTAATTATTTATATTTCGATATTCACTACATTTTTTTTTTGCTTTCTATTAGATTTTATCTCTTGCTGAGGTTCGTGGTTATCATTTTCCGATGTTAGAGGTCAAAACTTTGATTCTTGAGACAGTAATCTTTCAGTGTGTTGTTCCTGGTATAGAAAGATTGTTACATAACTCACCTGATTTAAAGAAGCTAATGGTACGGGCAAGGGATTGCAACACCATACCGGTAAATTTACTATAACCTTCTCTTGTTTTCCTTTGTCTCGCTTTTAACTATCATTTAATCTAAAAACAATTCTTTTATGTTGATCAGGGAAGTTGCTTAACAAAATGCTTGACCACGCAAGGCTTGAATCCAGAGAAATGTTGGAGATCAAAAGATGGGGTCATTTTAAACAAATCTCGTTGGAATGTAGAGTCAAAGCATGTGACCTCATTCATAGAAATTATGCTTAAAAACACAGAGAAATTAGACAAGATGGTCATACAGTTGGACGAACGTTACCTTAGTTTTAAGTTTAAAGACCTGGTTCCATTACTTCCTCCCAACAACAATGTCTCAATTGCGCTATCAAGCAAGCCGATGATATTAGGTGAGTGGTGAATCACAGGCTTTAGTTTTGATGAGTCTTACTGACATTTCTTACATCGAACCACATTTTCATCTTATGTAATATGACAAAGTTTCATATTGTAAGAGCTTTATTATTATGACATTTTACACTTTTTACATGTGGCACAAATATTATTTTGTTTTTATTTTCAAATAAAAAAGATTAATGAGGAACAAAAATATATAACTCATAATAGACTGCCTTTTATCTCGTTTAATTATAATGGCCGAATTTAAAAGATAAAAATTTAAGATAATTTTAAATACGAATATATATATATATATATTGATATATTTATGACTGTATATTTTCCTTACATATAATTTGGTACATGTAATTTAGAATGTTTTCAAAGTATATAACCTATCAGGAACGGACCCACGTTCATTAGAAAAGGTGCAAGTGCACCACATAAAAGTATAAAAAGCTTAGTTTATGCATATTAATTAGTGACGTAAGTAGTTTAGTGGTCAATAGTGCTCCCCATAATAAGGGTTCAAATCCCCAACTGAACACTTTTGAGTTTTTTTGCACCCTCAAAAGATTTGCTGGATCCACCACTGTAACCTATACTTCTCGAAAATTAATCTACCTCACAAAATATATACATTCAATCATTTTTCTGAACATGGTCTACAAACAATTTGAGACGGTCCGCATCACACACATTTAAATCCATTAACCTCAATCCAATATCCACCCTCTAATTGGATATGTTAATTTTATGTGATATATAAGATATATATCCATTTTTATTCATATATAGCCTCTCTAGTTAATGATAACTTGTTTGCCGCATTCATATATCCTAAAGAGAGTTACAATACACTACACATGATCATATTACTTCTCTTTCTTAAACCCCTTCCAAACTTACTAAAAACCAAAAATCCAACCTCTATTCACATCTTGACAAGCTCTCAAAACTATACTCTTTGACCATATTATATGGTCTCATTCTTATCCCTAACTATTTGTAATCTATGTAAAATACTTCCAACTCACTCCTAGGATACTTTTTATATCATTGCCATATTTTAATTTTGACCTTTATTCTATAATACAGTATGTCACATATCAAAATTTTACTTTACCATAATAAAACATAGACAAATTAAGTAAAAAGACAAACGCCGCCAGGGTGGAGCCACGTATAAATTAAATAAAAAGACCCGAAGACAACTCACGAAACAAAACCCGAACCCGGATCCGAAACAGAAGACAACTCATAAGAAAAAAAAAAAAAAAATCCGAACCCGGATCCAAAGGCTTTGGTTGTCACAGCTGGAAACAGCCTGTCACCAACGGAGAGTTCTCTCTCCTCTTTCCCCTTCTTCTCTCTCTCTCTCTAATCTTTTTTTCTTCTTCCTCTTCTCCTTCTCTATCTCTCCCTTTCCTTCTTCTTCCTTCCCTTTCTCTGTTTTATTTTTTTTTTGCTTCGTTTCCTCATCTTTTCTCCGATTCTTAGGTTTTTTTTTAACCCGTCTCTCCGCTCAGATCTTCCCCGTTTCAAAACTCTTTTGGATCCAGATTCTCCTCCTTGTAAGCCTCTCTTTTTCATAAATTTGGTTCCTAAATTTGGTTCTGATGGGTCTTGTTGTTTCCTTTGTTTAGATCTAAAAGTTTTGATTTTTTTTTCTGTTTGCATTATTGGGTATATGATTGTTTTGACTTTGTTGTTCTATGTTTGATGTTTTGGGTATATAATCTCTTAAAGGTTATGATTTGTCTTTTTTGAGATCGGTTTGTATGGGAATCGTCTTAATGTTGAAGGTTGCTTAGAAAGGTTATGACTTTTTTTTTTTATCCGTGATGATAGAATGTGTAATTTTAATCTTTGAAGATGTTGTTGTGTTGTATTCAGATCTAGGGTAAGATGTTTTGTTAGGTATTTGCTTCAATTTGTTTGGTAAAGGTTTTGATCCTTTTTGGTTTTTGTTTCAGTTTATGTAGGTAACACGCATATCAAGTGTTAAGGGTCAAGATCACAAAAAGTTATATCGGGTGATCTGGGCTGCTTCGTTTGTAATCTAAAAAAAAGCTAATTGGTGGCCTTTTGATTGCTTCGTATGGTTGTGAGTTGAAAGGTTCTTACTTTATTATATTCATCGATGAGTAGTTGCTAATCTGGAAAATTTTGTTGGGAGAGCAAAGGCAACATATTACTGCTGCTGCTAGAGAACTTTTCTGCATCCATGCTGGTAGAGAGCATGCGTGGATACTGTGTTTTGGGTGATGCCCCTGACAAAATTAGTTCCCGATGCATTCGGCGTGGTGACGATATGTCTAGTCGCTCTGCTAGTTCTTTTGGGTCTCCTTTGCATCGCTTACTCCTTCTACTTCCAGTCTCACGTTCGTAAGCAAGGGTATATTCAACTTGGTTACTTCAGCGGTCCCTGGATTATCCGAATCACATTCATTCTGTTTGCTATCTGGTGGGCTGTTGGTGAGATTTTTCGTTTGAGTTTGTTGAGGCGTCATAGAAGGCTGTTGAGCGGGTTGGATCTGAGATGGCAAGAAAACGTCTGCAAGTGGTACATCGTTTCCAATCTAGGATTTGCGGAGCCTTGCCTCTTTCTTACTCTCATGTTTCTTCTGCGTGCTCCCTTGAAGATGGAGTCAGGTGCTCTAAGCGGGAAATGGAACAGGAATACAGCGGGTTATATTATTCTTTATTGTCTCCCGATGCTTGCTCTTCAACTTGCGGTTGTGTTATCCGAGTCCCGCCTAAATGGTGGTAGCGGCTCTTATGTAACGCTGCCACATGACTTCACAAGAACGTATTCCCGAGTTTATATTGATCATGATGAGGTCGCCTTATGCACATATCCTCTACTGAGTACCATCATTCTTGGTGTGTTTGCAGCCGTCCTAACAGCTTACTTGTTCTGGCTTGGAAGGCAGATACTGAAACTTGTCATTAATAAGCGTTTACAGAAGAGAGTATACACTTTGATATTCTCAGTCTCGAGTTTCCTGCCTTTAAGGATTGTCATGCTCTGTTTGTCGGTTCTCACAGCAGCTGACAAGATTATATTCGAAGCTCTTTCTTTCTTGGCCTTCCTCTCCCTCTTCTGCTTCTCCGTGGTATCCATTTGCTTGCTTGTCTACTTCCCGGTTTCAGATTCCATGGCCCTGAGAGGTCTAAGGGACACGGATGAAGAGGATACAGCTGTGACCGAAGAACGCAGTGGGGCTCTGTTACTTGCACCAAATACTTCGCAAACTGATGAGGGCGTGAGCTTAAGAGGTCGGAGAGACTCGGGATCATCTACACAGGAGAGGTATGTGGAACTCAGCCTATTTCTTGAAGGTGAGAACTAAAAAGGGCCGAAGGCTGTTTCTATTTGGCTTTTGGCAATGTACAGATTCCTGGTGAAACAAGCAGAGAGAGAGAGAGAGGGATAAAAGACTTAAGTATGAGAATATGTTTGCGCAAAAAAGGCATAATTTCAGTTTTGTGGCAAAGACACTTTGACTGTAAAGGAGGGTTTAAGGGGGGTTTACTCTTTGTGAGGGTTTGTTGTTTGAAATGTTTTCTGCTTGATGGATCATATTTTTGTACCTTTATTATGTGATCAATTTTGATTTAGAAAAAAAAAACACAAAGCAAAACTAATCAGCCTTTTTTACCCTCTTCTCTTCGTTCTCATGAACAAACCTCTTCTATAACTTATGATGGCACCTATGATGTCCGAGCATATGTAATTTTAACTTTGGGAATAAAAAAGTTTTAGAAGTATTTCTTATGATGGCATCAGGCACCTATGATGTCCGAGCATATAACTTCGTTCTCATGACGGCTTTATATCTTTCTAACTTATGTTGGTAAATATCTTTATATATCTTTATATCTTTCGTGCCATATGTTGGTAGTGGTAGCTTGAAATCAAGTTCCAATGGTCATTAAGTAAAATAAGTAACCCAAATATTGAACAAATTGACTGCTCCAGATCACTTCACCTAATAACCATTACCATCAGTGTACTAACATGTTTAGTAACAGCAAATTAAATGTGTTCTCATCAGAAGACAAAAAGGGAACTAACTCTCTAACCTCCAGAATAACACATTACTCCAAGAATTCTGGAACTTGCAAGTTTTCTCATATTACACAGCCTAAATCTCTACCTAAAGGATAACAACAACACAAGCAAGAGCATCCAACCCATTGGGCCACATCATCGTTTACTTTTCTTGATCCCTGCCAATTATTTTCACCTGAAATACAAGATCATCCATTCTGTTTAAATCCAAACTCAATTTACGACCCCTTATGAAGAATCCATATAATTCCCATTAAGAAAAAGAAAAACACAACAAGAAAAGACATGGCTCATCACTTAGTATTCATGTATGTGTTAATGAGGTCTTAACTTCCTAGCTTTGGATACACCGGGCTATTATGCACATGTCTCTTATCATTCTACCTACACTGAAAAATCTACACCTATGTTATTACTACCATCCATAATAAAAGATAAAGAAAGATATACTATGCATTCAGAGATACAACACACCAGCTTTCAAAAACCAGTAGGCTTTCTTGTATAGTTTTTAGCATTCAGACAAGAACAAAGGAAGCAGATTTACCATGCCTGAAGGGACTACATCTAGGACGGAAGACATGGTGCTGCATCCTCCTCGCCTAAAGACACAACATAAGGCTTAACTTTGAATGTCTCAGTTATCGTATAGCTGAGCTCGTAATTCACCGCTTTCGTCCCAAAAATACTAAACCTTCCTGCGCTGTTGTAAGCAACCTTGGCATCAGCACCCTTCCTATAAACTACTCTTGCCCGGTTATTTTCCTTGTCAACTTCAGTTTGCGACTCCCTTATTGGTCCAAAATGCCTAAACATTTTACTCAGGCTCTTCTCAGGAGGTATAGTATCCGCTTCAGAAAACTTCATTACAAGTTCAGCTGGTGCATTGTCATCAAAGTTTGCCGGTTTGTCTGAGACTGAAAGAGGAATATGGATCTGAGTCTGTCGTCTTTTGTATGGTCGACGAGTTCTTTGAACCTGAGCAGGTTTCAACTCAACTGGCACAACTTGATAACTTCCTTTCTCAGTCGGTGGTGTTTGCTCTTCACCACCATTATGGATCACTCTGTCAGTCCAGTATGTGTCGCCCATTTCCTCAAACTCGAATGCTTCAGTTCCTGCTACATCAGAATTGGATGGTCTACCTCTTTTTTTGCCTACCTTTTCTGGGGGACCTTGCTGCAAAGCCGAGGAGTTTCGGAAATCTAAGAAAAAACCAAAAGCAATTTCAGATACAACGTTCTCTTTATCAGGGTCTGTTGCTGCACAGTGAAGCTGGGACACAAAACTCTCGACAGAGAGAGTTTCATCATCACAGTTACTACCCTTCAAAACTAAAGAAGATCCTGTCATCTGACTAGCAGCTCTGGCTATGCATGCACCAATCTTAAAGGAGGGCCTTTCTGCAAAAGACACCTTTGCCAAGGAGACAGTCTTCGTACCTTCTCCTGGTGAATCCTCACTCAGGACATCAGCCTTTCGTTTCACACCATTGGTCTTAATATCAGAACCAGCTTCATCATCAGCAAAATCAGAATTACTGGGATCTTCTTCCATTTCTGTATATTTCTTTTGGTTTGGATCGATACTTTGGGATTCATGAGTTATGATGTCCTCTTCCTCTATCACTGCATCTTGTTGATCTGCCGTTTTCAAATCCAAGCATTCATGATCTTTACTTTCTCCAGATCCCAAAATTGCATCAGAGGCCTCTTTTGAACAATCTGTAGCAGCAGCTGGAGATTGTGCTCCAGAGGCAACAGGTGCTTCACTCGATCCATTTTCAATAGCAACCGTGGCAGCTTTCTTATCCTCTTTCAAAGAGTGATTCCTGGTGTCGGTTTTAAGGTCTTGTATATTCCCTGACCAAGATGATACACCACTGAAATCAATAAAGTTGGTAATATCAGAAGTTGGATCAAAAAGAGCATTATGATCCAACGGTTCAACTTCACCTGGAGCAGCATCTTCAGAGGGACTGTTTGGGTTTGCTAAATCAGTAGCTACGATTGTTTCGGTGGCCATATCAGCTTTATCTTTCGGTTCGTCAATTTCCATTTCACTTACCACATCAGCTTCAGCAACTGGAGTGATATCTTGGGTTTGTACCACACCCGCAGAGTCATCGCAAGCACTACTATCCAAAGCTTCACCTACTTTAACATCATCTTCAACCTGGTCCTCTGCCGCATAATCCATCTCCATGGCTTCTCCTTTTTCTTCTTCAACTTCCAAAACAGTACCGGGATTTACTTGCTTAGCATCTTTGGTCTCTGATCCCACATTTTCTTCATTTTCTTGTTTGCTATCATCAACACCCTCTTCGATATTGTTTGTGGATTGCTTCTCTTGGTCAGCCTTCTTTTCAGCAACAGAAAGCATCTCGGCATCTACTGAACTTTGCTCAACATCACAAGCATCACCATTATCCTCAACTTCAAAACTTGCCTTGTCATCAGCAGTTACCTCATCCACACCAGAGATTACACTTTCCCCTTCTCCTGCACTCTTAACTTGAGACTTGGCAGCCGTCTCACCATTCGTCTTCACCTCAGCATCTCCATCAACTTCAGGCTCCGTGATAGCAGCATCAGTCAGTGCAACATCATCACCAACGCTATCTTTAGTCTCCTCAACATCATCATCATCAGCATTCACATCAGAAACCAAATTATCTACATCTGAATCCGAAACATGTACCGTGTTGTTTGTATCCTCACCATCTAGGGTTTCAGTTTTAGAAGATAAACCTAATCCCTTACCAGCTTCTTCTTCCTCCTCAATGGAAACACCAACAAACTCACTCTCCTCTCTCTGTTCCTCCATTAAAACTATCTGGGCTGCAGCTCAAAGTTGGATCTTTTAAACAAACAAATTGCGAAACTTGGGATATGGGTATTCACAATTACGATGCAAAGTTGCAGATTTCGACGGAATCAACAACGAGAAAGCTCAAGTCTTTTTTGGAATTTACCTCTTTAAGATGTTGCGAGGATCGGAGAGTGGTAAAGAAACATAAAAGGGAAGGGCTTTGTGGTGTGAGAAGAAGAAGAAAGAGAGAAGAAACCTTCGATCCGATTTACTCGAACCAGCTTACTTTTATTTTTTTAGACATAACCACTCACTTTTTATCATGTTTCGTTTTTAAGACTAAACTTTTCAAAGGGCGCTGAAATAACCTTTTCAATTTTGCTGTAGTTGTGCACTTTGAGTTAAAAATGGGTTTTTTTTTAATGATCTTGCTTCGCCAGATTATCCATTTTCCTCATCCATTCTTTAATTTAGATACAAATAATGTACCGATAGTAACAACATAGGAGAGTACCAAAGTGGAATAAGTGCATATTAAAAAAAACCGAATGATCTGCTACTTTTATAAGTCTTAATTAATATATGATCAACTGTTTTCTTGTATTTT
Organism: Camelina laxa; assembly: GCA_024034495.1. Taxonomy (NCBI): domain Eukaryota; kingdom Viridiplantae; phylum Streptophyta; class Magnoliopsida; order Brassicales; family Brassicaceae; genus Camelina; species Camelina laxa. The sequence continues at coordinate 2,874,632 of CM043883.1, forward strand.
TGCACTCTTAATTCAGTAACAATTTTAATCAACCCCATCAACTTTACTTTCTTCTAATTTTAGATATTGTTCTTCATTCATAACTCATTTAGAAAAGAAAAAAATTGTAACAGTGATTTAACAATCATCCTTGGCGAAACATATTGAAGATACATGTTAATAAAAAACTAAATTTATATATTGACATTTAGAAAATAATGGAGAGACTCATATACATTGGTCTAATAAAACATTTATAAAATATAAAAATATTTTGAAATGTAAAAAATAAAAGATCTACCATATCCAACACATTGAATAATGATAGTTAATGTGTCATACATACTGAATAAGGTAAGGTAGTTCATTTTTTCTTTCTATTGAAGTATCAATGCCACTAACAAACACATAACCTCAAAAAATTTAGAATATGATTCAAGATATACCAAAAACAATCCCGGGATTAAACATCAATTAGTTCAGAATTTTATATATATATATATATATATATATAATAATTGATCTCATATTAGTCATTGTTATCCTAAAGGAAACAACTTCATATTATTTTGAAAAAGGCTCAGGTTTACATCAAAAGATCCGCTGTTTCCCATTTTTTTTTTTGCTATGAATGTGTTATCTTTGATGTTAAACAAGACAACAACAAATGGAATATAATTTTTGATTATCACCACAGTTGTGAAGATTTACTTCTTACTCATATCTCATTTGCTGATAATCTACTAATAGTTGTGGAATAAACAAACAAGTCAGTTGCAGAGGTTTACACGGTACTCTCACAATTCGAGAAAATGTTAGAGCTAACTATTAATATTGACAAAACATCATCTTTTTGTTCTGGTATTCATTGGCCTCAAATCTTTTGTCGTTTCGTTACTTGAATTTCCTTTATGCTCTAGAAAATTTTCAACTTGTGATTGTGATTCTCTCCTTTGTTAGATTTGAGCTAAGATGAATGGTTGGATGCATAAACATCTAAGTCTACTGTTAGCAGTTAGCACCCTTTTTTAGTTTTTTTTTTTTTTTTTTTTGAACTCAAAGTGCACAATTACAGCAAAATTGAAAAGGTTATTTCAGCACCTTTGAAAAGTTTGATCTTAAAAACGAAACATGATAAAAAGTGAGCGGTTATGTCTAAAAAAATAAAAGTAAGCTGGTTCGAGTAAATCGGATCGAAGGTTTCCTCTCTCTCTCTCTTTCTTTCTTTCTTTCTTCTCTCACCACAAAGCTCTTCCCTTTTGTGTTTCTTTACCACTCTCCGATCCTCGCAACATCTTAAAGAGGTAAATTCCAGAAAAACTTGAGCTTTCTCGTTGTTAATTCCGTCGAAATCGGGAACTTTTCATCCTAATTGTGAATACCCATCTCCCAAGTTTCGCAATTTGTTTGTTTAAAAGAACCATCTTTAAGCTGCAGCCCAGATAGTCTCAATGGAGGAACAGAGAGAGGAGAGTGAGTTCGTTGGTGATTCCATGGAGGAGGAAGAAGAAGCTGGTAAGGGATTAGGTTTATCTTCTAAAACTGAAACCCTAGATGGTGAGGATACAAACAACACGGTACAGGTTTCGGATTCAGATGTAGATAATTTGGTTTCTGATGTGAAAGCTGATGATGATGATGATGATGATGATGTTGAGGAGACTAAAGATAGCGTTGGTGATGATGTTGCACTGACTGATGCTACTATCACGAAGCCTGAAGTTGATGGAGATGCTGAGGTGAAGACGAATGGTGAGACGGCTGCTATGTCTCAAGTTAAGAGTGCAGGAGAAGGGGAAAGTGTAATCTCTGGTGTGGATGAGGTAACTGCTGATGACAAGGCAAGTTGTGAAGTTGGGGATAATGGTGATGTTCACACTGACAAGTCTCAGCAAAGTTCTGTAGATGCCCAGATGCTTTCTGTTGCTGACCAAGAGAAGCAATCCACAAAGAATGTCGAAGAGGGTGTTGATAGCAAACAAGAAAATGAAGCGAATGTGGGATCAGAGACTAAAGATACTGTTTTGGAAGTTGGTTCTGCTGCTGAAGTTAATGATGAAGGAAACATAACCAATGAAGAAGAAAAAGGAGAAGCCATGGATATTGATTATGCGGCAGAGGAACAGGTTGAAGATGATGTTAAAGTAGGTGAAGCTTTGGATAGTACCCAAGATATTTCTCTAGTTGCTGAAGCTGATGTGGTAAGTGAAATAGCAATTGACGAACCGAAAGATAATGCGGATATGGCCACCGAAACGATCGTAGCTACTGATTTAGCAAACCCAAACAGTCCCTCTGAAGATGCTGCTCCAGGTGAAGTTGAACCGTTGGATCATAATGCTCTTTTTGATCCAACTTCTGATATTACCAACTTTATTGATTTCAGTGGTGTATCATCTTGGTCAGGGAATATACAAGACCTTAAGACCGACACCAGGAATATCTCTTTGAAAGAGGATAAGAAAGCTGTCACGGTTGCTATTGAAAATGGATCGAGTGAAGCACATGTTGCCTCTGGAGCACAATCTCCAGCTGCTGCTACAGATTGTTCAAAAGAGGCCTCTGATGCAATTTTGGGATCTGGAGAAAGTAAAGATCATGAATGCTTGGATTTGAAAACGGCAGATCAACAAGATGCAGTGATAGAGGAAGAGGACATCATAACTCATGAATCCCAAGGTATCGATCCAAACCAAAAGGAAGATACAGGAATGGAAGAAGATCCCAGTAATTCTGATTTTGCTGATGATGAATCTGGTTCCGATGTTAAGACCAATGGTGTGAAACGAAAGGCTGATGTCCTGAGTGAGGATTCACCAGGAGAAGGTACGAAGACTGTCTCCTTGGCAAAGGTGTCTTTTGCAGAAAGGCCCTCCTTTAAGATTGGTGCATGCATAGCCAGAGCTGCTAGTCAGATGACAGGATCTTCTTTAGTTTTGAAGGGTAGTAACTGTGATGATGAAACTCTCTCTGTTGAGAGTTTTGTGTCCCAGCTTCACTGTGCAGCAACTGGCCCTGATAAAGAGAACGTTGTATCTGAAATTGCTGCTGGTTTTTTCTTAGATTTCCGAAACTCCTCGGCTTTGCAGCAAGGTCCCCTAGAAAAGGTAGGCAAAAAAAGAGGTAGACCATCCAATTCTGATGTAGCAGGAACTGAAGCATTCGAGTTTGAAGAAATGGGCGACACATACTGGACTGACAGAGTGATCCATAATGGTGGTGAAGAGCAAACACCACCGACTGAGAAAGGAAATTATCAAGTTGTGCCAGTTGAGTTGAAACCTGCTCAGGTTCAAAGGACTCGCCGACCATACAAAAGACGACAGACTCAGATCCATATTCCTCTTTCAGTCTCAGACAAACCGGCAAACTTTGATGACAATGCACCAGCTGAACTTGTAATGAAGTTTTCTGAAGCGGATACTATACCTCCTGAGAAGAGCCTGAGTAAAATGTTTAGGCATTTTGGACCAATAAGGGAGTCGCAAACTGAAGTTGACAAGGAAAATAACCGGGCTAGAGTAGTTTATAGGAAGGGTGCTGATGCCAAGGTTGCTTACAACAGCGCAGGAAGGTTCAGTATTTTTGGGACGAAAGCGGTGAATTACGAGCTCAGCTATACGATAACTGAGACATTCAAAGTTAAGCCTTATGTTGTGTCTTTAGGCGAGGAGGATGCAGCACCATGTCTTCCATCCTAGATGTAGTCTCTTCAGGCATGGTTCAGGTAAATCTGCTTCTTTTGTTCTTGTCTGAATGCTTAAACTATACTAGAAAGTCTACTGGTTTGAAAGCTGGTGTGTTGTATCTCTGAATGCATACTGTTTTCTTTTATTATGGATGGTTGTAATATCATAGGTATAGATATTTCAGTGTTGGTAAAATACTAAAATTAGAAGAGACATATGCATAATAGTCCAGTAGATTCAAGCTAGGAAATTGAGACCCCATTAACACGTGATTGGCCATGTCTCTGCTTGTTGTGTTTTTCTTTTCTTAAAGGGAATTTTATGGATTCTTCATAGGGGTCCTAAATTGAGTTTGGATTTAAACAGAATGGTTGGTCTTGTATTTCAGGGAATTGAGTTTGGATTCTAACAGAATGGTTGATCTTGTATTTCAGGTGAAAAGAATTGGCAGGCATCAAGAAAAGTAAACGATGATGTGGCTCAATGGGTTGGATGCTATTACTTGTGTTGTTGTTATCCTTTAGGTAGAGATTAGGCTGTGTAATATGAGAAAACTTGTAAGTTCCAGAATTCTTCGAGTAATGTGTTATTGTGGAGGTTAGAGAGATAGTTCCTTTTTTTGTCTTCTGATGACAACACATTTAGTTTGCTGTTACTAAACCAAGTGATGTTAGTACACTGATGGTAATGGTTATTAGGTGGAAGTGATCTGGAGCAGTCAATTTGTTCAATATTTTGGTTACTTATTTTACTTAAATGACCATTGGAACTTTGATTTCAAGCTACCATTACCAACGAATGGCACTTGATAGACTATACATGCTCGTACATCATTTCATAGGTGTCTGAGACACCGTGTCTCATGCCAGATGATCTCTCGATGTCGTCATGAAAAATACTTACAAATCTTTCCAAAGTTATAGAAGAGTTGCTCATAAGTCCGCCGGTATTTTGATAATTTCTACAACAACTCAGAGGGCAGATGTTTGACAATGTCCCATAAGTTATGCTAATAAAGTGTATAGTTATGCTAATACTCCAAGTGTATAATATACCTTAATACTATATACCTAAGTTAGACTAGATCTCTTATATATACAGGACCTTGTGCTTAACAGAATCTCTAATTTATAACCCTATGTATCCAACTGATCTTTTCTGACACTTTTTGCTAATGTAAGTATCCAAAATGAAGTCGTAGTTGAATTAAGTTCGAACTTTTTTTTTAGAACTTGGGTGAAGCCTCCAACAAACGTTTCAGATAAAATTGAACATTCTACTATGTTAGCAAAACGACTTACTATAGATTCAGTGTGGTCGGCTAAAATTATATATTAAGGTTCAGCGAGAAGCTGAAGTTTTCAACAGTTCCTTGTTCAATCGCTTGTCTTCTCCTCCTATGAATCGGATTCAGGAAACAACAATTGCCTTATTTAACGATTCTTGAAATCAAACTGGTGGAACATCTTTTATGGTCATTCTATCTCGCCCCGGGGTCCATCAAGTGTTCATCAACTTCCGGGGAAAGGATATTCGCCACGGCTTCGTCAGTCACCTAAAAGAAGCGTTAAAAAGACACAATATCGACGACTTCTTGAACAAAAAGGCAGAGACCTGAAGAGGCCACTGTAAACTATAAACGTGTTAACCATTTTGCCTCTGTTTTCTTACTCAAATTTGACAGAACCGAAGCCGAGTTTATGAATAAGGTTGAGGAAGTTTTAACCACCATTCACTCTAATGAAGCAAAAGAAGACAATCGTGTGGAAAATGTGAAAACATTTAACGTACCACTGGCTCTGCTTTTGTTATGGTTTGGCTCGGTATTTGAGCTGATTAGTGCATTTGAGACTGTTCAATCTGATGAAGGAAGAGAAGATGATCGTGTGAAGAATGAAAACATTAGCATTCCATTGGCTCTGCCATGGTTATGGTTTGGCTCAGCGGTTGAGCTGATTGGTGCAGTGCTCGGTTTACTCACTCAGACTGCTCACAGGTATGCCTCACCAGCCATGGTTATTCAGTTATTCTTGCTAGTCAGGCTGGCTCTTTGTGGCTATTTCGAGCCGTTGGGCTGATACGTATGTTTGAGAAAAGCTTTCGTCTCTTTGATTTTTTTTTTTTTGTGGCTCCAATTGCTAATGGAAATAATTCAAATTTGCTTCAGTTGCTTGATGTAGTTCAATTGGAAACACAAGAAGGAATTAACCTTTCTCTGAATTCTATCTTTGGATAAAAGATTATACAAGAATACAAATTAGTAAATCTTCAGGTGAGTTTTTATCCAAGTATGTGAGTCATCTCTGTTCATTTCCAAGTACCTATATCAATACCATTGCACTAAAAATTTGAACCTTTCTATCTTGACCAGTTTGAAGTGATAGAAACGTTGATATCCGGTGGATAGTTGATGTTCTGCTCAAGTCTGTTCTTGAATTGCAATTGATTTCTTGAGGGAAATGGCTGATGAACTATGACATTGGCTTAATCTTCGACTCTATTTTTTTCGGAGGTTCAAACTAATTCACAGTTACAATACCAATGGTTGCTTTATATTGCAGATGGCTTCATTCTTACGAGCACCTATCGTTTTGGTAAAGAAAGTATCAAAATGTCTCATACTACCAATTTAAGAGATGAGGAACCTTCCCTTATGATTTACAGATAAAAATGTTTCAGTTTTCAATATGGATTCATTCTTCTTGATAATGCAGAAATGATCTTACAAACCAAAAAGAATGCAATAACCAAAAATGGTAATGTAAACCAATCTCTCCTAACAAAATCTGAACTGCAGTCTCATACCATATAGAAATCAGTCTTGTTTGATACAAAAACATCATTAAGATAACAAAAAGTGCAAAAATTCTGAGTAGATAGACTGGTAAATAGAAACTTAATAACCACCCTTGAGGTCGTTGACAACATCGTAAGGAATGGGAGTAACAGTCTCCAAGGTCATACCTTCAACCATAAAACCCGGTTTAGGACCTTTAGGTTGTCTCTTGGTGCTGATGGTCTCACCTCTGGCTTTAGCTGCAGCCTTAAGCTCATCGTTCTGCTTCTTCCTCAGTTTAAACTCCTCAGCACACCTTGACTGCTGCACGTGCTCCACACGCACATGTATCCTCTTCCTTATGATTCTGTTTCCAATCTATAAACCAAACCCAAACACATGATTAAGTCACACTCCAATTTCAAAGTCAAAAATCAAAACATGAATCCTCTAAACCAGTACAAAACTGAACATTTCAGAACTGAAACCCTAATTCAACAATCAACACTAACTTTCAAGTTTCAACAAGCCATGAATCAGCAATACAAACACACACAGATAATTAAAAATCAACAAATCAACAAATTAGAAACCTGTTTGTTGACTTCAACACCAACGGCACGCTTGGTAACGTTCCAGATGCGACCAGTACGACCATGGTAGAACTTGTGAGGCATACCCTTGTGGATAGCTCCATTAACCTTGACATCTACGTAATCGCCGACTTTGAAGGTTCTGAGGTAAGTGGAGAGTGGGATATAACCCTTCTTCCTGAATGGTCTCGCGAAGAGATCCCTAGTTCTCGCCCTCACTCCGTGTCCCGCCGGCATTTTTACTCCTCTCTCTCTGTGTGGTGGCTGGAACCCTAGAAAAGCTAGAGTGAAGATAAAGCACGAAATTTATAAAGCGAATTAGGGTTTTCTTATATTGGGCCTGTTGGGCCGTAGAGTTGTAAATACCCAATTGATTTGAGAAGCTTATAAAAGAAGGTAATCATTTTGTTAATTACAGGATGCCCCTACATTCTTACAAATTAAGAGATTTGGACACAAAATATGTCAAAATAGGGATACGCATTTCAGTTTGCAATTGGTTCAGATTAATTAATTTGGTTTTTGTCAAACCCCAACTAAACTTAAATAGTTAGTTTTGTGTTTGGTTCTGTTTAGTTCACTTTGATTTTAATTGGATTTAAGTTATAGACAAAGATCTTGTTAGGGTCTCACACTTTTGCTTGTATACCTAACAGGAAACAAATTATAAGTTAAAATAATGAGAACAAATTTTTTCACTAACAGTTGTAGAATTGTTGACAAAAGACTATCCATGGATCACTCTGATCTAAATAAGCTTCTTCCTTTCAGAGCATTGTTTCAAATACACAATCTTGATACCACAATGCATGCATATTCCCAATGACATTGACTAGAAGGGCAATTCGTTTCAGAAGGGATTAAGATTTGAGGGGAGAGCAATGCGCTTTGCTAGAAATGTGAATGGGTATGTTGTCGCATCGTACACAGTATCAAAATTAGTTATCCATCACCAAAACTATATATATAACCTAATTTTTACTTCACAAACATACACGGACGTACGACATAATGCATCAGACTATGTTTCCTATTGAGGACATTTGTTCTGGTCGTTTTAGAGAAAATCCAAAGAGTACAGAGAGTCAAAGGTTGTGCTCTAGTGTTTCTGATGAACAAGAACAATGGGAGGTACATTGAGAATGTGAATAGCGGTTTAATACTATAATTAGAAAAAGTCCAAAATTCCAAAGAAATTTATTTTTATTTTATCAGAGAGAATTTTAGTTCAGATTCTATAATTAGAGTCTAGTTATATATAGTCTAAGTAGAAAGTGACATAAGTATAAGAATTTGGCTTCACCCTTTTACACTTTCATTTCCAAAAGAGTAAAAGTTCACAAAATTCTTGCATCAAGAAATCTCCTTAAGCTTCTTCAATGTCAAAGATAAATTATATAAAAGGCTCTTCTATTACAAATGATACAACAATGTTTATTTTGAATCCTCATTTAAAAAATGGTTTATTTTCCAGTCAAGGTTGTTTTCTTGTTACCATGACTTTGGGTTTAACACGCCAAGTAGGTTTCTATTATTGGCTTGTTCATGCAAACCGAGTCCTCTGTTTTTCTTTGTGGTACAACTCAAATGAATGTTCAGTATGGTATACGCTCTACTATATTAAGATCTTTATTTTGCAATTTGATACACATGAGTAACACCATGAGTTAATAATCAGCATGCAAATCCCCATACTCGCGAGTATGTATTTTAGCAACTCTTATCCATCAGGTCTGCTTCATTTTTCTTGTTCCTAATATGAAATATAACAGCCAAAATATTCACACATCACCAAACATGAAAGATAACAGACTCTTAAACTGTCTCAAGTCACATGTTAGCATATGATTAGCCACTTCGTTTTCAGGTAAAATCAACCTGTTGAAATTTCTTGTGAGGAAATTTAATTTGGTTATTAAACATACAGGAAGTTCAATATATACACTTTGAAATGCATAAACACCTAAATTATTCAAGTTGTTGTATAGGTCCCTTGTAACCCAATAAACCTCATTCAACCCATGCTATTAAAAATGTTGCAGCAACATACACTAAAAGGTCAAATAAATAATTACTGAATTACGGGAGCCCAATTGTAGTAATATTAACTTACAAAATACTTTTCATTTCATATATAATAAAACAAAGAACATAAACGAGAAAATGAAACTACACAAGAAGAGCCATGTTAGACTCACAAGCTAAGTTATTGCAACTATGCAAAACTATGAATCTCTTTGTCATTAAATGAGAAGACAGAAACAAAACACATAAATCAAAGAATGTATCGATTAGTTATTTTTTATACCTGTTTCTCTTAGGTAGGAAAAATTAGATCTTCATGGATGGCATTAACATCACCATCAAGACCCTTCTTACGTTCCTACACGATTGAATTGAAAAATCATTAGGAGTTTGCTGTTGTAGCTATGGTCGATATATACAATTCAATTGCTATTTAGATATATCATCGAACAGTTGTTATGTAGAGTCCATCTACAAAGCTGACCTTGATCTTTTCTTCTCTTTGTTACCATGACTAATTCTCTTCCGCTTCAAAACACGGCCAAGTAAGCTGTTGAGTATTGAAAAAAACCTTGCAATTATCTCGTGCGCGCAGCTAGCTTCTCTCTGTCTGACTTGAGTTTCAGTGGTTTTGTCTCAGATCTCGATCGATGTCTCCATATTTGGAACTTCAGATCTCTTTTCACACATCTCTTCGTCGCCATCAACATGATGCTCCGAGAGCTGGATTATCCCATATTCTTTTATTTCCCTAGTTCTGCCACTCTCGTTGTCAGTGTAACAGAAATCAAAAACAAGCTCGGTGGAAGTCACCTCTTCCTCTACTTCAACTTCGAAAATGTATAGATGATCCATTGAAATTAGACACACTTCAGAATGTTCAGTCCATTTGGACCTGATGCAACAAGATACCGACCCTCGTTCCTGAATACTAGCCTTATTCTTCTTGGTATACACACAAATTATGTCCCCATGAATATACGAACCTTCGTTTTCAAACAAGATGCAAGCCTTAAATTTGGTTGATGTACGAAGAGGCTTTTGATTCAACTTCACTGTTACGGAACTCCCGTAACCTCTGTAAGTGAAGCACGCAGGCACTTCTTTACCGGGTAAGATCACCATTTTAACAGTTGATGTCTCGATGAGGAGATCTCTTGCTTCTTGATTTAGTTTGAAGCAGTGAACGAAGTTGAGCCAAATATCTAAATTGCAAAAGGAGCAATCTAGTTTCTCTAGGGACTCACATATTTCTGCTTCTAGGAACCTTAGGGAATCTGGAAGCTTTGGGAGTGATACTAGACTTGAGCAGCTATGGAGATATAATCTTTTCAGATTAGTTAAATTCCCAATAGAGGAAGGAAGCTCCACCAAACTTGAACATCCACAAAGATCTAATTCGAAGAGATTAGTTGCATTTCCAATAGAAGGAGGGAGCTCCACCAGCCTTGAACAATCACTAAGATTTAACTTCTCAAGACTAATTGCATTCCCAATAGAGGGAGGGAGCTCCACCAGCCTTGAACAATCACTAAGATTTAACTTCTTAAGACTAGTTGCATTCCCAATAGAGGGAGGGAGCTCCACCAGACTTGAACATCTCATGAGATTTAACTCCTCAAGATTAATGGCCATAGAGAGATTAGGAAGCTCCTTCAGATTTTCGGAATAGGACAAATTCATCAGCTTGAGATTTTGAAGCAGCTGACAAAATACACAATTATGTTGATACACTTAATTAGAAGTTGAACACATAAATTAAACTAACACGTATAAAAATATACATTTCGATGCTAAAAAAGAAAAAAACGGAGTGGCAAGCAAAATATATTATTCCTTCCATTTTTTTTTAATTGTCCTTTTAGTTTTAAAATGTTGTTTCATATTAGTTGTCTATTTAGGATGCAATTTTATGAATCCTGCAGGGTTGATTTCATAAACTAAGCTTAATAAGGTCTGAAATATATTATATGTGTGCCATAATTATTTTTTATAAACTATGTTTGTATATAGTTTGATACTATTTGAAAATATTAGTTTGTAAAATGTATTCAATATATTTGAAAGTACTATATGACAAGCCAATCTTTATGTAAAACAATTATAAAATTATGTTAACTTTCAGAGATTTTGGTAGGCTTGGGCACAAAATCCAAATCCGAAAATCCGAACCGAAAAAATTGGATTAAAACCGAACCAAAACCGAAGATATATCCGATCGGATTTTGCTTCTATTATTTGTGGATATCGGATAATATCCAATCCGAACCGATATCCAATAGATATCTACATAAATCCGAAAATATAAAAACAATTGATATCCCGAAGAAGTTTGCTGCTATAGTTTGAATTTTTTTTGAACTACGTTCTATTTGATTTAGGATGTTATTTAATTTTGCTATTTCTTTTTTCTTTAGGATGTGGTTTTGATTTTTTTTCATTGAGTCTTCACTTTGGATTTTAGTATGTCAAATTTTTATCTATTGGTATGGTTTGATTTAAGTTTGAACTTAGAGCTTGTCATTTGCTTCATTTATATTGTTTTTTTATTTTATTGGCTCGGTTAGTATGGTAATTTGTATACAATCATATTCAAAAAATATCCAAATAAAATATTATGGTTGTCTACAATAATATCCGAACTAATCCGAAATCCAAATAATCCAAATTTTATAAATACCCATATGGATGTTAGAGTCAATATCCAAAAAATCCAAAATCCAAAAAATTCGAACCGAATCTGATCCGATATCCGAACGGCCAGACCTAGATTTTGGTTTTAATTTCCCAGATTTTCCTACTTTAAGTTGCTAATATTATGTTAACTTCCCTTATTAATTAAACACATCTTTATTATTTTAGAAAATATTGTAAGATTGATTTTTTTAATTGATGGACTTAAAGATTGAATGTTTGACGTGCTAATTATGTGGCTAGGTTTTAATTGGTTGTTTTAATTCTACTCTAATTATGGGGTTGATTTATTTAGTTTTTATGGTAGGTTTTATTTGCTTCCGATTTTTATGTGGTTAGTACAATTAATATCAAACTGTTTCGCTCCAAGAATTATACTTACATATCCTTATTCCTATTTGAGTGACATTTTTCATTGTAATAATTTCAAACTCTATGTCTACTTTATTAAAAATGCTTCCCTTTTAATTGTATAGAAGTTATAGTTTTACTCTACCTTTTAACTTATTAATTACTTATATCAAATAAAATAAAATAGTGTATTAGTAATAAAGAGTGAAAATGAAAATTTAATTATTTTTTTAATATGTACAAAATTGCTTAGAACTACAAATTAACAGCCCAACTAAAAACTTGGAATTTTAAAGCAAAAAAAATAAATGACTTACTTTAGTTCCGTCCCACAGCTTTTCAAGCTTGCTGTATGTCATTTCTAATTCAACAAGGAACTCCAGGTTATGTGTAAAATGCAAACATGTCATCGGGCAATACCACCAATCAAGTAATCGTAGCTTTGGAGATACAAAGTTCAGAGATCCAGGAGAAGAAATAATGTCTAGATGATTGTTGTTGACCTTTAAGTACTGGAGATTATACATTTCTTCAAAGGCTTTCTGAAAAAAAGACCCAAAACTAAGTAGAGATAATAAGATAAAGTCACGTTGTATATAAGAAATGAAATAAAAGTGCCAAAACTTACCGTTGTATATACTTCACAGCTATCCTCAACACTAAAAAAAAACTGACGTTCAGAGACAGATTTCTTTACCTAGACAGATTTCTACAAACGATTTCTTTACCTAGTTGGACAAGCAATTTATGCATCTTTATATATTTGCCGTCAATAGAGATGAGAGATTTCATCTCTAAACTGTCAAGCCTTTGATTCAAATACTTGAATTTTTCCGCAAGAAATGCTTTCACTCTCTCTATTTCATAATAGTTGAAAACGCAAGCTATATGAAGGAATAAATCTTGATCTTCATCACATAAAGCATCATAACTGAACTTCAAAATGCTCTTAATATCCCCATTAAGGCTAGTCCTTAACTTTGATACTTCCATTGGCCACTCCTCCTTGGACAATCCTCGAAAGTGGGATCCAATAACCTCTAGTCCTAAAGGAAGTTCACCGACAAGGTATGTAATTTCACGAGCAAGTTCATCGAAACCATCTTCAGGGGTCTTTTGGTTAAAAGCAGACATGCAGAACATTTGAAGAGCCTCATCCTTTGATGGAAAATTCACCTTGTATATATGCTCGATCTGATGTCCCTTCAAAAGTCTTAGATCTTCTGTTGTGATGATAATCCGACTTCTAGGACCAAACCACTTAACATTCTCTGCCAAGGCTTCTAGTTGTGCTAACCGATCAACATCATCGAGAACGAGAAGCACTGTCATGTGTCTCAACCGTTGTTCTGCAACTCCTAAATGAGAAATCACGATATCTTTCTGGTCTATCATCTGAGACAACATTTCTCCTTGTAGTTTCAATTTTGCATTGTACTCATTGGATAGTTTACTCTGATATTCACCATGAATGCGCTATTTTGGAAACTGCCGGAGAGTTGGTTAAACATAACCCTTGCTATGGTGGTCTTCCCAATCCCTGCCGGACCCCAAATCCCAATCATCCTTACTTCATGCAAATCTAGACGCAAAAACTCATTCATCCTTTCCATATGTGCTCCCATCCCAATTAAACGGTCAAAATCACGTGACGGTGTCAAGTGATTAAGCTTGTTCGAAATATAAGCGGCTATGTTTTCAATCATGGTTGCTTCATCATCCCTAACAAAGAGGAAGATCAACTTATACAGTTCCAATACTACAAATATTTATAGTTACGTTTGATGTGTTATAAATATTAAAAGCAAATGAAATTAAGTCAAAAACACGAACCAGTTGCTTGAATGGTAACCTGCGATTGTGGCGACATCCTCCAAAGCTTTCCTCCATGTCTGAACTTTCTCCTTGCCTTTGCCTTTACAAGTTTTTTTGAAGACCTTCCCAAAGTCTCCCTTCTGCTTCTTTACATCAGTTGGATCTACTTCATAGAATATGGTAATCACCGTTTGACGCAACTCTTTTTTGTACTTCATGATCTCCACCAATTCGTCAAGGCACCACGACGAAGAAGCATAATTTTTGGAGAGCAAGACAACAGCAATCTTAGATTCTTTGATCGCCTGTTTGAGTACAGGACCAATGAACTCGCCTCTCTTCATCTCGTTGTCAAGAAAAAATTTGATTGCTTTTCTCCCGAACTCCTTTAGAACGTGGCTGAGAAAGGTTTTGCGTACATCTTTCCCGTGGAAGCTCGGAAAGACATCGTGTTCCCAGGTTGGTGACAAAGAAGATGAAGTAAATGAAAGAGATAATGAAGAAGAAGAAGCCATACTTCGATAGAGAAAAGAATTGAGATCAGAGATCTAATAATAGAGCTATGTGGGAAGTATGGACTAACAAAGAGAATTTGTATGTGTAAATGACTTAGAACGTTGACTCCATTGACTCAGATGGTTCACACAATTTTGGATAAGAGATAACTTAAGCTTACTGTACAATAAAGTTTATATTTTCACAGTCTTAGCTGTCTTGTAGTTGTCGGTTCCACCATTCTTGCAATTTCTCTGATATTTCCTCTTAGAAATTTCTTTGTAAAAGTTCATAGAAAAATAATAGAGGCATACCCTACAGTCTCTTTCTTTGTAAAGTTCATAGAGACATACCCTAAAGTCTCTTTCAAGTCTCTCACTTCTAGAAAAATAATAACTCAGAAAATGGTTGTGGTACTCTAGTTCTAAGAAGGAAATAGTAATGAAATACACAAGCAATTTCAATGAAAGTCTCTATCAAAACCCGAAGTCACACATATTCAGTTTCGAAGCAATGAATTCAATGTTTGGACTCATTCAGAGCAAAAAAAAGTTCCATAGACTTATCTAAGTTCACACATACACGGTTTCTACTTCACATCCGCCGACGATATACTGCGTCAGACTGTTTTGTATGGAGGTTATATATTCATGTCGTTTTATGAAAAATCCAAAGAGTATAAAGATCCAATGTTGTGTTTTGTAATGAACAATGGGAGACACATTGAGAAGGTGATTAAATGGTGTGATATTGACCTAGCTGAGCAAAGAACACAATTATATCTTGCGTCCCAAGAAATCTCCTTATTTCATCAATGTTGTCAGATAAAAAAAATTTAAAGGCTATGCCTTTTAAATTCAAAATAATACAACAATGTGCTTTTAAAATTCGTCTTCAAAAATTTTGATTTCTTCAGATTTTTTTTTGTTTCACACAGTCCTCTGTTTATACTATGAGACTTCATACCAACAGAGTGCTCTGCTTCTCACAACTCTTGTCTGCTGAATGTTCATAGTTTGCAATTCAATAAGCACCAGGAGTTTATAGCCAGACATCTTACAGCACAGTAAGTTTAAGTTTATTCGATTGCATTCGTCCTTGTTGCTGTATGAAAATTTCATATTTACTCGATTGCATTCATCTTTACAAAAAGTCAAAAATGCCAAAGAAATTTAGTTTGATTTTTATCAAATGAGTTTTTAGGCCAGATCTCTTCTTATAATTAGAGACTAATTAATAAATTCTAAGTAGAAAGAGACAAATTACAAGTTAAATAAGTGAACAAAAATTTTACACTAACAGTTCCAAAGAGAGTAAAAGAAAGAAAGCAGAGGAAAGTGTTCGGTTCTAGTAGTAATATTCTTCAACAAGAAACTAATCCATCATCTAAATAAGCTTCTTCCTTTCAAAGTATTGCTTCAAGTACAATATCTGTAAACCAGAGACCACAATGCAAATCCCCAGCGACATTATACTATACCATGCGACTCTCGAGTTTGTTTTTTCGCTCACAATCCTCATTTCTGCTTCTCTGCGATTGCGAAAACAATAGAAATGTGTTATTTGTATTTCTTTTTCAGTATCTTCAAAGAATGTAGCACTTACTTGTTTCTGAGGTAAATTAGATTTTCATGGATGGCCTCAACTGCACCTTCAAGTTTCTTAAGCTCCAGCTCTACACCCTACGGATTGAAGGCATAATCGGGTGTCATATAGAGAGACTAACTTTGTTGCACAGCCTATTCATCGATGTGTTGCGAAACAAACTTTTTAAGTAATTTGAAGACTATTATCTCAGAGACATGAAAAATAGAAAGCTGACCTCGATCTTCTCTTTTCTAGCAATGGAGTCCCAGTCTTTGGCTGCGATTCCGGTTTTCCAGTCAAGGTTGATACTAAAATCTTTGTTACCATGACTATTGCCATCGGCCTCAAAACACGCCAAGTAGGTTCCTGATTCTTGGGTTGTAAACGCAAACTGACCATTCGTTGTGTTTTCCTTGTGGTGTAAAACGGTGCCATAAGGTGCTGTAACCTGCAATTACAACATAGAAATTTCTGGTCATTTTCCTCTTCAAGGATTTGAGATCCCTCATTAACCTATATGCATGTAATTTGTGCACGTCTCCATAACACATGTGATTAAATTTTCTACAACAATCTATCAAGCTATGTGGTAGCTACCATCTAACTAATAAAGCATGGGAGAATAGAAGCCTATCAAGGATCTTTGCAAGAATATAGAGAACTTGAGGTCATATGTCAACAAACATATGAGTATTACTAGAAATGTGTTGACATAACACACATGTGAGTTAACTCTCTACACAAATCTATCAAGCAATGTCGTAGCCGGCTAGCCGCAAGATTCAATGCCTACAATCTAACTAAGAAACTATTAGAGAGAGTTGGATTTAAGATAAGATTACATAAACATGTCCATAGCAAGTCAACAAGATCACATCTTTGCAAGCAAATAGAGAACTTATAGTAACATCAACTCCTTAACACACCAAGCTTATTGACAATGTCTCATCTCATTCAATTAGATATGGATCAATGCTTAAGATCCAAAAATTGAGTATATACATATCAATCCTTACCACATGCCAAAATCTATTTCTCTTATCACATTTCACAAAACAATCTTCAATTCTATGAATCAGCTACTCATATGTAACATTGAATGCACTCGAGCATCAATGCTTCAATCAATGCTATACCCAAAATCCAAATGTGGTAACATTGACAAATTTAGAAAGTTCCAGATTTCAAATCCACAGGACAAGGCGAATAAACCAAAAACAACGATTCCGAATCCAAAAATAGTTTTCACCTTAATGGAGACAGTAGGAAAGATTGAATGTTCATCGGAGATAACGAGGTAATCAGCTAAAACGACGATGTTGCTTTGTATCTCTTCGGATACACATTTTGATCCACTGTGAGGTATGGTAAGCCATACAGCTTCACAGATCGGTGATAGGGTGATAATTAGAGCTGAGAGTAAGATCGTCGTCGGAAAGCTACGATTCATCTTCTTCTTCATCGAGCTTTTTTTTTTCTTTGATACTTTTTTTTCTTCCGATTTGTGTATTTCGTCGAGATCGCTCTATACTTCTCAAGTCACTCAGTCTCTCTCAGATCTTGTTTCTGGATCCTTAACCAACGAAATTAAAAACCGGTTTAATAAAAATTGTAAATGTGGCTAAATTGAAGTGTGAAAATTGGTTAATTCAGACTAGAGGATTTATTTATGCATAATTTTTTTTAATTTATTTATCTGTTTATTTATTACTCCCTCTTGTTTTTTTTACTCGTCCTTCTAGAATTTTGCACACAAATTAAGAAAATAGATCAATGTTCTATTATACCCCTTCTTTAATACATTTTCTAATTTTTTTATTGGTAAAAGCATTAAAATAGTTAGAATAAAAGTGATATTTTTACCAAACATATACATTGGAAATGTAAAACGACAAGTATTGGAAAACAAAAAATTTAGTCTAGAATGACAACTAAAAAAACTAGAGGGAATAATTTATTTATGAATTTTTGATAATTTGATAGACTATATAGCATAATTTGATCAAACATATAGGGGTTGTTGTGAAATGAATGGTAGAAAATTTGGTTGTGTTATGTGTGTGTGTTTTATTTAAATGTAATCTATTGCGAATTTTTAAAATATTCTATTAGCATAGAATAAAGTAAATAAAATTTGAGTTGCTAAAGTTTTTTTAGGTTTGTTAATGATTTATTATAGTTAATGTTTGATTGGCAAATTGTTTGGTTGTAAAAGTTTCTTATTACAAGCTTTTAAAAGTCCTAACAACTTTAAAAGCTACACTACCAATCATATTTAATATTAATTGTTGTTTAAGAAATAGTATTATTGTTCTTGTAAAAATCTTATATATAAAAGATGAACGGAGTCTTTCCAGCGATAACACATAAGCGATGATCAGTTTAAACAACATATACCTTTTAAATTTGTGTCATTGTGACATTGTTCTCCAAAGTTACACCCTATATCTCTTACGCACTTATAAAAAGGTTAATCTGTTAACAAATTCAATTTACAACTTGCAAGCATACTTACAAAATCTTGAGCAAGTATTGGAATTTTGCTAGCAATATGTGATTTTGACCATCTTGATCTTGAATGGGAAGCTTAAGTTAATTAGTTTTTTTTTTCTTGTTGATAAAAAGGCTTAGCTTAATTAAGTTAATTAGTTAGAATAAATGTCAAAACGAAATGTAATTAGTTAACGTTTCTTTCGTTGCAGTCAAAAGTTTGTCAGCTGAAAAGACGTACGTTAAACTTGAGAGGTATTCACTCTATCTTGTATTGTATCAGTGTGAACTTATAATATCAACACTTTTTTATTGGAATATTCATAAACGTTACGTGCAATTTTTTTTTTTTTTGTCTTTGTTAACGTTTCCGTTATTTCTGAGATTTGACTGTAACAAAGTGACTATCCACTACACACATTATCGTGACTAAGCACACATTATCCACTACACACATTATTCGTAAGCTGTTCTGATTCTTATATTTCCTCTTGTCTCGTATCATCTACAAATCGAACACAACCAAAGTTCTCACCCTCACAATTTTTATGTCGGCAATGACCATTACCTATGATCCAAATCAGATTCCAATTCGACAAATGTCATAGCTTCTCTTTCTAAATTCGAACAAGTTCATGCATCGCTTTCTCGGTTTATCCTAATAGATTCACCACTTTATACGCGTCTATTTCGAAAGTTTTGACTAGCATTAAAAAAGTCAAAAACCAAGCTCAATTTTGACTGTCTTTTTCGGTTTAACTAAAACCGAACCAGATCAATTTTACTTTGGTGTATTAAGAGAATTCGAGAAATTTTACTTCTCTCTATTCTCTTTTGTACGACAAACATAAAAAACAAAGAGGAATCAACCCCCATAAAGGCAAAAACCAAACTCCAAAATTTGAGTAAAAAAGTCAAAAAACAAACCAATTTCTCCGGTTAAAGTAAACCGAACCAAATCCTTTATTTACCTTTTCTGAATTTTTTCTTCTTCCCCAGGCCGGCCTGCCCTAAGTGCCCCTCTCCTCTCCAACCTCTCTCTGACTCGACTGTCTCCTTTATTTGTATTTAAAGAGAACCAAAAATAAACGTAAGAATTAGGGATTTCGAAAAGCCATGGCTCTTAAGTTGTCAACAATGGCTACCTAACTTTTCTGATTCCTGAAAGTAAGCAACTTTAAGCTTCTTCCTCCTCCTTTTTCTCAATTACATTACCATTTTTTAAAACCCTCCACGTTCTTGGTGGAGTTTTTTAAAAATCAGTGCGTCAGAATCGAATCTCACACCTTTTTTTTTTTTGTTTCGTCCTCTTAACCCTTCTTCAAAAAACCCACCTTTTTGATTTTCACAAAACTTCAGATCTGATTTCATATTAGAAACAAATTAGTGGGTCACTTTAAAAATTCGATTTTTTTGATCAAAAACGATGTGGTCGGTGGTGGGTTTAGTGAGACGTACGGCTATGTCCTCAACCGTGTGTAAAGCTTCTCCGGTGAGGACTTTGCTTGGTGGGTATAGGTGTCTCAACGTTGAATCTAAGGATGATGATGATAAAAAGGTGGATATGACTGTTTCTGAAGCTAAGAAGCTAATGAGATTAGTGAATGTTGAAGATATGAAGAAGAAGCTTATTGGTATGGGTGATAAAGAGATGGTTACTTACAGTTCACTCATTGAAGCTTCTCAAGGTTTAGGTATCGCTAGATCTCTTGATGAAGCTCATGCTTTTGCTCGTGTTCTTGATGATGCTGGTGTGATTTTGATTTTTCGTGATAAAGTCTATCTTCATCCTGATAAGGTTCGTGAAAAAAACAAAAAAAACCCTTTTTTTTTGTTTAGTTTCTTTCTTGATGTGTTGTTGAATCTGTTTTTGTGGATTTGTTTGTAGGTGGTGGAGTTGATTAAAAAGGCAGTACCTTTAGGTTTGAATCCAGATGCTGGTTCGATTAGAGATGAGTTTGATAAGATGAGAAGTATGAAAGAAGAGATTGATGTTTTAGCTCATCAACAAGTGAGGAAGATTCTTTGGTGTGGTCTTGGTTACTCTGTGGTCCAGATTGGAATATTCATTAGGCTAACTTTTTGGGAGTTTTCTTGGGATGTGATGGAACCAATCACTTTTTTCACTACAGCTACTGGGATTATTGTGGGTTACGCTTACTTCTTGATGACTTCAAGAGACCCAACGTATCAAGATTTCATGAAAAGGCTGTTTCTTTCTAGGCAGAGGAAGTTGCTCAAGAGTCATAAGTTTGATGTTGAGAGGTTTAAGGACCTTGAGAACAAGTGGAAGGTAACGTCTTGTTCTTCTTCTTCCTGCCACGCAAACGCATCGATTCGGAATCGTGTTGGTGTTGATCTTGATTTGGAGGATTCTTTGCAGAGTCGTCACAGAGATTGATCTGGCTTTAATCATCCCATCAGTTTCTGGTTTTCCTAACCATTTTTCACTTTTGATTTACATACTTTAACCAAAAATTTCTTCTCTCTTTGAGGTTTTATCAAGTTTGATTATTTGGTGTTAATTGAGCCAAAGAATAGAAGTTATTAGTCATTTGATAATCTTCAGCTACTGTTATCTAATTCAGCTGATGTTTAATCTTTACCTTTTTTATGGTTAAGGATTATGATTGGATTATAATAGTCTAGTTAACTATGATTTGCAGGCTTAGATGATTCTTTTAAGGAATTTTTGTTATCATACAATCAATGAACCAACAAAACAATCTCTTAGCTTAGTTTAATACTAGTATTTGTCTATTTGATTTGAATTCTTGTATCGAAGGGTTTAAGCATTTGAGGGTAAAATGGTATAAAGAAAGATGAAGGTGGATGATATTGAATGTCCAACACATGGGGTCGATGAATATTCAATTCCTAATTACAACCTCGTGTCCACTAAACAAATGCACACTTAAGTCTTCGGTCAATGTGCCGTTTGACCGACCACAAAAATAAACCTACTCAAACAACCTTTTAAGAATTATTTTGTTTAATATGATCTATACGTTTTAAATTCTGAAAATTGTGTGATTTAATATGTAAAAAAGTAAATACTGCATTTTTTAGTTTCTATACTCACGGTTTCATAACAAAACTAAAATTTCTGATTTTATCTTTATTATTTAAGTTAATTATTAAATTTTAAATAACCAGGCATTTATTTTATTTTTTTGGAAAACAAAAATATTTTTAATTTTATTTTGTGTTTAAATATAAGTGTTGAAAAAAATTAGAAGAATTACAAAAAATTAAAAATTTTCTTCTAGAAGAAAAAATTATATTTCAAATATTTTGGTTAATTTTTTTAAAAACATATATCATATATTTGAGCTTACGAGAATCTTTATCCTAAGTTCACCTTTTGGTCTTATTGTTTCGATAACATATTTGAATTTCAAATAGAAAACAATTTTCATAATTAAATTATTGTTATTATCATAAAAAATTAGGTTGTATTTACATAATTTAAGGAAAAAGCATATCACTTTTTTTAGTAAAACTAATAAAAAAATATCATTTATTTGGTCGTGGAAATAGTCTAAGCCACCATAAAAAATGTTCTCAATGTTTTATTTTTTTTTTATTTTGACTTTAATTTAACATTATACATAAATCAAAAATTTGAAAAATAGTTCATAACTCATACATGTCACCAAGAAATCATAAAATTTATTGACTCACAAATCATCACACATTTTTTTATTAATTTCTTATAAAAACCATTTAAAGGAATAACATAAATTCAGAAGAAAAAACTGGCTGGTTCATTCCTAATCCTAATGAGAAGTAAAGTGTACAAAAACTGTTTGAAACTCATAAACCATTGAAGGAGTAACATTTATTCTGAATAAAAAACTGGAAAATTGTAATTCAAAATCAAACCAAGTATGAAAGAAAAAAATAATAATTTATTTATTGAAATAGCTTCGATTTTGAGACGACCATAAAATATTATGTGTGTTATAGATAGTTGAACTCATTCTTAGTAGTAGCCATGTGAAATTATATATTATATTATATAATATTAAATAATTATATTATTAATAGTGAAGATATATATTAGTATAAAATAAAAAAATTTAAGCATTTAAATTATTACATATAAGACTGGAACCATAATGAAAAAGCTTTTTTCTTGTAACCTAACAAAATACTATTATACAAATTATGTGATATAACATAATTAAACTTTTGAAGAAAACATATAATTAAAAATTTTTTGAACAAGTAAAATTAATTAAATTTAAGAAATTAAAAGAATTGGGCTTTGGTGACTAAACGTAATTGGGTTTGGGCCTATATGGCTAAACATTAAAAAAACAAATAAAATATAAACAAAAAAAAAAACCTAAAACGCACGTGGAGAGAATCAGTCTAAAATATAAACAAAAAAAAACCTAAACCTTCTTCGTTTGGATCTCATTTTATGAACCCACCGGAAGAACCTAACTACGTTTCTAATTCCGATTGGAGCTTCACCGGCGCTTCAGTGCTCGCTTCTCTTGTCGGTTAAAAGCAAATTTCTCAAAAGTGTGAGCTTTGTTTCTGGGGTTGGATTCAATTACAGAGAAGCCATGAACACTCACAATAATCGATACGCTAAATGGAAACAGAGAGAGCTTGTTCTTCTACTCTTATACGCTATCGCCTTCTATGCTTATGTCGTATGGAGATCGCTTCGTCTCTCTCAAGGTAACTCCAATTTTTTTTTGTAAATTTCTAAAATCTGAGTCATGTGATTGTGATTTTTTGGTTGACGAAATTTTTTGAATTCTTAGAACATTACTTCAAGCTCTATGGTTTAGCTCCTGGCTGGCTCATTCCTAATCGACGTAATGTAATGTGTGATTCCTTAAGTTTTCATTTTTTTCTCCAAATTCTTCTTATTGCTTTGAAGCTCATTATCTGTGTTTGGCTATAGGATGTTTCTGATGCTCAATGGAGAAATTTTCGTGGAAATTTGCCGATTCTAAGCTCTGTTTTCGCGGGTTTCACTGTGATTGCAAATGGGTTTAGGTCTTTATTCCACTTGAAAGCTAAAGGAATGGCCATCTTGTGGCTTTCATTATCGTTCATCTACTTGATTTACTTACATGGAGCTTGGTAAATTTTGATTTCCATATCTTTTTTTTTGTTTGCTTCCTAACATCACATTGTTTCTTAACTTTTATGTATCTAAGCTGAGTTGTTTCCGTATTCACTTCCAGTGTCATTTACATTCTCTCGATTGCAACAGCCAATTTCCTTCTTGTTAAGGTATGGTTCCTTTCAATATATCTCCCTCTAGTAATCTTGGTATATTGGTAGTTTGGATCGTAAGAGTCTGTTAAAATAAAGGGTAGAGCATATCTTGGATTCTTGTGGCATATACTCATAATGTCTACTTCTCAGTTTGGTAATTTTCTGAGATGACCAGAGTTCAGTTGATATACATTAATAATGCAGGTTTTTGCACGGACAAAATACTTTCCTTACATGCTTTGGACATTCAACATATTTTTTCTCTTCTGCAATCGCATTTATGAAGGATATTCGTTTTCCATTTTCGGGTGAGTCATGTACATCTCATATTTGACATGTACAGTTGGAGTTATTGTATGGTTGTTGCTGTGAAGCCTAACTCTTTCATTGCTTCTCTCTTTGTCCAAGGCAACAGTTTGAATTCCTGGACAACTTTCGGGGGACATTTAGATGGCATATATGCTTCAACTTTGGTATTTGATTTATCCAGTTACCCTTGAATACCCTTTTTCTCTCTATCTTGAATAGCAAAGTCTGATTGCAGTCAGTTTCCCACTTATAATTTTGTTGCAGTTGTTCTGCGCATGATAAGTTTTGGATACGATTATCACTGGGGCCAACTGGATTCTCATTTTGATGAGGAGGTGTGTTGCCTTTCTTGATATGTATTGTCTTCCTTCTCTCAGTAGTTTTGGAATAGGTGTTCGTGGTAGTTATGCATTTTGTTCGAGAAATAAAATATCATCCACAAATCCCATATGTTCTCCTGGCATGTATAGAAAAGAGCTGCTGATATTCGTAGTTGCTTGTTAATTTCTCTAAGTTTTATATCTTGTGTATTTATACTGTTTCCCTTGATCAATGGTTGACAGCATATGGTGTAGCCATCTCTTATTTTGTTATTTTGTTATTGCAGAAACATGTAACACGCTGTTCCTTATGTAAGTTGGGGAAGACATGCTACGTACTTCGACAGGTTGACTGCATGGCACCACTGTTAACTTCTATAATTAATCTCTTTTTCTATTGCATAAGCATAACTCATCTCTAACATGGTATAACTTATTAGGAGAGAGGTCTTGCAAGTGACAGCTGCAGCTTTTCTCTGTACCTTTGTTATTTGGTGTATGCACCATTGTACCTTGCGGGGCCAATCATAAGCTTTAATGCATTTGCTTCTCAGGTCTGTGGTTCTTGTCATGCCTTCACTTTTCTATTCCTTTCATGTCTTTGTTTGTTTTTAGAATCCCGAACTCTGGTTCTCTTGTATAAACTTCCTTTTACTGTAGAAAAGAGTTCATAAAGAAACAACACCGTTTTTTCATAGTGGGTCTACTTCATGATCTCTCACTACAAACCTATATTTTTACAGCTAGATATGCCACAGAATACTCATTCATTCAAAGATGTTGCTCGCTATGGAGTGCGTTGGTTATTCAGCTTCTTGCTAATTGAACTTATGACACACTTATTTTATTACAATGCCTTTGTGATCAGGTGAAACTCTTTCAGGACTAAGATAATAATTACACTTCATTTTCAAAATTATACAAAATGCTAACTTCTTTGTGTTTGTGACAGTGGTCTGTGGAGAGAACTATCTCCTGTGGAAATATTTATTGTCGGA
Organism: Camelina laxa; assembly: GCA_024034495.1. Lineage (NCBI taxonomy): Eukaryota > Viridiplantae > Streptophyta > Magnoliopsida > Brassicales > Brassicaceae > Camelina > Camelina laxa. Next base: position 2,899,997 of record CM043883.1, read on the forward strand.
TATGGAGTAAGATATTATTAATATTTGTATAGTTATGTTTTTCGATGGCAGAACAACCACTTCTTACTAGACAATCTAACAACAGCCCAAGAGGCTCTTGGAAATTTTAGTCGTGTGCTTTGACTTTTTTATTGTAGAGAACCAGAATACCTGAAACTGATCTGTAGTGCTATTTGTACTGCTGCAGGTGCTAAATTTCATGTGGCTTAAGTTCCTTCTTTTATGGAGATATTTCCGGTTTTGGTCTCTGGTATGCCCCTTCAAAGTCTTGAGATCGTTTTATTATTCTATGATCGTTTAGTGGAATAAAATTCTAGCAGTTGTACGGTAGTTAACTTAGTCCTTTGTACTGATGACGTTCTGGTCTATGAAATTTCAATAACAAGCAATTCTCAAATTGTTGCTGTGGCTACAAAGCTAGAAATTCCGAGAAATATGGCCGGATAAAAAATTAGTATGCAGTTCTGATATGTAATAATGTAAACATTTTCTTTTAGGTGAATGGCATTGAAACTGTAGAGAACATGCCAAATTGCATCAACAATTGCTACAGCCTGGAATCGTTCTGGAAAACCTGGCATGCTTCATTTAATAGATGGCTTATCAGGTGAAAATGTTTAACAGTACACTTCTGGTTTCCACTTAAAACGTTGCTACATCATTTCCTTTTAATGTCAGCTCATTAAATAGTAAGTAACAGTTAACATCTTCCTTTAGGTATATGTATATTCCTCTAGGTGGATCACGAAGAAAGTTTCTAAATGTGTGGGTTGTATTTACATTTGTTGCCATGTGGCACGATTTGGAATGGTAATCTCATGCCTTCCTATGATTCCTTTGCGTTGTATGAATTATTTGATCCAACTTCTCATATGGGTGGCTGTTTTATTTGCAACCAGGAAGCTTCTTTCATGGGCATGGTTAACATGTTTATTCTTCATGCCAGAAATGTTACTGAAATCAGCAGCCAATGCATACAAGGTCAGTTAAACAATGTTTGTTTTAGTCTTTCTAAAAGTTACAAGTCTTTACCATGCTAACATTTGAAGAATGAATTTCATATATTATCGCACATTATTATGATGGTAGAGACTAGGCAATGCGTCTGACTAGCACATGATATGTTTTGGACCCGTCTAGTTATCATATATCCCTAAGAAAAATAGAACCTCCTTTTCCTTTGTAATATGGTTTCATGTCCTTAGTAACTGTAGTAACATGAAAAGTACTGTTGCAGGTTGAGAGTGCTTTAGGAGAATTCCTCCTACGTGAACTCAAGGCGTTGTCTGGTGCCGTCACAATCACATGCCTCATGGTAAATAGATTTGTGGAATATTCTTATGTCCCATTGTTGTAGTCCCCTTCATGCTGACAAATAAGATTGAGTCTCTCAATTGCAGATTGCAAATCTTGCTGGCTATGTCATTGGACCATCAGGTATAAACTGGTTGGTCTCCAGCTTTCTTAAGAGAGAAGGTATAATAGAAGCCCAACGGTTATCAGTCTTCATTTAATGTTCTTTGTCAGACGCTGCTACTCAATAATGTTCATTCATTTGATATCACAGGAGTACCTGTTCTGGGCGGAGTGTTCTTTAGCTTGTACGTGGGTACAAAGGTAGTGCATTTGATATTCTTCTACGGTGAATGTTTAGTTTACTTTTCTCCTGGAGCTTTAGATGTTGTTTGAATGTTCCCAACTTTCCTTTCTTTACTTGCAGCTGATGTTCCACATCCAAGACTTCAGAAGTAGAGCGCATAGCCCGAAGTAGCTGAGGCAAAGAGTTGTAGTCTCCTCAGTTATAATCAAGTAATGTCATTATTGTTACATTTTGTATAAAATTTTGGTCTGGCTAACTGAGTATGTCCATGCTGGAAGAATCAAAAATGAAATCAACTTTGGCAAAGGCTTTTGGATGGATGATCACAGACCACCTGCAGATGATAAACGCATATTGAATGCTGTTGAAAGGTATATGGTAAATGAGTGACGATCCATTTATTATCATAACCAAACCAGTTAGTGCGTGAAATCTTCTGGCATGGACGCAGCCAAATTGGCCTAACTGACAAACTTCATGCATTATGTGCTGACTCAGGCTGCATATTCATCAATTCAGCTCCTTACTGGTACTGTCTGCATTCCTTAGATAAGACTTCTTAAATATCATGATAACAATCAAATTCATCATCACCACCACTTCGATTAGCTCATATATCTGTGTTCTGCAAAAGTCAAGCAACCAGGCGGTGTGGCGGTATTCTGTTTAGCCCAGCCAAAACACATCTCAAGTTGCGCATTCCGTAGATGTATAGATTTGCCACGGTTGGTGTACATACTCTTAGGCTTTTCTGTGTAGCTTAAGACTCGTCTTCAAGGCACCCATGTTTAAGACACCCAGTCTCTTTGTAGTTCGTAGGCGACATAAGATAGGTCTGGTAGGTTGCAAGCAACATAAATCCCGTTTCTGAGAAGCTTTTAAGGCGAAAGAGAGAAGGTGAAGAAGAAAGGAAATATAGAAAAAGTGCGAAAAGTGAATACAGTATTCAGAATACTGAATCGAGTTCCATTACAGAGTTTTGATATGTTAAGGTGCGATTGAGACCACTGAAGAAGACCATCAATGTCACAAATTTGTCCCTTCCCAACCCAACAAAAACAGGTTGGGACAAGACACTGGAGGATTAAGACACACATCTGCTTTTTAATCATGTGGCTCTAAACGGAAATTTTCAGTCTTTCAGACGTAAGGGAATTGTATAAAGTAGCGATAGTGACGATGTTTAACACACTGAAAAGGATTGTCGTAGGAAGATACACGAAATAATTAACACTACTGTCCAAATAATATAATCAAGCACCAGTAAGGACAAAAATGATGGCAGCTTCAGAAGAATCTAAAAACTTAATAATTCTCTAAAAAGATATCTTAACCATTGGTCAGCTCTGAAATAATTGCAAACAGTCTGCAACATTCTGCGATCTGATCTCTCTAAGGTAAACAAAATTATATTTTACTTTGTCAAGATCTTGATCTGGAATCTTTTTTTTGTCAAAAGGCTACTTAACTATCACAGTTAAACCACACCTTAGTCTAGTAATAAATATTAAATAAAACGTTCGGTAATTAATGTTATCTCTCTCTCCTCCATATAAACCAAGGTTTGTGAACAAGTCTGAAACATCCATCCATGATCAAAAGGTGGGAAATGAAGAACCATCTATGGAGTTTGTTTGGGATCATTCTCTTAAACATCTCTGTAAATGGTATGATGATGGAGTTTGATGAAACAGAGTGGTTCACAGAGTTCAATGGAACAAAGATGTTTCAGACTCAAAGTAATGTTTACTCTGAAGCTAAGTTTCCTATGGTTGGACTCACTCTCATTCAATCCGCTGCTTCGAAAGGAGCTGGTAACATCTTATTTTATAACTTATCTCTACTTGGACAATCTATGTTTCTTGTTACACAATTTTCTATTTCTTTGTAGTGTGTCTGGATGGAAGTCTCCCCGGATATCACTTACATCGAGGGTTTGGTTCAGGAGCAAACAACTGGCTCGTTCAATTGGAGGTTTGCACAGCTAAAACCTTCTCTTGTAAATATAGACATGACAATATTTAGTCACTAATATGATGGTTGATAGGGAGGTGGATGGTGTGATACCGTTAGAAATTGCGTATACCGTAAAACCAGTCGTCGTGGATCGTCTTCCTACATGGAGAAACAGATACCATTTACTGGCATTCTAAGTGATAGAGCAGCTGAAAATCCAGGTTTTTGTCTAAAGCTCCCTGACTAATACATCTATAAGATATGATGTTTATGTTTCTTGGTAATGTTCTGCTTTGCAGATTTTTATAACTGGAACAGAGTAAAAGTTCGGTACTGTGACGGTGGATCGTTTAGTGGAGACAGCGAAGATAAGGTTAGCTTTTTCTTGAAAACACTAATAAGGTTAGCTTGTGTTACATTGATTGTTATATAATTTTATTTTTTTGCTATAATGTAGGCTGCAAAACTTCAGTTTAGAGGAAAGAGAATTTGGTTAGCTGCTATGGAAGAGTTGATGGGAAAAGGAATGCGTCAAGCCAAGCAGGCTCTGCTATCTGGATGTTCTGCTGGAGGTCTTGCCGCGATTTTCCGATGTGATGATTTTGGGAAATTGTTTCCTCCTTCCACTAGAGTGAAATGTCTGAGTGATGCTGGTTTCTTCCTTGACGCGTGAGTGATTTGCTAGTTTCCTTGACTAACAAGTATCTATCAGTCATGACTTTGGTGTAAGTATTGACTGGTTTCTTAATTTCTTAACTGAAGCATCGATGTATCTGGAGGCCGAGCTCTGAGGCGTTTATATGCTGGTGTGGTAAAATTACAGGTTAGAACACATAATGTTGCAATGTCTTACACACTTTGTTTTGAGAATTATGTAATGACTCAAAACGAATTGGCAATGAGTGGATCGTCTCTACCCTTTTTGTCGCTTGTAACTTCATATGGATGATCCTAACAACTTTTAATCACAGAATCTTCAAACCATGCTTCCTCGGGACTGTGTAGACCGTCTTAATCCAACTTCGGTATGTGTTCTTGTCTTTTAGCTATCTTAATAATGAAGCAATTCCAAATATAGTTCGCCTAAAACATGTACTCCATGCTTTAATACTTGCAGTGTTTTTTCCCACAAAACTTAATCAACCAAGTCAAGACTCCATTGTTTATTCTAAATGCTGCATATGATTCGTGGCAGGTTAGTTAAAGTCTCTGCTTTTTATTATTATCAGCTTTATCAATAAAGGCAAAATGTGTCTTTTCTGATATAATATTGTATTTGTTGCAGATCCAAGAGAGTTTAGCTCCTAAATCTGTAGATCCAAAAGGAAGTTGGAATGACTGTAGACTTAACTACGCTAAGTGCAGTCCATCTCAGATCCAGTTCTTGCAAGGTGAACCATGAGCTATAATTAATGTTCTTGATTTTGAATAAATCAAAACTGAGCTATATTATATGTTTTGTATTGGAATTTTTTTTTGTTATAACAGGATTTAGGACGCGTATGGTGAACTTGGTAAAAGGTTTCGCGATGCCGAGAAAGAACGGTGTGTTCCTTAACTCGTGCTTTGCTCATTGCCAAACAGAGAGGCATGACACATGGTATGCTAAAAACTCTCCTGAAGTTAAGAACAAGGTATGACAAAAATGTAACAACCAAATACAATGCAAAATGTGTAATATATTGTGATTTAATCCCAAGTGTTATTGATGTTTGTATATACACCAAATTAAAACAGGGTATAGCAGTAGCTGTGGGAGATTGGTATTTCGAAAGAGGAGGAGCAAAGCTCATAGACTGTCCTTATCCTTGCGACAAGACTTGTCACAATTTGGTCTTTAGAGGATAAATCTAGATTTTTTTTTGTTTCTGTTGTATCAAAATGTTTATTTTCCTTCAAAAAAGAGCATTCATTTATTCAGGCAAACAATGAAATAAAAGAAAACCCATTTGATCACTTCTTCTCTTCCTACATTGCTCTTAACTTTGTGTCTAAAAATCCGTTACTTTTCTCTGTTTTGTAAATTGGATAACACATATTCTAGTTTGAATCAAATTGTGAAATCATATATTGTAAAATGGGATTATTAGTGGTCATGAGTCATGACTATGATTTCATATTTTTCCTTGGGACATTTCACACATTTTTCCTCTAGCAAGTCATCTTCTTCTTCAGCTTCGTTCTCTGTGACCAAAACGTGGAACTCTGATCCTAGCATGTCATGTACGTCAATATTCTCCGTGTTGCTTAAACTAACAGTTGCCATAATCACTTCTAGAGTCATGGTGAAACCTAGATTAGACAAGACCCGTATCGCATTCCCAATTCTTAGAATTCTTAGTCGAATCTCAAGTGGCGTATGCCTTTGCTCTTTCCATGTGTTCTGGTTCATAGGATCTTTGACTTGGGCATGTTCCCCGACCCAAATAAAGCCATTGCGGCCGAGAATCAAATCGATCCCAAGACTTTCTATGTAATGAAAGTGATTCTTGCTTTTCTTAACCAAGTAAGGATCAACCTTGAGTAGCTCTCCCTTGTCGAGCTGTAGAAGGGATTCATGGATAGATTAGTCTTATTGTTTAGAGAGGAAGAGACTAGCAAAGTTATATACTTAAACTTAGACTAATGTGCCAAATCATATCACCAACCTTGCCATACTTGTGACTTAACGCTTTTAGCTCCAATCTACCATCACGGTGAATACATCCTATTTCGGCCTAGAGTTCATACAAATAACAAAGAATGAATCAAGTCATGTGTTAAAAATATAAAAAATATTTAGAGATGGACCATAAAACTTACTCAAACGACGTCATCTTCTACAATAATATCACGCATATTGAGTTCATCCACAGACCATTTTCGCTTCTGGCAAAATCGAGAATCTCTTATATCACTGAACCTTAACAGACAATGTGAAAAAATACCAAATTAACAATTGAAGAATTAAATTGTAACCTGAACAGCATCAGACATATTCGTGGAAGAAAGGTTCAGTACTCCATCTTGAGTAGAGTTTAGCTCCACTCTGCAACAGCTTTGAGAGACCTAAATAAGAAGAATCATTCAAAAACCCTAATCTCTTTCAATCTGATTTCAAAACCTTAATCACCGTTACAAAACTCTTACCTCAATCACACGTCCTACCACAACATCTTTATTATCTTTTTAATGGGTATGAAAGTAAAAATAGATAAATTCAAATAATCCATAGGTAAAATATTTTATTTTAAAATTCATATACAGTATCTTGATTTTCATAATTGTAAGGATTTTAAATGAGATATACCCTAAAATAGCACTAAAACATGTTTTATAGACAAAAATAACACACACTCCACAAATTCTAAAAATAGCACTTTTAACACAATTATAATATTGTAAAATTATTTTTTAGAATTTTTTTAGATTTGGGTTCTTCATTTTACATTTGGTTTATAGTTTTGAGCGGGTAGAGTTTAGTATTTTGAATTTAAGATTTTATTTTGAAAGATTAGTTTTGAAATATAGTGATGTTTTGGAATTTTAGAGATGTTACGTTGTATTAGATTTGGAAACAAAATATTTTTAGTTCTATTTGTGAATATTGCACACACTGTCAAATGTTCCAAAAATAGCATTTGTGAATATTGAAATTATTGTTATTATTTTATATATATAATCATATTAGATAAATCCGAAAGTTTATGATGCTTTTGCAATTTCGTTCTAAATAAAGTACTTGTAATGAACATGCAAGAAAAAAATACGAAAAATGGAACCCCTAGTAAAAATAAGAAGCATGTGCATGTTCATGAAAATATCATATAATGGAATTACTCGAAAAACTTTAGTGCCAAGTTTGTTTGAAGAGAGATTAAGAAGAGAAGAAGTTGGGTCAGATGTGTAAATTGTAGAAGCCTTTGTAAGTCGTTGGAATAAACATAGTTAATGTCTTCTTCTGATTGAGTTTTCTATCGAGTCCTTCCTCCTCATTCTCCTCTCTTTGTAAACATAAACTTTAATGGTAGCTCTACCTGAAGCTTTCTCATCATCCACAAACAATGGCCATTTCAAATTTGAGAAGAGCAAAAAAACACACGGATGATATTCAAATATTCACGAATTTGAGGTTTTAGAGAAAAGTGAGAAGATTCTTGCGTCTGAACTCCGGAGTTTTCGGTGTGGTTGCACTTGTAATTAATAATAGTTCATTGAACCGGTCGGTTCAATATAATATCAGTTTAGCGTTTGGTTGATGAAAAAAGAATACTGTAAACATAAAACACATGTTCCACACATATGCGGATTTGTCTAGTTCACTCTGTTTTTTTTTTGGGACATTACAATACAGTCTTGTTCTTGTTCAACCAGTCTTATCCAAAGCTACTTTTTCCATTTTTCTTTTGGTGATGAGGTTCCATTAATTAGTCGCATAATGGGGTTTAAAGAAGAGATTTGTGTATGATCACAAGCCGATATCTCTTCCTCCTTCTTATCATCAAGTCCTATCACCGAAGACGACGACGGTGTAAACTGATAAAAGTCAAGAACTGAAGAGAACCACCCTGGAGTCGAACCTCTATGACTTCCCACTTATTAGCTCTCATCTCGTACCCATGAAGCACTTGCTTGTAATAGTCTTTCTTCGATAGTATCTCGCGCAACACTAAACACTTTCCATCGTAAGCCTCAAGGAACCAACAAATTAGCTTCTTCTTGTCCAGTACTCCGGATTTGCTTCACGAGGACCCACTTGGGATCACTAAGAATGTTCTCGAGTGCATAAACGTAAATATTTTTTTCCCGTCGCCGATATCAAGGTTAAATTATTATCTGCTGCTGTGAACAACGTTTGAGAACAAAGTTCTTTTGGGAATCTGATCGGGATCAGTCGTGCTTTCTCTGTTTTAGGGTTAAAAGCTACGACGCATCCGTCGTTTCTTAACCAGTGAAGAGCTCCCTCCAAATAAACAGGTTTTTTCATACGGTTATCGAGATTACTTGTACAACAAGTTAACATAGTTTCTGATAATTTCGATGAATCGCCTGCGTTAATCTCAAACTCATACGTTGTTTCATTGCCACTTGTCACCTGGTTTATGATGACTATTTTGAAACTCTGGGTGGTTCGATCAATCTGATCAACCGCGAACCCTAGCACTCGTTGAGGACCTTGTCGATTAGGGAAAAACTTTGACCCAGAGTAATTCAAAAATCGATTTTTTTTTGTGAGAGGATTTAGGACGCAGAGACCATCGAGGATGAGCAGAAGAAGGCCGGCCAGAGCAATATCCCATAAGATGACACATCATCAAGATTTCTTCTGTTCTTGACCTAGAATCGCCGTAAATGTGGTAGCAGAGAAAATGGGAGCCCTGGGCTGCTATGCATAGCAAACTGGATCTCACCCGAGAAATGTATTCGGATTCAAAGTTAGGGTTTTTGGATATTTGACATTGAAGAGATCTGTTGGTGCATTGCATCATGGCCAGAGATCTGTGGTCTATTCTGAAGAGAATCTCTTCGAGGATATGCCAAGGTAAGCTTTCCATGACCGGAGAAATTACGACTTTCTTATTTCTTTGATGTTGTGAGTTTTTGTATTGATGCATTTATTCATAGATTTATGGATATGGATCAATCCAATCCATGGATCTAATGAGTGGAAACCATATTATTTGTGCCACACAATTATCATATATTGTATATATCTTTTCTCTATTTTTAGGTGTCCGTATCAATCAATCATTGAAAAAGTACATAGCCACACAAGTATTAATTTCAATTTAGTTAACCTTTGTTTGTTATTTCTTTCGATTATATATGCATTTTTTTTAAATATCAATGTAAAGTTATTTATTAAAATAAATAATATGTATGTATGTATATATTGTAAGAAATATTAAATTTCAACATAGTGTAAATAATAAAATGAAGGGCAAAAAAACTAAAACTAACAAGTGTCAGCAAAGTAGGAATATTGTGATATTTTAACTTAATTTTAGTACAGTATGGTAGATTTCAGATTCTAAATAAAGTACTTGTAATGCATATGCAAGAAAAAACAAACTATAGAATATGTATTCTAAATTTTGTAGAAATTAGTATTTTAATATTTGTAGAACATAAATATTTTTAAAATTTTGTAGAAAGTGTGTAGAATACTTTACCTAAATTTTGAAGAACACGTACAATGTATAAAATACAAATTTATATTCTAAATTTATCATATTATATCCATTCAAAACAAAACGACAACAAACAACATATTTTCGTTGTTATAAGGATTCTGATGTCTTTTTCATCTATTTCCTAAAAAAAATTTCTAAAAATTTCTGTAAATATTGGCTAAATCAACTGCATATTTAGTCATAGAAAGCATAGATGGACAATAATTCAATTATTTATCTTTTATCTCCAATTTCCCCTTTTATTAATTTTTGCTAAAAGAAAAAAAATTCTGTTGTTTACTGATTTCAAATCGTAGTTTTCTAAGTTTTTTAATTTTGTCTTTTAACTAGTTATAGGTCTCTTAATTCTGAATAATGGTGAAAGAAGTGACTTTAGACCACAATGTGTTCAAGGAAATAGGTCTCTTCTCTACAATGATGCATGCATTGGCGTTCTTCTTTCTCCTCTAAGAAAACAAATAACTTTTGATTTGTCGACAGCATCATGAGGATCTTTTCAAGAAAAGGAGACACAAAAATAATATCAAACTTAAATTTACAATGTATATGACACATATTCAGAAGAAAGATGGAGCTCTTTTCAGAACATTTGATCCATTATATGTCTAAATCTAAAGGGTCTGACCAAAAGAGAAGGCCATTCTCTGAAGATCCTTGGGGTACACGTCACAAGCTTGGTTTTGGTTTTCGCTCCAAGGAAAGGCAATGTTGGTTGTGAAATCTGCCTCTGATTTCACGTAGACCGGGTTAGAGAATAACGATTCGTTCAAATACTCGTCGGACCATTTCATTTCTTCCAGACTGGGATTGTCGAGGTGGCTTTTGGTTCCACAGTTTGATTCCCAAGTAGGCTCTGTCACTTGTACATGATCTTCCCCACAGATAGTGCCTGAAGTATTGTCTGGAGGAGGAGGAAGAAGAATAATCGAGGGTTTCACGCATATCTGTGTCTTTGAGACATAACCATCGGTGTTGAACTGCGTAGGGCTCACGGAAGAGAACGAATTGACGATTGAAACAGAGTTGGAGTTTAACTTCTCAAACGCTAAGTAGTCTGAATAATCTGACGGTTCCTTGACAAAGAAGTCTTGATTACTTTCTGAGGAGAAACTTGTGGAATTGTGGTTGTCGCTTATGTTTGTGTCTTTATAAACCTCGGAGAGAGGTTTATGTGTAATAGGGTCGATACCTTTTTGTCTCAGCTTCTTCTTAATACTCGAATTCCACAAGTTCTTGATCTCGTTGTCGGTTCTCCCCGGAAGCCTCGAAGCAATTTGTGACCATCTGATACAAAACAGGGGATTTCAGAAAAAAGAATACTCTGTTTCAGAAACAGAGCATAAATTAAGATTGTTACCTGTTTCCAAGAACAGAGTGAAGCTCGACGATAAGATCCTGTTCCTCTGAAGAGAAAGCTCCTCTTTTTAAATCAGGTCTTAAGTAATTGATCCATCTGAGTCTACAGCTCTTTCCACATCTCTCGAGACCTATAGATTTAGACAAATCCGGTTCTATAAATGATTAGAGGAAGAAAAGACACAACTTTAGTAAGATTTTTTCGGAGAAGAGAGAGTGTTTACCGGCGAGTTTAGGGACAGAACTCCAGCAACCATGGCCATGTTTGGTGATGTAACTAAGAAGCTTCTCGTCTTCTTCAGGAGACCAGAGACCTTTTCTGAGCTTTTGTTTGTAACAGCAAGAATGTCTCTTCGTCATGTTCTTGCAATGCTTTGGAAAGGAACAATGGAGAAAACTTTTGTTTTTTTTGGTTTAATGGATTGATAAAAAGGTTTTGAGAAAATGAAGTAAGAGATGTGCAGAGACCCATACATAAATAGAGAGGCTAGAACCGACGGAAATGAAAAAAGGAAACAAAGTCATTTTCAAAGAAGACTTTTGTTGAATTTTATGTTTTCTTTTTTTTGTATGTAACTTTCAGAGAAAAGGGACAATATAATGTGCTTAGCTGGGACTATAGACTACTCATTGTTAAGTCATGAGACTCGTTTTTTTTTTTTTTTTTTTTTTTTGGACTATTCTATCAAATTTTCATAATTCTTGTTCAAGTAAGTTTAACTATAGGTGCTATTGGACTTCTTGTTTGAACAACCGGTCATGTCACCAGTGTTAAATGCCTAGTTTATCCAATTTAATTGTATTCGAACTGTTCATTTTCTTGATAAATTCGTGTAACTGATTATTTTTCTCTTTTCGATCTTGTTTTGGGATTACTCGATTCTCTCTAAGAAATTGATTCAAATTTTATCGACATGTATGGTTATTAGAGTTTGAGGTTTATTTGTTTCCACTAAATTTACGATAATAGTTAGTTTTCGATGAGATTTATGATGAATATACGAGTTATTGATGACAAATAATAATTTCAAAAAGATTCTCTATAGTTGTTTGATCGGCTATGTTAGTTAAAGTGGGAAGTAGAATTTGAACATGTCCCTTTAGATGGTTGGATGAATTAACATCATTGGTTTGCATTTTATTTGTATTAGTTATTACATGTTTTCTTCTTTATCCTTGATAATATATAATTTGTTCATTCAAAATAATTGAGCCTTTAGAGAGGGAATCTCTTATACAGTGACTTGTTCATGCATGAACCAACAAGAAGAATGAAGTAGCTAGACAATTTATATTTTGGTTTTAGAAAAATACCGACATGTAATGTCTCATAATCAAACTCAATAATAAATAAATGGGATACTCAATTTCTATTGTATGATATCTTTTAGCGAAGCTGTCGATAAGTTGCTTCATATTAAAAAATTATCAAATGATTGAATTACGTACGTATAATATAGACTTTCAAACTTACAAGCTTTTTAGTATCTTTTGCTTATACTATTAAATTAACTCGAACAGCATATTATTGAGACTTGAAAGTGTATGCTAATATTGTTTCCTACAAATAATCATTAGCATGACGATCATCCCCGCCAGCCTTTCATTATATGAACACAGTCATATTTTGTAGAATGTGTTTTCTTTGATGGATCCCGTAAGCTTTTTGCTATACTTTTTCACTGTTAAAGAGGATTCTTAAACATGCTGAATTGCAATCTCATAACTATGTGGAACTATGGTTTCTAACATAAAACTAAATGGTAATGTCTAATGTGAGGAGTTATATTTCGTGAGGTGATAATTATTTTGGCTATTTCATTTTCAATCCCAATTTTTTTATTGTTGTTGTATTACTGTATATCAGATTAGGATTTGTGTTACATATTGTGCATTTAAAATATGTACTTAAGTCAAAAGTAAATTTAAAATCTAGTCTTCACAATTTAAGTATAGTCGTGTGTACTTATATAGGGAAAATCCACTTAATTGATATTATGGATCGGATGCTTCAACCGTTGATAATATCATATTAGTAGTACGTAGACATTAGCGAATGGCTGAATGCATTATTCAGTACTATACTTTCTACGTACTAGTATAATCTAGTTGATACATTGATACATTAGTATAGTCTAGCTAGGACGACATACCTTAGAATTCACAACTAGGCAAAGGAACACTTGAATATTATTGTACATTTCAATTTTCAATATGCATACTTCTTATTTGTTGAATGTGTCAAAAACTTTTTTTTTTTTTTATAATTTTATAATTAAAAGCTTTTAGGTTGAAGCCTATACATTTCCTCAGAACTGAGACCAAAACATGTTATATAGTCTCGTCTCAAGAACCACTTGAACCAACAATCTCAAGGTTTTAGTATTGTTTAACCGTACGTGTATTAGACTAGTCTTATGAATCATGTATGTCTTGATATCTCAACATTGACTTATTTTATTCATTTATGTGGGTGCTTCATTCGTTAGTGTAAATCCAAGATATCACCGTCGTAAAAAAAGAGGACTATCACTCATTGGCGAGGGTCAGCTTAGTTAGGAACAACACCCGTGAAAACAACTGTACGGAGATTTGCATTATTAAAAAAGTAAATTATAACGATAGATATAATATAATAATGAAAAGAAAATTATGCATGAACATAAGAATCCATACATATGATTTGTATCAAAAAGTCACCTTTCTGAACACGAACGAATAGTTTCCTCCATGCTTAACATGCATTGCATTGGATAGTCAAATAGAGATGCTATGAATATATATATATATGAGCTGTTCTCTCAAGTCAACTGTTCAATAACTCGATATAATATTTCTTTGCTTTTTCTCTTTATATTATATGTAATTTGATAAGCTAATCATCACTGTCGTTTTCGTTTATCTTTGTCATAAGATCGACAGAGCTAATAAAATCTGAAGAAAGCAACTAACGATTGAATAGTTATAGCTTTTGAACTGAATAAAAAGTTATATAGATACATGAAGGGATTGTTGTCATTATCACTACCACAAAACTTTAACATCATTCACCGACAAACGGAAAACATTAGGCTGTTCACTTAATTAACACGCATTTCATGTCTTAATCCTTCCATTCAATTTAATAGATAAGTTTAGGTTTACGCATACTTTTTTTTTTTTTGACGTTTTAAGATAATTATATCATGCATTAATAATTATTTACTGGTTAATTTTTTTTTCAAATTAATAATTATCATGCATTAATAATTTTTTTTTCTTCATTCAGTTTAGAGACTAATGAAATAACAAATCGTATTGAACACCGCGAATATTGTCGCTTATCGAAACAGATAGAAAAATAGTTTCATGTTTTTGTAGATGAGAAAAAACTTCGTGTATTTTAATGGAAACATTGATGTATTTTTGTAGAACTTTCTTTATGGTTTAAAACATGTTAAGTAATTCAATTTTAATATATGTGTTCATCCTTTTTTTTTTTTTTTTTTTTTTTTTTTTGAACCGACGAGCGATATTGCGTCAATAACGCAAAGGTTTGTTGTTGGTGTTGAAGTGGAGCTCCTTCATTTTAGGAATAAACAGAGGACGAGGAAAACGTTACACAATCAGACTCAGCTTCTTCCCATATTTAACGGATCCATTTACTCTTCTTATGTTCTTGTTCATTCACAACAACATAAGAAGAAATATAAAAAAAATTCATAACTAAAAATCAGAAAAAAAAAAAAAAGAAAAACAGAAGAAGAATGAGTAGCTTTATTGAAATTCTTTGTGCAATCATGATACCTCCTGTTGGTGTATTCCTCAGATTTGGCTGTGGGGTAATTAATGTTTTTTTTTTTTTTTTTCATTTCATAACTCATAACTATTCTATGTAACATTTGCCACTAACTGTTATTATTTTTGTTCATGCTCTCTTCTTGTATATACGTTTGCAGTTGGAATTTTGGCTCTCTTTGCTTTTAACGTTCTTGGGTTTCATCCCTGGACTGGTATATGCTATCTTCGTTCTCACCAAGTAGGAACACAACAACCATAACAAAAACATTGGAACCGTTTTTTTTTTTCTTTTTTTCTTTTTATAATCGTTATTGTGTTCTTTCAACAATGTTGCTTTTCAGATTCTTTTTTATGTTGTGTTTATGGATTCAGTTTGTATAATGTTAGATCTCTCTTGTTTATCTAGCAAACTTTTTGCTATGTTAGGTTTGTAAATTCTAGCAAGTGTCCAAAGTTGTTATGATTCTAGTTTGCGCAATGAGGTTTGAATCTAATGAGTAACGAAAAATATTATCTTAAAAGTTCTGATAGAGGTTATTACATGGATTCATCCATACACACAATGTACTTATGCGGGTAATATATCATAGATAGATAAATTGGTGTACATAAGTTTATGTAGCTTCTGCTATTCCGATTTGAAGATTGCCTGAATCGAATACTGTGTGGTAGGCTCCCATAAAGATATCCCCAATAATCCTGTATAGAGACGAGAGTCTTGTCATTACAACACTTAACACTAAATGGAAATAAATTCTGTAGAAATAATCCCAGCTTACCAGAGAGGACCAGTCGGTGAAGGCAAGTCGTAACCGGCAAACCCGCTTATGCACATCTCAGTATGGCCAACTAGAGTTTTGAGAATGTACTAAAACAATCAAAACAGCAAATAGACTATTGATATATAAATACTTCTTAGCACATTTGTAAGTATAATGAAGTATTTTTTTTTCTTCTAAACCTGTTGAGGGGTGAGAGAGAAGGGGTTGCCTCCAATTGTAAATGTAACATTTGGCATGTTTTCGATGTTATTGCAGTCGAAAACTGCCTCGCCTGCTGGACTGAGATGGCTCTCACAAAGCTGGTATACGTATTCAAACACTTTGTCTTTGGTTTCATTCATTTTCAGTTTTGTATGAATCCAAACAACAACCATCTCACAAACTTTACATAAAGCTGATGATCTTTCTTTCTCGACAACTGTTTTTATTCCTGTCCTGCACACATCAAGATCGATTTCAATACCCATGTGTAGTTTATTTTTCTTTGAATATTGCTCACATACTCTTGTCGGAAAAGGCAGAGTCCGAGGTCTTTACACACTTGACGACGCGGCACCTTCAAGTAAACATCAGAAATTTTCTGATTGATAAGAATGCTATGTAATGAAGTATAACCTACAAAATTGACTAGAACATTTTACCTTTGATACTAATAGATCCCATATCATTTCTCCATATTGAGAGATAATTTCATTGCACTCCGCACTTACAACTCCCTTAGCGCCAATTGCGTGGTTTATTTGTGCAATCACGGTCTGATTTAAAGATAAGTTAAAAATATGCTTTTAAATTTAAGAACAAAAAGCAATGTTTTTTCTTACAGTTGGTCCAGCAATTAGTGAAGTTCCTGAGTACATAATTGCAGCACAACTTTGCTCACAAAAACCTATGCAGGATAGTTTACGATGTCATGACCCGCACATGATTAAAACATTCAGCATATGTAGTTAAGCTGATGAGCTATAGTTTTACCAGTTGAGTTGTTACTAACAAAGATATCCCCCATGTTAAACTGAAAAACATGAAAAATCATAATGTTAGGTTAGGATCCCACATCAAAAGTGTGACAAGACAAACACTAATATATATAAGAGACATGCGCCTACTATGTATTTACCAACTTTTTTAAATGTGGAAACTTATAGTTCGTTACACCATATGTCTAAATCATAAGAGTAATGTCTTCTAACCTGCCAATAGCCTTTTCTAGTGACAGGGACATAGGTGTGGTTGCCTTTAAAGTGGGCTGGATCAACACCGCCAAAAACAATCTCACCTCCAACTTCAGCTTTGGTATCACGGTTTAGCCAGAATGAGAACACTTTTTCCTTAAATAGTCCTTGATCCACCATGTTGTACCAAACTGGTACCGCATTTCCGACTGATATCTCCTGAAATCCTAACCCGAGTAGACCATCAAACTTTGCTAGGAGATAAGTGAGACTCCCCTCGCGTGTAACTTCGATAAACTCCTGATTTGTTTTTACGGAAAATTTAAGTGTAATGCAAATGTGATTTCATTACGAACCAGAGATGAGTTTAGAAAACACAAATCCAAACCTGATTCTTGACTACAAGATCACCAACTTTCACATTGTCCTCACTAAAGAAGCCAGACATCGTCCCTGACCCATATTTTATCGTACCCGGCTTTCCTGTTACTCAAAATGTGATTCAAAGATGATGAGATTGGCTCTATGGTTCTAATATATTATTAAAACATTCAATATACATTATATACCATTCTTGGTGTATGTTTTGGATTTGGTGGACTTGTACTTGGGATGGAGATAACAAGTCAGCTGAAGAGCACAAACATATACAAGACAGTCAAGAAGAGACAACATACCCCAAATGAGTGACTGTCCTAAACATAAAGTTCAAGAACTCACGGATAAGTAGCATTTTGAAGATGGAACCCAGAGGTTGGAACTTCCAGTATCGAATAGAACTTTGAATTCTTGTGGAGGCGTTCCGATTCCAATAACTCCATAGTATTGAGCATTCAAGTAATTTTTAAGAATCACCAGGTGATCTTGGTCACTAGAACCACCTCCTAAAATAGTGTTCAGCTTTCTGATCACTCTGCTGGCTCTTATATCGTCAACCTCAAGCTGTCTCTTTTTCAGACCAACACGAAACAGACTACTGGAGGTTGTTGGGGGAAGCAAGATTGCTAAGAGACAGAAACAAGTGGCTTGGTGGATAAGTTTGTTTCGTGCTTCAGAGGAAACCATCTTTATCCTGTCATCATCAACCAGTGGAACAAAATATTTAACTTAAACCTGACTTAATTAGTAACTTATAACATGGAGAGACCAAAAGTGAAAGAGATATTGAATAAAAAGAGTCATGGAAAAACAAACCTGAGTAGACTGGAGAGGAACAAAGCCACGCCAGACGGCAGACTATGAGAGGAGGAGCAAATCCTTAGTTACTGAATTTTTTTTGGTTTTTCTCATACATTGTCTCTCTCATTCGTTATCCTGTAGTTTTTGTCCTTGGTCCAGTGAAAATCATTGGTTTTTTTGGGGTCGAGCTAGATTTTTATTTTGTCCTCTTCTATGATCAAAAGATAAAATGGTTTTTTTTTTCTTTTTTTTTTTTTATAATAAGTTTATATTTTTTTTTTATGGTATATGCTAACTTCTTTCTTCTCACCAGGAACAACAACCAAAAAAAAAAAATGGATCTGTTTTTTTTTTTTTTTTTTTTTTTTTTGTCTTTTTTCTTTTATAATTTGTTCTTTTGTTTTTCAACAATGTTGCTTCAGATTCTTTTTTCATGTTGTGCTTATGGATTCAGTTTGTAATGTTTGACCTCTCTTGTTTATATAGCAAACTTTTTGCCATGTTAGGTTTGTAAATTTTAGCAAGTATCCAAAATTGTTATAATGATTCTAGTTTGTGCAATGTGGTCTGAACCATTTTAGATTTTTAAGGATCATAAACGGCTTTGGAAGATTGATAATATTATTACATACGTGATATAAACTCTTAGTTGTATCAATATTACATCTAAAGACTGATGATTTTTTGTATCATTTTAGGAATGTAACTATATTATCTTTAAAGTTCTGATAGAAATTATTACATGGAGTCATGGATAAACATAACGTATTTATGGGGATAAGCATACATAGATAAACTGGTGTACATAAGTTTATGTCGCTTCTGCGATTCCGATTTGAAGATTGTCTGAATCAAATACAGTGTGGTAGGCTCCCATAAAAACATCCCCAATAATCCTGTATATAAGAGACAGTCTTGGCCTCAAAAGACTCTTAAACCAAAAATGGAAAACAAATTTGTAGAAATCATCCCAGCTTACCAGAGAGGACCAGTCGGTGGAGGCAAATCATAAGCCGAAAACCCGCTTATGCACATCTCAGCATAGCCCACTCCAGTTTTAAGAATGTACTAAACATTCAAAATCAGCAAATAGACTATTAAAATATGAATACTTCTTAGCAAAGTTGTAGGTAAAAAGTTCTAGTTCAACGCTTATAGTACAGAAGACACGCAGTCCAAAAATATTATGTAAGTCTTTTTCTTAACCTGTTGAGGTGTGAGTGAGAAGGGGTTGCCTCCAATTGTGAATGTAACATTTGGCATGTTTTCGATGTTATTGCAGTCGATAATTGATTCACCTGCGGGGCTTGGAAGGCTTTCACAAAGCTGGTTTACGTATTCAAACGCTTTCTCTTTGGTTTCATTCAGCTTCAGTTTTGTTTGAACCCAAACAACAGCCATCTCACAAACTTCACATAGAAGTGGTGATCTTTCTTTCTCTACCAATGTTTTTATTCCCGTCCTGCACACATCAAGATTGATTTAATACCGATGTGTATTTTATTTTTCTTTGAAGATCGCTCTCACATACTCTTGTCCGAAAACGCAGACACCGAGCTCTTTACACACTTGACGAGGTAGCCCCTGCAAGTAAACATAAAAACTTTTTTGATTGATAAGAATGCTATACTGATGATGAAGAGTGTAATTAGCAAAACTGACAATAACATTTTACCTTTGATACTAAGAGATCCCATATCATTTCTCCGTACTGAGAGACAATACCCTTGCACTCTGCGCTTACAATGCCCTCAGCGCCAATCGCGTGGTTAATTTGCGTGATCACAGTCTGAAATGGAGATCAATTTTTTTATTAGACAAAATATGCTGTCAATTTAATGACACTAAGAGACTAAAAACAAATGTTTGTTCTTACAGTTGGTCCAGCAAGTAGTGAAGTTCCTGAGTCCATAATTGCAGCACAACCATGCTCACAAAAACCTACGCATGATAGTTGACGATATCATGACCCGCACATGACTAAAACATTCAGCATATATATGTAATTTAGCTGATGAGCTATAATTTTACCAGTTGAGTTGTTACCGACTAAGATATCGCCCATGTTAAACTGAAAAACATGAAAAAAACTTATTAAAAGTGTGACAAGACCAACACTAATATATAAGGAACATGCGCCTACCGAGTATTTACCATCTAGTCCTGTTTTAATTTGGAAACTTATAGTTCGTTACACCATATGTTTAAATCATCAGAGAAGATATATGGACCAAGTAATGTCTTCTCACCTGCCAATAGCCTTTTCTAGTGACAGGGACATAGGTGTGGTTGCCTTTGAAGTGAGCTGGATCAACACCGCCAAACACAATTTCACCTCCAACTTCAGCTTTGGTATCACGGTTTAGCCAGAATGAGAAAACTTTCTCCTTAACTAGTCCTTGATCCACCATGTTGTACCAAACTGGGACCGCATTTCCGACTGATATCTCCTGAAATCCTAACCCGAGTAGACCATCAAACTTTCCAAGGAGAAAAGAGAGACTCCCTTCGCTTGTAGCTTCAATAAACTCCTGAATATTTTTTTGGGGAAGATTTAAGTGTAATGAAAATGTGATTTCATTACAAACCAGATGAGTGTAGAAGGGAAAAACACAAATCCAAACCTGATTCTTAACTACAAGATCACCAACTTTCACATTGTCCTCACTAAAGAAGCCAGAGATCGACCCCGACCCGTAAGTTATTTTACACGTCTTTCCTGTGATTTATAACAAGATTGGCTATTATATGGTTCTAGTAGACTATTAAAAACATTCAATATAGATTACATACCATTCTTGGTATATGTTTTGGATTTCGTTGACTTGTACTTGGGATGGAGATAACAAGCCAGCTGAATAACACAAACATATACAAGACAGTCAAGATAAGAAGACAAAACATACGCCAAAGCAGAGACTGTGTAAAGCAAAAAGTTCAAGAAACTCACAGAGAAGTAGCATTTTGAAGATGGAACCCAGAGATTGGAACTTCCAGTATCAAATATAACTTCGAATTCTTGCGAAGGCGTTCCGATTCCAATAACTCCGTAGTATTGAGCATCAAAGAAGTTTTTAAGAATCACCTGATGATTTTGGTCACTAGAATCACCTCCTACAACAGCAAAAGACTGGTCATCTGTGGGATGTTGTGAATATTTCAGCTTCCTGATAACTCTGCTGGCTTTTATATCATCGAGCTCAAGCCGTCTCTTCTTCAGACCAACACGAAACAGATCACTGGAGGTTGTTGGATGAAGCAAGATTGCTAAGAGACAGAAACAAGTGGCTTGATTGATAAGTTTGTTTCGTGCTTTAGAGGAAACCATCTTTATCCTGTCATAATCAATTTCACGGTGGAAAGAAATCATTGGTATCTCGTTCTTGATTTCATGAATTAACTTTAAGACTAGAACTCATCAGTTCTTGAAGCAACTTAAAAAGTAAATTTAAGCCATGTAATCAAGTCATGTATAGTAGTAACACAGAGAGAGACCAAAACTGAAAGAGAGATTGGATTTAAAACATTAAAGAGTCATGGAAAAACAAACCTGAAGAGGGAAAAAGGGCAGGCCTGAACTTCTCTATGAGGAAGAACAAATCCTTCGTTACTAATAATTTTGGGTTTTTTTGTCATACACTCTCTTATTTGTTATCGTGTAGATATTTTCTTGGTCTAGTGAAAATGAAAGATTGTTTTTATTTTTTTATTTTTGTTTTATATTTTGAACGTGAACCATACGGTGATGACAAATAAATGAAATTTAAACCATTTGGTCCCTCTTCTATCTACTTTCAAAAGTTATTTTTCTCAAGTTAAATTATTTTAGTTATTTGTTTTTTTGTTTATTTTATCTTATAATCAATTTTTGCAGTTGAAAAAAAAATATATTTGGAAACTTTTTTTTTTTAAATATATATATTGATTGAACTATAATTAACTAAAATATCTTAAAACCGTGTATCACGTGGAACCTACCGAGTACCGACCATTATTAAGACCGGCCCATTAAGATAGTTCAACAGTTATTGGGCTTTCGATATCGGCCTAATTTAGACACGAAGTCGCGCTGGTTAGCTTTCTCTGATTCTCTTCATCTTCTTCCGTCAGGCTTACCGGAGACACAGCTACAGACTCATTACCGGAACGACTGTGATTCCCCTGATTCTGGTATTTTTTTTACGCAAATTCATCCAATTTTAATGTCCTTTTGATTTCCTTGAATCCAAAAACTAGAGATTTATTGTGTCGATATCTAATTTTTGAAGTTGTCCTTTAAGTGTTCGATGAAATGCTTCAGTGAACATCTTTTATCACAAAATCGAGACTTTTCCGTTTTTCTTATACTCAAGTTTGAGGGTTTTGTTGTTGATTATATAGAGAAATGGCGTTAAGGCAGAAGTTAGGATGGTCAGAGGGAGATCTAATGAGATCAGATGCTAAGCCATGTTCAAGACTGATGAGACAAACTGCTGCCATTTTCACTGTTGGTGGAGCTATTGGTTTCTGGGTTCTCTGCAGACTTCACTATGGTAATAATCTGGTGAATAGTTAGATTTGTCTGGTGAAAAGATTGGATCTTTAGACGTTTTGGGAAGCAAATGGTTTTTGCCTTGTACCTATTTGCCAAGGCTTGATTCTCGGGGCTGGTTTGTTTTCGTGGATTTAAGATTCCAAGAAACATAGAATAGTTGAGATAGAATCGTTATATAGGAAATGTTGTCTCGTGCCATTCATAGATGTTGTCTATGGGAAATGTGCAGGTCCTAGGGTCACAGTGCCAAGGAGTTTAAGGTGGGCGGGGTGTGGTGCTGTGTCTGTGAGCACATCAACTGCAATGCTTGTCCGTCTCTTCAGTCCTGAATGTGAACCACAAAACATTGCTGCGTATGATCACATCAAAACCCCTCAAGCTTCACTCCCTTAAACCATCAGTTTCTTGCTTTATCTATATGATGTGTATGGATCTTATCTTTTGTATATTCCGTTGCAATACATGAACTCTTTGTTTCCATTAGAAATAATAGTGTGCATTTTTCAATGTTGACACTTGACAATATCCAGTGTTCCTTATTTTTCTTGTGTTTGTATTGATGATGACTGTAGCATAATTGGACACTCTCTTTCGATGTAGTCTTTAACTTTATAAAACTCTTGTTGTCAAGGGAAGACTTTTGGATTAATCTAGAGGGGTTGTTCGAACTTCGAAATTTCTCCTCAAACTAGTCATGGGTAGAATATCCACACCTAGCTTAAGCTTTAGCTTATAACAAAGCTCGCAAAAAGAATATTGAAGCAATGACTTCGTGGAGATACCTTTCAGTAGAAGATGAGTAGGAATATGTTTGATCACTAACAAACCTAGAGCTACTAAATCTCAATCATAGTTATAGTCGACCTCAATGTGTTTTGATTGTGAGTGAAGAGCTAGGATTTCAGTGATATAGGCAGCATATAAGTTATCACAATAGAATGCAACATCATCAGCCTGTGGTAGTTCAATGTCGGGAAAAGGGCCAGCCCTTACAATTTCAAAGTGCCAATTTCTATATGTACAAAGTAACGGTGAATACTGAAAGCTATGGGGCCAAAGATCTATACCTAGCTTCAGTTAAGCTCAATATCTATATGTACAAAATCAGAGTACCAATTTATAATCGTATTCAAAAAAATTTAAATTTTATACCCAATTCAATACCCAAGTATTACTGCAAGCTATGCCCACCTACCATATTCGAACCAATTTCTATCAGAACATTATACGCATGTAGATGATTTAACATAGCACTTCTAATCGATTTTAAAAGTATGTGGAAGAGTAGTAGAAAAAAAGGTGAGTTAGTAACTTTGACGTTATCAAGTTGCGTTGCATTTTCATATCAAACTTAAAATTTTGTGTTAAAATCACTTGATGGACAACCGTTAAAATTTTGATAACAGAACAATACACAATTTCAAAACTTACACGCACGATAGATAAAAACGTGAACGGCAGGATTCGAACCTGCGCGGGCAAAGCCCACATGATTTCTAGTCATGCCCGATAACCACTCCGGCACGTCCACTCGTATAAGAAAATAGACCTAGCCATATACTATTCACTTTCATAAATGTTGGTTTTCAGTGAGAAGTAGATGAGTCGTCTAAGCATGACTAAATTTATCAACTAGATGAAAAAGATTAAAACCATATATAGTGCATGTTCGGCTATCTTTATGTTTCAAGAATTATAACAAATTTTCTAAATTCAATTTTTGTTTTTGTTTTTGAAGAGCTCCTTTGTTGATATAGTTTAGATCTACTGACCTATATGCATGTAAAACTGATATGTGGGCTATGATGGTTTAAATTATTGAAAAATGAAGGCATAAAAATCGTGAAAGAGAGTGGCAAAGGGTTTTTTTCACTACGCTTGTTGAAACGTTGACGATTTGAAAGCATTAACAACGAGCCTTTAAATATAATTCTGCATATACAACTTTATTTTATCTTTACCAAACTCTATGCTGATCATATGGGGTTTTAAAGCATAGAAAATAGGAAAGCAAAAAGTCTTTTTACTTAGTGTACTATAAAATCATTTCTTATGCTATCCGAAATTGAAAAACCTAAAACATACAAAACTAGTGAAAATTCGATCAAAAGTTTTTGTTTAAGTTTTCTTTTCTTGCTAGCGTGTACTGGTTAGATCCGATATTCAAAAAAGTAAATGTCAAAACGTGGGAGAAAATTCCGACCTACCGGATTCGAACCAGTGACCTAAGGATATTCTGCTTCAACTACAGTCCTCCGCTCTACCAACTGAGCTAAGGTCGGATTGTATTATACATGATGCATGTGTTTTTCTCTAATTAATTTACGAACACAATGATTGGCACAAATTTAGAGTACACGAAATGAAAAAGGCTTTAGCCCATAAGATCCGACCTACCGGATTCGAACCAGTGACCTAAGGATAATCTGCTTCGACTACAGTCCTCCGCTCTACCAACTGAGCTAAGGTCGGTTTTTTTATTAGGACATTATACGCATGTAGATGATTTAACATAGCACTTCTAATCGATTTTAAAAGTATGTGGAAGAGTAGTAGAAAAAAAAGTGAGTTAGTAACTTTGACGTTATCAAGTTGCGTTGCATTTTCATATCAAACTTAAAATTTTGTGTTAAAATCACTTGATGGACAACCGTTAAAATTTTGATAACAGAACAATACACAATTTCAAAACTTACACGCACGATAGATAAAAACGTGAACGGCAGGATTCGAACCTGCGCGGGCAAAGCCCACATGATTTCTAGTCATGCCCGATAACCACTCCGGCACGTCCACTCGTATAAGAAAATAGACCTAGCCATATACTATTCACTTTCATAAATGTTGGTTTTCAGTGAGAAGTAGATGAGTCGTCTAAGCATGACTAAATTTATCAACTAGATGAAAAAGATTAAAACCATATATAGTGCATGTTCGGCTATCTTTATGTTTCAAGAATTATAACAAATTTTCTAAATTCAATTTTTGTTTTTGTTTTTTTGAAGAGCTCCTTTGTTGATATAGTTTAGATCTACTGACCTATATGCATGTAAAACTGATATGTGGGCTATGATGGTTTAAATTATTGAAAAATGAAGGCATAAAAATCGTGAAAGAGAGTGGCAAAGGGTTTTTTCACTACGCTTGTTGAAACGTTGACGATTTGAAAGCATTAACAACGAGCCTTTAAATATAATTCTGCATATACAACTTTATTTTATCTTTACCAAACTCTATGCTGATCATATGGGGTTTTAAAGCATAGAAAATAGGAAAGCAAAAAGTCTTTTTACTTAGTGTACTATAAAATCATTTCTTATGCTATCCGAAATTGAAAAACCTAAAACATACAAAACTAGTGAAAATTCGATCAAAAGTTTTTGTTTAAGTTTTCTTTTCTTGCTAGCGTGTACTGGTTAGATCCGATATTCAAAAAAGTAAATGTCAAAACGTGGGAGAAAATTCCGACCTACCGGATTCGAACCAGTGACCTAAGGATATTCTGCTTCAACTACAGTCCTCCGCTCTACCAACTGAGCTAAGGTCGGATTGTATTATACATGATGCATGTGTTTTTCTCTAATTAATTTACGAACACAATGATTGGCACAAATTTAGAGTACACGAAATGAAAAGGCTTTAGCCCATAAGATCCGACCTACCGGATTCGAACCAGTGACCTAAGGATAATCTGCTTCGACTACAGTCCTCCGCTCTACCAACTGAGCTAAGGTCGGTTTTTTATTAGGACATTATACGCATGTAGATGATTTAACATAGCACTTCTAATCGATTTTAAAAGTATGTGGAAGAGTAGTAGAAAAAAAGTGAGTTAGTAACTTTGACGTTATCAAGTTGCGTTGCATTTTCATATCAAACTTAAAATTTTGTGTTAAAATCACTTGATGGACAACCGTTAAAATTTTGATAACAGAACAATACACAATTTCAAAACTTACACGCACGATAGATAAAAACGTGAACGGCAGGATTCGAACCTGCGCGGGCAAAGCCCACATGATTTCTAGTCATGCCCGATAACCACTCCGGCACGTCCACTCGTATAAGAAAATAGACCTAGCCATATACTATTCACTTTCATAAATGTTGGTTTTCAGTGAGAAGTAGATGAGTCGTCTAAGCATGACTAAATTTATCAACTAGATGAAAAAGATTAAAACCATATATAGTGCATGTTCGGCTATCTTTATGTTTCAAGAATTATAACAAATTTTCTAAATTCAATTTTTGTTTTTGTTTTTTTGAAGAGCTCCTTTGTTGATATAGTTTAGATCTACTGACCTATATGCATGTAAAACTGATATGTGGGCTATGATGGTTTAAATTATTGAAAAATGAAGGCATAAAAATCGTGAAAGAGAGTGGCAAAGGGTTTTTTTCACTACGCTTGTTGAAACGTTGACGATTTGAAAGCATTAACAACGAGCCTTTAAATATAATTCTGCATATACAACTTTATTTTATCTTTACCAAACTCTATGCTGATCATATGGGGTTTTAAAGCATAGAAAATAGGAAAGCAAAAAGTCTTTTTACTTAGTGTACTATAAAATCATTTCTTATGCTATCCGAAATTGAAAAACCTAAAACATACAAAACTAGTGAAAATTCGATCAAAAGTTTTTGTTTAAGTTTTCTTTTCTTGCTAGCGTGTACTGGTTAGATCCGATATTCAAAAAAGTAAATGTCAAAACGTGGGAGAAAATTCCGACCTACCGGATTCGAACCAGTGACCTAAGGATATTCTGCTTCAACTACAGTCCTCCGCTCTACCAACTGAGCTAAGGTCGGATTGTATTATACATGATGCATGTGTTTTTCTCTAATTAATTTACGAACACAATGATTGGCACAAATTTAGAGTACACGAAATGAAAAAGGCTTTAGCCCATAAGATCCGACCTACCGGATTCGAACCAGTGACCTAAGGATAATCTGCTTCGACTACAGTCCTCCGCTCTACCAACTGAGCTAAGGTCGGTTTTTTTATTAGAACATTATACGCATGTAGATGATTTAACATAGCACTTCTAATCGATTTTAAAAGTATGTGGAAGAGTAGTAGAAAAAAAGGTGAGTTAGTAACTTTGACGTTATCAAGTTGCGTTGCATTTTCATATCAAACTTCAAATTTTGTGTTAAAATCACTTGATGGACAACCGTTAAAATTTTGATAACAGAACAATACACAATTTCAAAACTTACACGCACGATAGATAAAAACGTGAACGGCAGGATTCGAACCTGCGCGGGCAAAGCCCACATGATTTCTAGTCATGCCCGATAACCACTCCGGCACGTCCACTCGTATAAGAAAATAGACCTAGCCATATACTATTCACTTTCATAAATGTTGGTTTTCAGTGAGAAGTAGATGAGTCGTCTAAGCATGACTAAATTTATCAACTAGATGAAAAAGATTAAAACCATATATAGTGCATGTTCGGCTATCTTTATGTTTCAAGAATTATAACAAATTTTCTAAATTCAATTTTTGTTTTTGTTTTTTTGAAGAGCTCCTTTGTTGATATAGTTTAGATCTACTGACCTATATGCATGTAAAACTGATATGTGGGCTATGATGGTTTAAATTATTGAAAAATGAAGGCATAAAAATCGTGAAAGAGAGTGGCAAAGGGTTTTTTTTGACTACGCTTGTTGAAACGTTGACGATTTGAAAGCATTAACAACGAGCCTTTAAATATAATTCTGCATATACAACTTTATTTTATCTTTACCAAACTCTATGCTGATCATATGGGTTTTTAAAGCATAGAAAATAGGAAAGCTCAAAGTCTTTTTACTTAGTGTACTATATAAAATCATTTCTTATGCTATCCGAAATTGAAAAACCTAAAACATACAAAACTAGTGAAAATTCGATCAAAAGTTTTTGTTTAAGTTTTCTTTTCTTGCTAGCGTGTACTGGTTAGATCCGATATTCAAAAAGTAAATGTCAAAACGTGGGAGAAAATTCCGACCTACCGGATTCGAACCAGTGACCTAAGGATATTCTGCTTCAACTACAGTCCTCCGCTCTACCAACTGAGCTAAGGTCGGATTGTATTATACATGATGCATGTGTTTTTCTCTAATTAATTTACGAACACAATGATTGGCACAAATTTAGAGTACACGAAATGAAAAAGGCTTTAGCCCATAAGATCCGACCTACCGGATTCGAACCAGTGACCTAAGGATAATCTGCTTCGACTACAGTCCTCCGCTCTACCAACTGAGCTAAGGTCGGTTTTTTATTAGGACATTATACGCATGTAGATGATTTAACATAGCACTTCTAATCGATTTTAAAAGTATGTGGAAGAGTAGTAGAAAAAAGGTGAGTTAGTAACTTTGACGTTATCAAGTTGCGTTGCATTTTCATATCAAACTTAAAATTTTGTGTTAAAATCACTTGATGGACAACCGTTAAAATTTTGATAACAGAACAATACACAATTTCAAAACTTACACGCACGATAGATAAAAACGTGAACGGCAGGATTCGAACCTGCGCGGGCAAAGCCCACATGATTTCTAGTCATGCCCGATAACCACTCCGGCACGTCCACTCGTATAAGAAAATAGACCTAGCCATATACTATTCACTTTCATAAATGTTGGTTTTCAGTGAGAAGTAGATGAGTCGTCTAAGCATGACTAAATTTATCAACTAGATGAAAAAGATTAAAACCATATATAGTGCATGTTCGGCTATCTTTATGTTTCAAGAATTATAACAAATTTTCTAAATTCAATTTTTGTTTTTGTTTTTTTGAAGAGCTCCTTTGTTGATATAGTTTAGATCTACTGACCTATATGCATGTAAAACTGATATGTGGGCTATGATGGTTTAAATTATTGAAAAATGAAGGCATAAAAATCGTGAAAGAGAGTGGCAAAGGGTTTTTTTCACTACGCTTGTTGAAACGTTGACGATTTGAAAGCATTAACAACGAGCCTTTAAATATAATTCTGCATATACAACTTTATTTTATCTTTACCAAACTCTATGCTGATCATATGGGGTTTTAAAGCATAGAAAATAGGAAAGCTCAAAGTCTTTTTACTTAGTGTACTATATAAAATCATTTCTTATGCTATCCGAAATTGAAAAACCTAAAACATACAAAACTAGTGAAAATTCGATCAAAAGTTTTTGTTTAAGTTTTCTTTTCTTGCTAGCGTGTACTGGTTAGATCCGATATTCAAAAAGTAAATGTCAAAACGTGGGAGAAAATTCCGACCTACCGGATTCGAACCAGTGACCTAAGGATATTCTGCTTCAACTACAGTCCTCCGCTCTACCAACTGAGCTAAGGTCGGATTGTATTATACATGATGCATGTGTTTTTCTCTAATTAATTTACGAACACAATGATTGGCACAAATTTAGAGTACACGAAATGAAAAAGGCTTTAGCCCATAAGATCCGACCTACCGGATTCGAACCAGTGACCTAAGGATAATCTGCTTCGACTACAGTCCTCCGCTCTACCAACTGAGCTAAGGTCGGTTTTTTTATTAGGACATTATACGCATGTAGATGATTTAACATAGCACTTCTAATCGATTTTAAAAGTATGTGGAAGAGTAGTAGAAAAAAGGTGAGTTAGTAACTTTGACGTTATCAAGTTGCGTTGCATTTTCATATCAAACTTAAAATTTTGTGTTAAAATCACTTGATGGACAACCGTTAAAATTTTGATAACAGAACAATACACAATTTCAAAACTTACACGCACGATAGATAAAAACGTGAACGGCAGGATTCGAACCTGCGCGGGCAAAGCCCACATGATTTCTAGTCATGCCCGATAACCACTCCGGCACGTCCACTCGTATAAGAAAATAGACCTAGCCATATACTATTCACTTTCATAAATGTTGGTTTTCAGTGAGAAGTAGATGAGTCGTCTAAGCATGACTAAATTTATCAACTAGATGAAAAAGATTAAAACCATATATAGTGCATGTTCGGCTATCTTTATGTTTCAAGAATTATAACAAATTTTCTAAATTCAATTTTTGTTTTTGTTTTTTTGAAGAGCTCCTTTGTTGATATAGTTTAGATCTACTGACCTATATGCATGTAAAACTGATATGTGGGCTATGATGGTTTAAATTATTGAAAAATGAAGGCATAAAAATCGTGAAAGAGAGTGGCAAAGGGTTTTTTTCACTACGCTTGTTGAAACGTTGACGATTTGAAAGCATTAACAACGAGCCTTTAAATATAATTCTGCATATACAACTTTATTTTATCTTTACCAAACTCTATGCTGATCATATGGGGTTTTAAAGCATAGAAAATAGGAAAGCTCAAAGTCTTTTTACTTAGTGTACTATAAAATCATTTCTTATGCTATCCGAAATTGAAAAACCTAAAACCTACAAAACTAGTGAAAATTCGATCAAAAGTTTTTGTTTAAGTTTTCTTTTCTTGCTAGCGTGTACTGGTTAGATCCGATATTCAAAAAAGTAAATGTCAAAACGTGGGAGAAAATTCCGACCTACCGGATTCGAACCAGTGACCTAAGGATATTCTGCTTCAACTACAGTCCTCCGCTCTACCAACTGAGCTAAGGTCGGATTGTATTATACATGATGCATGTGTTTTTCTCTAATTAATTTACGAACACAATGATTGGCACAAATTTAGAGTACACGAAATGAAAAAGGCTTTAGCCCATAAGATCCGACCTACCGGATTCGAACCAGTGACCTAAGGATAATCTGCTTCGACTACAGTCCTCCGCTCTACCAACTGAGCTAAGGTCGGTTTTTTTATTAGGACATTATACGCATGTAGATGATTTAACATAGCACTTCTAATCGATTTTAAAAGTATGTGGAAGAGTAGTAGAAAAAAGGTGAGTTAGTAACTTTGACGTTATCAAGTTGCGTTGCATTTTCATATCAAACTTAAAATTTTGTGTTAAAATCACTTGATGGACAACCGTTAAAATTTTGATAACAGAACAATACACAATTTCAAAACTTACACGCACGATAGATAAAAACGTGAACGGCAGGATTCGAACCTGCGCGGGCAAAGCCCACATGATTTCTAGTCATGCCCGATAACCACTCCGGCACGTCCACTCGTATAAGAAAATAGACCTAGCCATATACTATTCACTTTCATAAATGTTGGTTTTCAGTGAGAAGTAGATGAGTCGTCTAAGCATGACTAAATTTATCAACTAGATGAAAAAGATTAAAACCATATATAGTGCATGTTCGGCTATCTTTATGTTTCAAGAATTATAACAAATTTTCTAAATTCAATTTTTGTTTTTGTTTTTTTGAAGAGCTCCTTTGTTGATATAGTTTAGATCTACTGACCTATATGCATGTAAAACTGATATGTGGGCTATGATGGTTTAAATTATTGAAAAATGAAGGCATAAAAATCGTGAAAGAGAGTGGCAAAGGGTTTTTTTCACTACGCTTGTTGAAACGTTGACGATTTGAAAGCATTAACAACGAGCCTTTAAATATAATTCTGCATATACAACTTTATTTTATCTTTACCAAACTCTATGCTGATCATATGGGGTTTTAAAGCATAGAAAATAGGAAAGCTCAAAGTCTTTTTACTTAGTGTACTATAAAATCATTTCTTATGCTATCCGAAATTGAAAAACCTAAAACCTACAAAACTAGTGAAAATTCGATCAAAAGTTTTTGTTTAAGTTTTCTTTTCTTGCTAGCGTGTACTGGTTAGATCCGATATTCAAAAAGTAAATGTCAAAACGTGGGAGAAAATTCCGACCTACCGGATTCGAACCAGTGACCTAAGGATATTCTGCTTCAACTACAGTCCTCCGCTCTACCAACTGAGCTAAGGTCGGATTGTATTATACATGATGCATGTGTTTTTCTCTAATTAATTTACGAACACAATGATTGGCACAAATTTAGAGTACACGAAATGAAAAAGGCTTTAGCCCATAAGATCCGACCTACCGGATTCGAACCAGTGACCTAAGGATAATCTGCTTCGACTACAGTCCTCCGCTCTACCAACTGAGCTAAGGTCGGTTTTTTTATTAGGACATTATACGCATGTAGATGATTTAACATAGCACTTCTAATCGATTTTAAAAGTATGTGGAAGAGTAGTAGAAAAAAGGTGAGTTAGTAACTTTGACGTTATCAAGTTGCGTTGCATTTTCATATCAAACTTAAAATTTTGTGTTAAAATCACTTGATGGACAACCGTTAAAATTTTGATAACAGAACAATACACAATTTCAAAACTTACACGCACGATAGATAAAAACGTGAACGGCAGGATTCGAACCTGCGCGGGCAAAGCCCACATGATTTCTAGTCATGCCCGATAACCACTCCGGCACGTCCACTCGTATAAGAAAATAGACCTAGCCATATACTATTCACTTTCATAAATGTTGGTTTTCAGTGAGAAGTAGATGAGTCGTCTAAGCATGACTAAATTTATCAACTAGATGAAAAAGATTAAAACCATATATAGTGCATGTTCGGCTATCTTTATGTTTCAAGAATTATAACAAATTTTCTAAATTCAATTTTTGTTTTTGTTTTTTTGAAGAGCTCCTTTGTTGATATAGTTTAGATCTACTGACCTATATGCATGTAAAACTGATATGTGGGCTATGATGGTTTAAATTATTGAAAAATGAAGGCATAAAAATCGTGAAAGAGAGTGGCAAAGGGTTTTTTTCACTACGCTTGTTGAAACGTTGACGATTTGAAAGCATTAACAACGAGCCTTTAAATATAATTCTGCATATACAACTTTATTTTATCTTTACCAAACTCTATGCTGATCATATGGGGTTTTAAAGCATAGAAAATAGGAAAGCTCAAAGTCTTTTTACTTAGTGTACTATAAAATCATTTCTTATGCTATCCGAAATTGAAAAACCTAAAACCTACAAAACTAGTGAAAATTCGATCAAAAGTTTTTGTTTAAGTTTTCTTTTCTTGCTAGCGTGTACTGGTTAGATCCGATATTCAAAAAAGTAAATGTCAAAACGTGGGAGAAAATTCCGACCTACCGGATTCGAACCAGTGACCTAAGGATATTCTGCTTCAACTACAGTCCTCCGCTCTACCAACTGAGCTAAGGTCGGATTGTATTATACATGATGCATGTGTTTTTCTCTAATTAATTTACGAACACAATGATTGGCACAAATTTAGAGTACACGAAATGAAAAAGGCTTTAGCCCATAAGATCCGACCTACCGGATTCGAACCAGTGACCTAAGGATAATCTGCTTCGACTACAGTCCTCCGCTCTACCAACTGAGCTAAGGTCGGTTTTTTATTAGGACATTATACGCATGTAGATGATTTAACATAGCACTTCTAATCGATTTTAAAAGTATGTGGAAGAGTAGTAGAAAAAAAGTGAGTTAGTAACTTTGACGTTATCAAGTTGCGTTGCATTTTCATATCAAACTTAAAATTTTGTGTTAAAATCACTTGATGGACAACCGTTAAAATTTTGATAACAGAACAATACACAATTTCAAAACTTACACGCACGATAGATAAAAACGTGAACGGCAGGATTCGAACCTGCGCGGGCAAAGCCCACATGATTTCTAGTCATGCCCGATAACCACTCCGGCACGTCCACTCGTATAAGAAAATAGACCTAGCCATATACTATTCACTTTCATAAATGTTGGTTTTCAGTGAGAAGTAGATGAGTCGTCTAAGCATGACTAAATTTATCAACTAGATGAAAAAGATTAAAACCATATATAGTGCATGTTCGGCTATCTTTATGTTTCAAGAATTATAACAAATTTTCTAAATTCAATTTTTGTTTTTGTTTTTTTGAAGAGCTCCTTTGTTGATATAGTTTAGATCTACTGACCTATATGCATGTAAAACTGATATGTGGGCTATGATGGTTTAAATTATTGAAAAATGAAGGCATAAAAATCGTGAAAGAGAGTGGCAAAGGGTTTTTTTTGACTACGCTTGTTGAAACGTTGACGATTTGAAAGCATTAACAACGAGCCTTTAAATATAATTCTGCATATACAACTTTATTTTATCTTTACCAAACTCTATGCTGATCATATGGGTTTTTAAAGCATAGAAAATAGGAAAGCTCAAAGTCTTTTTACTTAGTGTACTATATAAAATCATTTCTTATGCTATCCGAAATTGAAAAACCTAAAACATACAAAACTAGTGAAAATTCGATCAAAAGTTTTTGTTTAAGTTTTCTTTTCTTGCTAG
Source organism: Camelina laxa (assembly GCA_024034495.1). Taxonomy (NCBI): domain Eukaryota; kingdom Viridiplantae; phylum Streptophyta; class Magnoliopsida; order Brassicales; family Brassicaceae; genus Camelina; species Camelina laxa. Next base: position 2,934,799 of record CM043883.1, read on the forward strand.
CGTGTACTGGTTAGATCCGATATTCAAAAAAGTAAATGTCAAAACGTGGGAGAAAATTCCGACCTACCGGATTCGAACCAGTGACCTAAGGATATTCTGCTTCAACTACAGTCCTCCGCTCTACCAACTGAGCTAAGGTCGGATTGTATTATACATGATGCATGTGTTTTTCTCTAATTAATTTACGAACACAATGATTGGCACAAATTTAGAGTACACGAAATGAAAAAGGCTTTAGCCCATAAGATCCGACCTACCGGATTCGAACCAGTGACCTAAGGATAATCTGCTTCGACTACAGTCCTCCGCTCTACCAACTGAGCTAAGGTCGGTTTTTTATTAGGACATTATACGCATGTAGATGATTTAACATAGCACTTCTAATCGATTTTAAAAGTATGTGGAAGAGTAGTAGAAAAAAGGTGAGTTAGTAACTTTGACGTTATCAAGTTGCGTTGCATTTTCATATCAAACTTAAAATTTTGTGTTAAAATCACTTGATGGACAACCGTTAAAATTTTGATAACAGAACAATACACAATTTCAAAACTTACACGCACGATAGATAAAAACGTGAACGGCAGGATTCGAACCTGCGCGGGCAAAGCCCACATGATTTCTAGTCATGCCCGATAACCACTCCGGCACGTCCACTCGTATAAGAAAATAGACCTAGCCATATACTATTCACTTTCATAAATGTTGGTTTTCAGTGAGAAGTAGATGAGTCGTCTAAGCATGACTAAATTTATCAACTAGATGAAAAAGATTAAAACCATATATAGTGCATGTTCGGCTATCTTTATGTTTCAAGAATTATAACAAATTTTCTAAATTCAATTTTTGTTTTTGTTTTTTTGAAGAGCTCCTTTGTTGATATAGTTTAGATCTACTGACCTATATGCATGTAAAACTGATATGTGGGCTATGATGGTTTAAATTATTGAAAAATGAAGGCATAAAAATCGTGAAAGAGAGTGGCAAAGGGTTTTTTTCACTACGCTTGTTGAAACGTTGACGATTTGAAAGCATTAACAACGAGCCTTTAAATATAATTCTGCATATACAACTTTATTTTATCTTTACCAAACTCTATGCTGATCATATGGGGTTTTAAAGCATAGAAAATAGGAAAGCTCAAAGTCTTTTTACTTAGTGTACTATATAAAATCATTTCTTATGCTATCCGAAATTGAAAAACCTAAAACATACAAAACTAGTGAAAATTCGATCAAAAGTTTTTGTTTAAGTTTTCTTTTCTTGCTAGCGTGTACTGGTTAGATCCGATATTCAAAAAAGTAAATGTCAAAACGTGGGAGAAAATTCCGACCTACCGGATTCGAACCAGTGACCTAAGGATATTCTGCTTCAACTACAGTCCTCCGCTCTACCAACTGAGCTAAGGTCGGATTGTATTATACATGATGCATGTGTTTTTCTCTAATTAATTTACGAACACAATGATTGGCACAAATTTAGAGTACACGAAATGAAAAAGGCTTTAGCCCATAAGATCCGACCTACCGGATTCGAACCAGTGACCTAAGGATAATCTGCTTCGACTACAGTCCTCCGCTCTACCAACTGAGCTAAGGTCGGTTTTTTTATTAGGACATTATACGCATGTAGATGATTTAACATAGCACTTCTAATCGATTTTAAAAGTATGTGGAAGAGTAGTAGAAAAAAGTGAGTTAGTAACTTTGACGTTGTCAAGTTGCGTTGCATTTTCATATCAAACTTAAAATTTTGTGTTAAAATCACTTGATGGACAACCGTTAAAATTTTGATAACAGAACAATACACAATTTCAAAACTTACACGCACGATAGATAAAAACGTGAACGGCAGGATTCGAACCTGCGCGGGCAAAGCCCACATGATTTCTAGTCATGCCCGATAACCACTCCGGCACGTCCACTCGTATAAGAAAATAGACCTAGCCATATACTATTCACTTTCATAAATGTTGGTTTTCAGTGAGAAGTAGATGAGTCGTCTAAGCATGACTAAATTTATCAACTAGATGAAAAAGATTAAAACCATATATAGTGCATGTTCGGCTATCTTTATGTTTCAAGAATTATAACAAATTTTCTAAATTCAATTTTTGTTTTTGTTTTTTTGAAGAGCTCCTTTGTTGATATAGTTTAGATCTACTGACCTATATGCATGTAAAACTGATATGTGGGCTATGATGGTTTAAATTATTGAAAAATGAAGGCATAAAAATCGTGAAAGAGAGTGGCAAAGGGTTTTTTTCACTACGCTTGTTGAAACGTTGACGATTTGAAAGCATTAACAACGAGCCTTAAATATAATTCTGCATATACAACTTTATTTTATCTTTACCAAACTCTATGCTGATCATATGGGTTTTTAAAGCATAGAAAATAGGAAAGCTCAAAGTCTTTTTACTTAGTGTACTATAAAATCATTTCTTATGCTATCCGAAATTGAAAAACCTAAAACATACAAAACTAGTGAAAATTCGATCAATTGTTTTTGTTTAAGTTTTCTTTTCTTGCTTGCGTGTACTGGTTAGATCCGATATTCAAAAAAGTAAATGTCAATACGTGGGAGATAATTCCGACCTATCGTCCTTTAAATCTTTCGTTTTGCTTCTTGACTTTGAGCTTTCCTATTTTCTAAGCTCATAAGAAGATAACTTGTGTATATTATATAAGCTTAGACCCACATTTGAATAAATATCAGATTCTTATTGGCATTTTTTATAATGTTTTAGAAAATGAACATTTTTGCAGGGAAGATGAAAAGAATCATTTGTTTTTTTCTTGCCATATGTAGCGGAGTTCTTGTATTCTCTTGCTTACAGACTGTTTGGACTCAAGTTCACTCTAGATTGGAACCAACTTCAAGCAATACTCAACAACAACCAGTGTGAGCGGATTTTTCTCTTCACGATCAGGTATGCTTTCCAACACAGTTATCAGTTTTAAGCATAACCGAAATAAACGACGCCATGGCGATTCATCTGTCTCTGCATCTCGGCTTGTAAAGATCATAGACAAGAACGTGCGTAACCGATTTACTTCAATCAGAAACCAAGGCGATTTCACATATGATGGCGGGCTATCCATATGGTTCGCTACCCGACCTTTAACTCTCACAAGAACAAGAGCAAGAAGCTGTAGTATTATATATAGATCAATAGTCTCTATTTGTTTTAGACACATTAAATAACACAAAAGTTATAGTCATTGTAAAACAGTCTTTTTGAGTTTAAATTAATTTAAACATTCAATTGAGAAAAAATAAACATTTTTGGAAAATAATATTTTGAAATTTAAGATTTTAATTTTAAGACATTAATCTATATATGTTGTGATTTGATGTTTAAAAACGAATATATATTACTTAATTAATTAAAAAAATGTAAAATGTCTCACATAGGTCGTCAAACAATTATTACAATTAGTTCTACAAGACGTGTTGCTTTCAATGAATATTAACGAACTACACAAGTTTAAGCTATGAAGTCGTTTTATTATATTGGCACAATTTATTTAATGATTGGATTTGAAATTACGTAACCGATTTTTGAACCAAACTTAACCGAATTTTCATTCGTCTCTATTCGGCAGAATCTAAGCCAAAGAAACAAAACCAAAAACCTAGAGAACTTAACCGTTCATCCAGAGTAAATACAATGCCCAAGACTAGTTTATTTTTCAAAGATACTTTGATATTCATATCAAAAATAAGCTCTGAAAGGGTTTTGTTGAGCAAACCATATATATTCAGTGATTTTTGGTAGCCCATAAGTCATAAGAAATTAGGCTACTTGTGAGTGTTTTAAAATATTTCTTGAGAGTAATAACATCCCATAGTCCATAGATAAACTATCCACGTTTTATACGAAGTATATATCAGAAAAAAAATTTTGCATCAACCGAATTTGGATACCGCGTTAGCTAATCACGTGGCAGGATGATAGTCCACGTCTCAGTTTTTCATATATGAGCCATGCATGTATGGGTTAGTTTATGCAGTCTTTGGTAGAGACTTTATTGGCGCAAACTCAAACTCACATGTCACATGATTCACATCGTAGGTAACCAAAGCTGGATAGAGAAAATTTAGTTTACGTACTCGTATATATCGATCGGAATATACTAGCTGTTTGGGATAAACAATATTGGAGAAATCAACACCGGTGCTCGGTTTTTTTTTTTTCAATTATATACTATTATAATTTCCTATTTAAAGCTCGTGTTTACTAATCATTCACTACACTTTTATTCTGCTGTAATGTTTTTTTTTGCCATGTAATGCAATAAACCTGACGGTTACTTCCGGTAACTAAAAACATCATCATCAGCATTCATCACCCTCACATGTTGGACCTTACACATTCCCATGATTTTCTGTATAATGTAATTGCAATGCAAGGCAAGACATCTCTCTCTCTATTGTCTCTCACCATAAAAATGTAATGAAAACATTAAAGAACTTTCACTACCTACCACTTGATACCTCCATCTCCTCTTCTTCTCTAATTATTACCTTCCACCAGATCTCTCAGTGCCCACATTTCAAAGTTTTCTCCTATTTTAAAAATCTTTTATTTGTTTTATTTTCTCCTCTTCTTCATATTAAACCCCATAAATTTAATATATTCGTTTCAATTGTCTCTATTCACTGGCTGGCCCAGAGTGTTTATTTGGATATGTTTTTTACAGTTTTAGTGTAGTTGTTGTAGTTACATGACAGCTCCTTACAAGCTTAGATCTCCATAGTCCTTTCCTTATCCTCCTTCCACATTGACACTTGCCTTAAGAAGAAGGCCAAAGAAAGGTCTTGTCTCTTTGTCTGAGCTGTTCACTTTCTTGATTTCTTGCTTCTTGGATTTGCTTCTTTACGGTTTTTCTCCTGAATTTTTTCTAAGTGTTTTCTTTCTTTTCTCAAATTTGGATTATGCCTTTGGTTATAGGATCTGGAATTCTTTCTTCTTCAAGATTAGTAAATGGGTGTTAATTCTTTTAAGATCTGAAACATCAAGATCAGGTAATTAAACATTAAATTCTTATCTGCTTTGGTACTTACTCTGTATGTATTGTCTGATTATATATATTTAAGACCAACATTATTGCTCGTGTTCTTTAATATTCACTTGAGTTTAGCTACTTCTGTTTGTCCTTTTGTGTGTTTTCCTGGGAATATTTTGTCTCTCTGTGAGTAAATTTCAATGTGGACAAACATTGGACCACAAACACAAACTTAAAGACTCTCTTCATTAATCTCATAGCATTCTCATGTATAAACTTGGACTATGTTTATCTCAACAAGATTTTTGAAATTTATGTAAATTTTAGGAAAAAAATGGGAGGTGACTTGAAAAGCCAGCTATCTAGAGAGAGCTCTGTCTTTGGACTTAAGGTTTGGGAAGTAATTGGGATAGCTGTTGCTTTACTCATCATAACCATCCTCTCTGTTCTTTCGTTTTGTCTCACTTCGAAAAAGAAATCAAGAAGATCAAAAACCGGTCTTCCCGTCATTCAAACTCCTACGGTCTCCAAGGAAATCAGAGAAGTGAGAGTTGAGCATGTCTCAGCAAGTAACTTTGCTCCTGGTGAAGGCATTCTTCTCACTATTCAGGACAAAAATAACAAAGACGCAGAGAAAGTAATGGTTCATTTGGATATGGGGAAGAAGAGAAGTAGTAGTGGCCGGTCAGGCTCGTTTCATCATTTAGAGATCATAGATAAACTTTCTGAGTCGGCTGAAGAAGTGTCAGCTTCTTCATCATTGTATAAAGTTGCAACTCCATCTCCATTGTCTGGTTTGCCTGAGTCTCACCTTGGCTGGGGACACTGGTTTACACTGAGAGATCTTGATATAGCAACTAACAGATTCTCAAAGGAGAATGTGATTGGTGAAGGCGGTTACGGTGTTGTCTACAGAGGAGTGTTACTCAATGGAACTCCTGTTGCAGTTAAAAAGATTTTTAACCAGTTGTGAGTGGTCATTGTTACAAGAATTTCAAATTTCTTTTAACATTTTTTTCGTTTTGGGTTTAGTTTGATTGATTAGTTTTGTAGGGGACAAGCTGAAAAGGAGTTTCGAGTCGAGGTTGATGCTATCGGTCATGTGCGGCACAAGAACTTGGTCCGGCTTCTTGGTTACTGCATTGAAGGCACACACAGGTACGTGAATATTTTTCTAAATTAGGGGGAAGAAGCCAAATATGTGAGTTAATACTAAGATGAGTGGAGATTGTTATTAGGATATTGGTTTATGAGTACGTGAACAATGGAAACTTAGAACAATGGCTTCACGGAGGAATGAGACAGCATGGATATCTAACTTGGGAAGCTAGGATGAAGGTTCTCATAGGCACATCGAAAGCGTAATCAAGCAACATCAATCGTTTAACCTGTTTTGAAATTTTTTCTTCTAGTATACTGATCAATGATCCTCTGTGTAGTCTTGCATATCTACATGAAGCAATAGAGCCAAAGGTAGTGCATAGAGACATCAAGTCAAGCAACATACTGATCAATGACGAGTTCAATGCAAAGGTTTCAGATTTTGGCCTTGCCAAGTTGCTCGGCGCTGGGAAAAGTCATGTGACAACTAGAGTGATGGGCACATTCGGGTGAGAAGCTTATAAAATTTAAAGCAATCAAGAAGTCTTAAGTATCAACGCTAAATGCTTTTTGTGGACGTGTTGTAGGTACGTTGCTCCTGAATATGCAAACACAGGGCTGTTAAATGAGAAGAGTGATGTCTACAGCTTCGGTGTTGTTCTCTTAGAAGCAATCACAGGAAGAGACCCTGTGGATTATGGCCGTCCTGCTCATGAGGTAATAAACTATTTTCATTTGGTTTAATGAGTTTCCAGAGCAAACCAACACCAGAGTATTGTAGGTGAACCTAGTGGACTGGTTGAAAATGATGGTTGGAACAAGGCGATCAGAAGAAGTAGTGGATCCAAACATAGAGGTTAAGCCGCCTACAAGATCCTTAAAACGAGCCCTTTTGACGGCTCTAAGATGCGTTGATCCAGATGCGGACAAGCGGCCAAAAATGAGCCAAGTTGTACGTATGCTTGAGTCTGAAGAATATCCCATTCCAAGAGAGGTTAGTGTACTAACAAGTGATTTATTCGAACAGAGACCATAATAGGTGTTGGTTATAACTGGAATTATGTTTCTTTCAGGACCGAAGGCGTCCTAGAACGCGAGAGGGGAGTATGGAGATAAATTCAGACACTGACATGAGTACTCCAGTTTCAAGATCACAGAGCAAGAGACAATAATCTGAGTAATTTATCAATCTGCGTAAGCTTTCAATGCGCTTCATGATTATGAGCTATTCTTTGAACTTGTTCTTTTAAATTTTGTGTTATTTTTTTACTGGTTTTGAATTGAGAGGAGTAGACCATAGAGGATTGTTTGTACATGGAAACTTGGTTTGTATTTGGAGCTACTATATCAAAATAATATATTGGTGTGTATAGTATTATTGCATCAGCTCTTCACACTCTACTCTACTAAAGTCACATGGCAACCATTGAAAACAAATTCGCCCACTAACTAACCAAAATAATCCATTCACTCCAAAGACAAGTGTTTACCAATACGATCAAGTAACACTAATTCACGTTGTCCTCTAAAGTAGTACAAATATTCATTTATCTTGTTTTTCTTTAGGGCGTACAAGAAATTTTCAAATACAAAAAAAATAAAACATCTGGTCTCGTAGCTCAGTTGGTTAGAGCGTTGGTCTTATGAGCCGAAGGTCGCGGGTTCGAGCCCCGCCGAGACCAAGATAAGATTTTAAGTTTTTCATGTTACAATTACCAATTTTAAGTCTTGCCAATGCGTGCTTAAAGAGATCAAAATGACCTTGGGTTACAGTATCAATCTCTCTCTTTAATGGAATTTACAAATATAACCATTTTATCTATTTTCCTCTAATTTTACTCACTTTGAAAGTTTTGCCAATTCATTTTGTGTAGGATTTTCTGGTGTCTCCGTTACACGTTCTGTCATAAGCTCCACTGTAAGCACCTCCTTTATGGCGTCAACCATCACCAGATCACACTCTTCTCGCCGGATCACACTATCTATGTTGTATATTCATTGCCATCATTGATGCGGACAAGAAATTTAAAATGTGAGGAATGAGACATTTGGTCCCATAGCTTAGTTGGTTAGAACTTTGGTCTATTGAGTCGAAGGTCGCGGGTTCGAGCCCATCAAGACCAAATTATGATACCAATCACTCTATTTTTGACGGATTTTACAAATATATCCATCTTATGTATTTTCTTCCAAAGTCAGTACTCATTTTGAAAGCTTTGCCATAACACATTGGTGCAGGATTTTAATTTTACGGTGTCTCCAGACCCGGCCCGGAGCTAACGCTGGTAAAGCTAGGACTTTAGGCAGCAGATAGTAATAATTTAATTTAGGGATATTATATTGTTAAGGACTCGTGTGGTACAGTGGTATAAACTCCCATATACGATTTAAAGATGAGTGGTTAGATGCCATGTGGTGCATTTTTTATAAAAATATTTTGTTTTCTTTGTTTAGCATGGAAAAAAAAATTTACTTTAGGTACCAATATAACTTGCGCCGGTCCTGTGTCTCCTTTACACGTTTCGGCATAGGCTCCATTGTAACCACCTCTTATTTTTAATCACACTCCTTCCCAAAAAATTTGCTACTATGATAACTATCTTCATGGATGTCATGCACTTTCTATTGGAGTTTGAATGTGATGAAATCTACATTTTCTAAATGTTAATCTACGAATTTCATGTAATTTTTTTTTCATGCAATGAATTCTTTACTTTTAACATGTTATTTTGCTTAACTCGCTAAATCCTTCAATTTAGCACGCAATCTAACAAAAAAATAAAACTCACTAATTTTTATAATGTAGCACGTAATTCCATTAGATACCCTTGTCAATATTACATATTTCATGCTATTTTATCAACTCTGGCCCGTTTTCTATCACCAAAAACACGATTGGAGACCAATGACTATACATATTTCATGTCATTTAAAAAAAAAAATGAATTTTTAAAATAGCACGAGTAAATAACACTTGAGTTCTTCTTGATAGTATGATGTTTTTCCATAATTCATGTTTTATTTATAAAATCCGTTAGATCTCCTCTCTCATCCTCTTCTGTCAATGCCGTACTTCTCCATGTTTTTTACAGTAAATATCCATCTTGAGAGGTTTACTCTTCTTCTCACAGGAGTTTTTTTCACTCTTTATAAGGGACTTAGTTAAATGTGTTGACTTCTATATTTTAGGATTTTTTCCATTGATGTTATTTCGTGGTTAATACTTTTTAAAGAGAATTGACGTGTTTTTAATCTTAAACAATAAAAGTATTAATAGACTAAATGTCCCAAATAGATTTTTAAATTTATATATATGTACAGTTTACTTCGAATTAAAATAAATAAATCCGACTTTTAACGTAACTAGTTTTATAAACGCTTTCAAATATGCTACTATCCCAGTTCACCTTAAGCCGATACTAAAAACACCATACCGGTCCATGAGTCCAGAGTCAACTCAACCTTCCCAATTAGATAAATGAAAGAATAAGAAAAGAAAAAAAGAAAAAAGTAATAGTAAATGACCAAAGGAAAATGGAATTGCAAATAGAATCAAAAATCAATTTGCCTAGCCACACTTTTGGACTTCAGAGGCATAAGAATGGGAAAAGGGGGACTCAACCTATCGGACAAGTTGAAATTTAGAGAAAAGTGAAGCTAACAGACTTATCATATATAGGTTTTAGGGGTTGGGACTGTAGAGCCTTATACAAACAAAAAGATTGTCCAATGCTTTAAGCTTGTGTGACCACATTTCACCTATCACAAAACCAAATTACTCCCGGTATTTTGTCCGACATTTTTACGTTGTTGAATTGTTGCAAAGAGGAAGCTCTCCTTTGTTAACTCTTTAAAAAGACTAAATACAGAAAGACTAAAAAATTCATTTTTTTCGTAAAAATAATCGTTTTTTCCTTCGAGTCAATAAGGTAAACGGTATATGGACTAGATAAATCAGAATTAACTAGGTTAATTCATTAATTGCAAACCTTACCAAATTGGTCATAAGTAATTTTTTCCTAGCAAAAAACATTAATTGGCCTAAGGGTTACCAACTTACTCCAAAAGGACTAATTAGTAACAAATAATTTATTTTATAAAATATTATTTAAAGCCATAAAAATAATTTTAAAATTATAAGCTGCTCCGTATATTTTTATTCATTGGTAGAAAAATGTTATTTTACATGGTGACATGATTTGCCCCCAAAAAAAAAATATATCGTCATGATTAAATAAGGACAATTATGTGTGACGGCAAAGTATAGTTTTATCATTTTTATTTCATCGAAAATATAATTTTATTTATGAGTGAAGAAAATCATAATACATCTGTTTGTACATCCACATCAGTGGAGAAAACCAACTGGAATAGAAATTACATTAGAGACACCCATGTTTTGCTAATATATGAGCTACATCATTACATGTTCTTTTAACAAAGAGAAACTCGATATATTGAAAATAAGAAGCCCAAAAAATTATATCATGGTAAAGACCATCAATTGAGATATCATATGTTTGTCCGTTGATTATCTTAACGAGTTTTTCACAGTTTCCTTCGAAACAAACTGACGTGAGTTTCATCAAACCATGCAAAAAAAAGAAGTAATTTTCACAATTTTACGACTTTACCTTAAAGTTATATGATATAACAAATGCTACATTTGGGATATATAATATATTAATCCTAAGAAACAAATGTAAAAATAGTTAATTAATCATCCATAAAGTCAACATAAAATAGCAAAAACTGCTAATCCATTAATAGTGTGTTGAGACCACTTTAGCAATCCATCTTATGAAAGTAATAAATTGGTATGATCCATATATATAATATATGCATATAATGAAATACAATGCATAAAACATCAAAGATATCATGTCACTTAGACAAAACAATAAACATAATTTGTCCTGCCTTAACCAATAAAGTATCTAAAAAAAGTTCAGAAAACAAGTTCAACATCCATTTGGTAAAATAATATATTATTGTAGAATATACGTTTGGTAAAAATGTATCTCTAACCTTAAAAACCTTTTTTACCTTGAGGCAAAAAATATACATTAATTCTTTAGGCTCTCTTTTTCATATGCTTGACAACCTCTCCATTCCTCGCGTGTGAGACAATTTGGCTAAACCTATGAAAAACCCTAAAGTCTATACATATGCATAGGAACAAGGTAATACACTCCATTACTCTTTTTATTGTTTATTCTCTTAGATTCTAAGTATACCTTAACAATTAATGCATTATATATACATGTATATTTTTCACCATTCTTCAATCTTCATCTCCAAAAACATTCACAAATAAAATGACGTTACTTAATTCACTCTTCTATGCATTCTTCTTAATCTCATTCTTATTGATTCGTATTTCTCACAACATGTATATAAGTCCATCACCGGCTCCAAATCCGGCTTACGATGATTACGACAATATTGCGCCACCCGTCTTTGACGTGACTTCGTTTGGAGCCATCGGAGATTGCGCGACAGACGACACGTCAGCATTTAAGATGGCATGGGACAGTGCATGTATGACCACAGGGTCTAAGTCTTCTCTGCTTCTTGTCCCTGACACTTTCTGTTTCTTGGTCAAGCCAACCAGCTTCAATGGTCCTTGCAGAACCCAACTTGTACTACAAGTAAGCTAATTTTGATAACATACCTTTAATGTTGTGTTTATAGTTTCATGAACAGATTTTTTCTTCCTTATAGATCGACGGGTTCATTGTGTCGCCGGATGGACCGAGGTCATGGCCGTCGAATTACCAGAGGCAGTGGATGATGTTTTACAGAGTGAATGGATTATCAATTCAAGGCTCTGGTTTTATCAATGGCCGTGGCCAAAAATGGTGGAACCTTCCTTGCAAACCTCACAAGGGCCCAAACGGAACGACCCAAGCGGGTCCTTGTGACAGTCCTGTGGTTAGTCAATGTTTCACAATCACATTTTATGTTATATATGTCATAATTAGTGAATTATGAGTACAAATGAATTAATCTCAGGCGTTTAGGATATTTCAGAGCTCCAAAGTGAGAATCAAAGGGCTTAACTTCATGAACAGTGCTCAGTTCCATGTAAGGTTTGACAATTGCAGTGACGTGGTTGTAGATTCCGTGACCATCAAGGCACCAGCTTCTAGTCCCAACACTGATGGGATCCACATTGAGAACACACATAATGTTCAAATTCACAATTCTGTGATTTCCAATGGTATATAATTCACATTTTTGCAGTAATTAGTTGATTTCAGTCAGTTTTATGTTTCTTATGATCTGGTATGATGTAACAGGAGATGATTGTATTTCAATCGGAGCCGGCTGCTATAATGTCGATATAAAGAATGTAACGTGCGGTCCAAGCCATGGAATTAGGTACCTCTTTCATAATTCCCATTAATTTTTTCCATCTGCCAAACTCTAATGTTGCCTCTCATAGAGTAGGGTTAGATTTTTAGCCTTTAGGCTCTGTTTTCTCAGAAAGTTTTGTTTTGTTTTCTGGTTTGAAGTGTGAACAACGAACTTATGGGTAATGTTGCAGCATAGGCAGCCTTGGAGTCCACAACTCACAGGCTTATGTCTCGAACATAACAGTGACTAACTCAACTATATGGAACTCAGACAACGGTGTCCGGATCAAGACATGGCAAGGAGGGTCAGGCTCGGTTTCAAGAATTGTGTTCAGTAACATTTTGATGGTGAACGTTCGTAACCCTATAATGATAGACCAGTACTACTGCCAAATCAAGAACTGTGCTAACCAAACCAGCGCAGTCATTATTAGCGATGTTCTGTATACAAATATCAAAGGGACTTACGACCTGAGAAGCCCACCGATGCATTTTGGTTGCAGCGACTCTGTCCCCTGTACTAACCTGAGACTCATGGATGTGGACCTGTTTCCTTCCAAAGGCCAGCTTTTGGAAAACCCGTTCTGCTGGAATGCGTATGGAAGCATGCAGATTACAGTGCCACCTGTTTATTGCCTGCTTGAGGCACTTCCAGACTGATGAACAGTTTCTGTTCATCAACTTGTAATCAGATTCAGAACATATATGAACACAAAAATGTAAGGGTAGATTCGATGTCAGTAAAGAGTATCGAAGAAATTAGTCTAAAGCTGAGCTATTGTCCTGAAAGTCTGTAACTTTTTAGAATACACACTACATTCGGTTGTGATAGGCTAAAAGAAGCCAATCGAGTTTGTAACATAAGAATATAAGAGATACTTTGCAAGTAGGAATAGTTACTGTGAGCGTCGAAAAGAAGAGGATCTTTAAACACAGATTCATAAAAGGTTAGTACTTAGTAATATGACCAAAAGATGCAACTTTTCCAAATTCTAAATCCATTGAGAGTAGGCATATATCATATTTCATTTCATTAAGCGAACACATTTGAAGAAGAAAATGAATGTGGTTTCCGAAACATGAAAGACGTGATGCATATATGAGAGTTGATAGTAGAGAAGTGAACTTATATTCCATTTATTGATAGGCAAATTTTTGGTGGGGAGACAAATCAGTCCATGACGAGCATTTCATGAACAAGAATATCCACATTTGGGATAACATTACTTGCAAACAGAAGCGAGTACCTCCAGCAGAGAAACTGTGAATCTCATCTGGGTTTCTTCATCCACGGCAACGAAAAGAGGAACGTGAACAAAGAGTGACTTGGTCTTATTCTGCTCCGCAAATCTCAGAGAGTGGTAATAGACATAGTTGCACACAAATCGACCTGCATCATCTGATGATATCACTTCAAAGCCCTTATTCCCCAACGCCTTTGTTATATCTCCAACTGGAAGAGTTGTCTGCAAATCATACACAACACTTGGATTCAACATAAAAACAAGAATGGCCAATTCTGCAGACCAAAAGGTTAAGAGACACAGAGACAAGGAGACAGTATCAACATACCTTTCTTACAGTTGTGATTGGACCATCAGAAGGAACAATTGGCAAATTCTGCAAACCACAAGAGTGTTTAAAGGAACTAAACAACTAACCAAACAAGAACAACCAAAGGTGAGTCAAACAAAAACCTGAGGTTTCCAACCCAATTCATCAGGGCAACGAAAAGTCGCTTCATTCACTGCTTGTTGCTCAATAGCAAATTTCGTAGCTCCGCTATTAACTCCAAAGTGAACCTAAAGGCATATACATCAGAAATGAGTTTCTTCAACACATAAATCAAATCTAGTACTCAAACACTTAGTTTAACCAACTAACTAACCCAGATGGTTTTTCCAGTCAGTGACTCTGATTCCTCCGTTTTAACAGCAGATTGTAGCAACTGATAAAGAGAGGCCACAGCTCCTTGACCAGCGGTCTCGAGCACCGTACAGCTTCCAAGAATCACATCTTTCGACACACTATTCTTTGCCAAATATTCTTTCAAGTTGTTTGCCATTTTCTCAGTAGGATTCTCAGCAACTCCATGGAACTTCTTGAACCCTGTGATATGAATCGTCACACCCGTTGGTCCTTCAGAACCCATTAATACAACTGAAACAAAAACTTATCTGTCAGAGAGACATTGGATACAGGACACTGACAGTGCCTCTATCCTATAAACAACACCAGCCAGATTTAGAACAATCAGACTTAATGAAACTATAAAAGACGATACGAGTCCAGATCTCAACAAGGTATAAAATTAAAAAAGTTGTATGACTTTATCAAAGTTTGCAGCTTTTTCAATTTCCGTACGAACCCAACTGATTTAAACGATAAAAAGATCAAAACTTTCAGAAGTCTGATCATCAAATACTAAGTACACTAATGGATTAAATAACGGAAGAAAGAACCAAATCGAAGATTTTTAAAAACACCCAATATAGAAAAACTGGTTTCAAAAGATGGGCAGATGATCAAGAAACGTGAAGGTCGAAACTTTTTACCTTAGAGAAAACAGATACTGGAACCTGAGAGACGATGAACAGAATTGAAAGCTTTGTGGGTCTGTCTCTTCGAGTGGAATCAATCGATTTGCCTGTAAAATCTGAGAGACAGAGAGAGAGAGGAGATGTGACTCAACAACCAGTCTTTGGCCTTATCCAATCAATTGGAACCTAACTTTTAATCATGTTCCACTTTGGACGGAAGTTTGATAATCACAGAACAAGACACAAGAGGGTACATATGTTTAGTATTCTTTATTGATGTAACAAAAGTGGTAGGTCACGTCCCAAAGAAGATAATAAGAACAAAACAGCAATGATTCAATTATTAGACTGATAATTGCAAGATGATATGATTGAGTTTGTTTGTGCATTGATATGTGTGAAACATTCTTTTTAAACTATAGTAATAATAATACACAAATCTGAACTAAACCAATGAATTTGAACCGAAATAAACCAATAGCAATGGACCAATCTCACCAATAATCTCTACAAGAACACTCCCCATTGTTGAAATGGTGGAATCTGTTTGCATCTCTTAGAATGATCTCTCTTTCTGTCACTTTAGAAATGAGTTTGATGGCAGAGTGGCAATCTCCACAGACTCTGAGGTTCTTCATGACCCGAATAGGTACTCCTTCAGGTAGCTTTAAAAGTCCATAAGCAACTGCAAGTCTCTCGCTGTGACGGCTTAAGCTATCCACTTTCTCCTCCTCGTCTACATCGTGCAACACATGGCTGCAATCAGGACTATAGCCAGCTTCTCTCAATAATCCATCGGTTTTCTCCAATACCATTAATATCATAGCCTGCTCCGGATGGTTTCTTATACCTCCGCGTGTGAACATGTGCACTTTTTTCTCTACCTCAATCCAGCTACAACCAGGGAATTTACTTACACTCTTCGTCCTCATGTTTTTTCTCATTTCTGCAACATCTTCCCACTTGGATCGAGATGCATTTATGCTAGATAGCAAAACGTATGGACCAGCGTTTTCTGGTTCAATCTCAAACAGTTTCTTTGCAGCAACTTCAGCTAAATCTAGTCGTGAGTGAGTTTTACATGCTCCCAACAGAGCACCCCAAACTGTAGCATCTGGCTTTACGGTCATATTTTCGATCAATTTCATTGCCTCATCTACCCGTCCTGCACGCCCAAGCATATCCACCGTGCAAGAATAATGCTCAACCGCTGGTGTCACACAAAACTTTGATTCCATTGATTCAAATATCTCAAGCCCTTCCTTGACTTTTCCAGCATAGCTACATGCTGTCAGAATCGCTATCAAGGTCACTTTGTTTGGCACGGTACCAGACGATGACATCTCATGGAAAACCTTAAGAGCTTCCTCTCCTAAACCGTGCGATGCATAACCAGAAATGATTGAATTCCACATGATTATATCCTCTTTTGAGGGAAACCTGTCGAATACTAGCTTAGCTTTTGTAAGCTCACCACATTTGACATACATGGTCATCAAAACAGAGGCAACATACACATCAACATCAAACTGACATCTCACCAAATGAGCATGGATCTGTCTACCATATTGGAGACTTGCTAAAGATGCACACGCCGAAAGAATACTGATCAAAGAAGTATAGCTTGGTTTAACTCCTTGTCTCTGCATCTGAACAAACAAATCAATAGCCTCCAATTCAAAACCTTTTCTTTCATAAGCTTTGATCATTCCTCGCCAAGTAGCATCATCTCTATCATTCATTTGATCAAAAACCCTCCTCGCTTTTGCTATCTCTCCTTGCTCTCCTAACCCAACAATCATAGCATTACACGCAATAACCGGCTTCATCGGCATCACCTCAAAAAACTGCTCTGCATCCTCCATTCTGCCACTCAAAGTATACCCTAAAAGCATTGAAGTCCAAGAAACTTCAGTTTTCTCTGGCATCACTTCAAACAGCTTCCTAGCAACATCCACTCGATGATTCTGCCCGTACCCAGTAATCATAGTAGTCCAAGTAATCACATTTCTATCCCTCATCTCATCAAAAATCTCTCTTGCCTCATCAACTCTTCCTTCTTTACACAACCCACCAATCATATTAGTACTCGCTACAGTATCTTTAACAGGCATCATATCATACAACTTACGTGCATCATCAATACGCCCATCATCAATCAAACCACCAAACATCACAGTCCAAGAAACCTCATTCCTCACAGGCATTCTCCAAAACAACAACTCCGCTTCACCAACCATACCTTCTTGCACATAACCTTTCACCATCGCGGTCCAAGACACAACGTTCCTCTCAGGCATCATCTCAAACGCACTCCTAGCTTCGCTAATCATTCCGTTCTTAATATACCCAGAAACTAACCCGTTCCAAGAAACAATATTTCTCTCAGGCATTTCATCGAACAGGTAGCGTGCTTCTCTCGGCAAACCGTTTGCAAAATAGCCGGAGACAATTGAGTTCCATGAACCGATTGCTTTAAACCGTAACGAATCAAAAAACTTTCGAGCTTCATTGATTTGGCCGATTCGTGAGAGACGAGAGATCTCATAACTGAAACTGACTCCAGTGGCTGTGTTGTACGTTCTATATAAAATTAACTGAACCTTCTTCATTCACCAATCGAGTGCTTCCTGTGTAAGTTCCTTCTGCTAATTGAGAAGTTTGTAAAGTTTTTACAGTAAAAAGCGCTGAGGAATGATAGATTTTTAGGGTGAGGTCGAAATTACAAACTGGTTATTTAAAGTTACAACTACTCTGGTGATAATTTGTAGAAATCGTTTACAAAGAAACTCATAGGCTAGCCAATAATAGATCTTTCAAAAAAAAAAAAAAAAAAAGACATAGTTAAGTCCATATATATATATACATATGTGAAAAGTGTTTTTGGAAGAAAAAAAATGAATACTTAGATTTAATTAGTATTTTTAAAAAAATATTAGAACTCAGATCCCCCCAATGTAGCAAAGGAAATATTTCAAAAATTAAATTAAATTAAATTTAAAATTATATGTTATAAATTTATTTGAAAATAATAATATAGTTAGAGTATGTGAGATTAAATAAAAATTATTTAAAAAAAATAATAATAAGTAAGGCAAAAACTACATAAATATTAAATATAAAATGTTATGATAGAGACATAAATCTAAAAGAAAAATATATAGTTAAAAATCATACTGAATTGAGGCAATTGTTCCAAAATTATTGTTTAATATATTATAAATATAAGATATTCTATGACAAAAACTTACAACCATCATAAAAGTTATTAATTTTTTTTTTTGACAACATCATAAAAGTTATTAATATTTATACTACTAGCTAGTAAAATACATATTTTACAAAGAGTTAAAGATAAATAGACACAACTATAAATTATATATTTAAAAATTTATTAAATTTCTATATTGTTATAAACATTTCTAAAATCTTTAGTAAGATTATAGAATATCATTGGATATTAGATATTAATATGCAAATAATTTTGATTCAACATAAAACAGAAAATATGCTTCATCGAACAATGATTAAAACGATGAAGTGAACAGACGCAACCATATATTAATATTATACTAATATTTAAATAATTTTGATTCAACATAAAAAAAAAAAAATGTGTTATCAACAAATAATAGCTTTTGACAATGTTTGGACCAAGCTCAGTGCATATGTAGATGCAGCCAGGGGAACTGATCTGTCCAAGCTAAGATTTGACAAGCCAGTTCCCATAGCAGCTTATTGAGAGATCGGAGTAGTGGCATCTACGTCTAGTAATCTCATAATTGTTGTTATCAGTAATATATATCTAAACCAAATACTAATAATCTTACAAAAATACATAAAATAACAAATCTCATAATTGTTGTTATCAGTGATATATCTAAAATATCATGAAAGTAATTCAATTAATTTAGTGAAATATATCTTACTTGATAAAAAGTTATTAATATAAAAAGAATATTCTCAATATTATTATATGTGCTTTTCTCTCACAAAAATGTAGATTCACTCATATTTGTGGATTGATGTTAATTTCTAAGAACTTTGCCATCGAAATTAGTATTACTAACTAACTGAAGAAATACAATAAACTTTATATTTACAAATTAAATATATGCAGATTTTTTTAGAGAATTTGTATAATCATGTTTTATGGGATAATTTCTTGATTGTTTTCTATTATTGATAATGGTAAATATTTGAAGAAAATTGTGATTGACAATTTAACCATTATAGAATACTTTTGATAATAATCAACTCATTTGCATCTCGAGTTAATTGAGAATACAAATACTCTATTTAAGGAACTAACCCCTTCGCGTGAAGTTTCTGAACCAGAATCATCAGGAAGACTGAGCCATAGTTGTCGACTGCTACATGATGAATCTCACGGCCGCAGATGAAGAGGAATCACTCTATCTTCAAGCATGAGAGCAGAAACATGGAGAGACCGTGCTGGATCCTGAGCAATTGCAGCAAAAATTCCTGTGTAATCGGCCAATTCCGCCATTGTTGTTAGCAAAGAAGCAAAGAAAAACTCAGGGAGAGAACAAAAAAAAAACTAACTTTTTCTTTTGTGTTTTAAGGAGAGGTCAGAGAATTGAGAGTTGAATATGTTTATAACAGAACAAACAAAACCACAATCGAATGGAAAAAGGCCTCACCTCATCCATCCGATCTTCTCTTGGCTCGTACGTATCCTCTTTCGGGACGCACAAGAATTATGTTAGCGTTGTGGCTTACACCGATGTTGGTTTGATTTTGGTGAGGTTTATATCTAGCGGCTATTATGTGGCTAATTCGATTTCGCGACAATGTGTAAAAATCCCTACTCCGTCTCTTCAGTACTTTGGAAGCCCTAAGAAATTATACAGACCTCTACTAGCCACACGGATTGAAAAGATGTCCTTTTAGGTTACAAAGTCAGTTCTGATGGATACAAGTTATACCTACCAATCTGGTTTCTTAAATTCACTTGTATATTCATCTCAGACGGGTTTGAGGACTTTCAAGACTTTCCTATATCCTCCCCATATGCACAGTGTGGCTGACATCAATCCCATTACCATCAACGGAAACATTTACTGGTTCGCCTATAACTCTGACTACCCCCAATGTCTATTCTGGTGAGTTTGCTATTGTATCCCATGATTTGTACGCTGATGACTCTTATGGATACCGAGTTATACATTTCCCTAATGGAGATCTATATGATCAGTTATTACAAAATGAGATACGTGCAACATGTTGCACAATTTGTCAGGGCTATCTCATGTATGCCAACTACGTCTATGAAAACGAACGGCTTATGTTATATTTGTGGAAGCTAGAGAGCGGGGAATGACACTTAGTTTCTAAAGCCCTCACGGCCAATATCCTTTATTTCCCCTTAACCATAAACCCTTTTGATGGTAATACTATGTACATGTGGAGCCAGACGAATGGACCTTTTGCATCTACTAATTTTCACAAAGGACAGTTTAGGTTTCATAACAACTTGGAACGTAGCTGCCACGGTAGCACTCTCAGTTTTGGCGGAGAATGGGACCCGGACAATGATAAGAAGGACAACCTCTATATACCATTTACTTCGAGTTTTGTTCCTCGCCATCATAATGAATTGCTTCTTATTTGTTTTCAACTTACTTCCCTATGCTAGAGGACAAGGTCTAGGACATATGGTGTTTCGTTTATTTTGAGCATTTTTCTTGTTCTTTTATTCATTTATTTTCTCTGATTAAATATAAGAAATTGTACAGTTCAGAATGGTACGTTGTGAGACTTGAGATCACAGTGCACTACACAATAAAAGGCTTTTGACGTCAGTTAAATATAGGCTTTTACATCGGTGACTTCAAAACCCTCACTTGGTGAAGCTTCTTTGTAGGATAACACCTACCCATATATACCCAAGCGTGGATTGCGTCCGAGTGATGCCTACACACTTTTTATAATCTGCACAATATGAAGGGACTTAGTATTGACCGAAAATATATGATCCCAACTTAGACGTTCATAACAAATTATCTGATTTTTATATATATGGTCCAACAATCTTAATCACAAATTTATGCATAGTTCTTGAATTTTTAGTACCTAGATATACAACTTGCCAGATAAAATTCAATAGTAAAAAACAGTCTAGTTTCCAAGAATAAGCCTGTAAATCGGTAATACTTTTGTTATCAGCGACGGCAGAAGAAATGGAATGGAGTTGATGGTTTTGAATAGTGCATTGAAAGAACTTTCATGGCGACAATGGCATTAGCTGTCTCGGTGTAATGAATCCCATCCCAGCTTACGAAGCGAGACCCTTTGTCACATACATTAGAGCCTCTGTGGCCACATGTTATGTTCACATTGTAGTTGTAAGGAGTCCCTCCGTATCCGCAGCAAGCCATTAACGGTCTCCCAAAGCCTGCATTGATTTAGCTAAGATATAACAAATCCCATTTCGCCAATGATGGTATGATGGGAGAATGAGTAACTATGCTTTACCGTATTCGTTGGAGTTTGCAATGAGGCTGTATTTAATAGTGTATATGTCGACATAGATTATTGTGGCGTCTTTAAGTTGGTTCCTCAGCTCCTCACACATATGCTCCAATCTTTGGTTAAACAGCTTTGCTGCCGAGTTGTAACTGGCTAAGCAACCGTGCTGGTCGAGGTCTTTGCTCTTGACCATTGAAAGTTTTTGAGGTAGACAACCCAATGGACCAGTGTTGTGAATCCAGAATCTCCTTCCTCCTTCATTATATAATCTCTGCAGACCGCAAAACCGATTACAAAAGGTTACAATGTGCATACTAACTACGAAAATCTCACCTTTATGCCGCTTTGTATCTCGGAAACAATTTGTGGAATTAGCTTAGCCGTCTGAGAATACGAGTTGCCTTTAGCGAAAGAATGCGCAATGTCGTTCTGTCCTATATCAATCATGTATAATGCATTTTTGAATCCATCCTCACTTATGTACATGCCCTTTAATGAATCTACAAAACACACATACTAACTCTTAGTCAAGATCATTAACTAAGAACAGAGTATATATATACAACATTGATTTGGAATGAGGATGGTTTACTTGAACTAGAAGCGAGCTCGAGTGATCGAGACTTGAAATGACTGAATTGCATGAGCTGAATGCTGAGCGAGAAAGGGACGTTTTTGGGTAGAGTAGCGGATCCAACAATAGCGAAATTTGCACCGTTTTGAAACCTTGTTCCACCCAATGAATCTAAGTATGGCCTTAAAAGACCTGTATTCAAACTCTGGCCTACAGATTTCCTCGTTAGTAAATCCGTTTAACAATTTTAGAATAAATGCCAAAAGACAAATACAAACTCAATACACACCATCATAAAAATAGTGTATTAGTGTGGCAAGTTTTAAGTTACACTTGAAACTAAGGGCTTAGCAAAAGAAAAATGCAGAGCCAACAACCAACCCCAACCAGCCAAACAAAATTTCATCAATACGAACCTAAACCAAATTTTTATGACCCCGTTATAGTAAATTAGGAATCTCTATATCAAATTATTCTAGCCAAATTTAAACCAAACCCAAATTTTGTGTAGTTCAACCGACTTAACGAAATTTTTATTAAAGTGATATATATATATATATATTACATTTTAAATTTTACAACATAAACAAACATAATTATTTTTATTTTGTTATATGTTTTTTATTTTTTTATCTAAAACCAAACTGAATCTAAACTCAAACCAATCCAAACCTCATCTAAAAGTATCAACTAAAACAAACCAAAAATTTGTTGCCTTCTATAACATGTTCAAAATGGGACCCACTTTTCCAACTAGATCTCAATGACCAAATTTGTTTATAGTTCACACTTGCGACGCACCGACATTTATGTCTTAACACATCTGAGCCGTCCATTCCAGATGCAAACGGACGGTGGATCTAACACGATCATTAACAAAACAGAGTAATTTTTTTGGTTCCTAAGTTTTTTACTTACAGAGGAAATCAATGAGAAGACGTCCGTCGGACAAACGACCGGTGGATCGCCGGAAAAATAAGCGTCCATTTGGGAAGCCAACGGGGTAACCAAGTCCAGCAACAAGGCCTCCTGTATCTGAATTAGAGTCGCCGAAGTTAAAAATCACCGGCGGACTTGTACAACTCGCCGCCGAAGAGGGTTGCCGGAAACGAAGAAGAACCAGTGACACGAATATGATAAAGAAGATGGGGAATGTATCTGAGTGGAGAAAGAGTGTGGCCATTGGAGAAACTTTCGTAGTGTGTGAAGAGAGGTTACCTCCGTAACTTTTTATATTCAGTGTGGTCCAATGATATTTATATTGTATACCAAACTATATATAAAGGGTGGTGTAGATTTGTACAGATTAATTATCTCTGACAAAATTATTTACTCCATAGTCTATTGTGGTTTGTTTATAGGACAAGAATCTTTTTATGACTTTGGAAATATTTGTTTAGCGTAATAAAATATTTGGTACAAGAAAAATAGAAAATACCAAATATGTATTTTAGTATGCATCTGCCGTAAGGAACGGAATGGTAACGTGAAATAAGCTTTCTATTTGGAAATCACAATGCGATCATGTCTCTTTCTCAATCCATATGTCAAGTCTCGAGAAGATGTTTGCGTATGTTTTTATAAAAGCTTTAAATGAGTTTCCATTACCATAAATAACACATGTACATGGGTTGTCAAAAATGAAAAAACAATAACACATGTACATCAATTTCTAACATCCTTGTTATATAATAACTAGAAAATTTCGAGCTTTTGATCAAAATTTTATGTGCTTCGTGTGCCTCCTTTGATAGTACTTATGGTCAAAACCTTTTCCCAATATATAGCACACAGGATAGGATTTGAACTCGGTTTTGGTAGCACTTGAACAACATCCATCTAATCGGTTAAGTTGAGCCAACCGCATTTAGATTGAAAAATATATCTTTTATATCTAATAGAGTAATATCTATAGATGATGCAACAATTTTTAGTTCATTTTTTTATGTTGTCACAAACGTCATCTAACCAAAGGAAAAGAAAATTTATTATTTTGCCAAAAAAAACTTTGTAATTTATCAACTCAACATAAATAAATAAAAAGATAAAAAAAAAAACCATGTCAAGTGCAACAGTATTAACTTCAGGTCAAGAAACATGTAGCCTCATCTTCTTCTCTGTCGATGATGCTAAGTCCATATTATTAAGTTCAGTTACATTGCATTATGTTGCTCCCAACTTCTTTAATGTTTGATAGTCTTTACCTCAGTGCTCTCCCTCTGCGTCTTTAATCTGGTTCAAGATTTCTGCCTTTTGCTCCATTAAGGCTTCTATTTTTTCATCGATCTTTTCCAGCTTCGTTTTCAGCTTAGTGATGTCATTACCACCCTTCTTCTTCTTCACATCTTTGTCTTTCTTTGCTTCCTTTGTCTTTGCTTTTTCCCCCTTTTCTTCCTCATCATCTTCAGCTTTTGATCCTTCTATATTGATGTCCTTAGCAGGATCTTTCTCATCTTCTTCATCCTCTGTCTGTTTAATTTCTTTTTTATCTTTCTTCTTGTTCTTCTCTTTATCTTTCTTCTTGTTCTTCTCTTTATCTTTCTTCCCCTCTTCACTTTCACCGCCTTCTCCTTTAGATTTCTTTTTCTCTTTATTTTCATCTTCTTCTTCCACATCTTTTATATCCTTCTTCTCAGCTTCTGGTTCTTCAAATTTAATGTCTCTAGACACCACTTCAGTTTCAAGGTTTTTCTCCTTTTTCTTGTCTTCTTTGTCATCTTTTTTAACCTTCTCCTTCTTCTTCTCATTTTTCTTATCCTTTTTCTGCTTCATTTCTCCTTCATCCCCATCTTTATCTTCTGATTCTTTCTCACATATCACATCTGTTTCCTTCTTGTTTGCCTTATCTTTTTTCTTCTTTTTCTTTCCCTCCTTGCCTTCCACTTCCTCTTCTTTCATCTCTTGATCTTCTGCATCATGTTCTTTCTTCTCTTTTCCCTTCTTTGGTTCATCTTCTTTCTTAGACTCATCTTTCTCTTCCTTTACCTTCTTTCCCTTCATCTTCTTGTCATCCTTACCTTCAGATTCTTCTTTCTGTTTCTTCTCTTTACCTTCTTTATTATTTTTCTCCTTTGTTCCTGATTCATCTTTCTCATTCTTTTTCTTCTTTTTACCATCTTCTTCTTCTACCTCCTCCTTTCCGTGAGATATATCCTCATGTTTCTTCTCTTTGTCCTCCTTCTTTTTTCCTTCTACACCTGATTCATCCTTCTCTTTCTTCTTCTTGTTCTTTTTACCTTCTTTTTCTTCTTCTACATCCTCTTTTCCTTGTGATACATCCTCGTGTTTCTTCTCTTTGTCCTTCTTTTTCTTCTTCTTTTCCTCCTCTTGCTCTTTCACTTTTACATCACTGTCTTTAACCTTCACATGTCCATGGTCTTGTTCATCTTTCTTCTCATCATGTTTGTCATCTTTATCTTCTTTTACCTTTGAGTCATCCTTCTTGTCCTTTATCTTTTCTTTTTCCTTTTTCTTCTTTGATTTATCCCCACTCTCTTCCTCCTTTGTTTTAACCTTCTCAATTGACTTTGCCTTCACTTCCATCTCCAACTCAACATTGTCTCCCTTCTCTTTTGGATCCACTTCTTCCATCTTCAATTTGACATGGAGTTTCTCTTTCTTGACATTTTCTTCACTCAAAGACATAATTCTCTGCTAGAAAATCGAAAAACTGATTTGTTATAATAAAATTCATTATGAAAAGAACTACACCTTTCTAATATTAAGGAAGAGGAGTAACGGTTTATGCCATATAGTCTTTTTAGTTTCGATGGTGCCAGCAAATACGGCTAGCAACCAGCAACCACATCATTTTCGTTTATGGTCATTGGTTCAGCAATAAATTTTGATTAAAAAAAATCACATTAGTTTGATAATAGTTGATTCACCAACTCATTTCCCACATTGCAACTTTTTGGTAGTTGGTAGTCGAAACATGTCATGTTTTAATGAACCATCGATTACAAAATAAACATGATCGGTGATTGTTCCTTGCTAACAAGTACAAAACATAACGCGTATTAAGAACAAAATGAACATTTTATACTCTACAACCTTCACCACCGAGATTCAATGGACTAATTATACTCTACTAGCAAGTAAGACTATTCCTTAAAAAAAAAACAAATGAACAAGAATGTTCAATACTCCAAATCAAGAACTTCAAGAAAATCTCCAATTGATTCAACCAATAAAACCCGGAGTATATGACGCAAAGATTATTAATTCACCATATCAAAAAAGCCTACCAAGTAAATCAATAACAAACCCAAAATCTGAGATCTACCAGGAAGATAGATTGCTGATATAGAAAACTTGAAATTCAAGGAATATAGGAACAAAATACTCTGGACAGAGATCAAACAAGGAAATAAAGAGAAAAGAAAAAGAACTTATGTACCTTAGATTAACCAAAAGTTATAGCTTGAAAAGTTGTTGTTGTGTTTGGAGAAAGAAGAGCGAACCGATCTAAAATGATCTGAGATGTGTTTTCATATATATACATAGGAAGACTTTAAAGTTAAAGATAATGACTTGCTCTCGTAAACGAGTCACACGGATGTGACGCTGAGACTCACGCGTTGGTGCCACGTTTTTGTCTTTCCTCATTGCTCTACTTTGAATAATTTGGTTATAATAAATTCTGACTTTTCATATCACTACTTATCAAAAACAAAACAAAAAAAAAATCTAAGTCCTTTAAAAATTATTTTAAAACTCAGATTTATTTTTGTAAGATTTTATTCTATAAAGTTGGGAGTGATTTATAAGTTATATATAGAACAATATTTTTCTTTATTTTTGATTAATTAGATAGATTATTTAAAATTAATAAAAAGACTATCAATTTTTTATATATTAAAATCTCAATATTATGAATATTAGTTTGTAGATTTACGATTCATTTATAATTTTAGAAAATATTCAACCTCACTCTATTTTAAAGTTAAGTTATATTATAAAATACTATTTATTCTAAATTTATTTTATATTTTACTCTAAAATAGAGAAAATGTAACACTATTAAAACACTAGCTATTTTCTCATAAATATATAAAAAAGACTACAAACGATAATGAAGTTGTATATAACATATAATGATTAATTCACTTTTTTATTGCATAAATATCATATCAAACACTTTATAATATGTTTTAGATGTAAATAATAAGTATATAGTATAAAAATGACTAAAATTGCATTTTTTTTTATCAACAAAAAATTAGTTCAGATGAATCTCGATATTTAAATCCTAAAGCCAATATATGAGGGTTAGTTCGATCTAGGAGGTGAACTCAGACATGTAGTGCTTAGATATCTTTACCAGCCATAGTAAAGTTTGCATGAGATAGAAACATAGAACATGTAAATGACATATATATACAGAGGAAAAAAGGAGAGAGAGAAAACGAAAAAAATAAACAAATGTATTTTGAAAATATAAAATAGAAAAGAAACGAATAGAAATTTAATTTGAATTTCGGATGAATTAGGATTAGGTGAAGGATAAAATAGTTTATTTCAATTACAAATAAAGAAAAAATGTACTACTTAATATCCATTCTTAATGTTTTTTAGATGACAAATTCGTAAGAAATAATAATTTTCAGTCTTGTCTTTCTCAAATACTCTGAAACTAACTCACTAATATTTGTAACAGTAATTTGAAAGATTTACTCTAATCATTTTAATATAAGCCTTTTGGTTATATTTTCTAAAAATTTAAAAATCATATATATGAAAGTTGGTAAACTCTTTTTTATTTTCTAAGCTATGCGTCTCACATCCGCATACAAGATGCTGACACTTTAGCAAATGAACTTTTTGTATCAATAATTTTGTTGGTCTAGTTGTTAATCATGTAAAATTGATTCTCAAGAAAAGAAAATTGAATTATAGATTATGGATTTTAACTTATCAAAAAAGACGTATTTACATGGTTATGATTCGGTTTGAAATTTTGGTTATAAGAGAAAAGATAATCGTACACACCAATTACGTAGATAAATTATATTAATCCATAATGACAATATCATATACAACACATCGTCATTGTGTTAATGGACCGCCGAATCAATTCAGACAATGTTGAGGAACCATCTTACCACTAGCGGATCCGTCAATATTTTCACACATCGCAGTGGAAGGACCGCCCTCAAGTCCGTTATGCTTTAGGTTAATGTCAATTAGCTCAACATTTTTGCACGGAAAGCTCTTGCTACATTGCAGATTTACTGCCACTTTGTTCTTTGACGTTCCATATATGTTCTTTAACTTAAGGTCTTGGATCTGAACGTGAGACTCACCCTGGAAAGAAAAAAAATTACAAGTTGTATTTTGTATGTCTTTGGTTGTGATAAAAGTTAAAGAAAATGAAAGTGACTTTTTTTTTCCCGGTTTCGCATAGAAAGTTTACCTTATTTTCATGTTCACAAGGTGGGTGAGGACAATACTTCTGATCGATGTTGATCGGTTTTTCAACATCAATCATCTGAATATTCTCATACACGAAGTTTGAAACAAGGATCTTTGAAGCTGAAGATTCCCAAGTCTTGATCCGAATACCATCACTTGTGCCATTGAAAACGATGTCTCTTATTGTTAAGTCCTTCACATCTTTCTCGTCTTTGTTCTTCCCTAAGCTTCCAACACTGATCCCATGTCCGGGACCACACTTGACGTTTGAGATATCGAGGTTAGTGGTTCCAGAGAGAATAGCGATACAATCGTCTCCAGTACCAATGTTTGTGTTTGAGATGCGAATGTTGCTACATGAACCCATCTTGATACCGTCAGTGTTGGGACTATCACCGGGAGCTGTTATAGTGACACCAGTAATATTAAAGTGATGGACGGAGAAGAAGTTGAAGTGTCCCATTTTACTGTTTAGTGATGTTATGTCTTTGATATTTGAGTTGTTCACGAATGCAAATCCCATAGTCTGTGAAAAAAAATTCAAATTAATTTAAACACTTGCTACTTTCTCATACATATATAAAAAGGACTACAAACGTTAATTGTGTATAATAAATAATGATTAAATAACTTCTTTTTTTTTTTGGTATCAATGTTAAGTATGATTAAATAACTTTCTTTTCATTGTATAAGTATCATATCAAATGTTTTGTAATACGCTTTAAATGTAAATAATAAGCATATAGTTGAAAATGAAGTGTAACTTAAAGAAGTTTAAGAACTGTTACCATAGCTAGTTTAGGACAATTGGGGTTTTTGTGGCAGTCATTGAGTGGCCAAGACTCTTTTCCTTGGCCGTCAAGTGTACCAAAGCCGGAGATCGAAAGATCATTGATGTACCTAAAGTTGATCCATGTGTCTTGCTTAATGTCTTTAGGATTTGAAGGAGCTAATAAAGTTCCATCGATGACAAATTCAATAGGATTTTTGCATGGACCCACGAACTCTACACCACCAAGGTAGAAAGTTCCTTTCGGTACGTAGATTTTACTACTTCCACTGCTCCTCGCACATGCATGGCTCCATACACTTGTGAATGCCTAATTTCATGTGCGTGGAAAAGGACACAAATTAATTATTAAACTAAGTATATCAGAACAATTTAAAATAGATTTTTTTTTTTTATCTTTTGCTTTTATATATTAGTCATGTACGTTTATAATTATGTCATAGATTTTCCTCTCAAACTAAATGGTGAAAAAATAATTTAGAAAAATTGTTGTATACGTACATTGGCGTTATCAGTTTTTCCATCCGGCTTCGAACCATAACGTTGGACGTTAAAGACTTTTGGTTTAATGGTCGAACGACTTGCAACGACAATGAACATGAGAGGTAAACACAAAGTCTTGAACGAATAAGCCATAAGGACCATTTCTTGTGTTTATTTAGGGTATATGGAGATATATTAGAAAATTGTTGTTATTAATACTTGTTTTATAAGAGACAATGAAAAGAGTTGGCCTTTTTTACCTATCTATATAGAGTTAGTCTCGCTCAATGAACAGTTAAAATGAACTTGAATTTTGTTATTAATTAATGGTTAAAATTCAGTAGTTTCTTTTGTAATGATATTGATTGGTTAGTATTCGTTAATGCATATGATATCATTTTTTATTTCCTCCGTTGAAACAGAATGTTTAATTTTGGGAATGTGCGAATGAGAGTTACCCATAAATTGTTTGAAACCAAAATGTATTCAAATACAGTCTTTATGATTTGTTTCGATTTTAATGTATATGAAAAATGAAAAACTAGTCTAGGGAAAAAAAAAAAAAACATATATCAATATTATGAATGACCAAAGTTGCATATGTCTCCATTATTCTGATTGTTTTCTAATTTATTAATAAGTTGCGAAATTACATTATGAAATCAAAAAGATGATTAATTACAAGATAAAAGAGAGAAAAAGACGTTGTATTATTATTTTTTGAGACATTTTTAAGAATATACTAAATTTTAAAAGAAATTTGTAAATTACACATAATTATGATTACACAGTTGACACTTTTTTTGTTTTCACTAAAATCTATTTCGCCTCCCACTTCTAAGTCATCAACTTCCATCCATTTTTATACTTAGTTACCCTTACGATGTGTTATATGACCAGTTGTGTTTTGCATTTTTATCTTCAAAAATCGCTATATATTAGGAAAATCGCCATTTTTGTCACTAATGTACTAATCCCATGAATCACGAGGGGTCCCTTCAACGTTCTGTCAGCATAAATTACTATTCTTCTTGGTTTGGTAATGTTGTTGGCTGACGATCACTATTTTTAGTCTTCTCTTACACGGGTATACACTTTCTCAAATCACATATATCTTCAAACTTGTTTTAGTCGGCAAGTCTCCTCCAATCGTTCACATAAATGATTTTTAGATATCCTTTACATCTGAATAACGTTTAAATCTCGATGTTTGAATCCTAATTAAGCCAATATATATGAGGGTTAGTTCGATCTAGGAGGCGAACTCAGACATGTAGTGCTTAGATATCTCCACCAGCCATTGTAAGGTTTGCGTGAGATAGAATCAGAAAACATGTAAAGGACATATATATATTTTTTTTTTTTTTTTTTTTGACAATTGGACATATATTTTGTTTGTAAACACAACGTAACAATGTAAAATCATTGATGGTCTCATAGAAATATAAAAGAAAAATAAACGAATACAAATTTAATTTGAACTTTTGAAATATTAGGATTGGGTGAGTATATTCAATCTTATCTACTTTCTTTCTCCTCGATCCGCTTCCTATAGCCGTTCAGAGAAATAACTATATAAATAACTACATTTAAATAGTAAAATGTAAAATCAGATTGTAATGAAAAGAATACCAAATTTTGTACCAATATGGTCAAATGTCGTATTAAGTATCTATAATCTCAAATGGCAAGTCTTCTCCAAAAAATAGAAAAATATATTCAACAAGTACCAAAATATTGTGAGAAAGTTAAGAATGGAAAGATGAAAAGATTTCTGTCTGTTTCTCTTGACCGTGAAAATCGAATATATTGTATATACAAAACATGACCAAGTAAAGATCTTAACTATAAGGAAATAAAAGATGTACAATATAAATACACATTCTTATATACACATCCATAAATATGGATATGTATGTTTTCCATTATATTGCATATATATTACTAGTGGTGGGCATTCGGGTATCGGTTCGGGTTCGGTTCGGGTAATTCGGGTTTCGGGTAATTCGGGTTTATAATTTATAGAATCATATAGGTATTATAGAAATTTTGGTTCGGGTTCGGTTCGGGTTTTTTCGGGTTCGGATCGGTTTGAGTATTTTTTTGGAATACCGAAATATATCTAATATGTTTTGGGTTCGGTTCGGTATAAGTATTTTTTACCTATTTAGAACCAAAATACTCATACATAACTAAAATACCCTATATATAAATTGAATAACTATATCAAATTTCATGAAGTTATAACTAAAAAATCATACCAAAATAACTAAACCAAAGTTAGAAACTAAAGATAGGCAAAACAAGCAAGGAAAACATAATCCAAAAGTCTAATCCAAAACATAAACAAGTAGTAGAGTAGTAACATCCAAAATCAAACTCAAAAGTCTTATAAAAGCTAGAAGTAGTATTGAGAAAATTGAAAGAAACAACAAGAATCAAAGACGAGATCGGTGGCATATGGTGAAGCATTGTAGGCGTCTTCGATGTGGTGAAGCATTGTAGGCGTCTTCACTGTTTCCGTGTTTCAAAAGCAGATCAGATTGTTACTAAGTGTAGTAGTGTATTCACAAGTAACAAAGAACAAGACCATGAAATTACCTTATATCCGATTATGAATCTAATAGTTAACTTCACCATCAAACTCTGGAACATAAACAACATAGGTTCGGATATACATGGGTACCAATTGGGTATTGGTTCGGATCGGGTAATACCCGATACCCAAAAGTATTTACAATTAAGATCCAACTAATATATTGGGGAGGATCCATACCCGATCCGAAGCGGGGTTTTTCGGTTCGGTTCCAATACGGATATTTCGGGTCGGATATTTTGCCCAGACCTATATATTACTATATTAAAATCAGTGTCTCTTCGTTTCTTTTCTCAAAGAAAACAAAAATAATCAACAACATCAATATATGGCTTTCCTTCAACGAATATCTTTGATGATCACATCTTTCATCATTCTCCACACAATCATCCCATCGATCTCAACAGAGACACCAACAACGCATATCTATCCAGATGCCCCAACAATGATTCTAATCGATGGGATATGCCTCAACACCGTGAACGCATACTACTGTGAGCAATCAATCATCTCAAAACTCGATAATCCCCACTCCGAAATAACGACCGTAGCCAAAATCGCAGCGTTCAACGCATTGTACATCTCCGAATCAACAGTTGATCTCATTAGAGATAGTTTTCTTCCTAAAGCCGACAACCCTCTGGCCGAGACCCAGCTACGTACTTGCCTTGCGGCGTACAATGATGTTGAGAAGCTTATGGAAGGTGCTTATAAGGCAATGCTTCATAATGAGTATTCAGAAATGAAACGTTACCAATCAACTGTGCTTGGTGTGCTTGATAATTGTAAATCAGATTTTGACCTTATGGTGCGTACAAATTGGTGGGTTAGGTTAATGATCAATATCTCTATAGTTGCATCTCGTAAGCTCCCTGCACCCTAATATAATTTGTAATTTTTCTTTATCAAAAAAAAAAAATATAATTTGTAATTTTTGGAAATTTTCAATAATTCAAGTTTATGTTACCGCCGTATGGCTGAATATTTATCAATATAACAACAAATCCTGATAAAATTTTTATTAGAACATAATTTAAAAAGGTAAAATGTCACAAAAAACTATACACTCCATTATCTCTTGCTGAAACTACATGTAGTTTCATAGACTTATTTCCTACATGTAGTTTCATCAAGAGATATGGGATTCATGGGCCTTTAATTAAAGTTGGCCCAACAAAGATTACCGAAGAAGAATTATATCAATAATCAATATCTAGGTAAAGAGCCCATTTTGTACAATTTCGAAGGTGTATTTTTCTACTCAACTTTGATACAGGGGCGATGTTTACCCGAACTAAATATTTAAAAAACAAAACTGTCTGAACTATCAAACTTTGCCAAAAAAAATACTGACCGAAATAGCATTGGTCAACTACGATGAGTCATTTGCCATGTTTACTGAAGAAAAGGGCTGAAAATACTATTTGGGTGCTATGTAGTACTGTATGAACCTTTTGTCTAATCAAAAATCAGTAACCAAACAATAACTTAGCAAATAAAGCACGACAGTTAAAAACATGCAATGTGGATATCAAACATGCACGTCACCTACACCTACGTATGCCCATCACGTGTTTATATTCGTTCACATATATACTCTCTTGTAATTATATAACCATAACCAATCATTAATCGTCTTTTCTCCTAATTTTATTAAGAAACATTTAAAAAACAAAAATCAAGTACTGACAATGGAAGATGCTAGCAAGGTGCTTAGAACCTTTTTATCTAGTCTAAATCAGTAGCGGAACAATAACTTAGCAAATTAAGCACGACAGCTAAACAATGAATTGTGGATATCAAACATGCACGTCGCTTCCCTAAGCCCCTCACGGGTTTATATATTCGCTCATACACTCTCACTCTACAAGTCCTCAATTGAGTGAAGCCACAATATATACCCTCTCTTCTTGGACCCCTTATAAATTTGAAATTTGGTTGGATACTTTTATATTTCTATTTTCGTTCCATGGAGAGTTCGTCCAAAGTGTTGCGAAAAGGTTCATGGACTGCTGAAGAAGATAGTCTCTTGAGACAGTGCATAAACAAGTTTGGAGAAGGCAAATGGCACCAAGTTCCTTTAAGAGCTGGTATGTTTTTTAAAAACACACACACACACACATAATTTACGAATAATCTTCTTTCACATGTTTATATTAACTCTCATACTTCTTTCTTTTTCTTTTGATGAAGAAATTAATCATTAATATATATGCTATATATTCAAAGTTGTCAATAAAAATAAGAACTCATCTTTATGCTGCATATTGGTTTATTCATGGACCTAAAAGAGGATTCTATTTACGTTGTACATTGCTATCCTCTTCTTGGGACAAACAAAAGAACGATGCCAACCTTCGTAGTCTTTAAAATTCGTTTTACTGGTTTTTCCTTTTCTAAATAAACTCATTGAAAATTTCTAGACGAACACATAAGTATGTGTTGGAACAGGTCTTTATTGCTATTGGTGTGCATAGATTCTTCATGATAAAAATATAGAAGGGGACACAAAACCAGTCTTAGTAATACTAGTAGGTATAATTAATGTCAATTCTATGTTTTGTAGGGCTAAACCGGTGCAGGAAGAGTTGTAGACTAAGATGGTTGAACTATCTGAAACCAAATATCAAGAGAGGAAAACTTAGCTCTGATGAAGTCGATCTGCTTCTTCGCCTTCATAGGCTTCTAGGAAACAGGTACTTTTTAACTCGGAGTCATAAGTTATCAAGTTTCACACTACTAACTCATAATTGTTTATTGTTTTACAATGCTTAGGTGGTCTTTGATTGCTGGTCGATTGCCTGGTCGGACCGCAAATGATGTCAAGAATTTTTGGAACACTCATCTGAGTAAGACACGTGAACCGTGTTGTAAGATTCAGATGAAAAAGAGAAACATTACTTCTCATCCTACCACACCGGCCCAAAAAATTAATGTTTTTAAGCCACGACCTCGATCCTTCTTAGTTAATAACGGCTCCAGCAATCTCAATGGCCGGCCACAAGTTGACGTTATTCCTTCATGCTTTGGACTCAATAACAATGGTGTTTGTGAAAATAATATGACATGTAACAAAGATAAGGAGAAAGCTGAGCATATCGATAATTTCATTGATGGAGATAATATGTGGTTGGAGAATTTACTAGATGATAGCCAAGAGGTAGATGCCCTAGTTAGAGAAGTGACGGCAACAGAGAAAGGAGGCACCATGGCGTTTGACGTTGAGCAACTTTGGAGTATGTTTGATGGAGAATTTGATTAGTGTTTGTGGCCATCTGTTTGCATTTCTGTATGGGTTTATTTTCGCTTTTATTTTAGTGTGTATTTTTCGGAATGAACTACTATTTTAATCATTTAAACAAGAAATTTTATGTTTCGGTGTGAATATGCTTGGGATTTTGGAATTAAAATTTATATTGTCTAAAAGGAGATATATTGGTGAAACTTCAATTGATTCAGTGGTTTGACCTAAGATTTATTAACGCATATAAAAAAGTTTTTAAAAAAGCATAAATGAAAATATATTTTTTTGGTCTACAGTTAAATTAAAGGCTATTTTTGAAACTTTGTAACTTATGTTATAAGCTACGTACGAAAAAGAAACAAAAATGAGTTATTAGATTGATACAATAATGGATATTTCTAACGTAAAATATTTGATATTTTTTTGTTGCATGGTTATATAATATACTATAAGCTAAGCTCGCGCAAGCGACGTGTAACTGTGTAAGGCTCTTACTACATCCATAACTAACGATAAACTTTCATGTCTTCCGAAAGAATAGCGTATTAGCAATCAATATACTAGATTGATAGGTTAAGTATAATTTTGTAGTCTCTCGCGACTTTAAATCCTTTTGATACTTTCTTTACTGTTTTTTTTAATTATAATCAGGAATTAGTTACACAAACATCATCCTTAAAAAAAAATTGAATAAATGTATTTAACCAACCAAAAACTAAAGTATGAGCAGCAGCAGTACTGAAATTCAATTAAAGAAGATTTTATTTTGGCTGTTATAAGAGAAAAAGTGCCGAGTCCTGTTATTTTCAATAATTATGCGACAATGACTTTTGGTTTACACGAAAGTGTTGACATCTCCATCATAAAAATGAGAGATATTTTTTCGTCGTGTCTCTTTAAAAAAAAAAAACTGATGTCATGCCACCTTCCGATGATCACTTGTGAAGTACTTTTTCCATGCAAGAAACTCCATTTCTCTAACTTCTCTGGAAAATGTAACAGAAGAATATTTTGTTAATTGTTATTATAAAAGAAAAAAAAATTGTTGAAGTTGTTTAAAAAGAAAAACAAAATGTATAGCTTTGGTGATGACGATGCGAACCACAAACTTTTAAACATATTAGGATAGTATCCGCGCTACATCGCGAGATTACTTTTTTTCCTTTTTTTGGTTACTATTTTGTTGTGTTTTATTATATATTGTTTGTAAATTTTTCTTCATTTGTTTAGAATTTGTTAGTATGCACACTATTTTAAATAATTAGTTGTAGTTAGATAAATAAGAATGAGCATTTAAAAGTCTTGTGAAAATTGGAATTTAGTATTCTGATTTTGCTCAAATTTTATTGTATATTTTATATATTTTAATATTTATAAGGTAACTACTTGAATGATATCCTCTTAGCAAAAATACAAGATTATGAATTTTCTTTCTTGTATCTTTTTTTTGTGAAAATTTATTTTATTTTAAGAAAACAACAAGTCTTATTTTATTATTCTAAACAATGCTTTAAGTCTGATCCATAAAGAAAACTAGAATATCAGTCAACTAAGCTCCGTCACAAATTACTTATTTTTACTTTTATTTTAATAATCAATATTGTAAATAACTGAATTAATATATATTTATCGTTTTAAAGATTTAAATAAAATTTTAAAATTTTCCCTTATACAATATATATATATATATTATTGTAAATAATTGAATTAATATATATTTATCATTATAAAGATTTAAATAAATTTTTAGCTTAATTTTCCCTTATAATATATACATATATATTTATGTTGGTTTGAGTTATTTGTTTTGTATAGAGATTTTTGAAAATATAATAATTTTATTTCCGTAAAATTCATATTGATAACGTAATAACTAGAAAAATGATTATATAAATAACCAAATAAATGTAAAAACAAAATATGTTATAACAAAAATGATTATGTTGTCCAAAGAAAACACCCTACCTCTCAGGAAAATTTTACTTTTATGGTGATTCAGAAAATTACCTTGACATGATCCAGATTATGCCCAACAACTCTTTTAATTACCATATTTTTAAAAAACTTTTCCCATAACTATAATTTTACTTTATGAGCTGTAAATCTCACTCCAAATTTTGCATATGTGCTAAACAGCAAAATAGAAGCTATTATTTGGGATTTGACCAATCATGTGGCTCATTAACACTCTAACACAAACATACTTCTTTATTTGGGCTCTGACCAATCATGTAGTCTATTAACATTTCTTATTATCAAAACACTGTAAGCCCAATTTTTTTAGGCTGCTAACATGTATTAATTATTTTAATTTGATAGGTTATTAATTTTTCTGAGGTGTCAACACCAACTTCAATGTTGAAACTGATGATGTGTGAGGAAAGCAACACGTTTTAGTTTTATTGTATTGATTGTTCACTTATAATCTAAAATAGCACATTGTATAACCCAGTTCTACCTACCACCTATCGTTACAAGAAAAGTCATTAGTAATTACTATTACTTATTAGTCAATAATTATTATTATCAAACTTTACTTTATGGGGTACTTTCTAGTATTAAAATTAACTTTTTCTACCATTTGCAGCCTTTGTCAGATACTTACTGCATCGGAATATGGTTGAAATCAACAACAATGCACGAACAATAGTAGGAAGAGACTAACACCAAAGCCGGTTAAATTCATTTTAGAAGAGGGTAATAATAATCACACGAAAAAAAGAAAAAAAATTGATCATTTATGAGTTTTTTTTGTAACATCTGATAATATTGATAATTATGATTATTTATGAGTTATTGTAGTACTATATATGTTTCCGAAATCGAAGGACTTTCAAAAAATAATTAATAATTTATAAACTACGTACTTTTCGTAAATTAATTTATATATTTTTTCTTATTACTAAAATGTTTTATATAGAAACTTTTTGGCAAGTACTATCCATTTTTATGGGGCTGAACTATAAATGCATGGACACTTTTGCCAAATTTTGTATCTCTGTTCATCGCTCGTCTTAAAAGAAACTCTTGTCGTTATTACTATAAGTTATGGTCCATCGGTCTTGACTAGTCATGTAAATTCAGTTTACTGTAACTCTATAGCGTACGTGTTTTGTGTCGTGTCGTGTACAGTATATCGATGAAGCAATAGAGATAATACATACGGAAACGACTATATCTCTTTGGCAGGACGCCCCAACTTGCCCTCACCGTAACCGTTGAAATTGTATTGTTTAGTAATAACTAATTAATAAGTCCAGAGATGGGTTAGATTTTGTACGTATGTGTGTGTATAATTCAATACTTATACGTGTATAACGGCACACCTCATGGGTTTTGCTAAGAAGGTCCAATCAAAGGACATGATAGGACTTGTAGTTGAATAGTGTTTTGTATTGAAAGGTTAAACGTGTGTTGCAGACAGATCTAACCAAATTCCAGCATGTTCGTATATGAAATAATAATAATAATAATAATGAGTGCGTCTACTTAGATTTTGCAGTACATTCCCTGTATAGATTAGAAAATGTGGTTTTATTAATGATTAGCCTGGTTCGATCCTTGAAGAAATGTATTCAGGTGTATATGCAAATTTCTCGAACCACAATACCCTGGAAGAGAGGAGGATAAGGTTCCACGTACATCGCAAATATTACCACCATTCAACTAATTGTTAGGATTTGATAACCGGTGGTTGGATTTTCAAAGATTTCACTGGTGGTCTAAGATCAAAGCTTTACGTAGAGAAATATCCAACACTTTAACTGTTATTTCTTGGCTACTTTTTCAGATTGTCAAACATGATGAAACATACTCACCCGCAAAATATATAGGCAATTTTATCTCTCATTAATTGATGACTGTTTTGAACTATGTTATTATTCATTTATATAAAAAAAAGGCTTTGGCTCATGTTCTTCTTCGCACTACCAAAATAAAAAGAGAAGAGGATAGCTCGTTCGTTAGGTTCATAAATAACATTTTTGGATAGTATTATATATCCTTTAGTTATTTGAATGAACCCTAATCTGTTAAGGATTATGATGCATGAGCAATGAAATTGAGCAATGTGTTGGCCTTATTTTACTGGTTTGTCTTCTTGTAGATGAATTTGTTGACAATTTCTCAACGAACAGATGCTTATGTGTTGGAACAGTTCTTTATTTCTATTGGTGTGCACAGATTCTTTATGATAAAAGTATAGAAGGGGACAAATGAATAGACTTAGTTAATATAATTAATGTCAATTATTGGTTTTGTAGGGAGCTAAACCGGTGTGGGAAGAGTTGTGGACTAAGATGGCTGAACGATTGGAAAACGATTGAAAACCAAGTATCAAGACAAGAAAACTTAGTTCTGATTAAGTCCATCTGCTTTTTCGCCTTGATAGGCTTCTAGGAAATAGGTATTGTTTAACTCATATGCAACTTGTTTCACAATGGTTAGGTGGTCTTTGTTTGCTGGTTGATTGCCTGATCACATGGCAAATCATGATGTCGAAAATTATTGAAATACAAAACTGAGTAAGAAATATGAGCCGTGTTGTAAGATCAAGATGAAAAAGAAAAACATTACTTCCCATCCTACACACAGACCCAAATCAAATATCGATGTTTTTAAGCCTCCACCTCAATCTTTCTTGGTTAACATTCCTAATGGCCTGCCAAAAATTGACGTTATCTCTCCACGCTTTGGACTTAATAACAATAATGCTTGTGAAATAATATGACATGTTAAAGATGAGGAGAAAGCTGAGCTTGTGAATAATAACTAATGAAGATAGTATATGATTAGAGAGTTCGTTCAAAAAGAAAAAAAAAAAAAATATATATATATATATATATATATGATTAGAGAGTTTATTGGAGGAGAGCCAAGAGATGCGCTAGTGTCATTGGTATAAGTATATATTTTTTCTGTTAATTGTTGTTAAAGATTGGTAGTTTCCTAGTTGGTATAAGGATTCTTATCAATAAAACACAACTCTCAAAATACGATGGAAAACCCTAGGACTCTTAAGGTCTTCATTAAAGAATTCTTTCATAGATTTCTGAATCCTAAAAACTCTTCAATAGATTAATAAATCTCTCAACTCTTAAAAAACCAAGTAACTTCATCAAAATCCAACTCCCGACAGGCCGACACTGACCCCCTCCCCCCCCCCCCCTATTAAAAAGATAAGATGTGTATACTGTATCAATTTTCACTAGTCATAATGCCGTATTGTACTATTTATTTTAGTAAATAACTCTAGTGACAAAAAAATATACTAAGAAATCTATTTTACGTGCAGTTTGATGAGTTACCCTCTAGTTTGCACACATATTACTTTGTTACTCACTCTGTTTCAAAAAAAAAAAAAACATTATTTTAGAATGTATGAGTAGTTGCACCAAAATAAGATTTTCTTGTTCCCTAAGACAAATTTTAAAGAACCACATTTTAAATAACTAAATATGTATAAGAGGACAAGTCCATATTCTTTTTTCTTTTTTGAACAACATTTCTTTTATTTTTTTTTTTTTTTCTTATCGAAACCCATCGTAAGAAATCTAAATGGACACGTAAATTAGAAACATGAAAAATAACTAAATATGCATAAGAGGACAGGTCCATAATCTTTTCGTAGAAAACTATATTTTTCGTTCAAATATAGAAACTATATTTTTTGAGGACAAGTCAACAAAAAAACAAACAAAAAACTGAACGAACTCATAACATTGGAAATCACAAAAGTAGAGGATAAAAAACTCAAACAAGATAAATAATACGCTGCTCTTCATTTCCTAATGTTCTCCCAAAAGAAAATCCTATATATCGTCAAATTTTTCTTCCCTAAGGTTGTCCCAAAAGACAACCCTCTCTCTTTTAATAATTTTCAGGAAAAAGTTAATATGTTCCAGAAACAAACAGATATAGGAACGTACAAGGATACATCGATTCTATGCAAATTTAGGAACACAAATTGGTATTCGTTTATAAAATTAGATGGAAACAAAAAAGTATATGTATTGAAAGTCATTACCCATAGAAGATTGGTCCAATTGAATAACGTCGGCTAAGAGCTGTTGAAACGTAAAACGATTGATACAAATTAAGAACGAATCTTCAAATTGCAAAACAGATAAAAGTAAAAATCTTATTCATAAATTGACTTACCTCTATCCACAACTCAGCTAAAAAAAAAGTGTATAATCGTAGAAGAATGCGATGAATTGGAATCTTCTTCTTCGATTGTTTGAATTTTTTTTTTTTTTTTTGAATAAAATGTTAAACTATACTCAAAAGGAAAATTATCGTTTTTACATCGATCGAGTTTGATTGTTTGATTGAAAAAAATTCGATCGAGTATATCTAATTTGTGTTCTCTTTTTTCGGAAGATAACAATTTATCATGAAAAACATAATAAGCATGGGCTGAATGAAAAGCCTTACAAACTAAAGGCCTAATGTAGGGAGCCTTTATTATAGCATGATATTCGGACCAACATAAAATCGTGGATAAATTGACTCATGGGCCACTTATTTTAATTTATTGATTTAGATACACAAACTAGAATAAGAAACTATTTCAATGATAAACTACAAATTTTTTTAGATAAACATTTTATATATTTTATGATAGTAGTTATAATTTCATCAATTTTTAAAATTATATATGTTGTATCAAACCATAATAAAAAGCATGTTATGTTTTGGCTATAAAAAACATTATGTAAATGGTTCGGATTGACTTTTACCGTTTTTGGTAGAGTTGTACATATCTCTTATTATATAAAATTACTTTGACTGGAGAAACATGAAAGGGAGGTGCACACATTGGATAAATGCTTTTAATTTCTTATCTTAAGAAAATACATCTATTTTATAAGCTGGAATAGTTGCTTTTCGAAGTGAGTATGTTACTTCTGAACATAGTTGGACGACACTATGTTTAAGGATATATCATTTCCAAGTAGCTAGAGAGGCCAAAGTCGTACGATTTCAGAAATGATATTAACGATCTTGCAATTTTTTCTTTTTTTTTCTATTGATCAGAATCGTTAAGATGTTTCTATCAAGAATATTTTATTTATATTAATCTACGCAATATATTTATGTGTAAGAACATTATTGAATACATAATTATGTGGCTGCAAATGGATACTAGTAATGTCTTGTTCCGATGGAACACCAATTTGTGATACTAAAAGAATTATTGTTATTGCTAAGCTAGGCGACTTTTGAAATTTCAATATTTTCAAATGCATTACATGACAAGATGAGTTTGTTTCTTATGTAAAGCCAAAGACCATCCATCCTACAAAACATCAAAGCCTCTAATCTCATGATAAAAGATCTCCCTACGTGGTTGTATAGGATTCTACCCATTTAACTAAGAGGTAAACTTACATGTTGGTGTGGTAACATGTTACAGCGTAGTACACAGCCGATAAGTGTAGTTTACCAATGAGGGTTTCCGTCGTTACAATTTTTAGTGACGGCGAGTCACGTTTACGGTTAAGTCTTTGTGCAATTTAAGACGAACATTGATCCATGGTATAAAAAAAAGTCATTGATCCTCAAGTCGTGATATAGGAATAAACAATCCGAGCATGGACTCGTGGTATTAAATATATGAATGGAACCTTAGAAATACACAATTATATATACAAAAAAAAAAAAAAAAAAAAACCATTATAACTACACAAAGCTAATCGTGACTTAGCTTGCAAAACAAATCTTTCACGTTTCAAAGCTCAATTAACGTTGACAACCAAACTACTAACAACAACAAAATGGTTCAACCTGAAAACTATTTTGTTCTTGATCCAAGAGAAGCCACCCTCATGGATCTGATATATCTTCTCTTCTACTCGGATCTCGAAAATAGAAAGTTCGTTGATACTTCGGTAGAGAACATTCATAATGATCTTTGCCGATTTAGGGGACGATGGATCATCTTTGTATCCATCGTTGTTCAGAAACTCATGATTATCCTCAGGAAACCTCTCTCCTTCTTCGGATTCGCTCTTGGCTTTTGGCTCAACCTTCCTTCTTCCAATGGTGGCTTCTTCAAGATATTCCTAAATCTTGTCCAAGGTTAGATTTTCTTTTGACTTTCTTGTTTATAACTTATTATTGGTACAAGTTCGGTTAGAAATTACATTAAAAATAAAATACAAAATCTAATTAATTCTATATATATATATATATATATATTGATTTCTTGAACGGAAACAATGAGGGGAGAATCAGCACATAAGTGATGGTTACTATGAATTATTATTCTTCATACGAAAATAAAAAGCAGTTAAGGCATGAGCTAGATGTTACTACTTAATACGTAAATTCTACCATATTTTCTGTAAATTATCTTGCATTATTATATATATAATTTGTAGATACTTGTGTACATGATCTGTCAAATAAATATCATATCTTCGGTCATATACCCTAAGTTTCGCATTTATATTACTTTTGTAACTTTTCAGGAAGGTTTATTTGGCCGGAAAAAACATCAGCTACATTTGCATCGCTAAACGGGAACCTAGACCAAAGAGTAGACTTAGGTTTAGGCGGGAGCATAGAGATAGGGGATGAAAGGTACAAACCACTCTTGTCAATTATGGCTTCTAAGCTGTCTTACGAGAACGAAAACTGTATCAGATCCGTTCTTCAAGACCATTGGCAGGTTTTATTGACTAACTCTTTTCCATTTTTCTTAATTCACTATTTTTTTCTTCTTCCAACTCTCTCATCAGTCTCTAAACAGTGCAAAACGTTTTCTATAGTACGTTTAGTTTTTCCTTTTAACATTAAAAAAGAAAAAAGACTTAAAATACGGCAACAATGCAGTATTATTATATACACGCTGTATCTTTTTCCACGATCATGCATGTTCTCTTTAATTTTGAAATTAATAAATGATCACTATCGTTTTTTATTATGGTCTGGCAAAGATGGACTTATTGGGTTTCTACACCTGCCGGAATGGTGAGACTGCTTCCCTTTTCTTATAGACACTAAGTATAAAGAAAAATTAAGTGTATTGGACCAAAAATGCTGATACCACGTGAACGCATGCACCGTCTGATGTATTAGTTTTTCTAACTAGTCAAATCAATA
Organism: Camelina laxa; assembly: GCA_024034495.1. Classification (NCBI taxonomy): domain Eukaryota; kingdom Viridiplantae; phylum Streptophyta; class Magnoliopsida; order Brassicales; family Brassicaceae; genus Camelina; species Camelina laxa. The sequence goes on from CM043883.1 coordinate 2,979,509, forward strand.
ATAATATGACCTAAGAAATGTTATATAGTTATGTTCTTTCACTTGTTTGGGTTTACAAATTCCATTTTCAAAAATTTAAGAGATTTATTCAATCATATATTTAAAATAATTTGAATTTTCATAAATTTTTGTATGATTTTAAAATTATTATAATAAAACATTAATTACTTATTAATTTTAAATCCTAAATTCTAAATTTTTCGCACATATTATTAAAACATAGTAAAAATTGATTATAAATATATTTTTCTGGAATTTACAATTTTTCACAATTTTAAACCTACAGAATTAATTTGGTTTCTCAGATTACATACAAACGAGGTCAACAGAAGTGATTGTTATAAGGGACACAAAACAAAATCCGAACCTCATCGTCGTCAGTTTTAGAGGCACCGATCCTTTCAACGCTGATGATTGGTGTACAGACTTGGATCTCTCTTGGTAATTTTCTTTTCTTTTGTTGTAGTTTTCTATCTCGCAAATCTACATAATAATATATTAGAGTATATAATTAGGTTAAGGTTAAACTTTATTCTGAGTTATGTTCAATATTAGCTTCACCTGATAAAAATATTGCTGATTTTGAAATAGGTACGAGGTTATGAATGTGGGAAAGATCCACGGCGGATTCATGAAAGCTTTAGGCCTTCCGAAAGAAGGATGGCATGCAGGAATAAACTCTGACCAAACCCGAAATGAAAAAAGTCAACTTGCATACTACACAATTTTGAGTCAGTTGAAAGAGGTTTTCAACCAAAACCCAACATCCAAATTTATTCTGACCGGACATAGTCTAGGTGGAGCCCTAGCGATCCTGTTCACAGCCGTGTTAATAATGCACGAGGAGACGGAAATGTTGGAGAGGCTTGAAGGAGTTTACACATTTGGGCAGCCACGCGTAGGAAACGTGGATTTTGGTAATTACATGAAAGAAAAGTTGAGGGAATTTCGCGTGAAGTACGAAAGATATGTTTATTGCAACGATATGGTTCCTAGGTTGCCTTTTGACGACAAGACACTATTGTTCAAACATTTTGGGGACTGCCTCTACTGTAACAGTTTCTACAAAGGAAAGGTTGGTTATAAATAACAATTTATGCATTTGTTTCTTTGATCAGGGTTTGAAATTTTTTGTGTCCCTCCCCATGATAATGTACTCCCGATCGGTAGAGGACTTCCAAAATTTACATGTGAGAGATAGGAAGTATATTTTAGCGAAAACTAGCTAGCAAATTCTATAGAGTATTAGAAAAAGTTAGAAGTTTCTACTTTTCTTACATTTTAAAAAGTTTTTATCTTTTAATCTCAAGATAATTCTATATGTGTGTCCAGATATGGAAAATGAGAATTTTTTTCTTGTTTCCACGGAATCCCATAATGATCTAATATACACATATTTTATACAATATTCAGGTGGAAGAAGAGGAACCAAACAAAAACTACTTCAACATCTTCTTGGTTATACCGAAGATAATGAACGCAGTATGGGAGCTGATAAGGAGTTTCATCATGTCTTGTTGGCAAGGTAGAGAATACAAGGAAGGATGGTTATTGACATGTTTTAGGCTTGTCGGATTGTTGATTCCGGGACTTCCTGCTCATTTTCCTAATGAGTACATCAATGTTACCCTTTTAGGGAACTTTTCTCGTCCTAATTCTCAGCATTTGCCTAATGAGCCCTTTTTGGAAAACATTTGATTCACACCATTAGCAAATTGCAAATTTTTGTTTTTTTTCAATAATCGTCTGTTCGTGATACTATCTTTTGCAAACTCGTCCTTTGTAACTTTTTTTTGTTTAATACGTTATTTGTTTTTGAATTATTTTCATAATTTTCCGGAAATTGAATAATGTGACCAAGATCAACTTTGAATAAATGGGAAAATGAGCAGGAAGTTTTATGTTAGTGGATAGTATTTGTATTCTTCTTTCTCTTATGTGTTATCGTACAAAGACATAGGCCATGAATGTGTGTGGTGGGGGACCCAGGAGAAATATTTATCCAGGTCAAAAAAAATTTTAAGCTAGTTAAATAAATTATAAAAGACTATTGGTGTAGTAAGGTGGTCTCGAACCTAGGTTTGAGGGAGGGGGGGGGGGTCAACATAGTGAAGGAAGACCAACTATGCTGCTAGAATTTTGAAACTTTACATGCAAAAAACTATTATTTCAACATTTTACCCGGTCAGTTGACCCTCCCAAACTCTATACAGGTTAGTTTTTGGTTTTTGATTTTTGTAGTTTCTGATTTTTGGTGAAGATTTGGAAGAGTCAAGCATAAAAGATAACGATAATCACTTGACGCATCTGTTTTGCACATTTTGCTTTGAACATAATAGAACTAATTCACTAAGCAGTTTGGTTAATTCTCGCACAAAAGTTTTCAATTGTGACGTCGTATGAGCAGCTTTGGAGTTGCATCCCAGCCTAATGTCTTGTAACTTTTTGATTAGTCAGGTGAGTAAGTTTTATGTTCTCGAATTCATGTATAATTTCCATAATAATATTTGTAATTTATTTTGAATGTCAAAGGCTAATAAATTTTATTAACGTCATAAGAGTTATAAGTAGAGAGACTAGCGTCTCAAAAAATACTATAAATATGTACTAGAAGAATGGTTGCTAATGTGGATTTTGCCTTTGGAACCCTCAAAGTGTCATTTGACACTCCAAAAATGTTACACCTTGAGTATATTGATCACTTTGCTGGCCAATATCTAGTATTGAATCTTGGTTCACTTATTGGTGATAGATGAAAAAGAGGAAGAAGTGATTGTTGGTGATGAGGCCACAATTTTTATCATGGGATAACAAGTGTTGGGAAACTATATTTGTCTGATAACACTATTCAGGTTTGTCAATTTCTTGCAGCTTGAGAATTGCTTGTGGAATTGAATGACTTTGAAAGATGTCCTCAAAGTGTCTCCAAATGTCTTACCGTTAACTTATAAAAATGCAGATCAAACCTCACTAATCGAATTTAACCCATAACATAACCGTCGGTAACCACTTTCGTAATTTTTAAATTATGATAAATAACATATCAAAATCGAAGTCTGGGTTATGTGATAAAATAATAGTGTACATGTGGAATCAAGGTAAGTTGCTCAACATCTTAAACATCTTATAATTAGTTTTTTTGTTATTTTTTTGTATGATGCTTAAATATTGAAGAATTGACTATATCTATTAGTCATATGGTGATGTGATAAATAACATCAATTCATATAAAAATATTATGTATGTTAAAGCTGGTTTATTTTTAAAAATGTTTAGCTATTCTGCACAAACTTTGTTCTATATCAATTCTTTTTTTCTAGCCAAAATCTCGAAGACATGAACTAATTAATTACTTTTTTGTATCAGATTCTAACTGTTGTACTTTTATTGAAGCCCTTATATATGGCTTTGTCAACAATAGCATAATATTAGTAGATAATTAAAATAATATATTATGACGGTTCGTTCTGCCTGATCACAAATAGAAAGCAATAAACACCATTTAGCTTTAATAAATAATATTTAAATAAAATTATTCTTTTAAAATATTATTGTGTACTATTTTAAAATTATGATGACATGATTTTAATAATTGATTATGGATTTCTTAGGCATTAAAAAATTACTTAATAGTTAAAAAAGAAGGTAAGAAATAGTGGTATTTAATTACGGAAGGAGAAAATATTATTTTGATCAGTCATATCATAGTGGTAAAATTAATAATATCATAAAATAAAATAAAGACTAAAAAATTAGTATAAACTTTAAAGAAAAAATGCATTGTTCTATTTTGTTTCAAAAAAGGAAATTATGGCCTTTTTATAAAGAAAAATAGTGTTGATAACATTGTATTGTCATCTTTTTATCAACATTTTAAGTATGTTTTTAATAACAGTTTTTAAAAAAAACTGGAATTGAAACTCACATTTGCGTCGGCTTTCATAAATTTAGCATAAGTTTTATTGTGACTTTAATATGCCTCAGACCGTGATTAGCGTCACTCATGCAACCGACGCATGTGCAGTGATTTTTTGATTATATTATATTCCAATTTAATTTTGTTAATACATGAAAATTTTAAATAAAATTTCATCAAAAATATTAATCCATATAAAAGTCAGATATTCAAACATGATAGATATCGTTTTATATGGAATGTAACTCTGTATAAAAATTTCTAATAACATGGACACAATCTTATGTTATCAATGTTTGCTCTATTGTCTCTCTCCATTTCTTTGCAGCTTTCCACATCCACTGGTGACTTTACTTGTCATTAGGACCCGAGAGCATTGATATGATACGACAGTAATTGGATTAGAAACTCAACATCAGCTGGTCACATTAGAAACTCAACACTTTCTACCTGCATCCTATAGATCCAACATCACTAGCCTCTTTCTTTCTCTGTTTTCTTCTCTCATGATCTAATAAAAGAAACTAAGAAAGTTCAAACACTATGAATGAAAAGGCTACGGACAACGAAATCATAATTGCCAAGACTACTTGAAAAGCTAGCGAGAGAAATATATAGTGTATAAGTTATGTTGTACTCGAAGAATGTTAAAGTTCTATAGCAATCCCAATAAATACAAACAAAAAGATTACTTAACCTTGCTAACAAAAAGAACATGTACATTACAAAAAGAACATTGGTTGTAGGAAGAAAAAAACAACAAAAAAAGACGAAAGTTTGGAATCGAACTCCTCACTAAAGAGATGGCATGGGGCACCTTGGTACCAATTAAGCTATATAACTAAACTAACCCAGTGAATTAGATAATTTTTAATAAGTAGCATGGGGCACGTTCCCCACCCCATAACTACATCGATCCGCCCCTACTAGAGCTCAAGTGTGAATTGCATGAAGACTATGCTCCCTCTATGTTTTCCGAATCTTGTAAGGCACAAGGCAGTTCCGCCTTCTCGACAATTTAGCAGCTATTGTTTGATCAAAGTCGGGTCTGGTCACACGGGCAATGCTTGCATGTGCCCATATCTTTGTTAAAACAGCTCCATATATGTTATTGTAGCTAAGTTATTTCGTTATATCTCGTAAACGTACATTTCATTTAGATATTATATATCAAATAAGAATTTGAGTCTAAGGTGACTTATGTAAAGAAAAAAAATGCTCTATGCAATAAAAATAAAAATATAATTAAACATATATTGTATTCTCATGTATAGTAAATATACTTTACAATACAGTAGGAAGCATTGTTCCTACTTAACAAGCTAGTATCGCAAGGAAGTAAAAACCGATTTGGAGATTTAAAAACGCCTCCACAACCAATAAAAATAAAATAGTAACACAATCTCATATAATTTAACTATATATTCCTATAAACAAGTTTCAAACTAAAGCAATATTTTTAGTCGTGAGAAGCGTAGAAGCATGGTCTTGTTAAGCTGCAGAAGGAGCTTTGACGGATTGAAGCACACCAGCTTCGGACAAAGCTTCAATAAACTGCTGAAATGTCTGTTGTTTTTTGTGGGCGTCTCCGCTAATGTTCTTGTAGTCAAGAGACTCGTCGTTGTAGATGTCCCACCATTTCTTGATCAGCAGCTTAATGTCTTCTCTATCCATGTTCTCTTCTTCTCCAGTGAATCTGATACAACATCAAACAACTTTCAGAATTATTCAAAATAACAGATTCGATAAATGTCCTAAGAACAAATAAATACGAAAAAATCATATAATTGTTACAACTAATGTGAATTTCCTGAGTGGAAAATTTTGTAAGAACTCATTTAACAAAATCATGGTCAATTTTAGTTAATATGGCTGCATAAAACTATTATATGTGTAAGTTATGTGGGTAAAATGATAGTTTTACTACCTATCTCTTAAAACATCTTTCTCATATGAACTCCTAAATTTCTGATTAAATTTCCAGCATATAGATTTTTAATATATTAACTTTACTTGTTACTATTCAAAATCATCTGATTCTTTTTTAAAAAAGATTATCTAATATTATACGATGAAATATATGTATTGAAAGAATTTATCAATTTTAACTTTAAAAATACCTCCAAGGTTTAGCACCAGCAGCACAGTAGTGAACAACTTTGACTTGGTCAAGCTTTATATTCTCTGGATGTCTCCAAAGCATGGCCAAAACCAAATTATAAGCGGATGGTATTGGTTTGTATATGTCCTTGAAGTACATATTCAAGAAATCCTGTAACAAAAATAAGTATAAATCAAATTATTCTAATATGTTTGGGTTACAGTACACATAAATTATTAAAAAAAAATCCTGCTTAAAACTACTTCTAATAGCTTCTATGTTACCTGTTCAGCAAAAAGAGTGGGAGGCACGACTTTGACAGTCTCCAAGAGGTTATGATAAGTGGAGAGGTTAGGCTCGTAAACAAACATTCCGGCGTTGAAGTACAAAGGCGGTTTAGGACCAAGCTCGGCCTCTGGCCACGTCACCTTATCCGGACACTGTTGGCAATAACCAATCTTGTATTGTGGTGAGTGGCTCCATGTCTTTTCGCAAAAACAATCCATGACTGCGTAGAATTGGCCGTCGGGGAGATCAAACAAGTGATCTATGTTGTCAAACACTTGTATGTCTCCATCCAAGTATATCATCTTGTTGTACTCCACAAACTGCAATCATATAGTACAGATGAAATTAAACTAAAAGACAAATCAAAATTTTAGCCCAAGAATGTATAGGGAAACATAATATAAAAAGTTGACAAGTATTTTTGACTTTATCAATCATTTCACACATAGTTTTAGACAAAAAAAAAAAAAAAAAAAAAAAAAATAACAAGTTTCAGAAAACGTGTCTATTTTGAATGATAAAATATATAAATAGTAACTTTTCGAATGAAATAAATAATATTGAACTGAACCAACTCACTACAATTAAACAAATTAACCGAAATTCATTTAATATTATCTTAAATAAATATTTATCTAAATATTCAAAATATATTAAATAAAATAGAGTTTATTTTATGAAAAAATCAAAAAATATGTATTTATATATGCATACCTTCCAGATACGAAGCTTAGAGTAGTTGATAACGTAGTAAGCCATAGCAAACTCGGTTTGATTCTCCGGCGGGTAAACCGGCTCTATCTCCTTAACAACACAGCCTTGATCCACAAGCTGTCTCCGGTGATCCTCCGGTACGTCGGGTAAAACCGCCACCACGAGTGGATACTTGCTCTCAGCTTTCCTTAACCCCTTAGCAAGCCCCACCACTCCTTTCACGTAGTCACCGTTTCCAGCAAGAAAAGTCACGTAAGCCCTCTTCTCTCCTCCGTAAGCGGTGGCTGAGACGACAGGTCCGGTGAGTTTGGTATTGATCTCAGGTGCCATCTTCTAACTTGTTGTCTTTAGAAAAAAACTAACTTTTGTTTTCGTGTTTGTGTTTTTGTTCTTGTTTGAGTTTGTGTGTAGTAGTGTGATGAGTTTGTAGGTGGAAGCATAATAGTGCTTTATATAGAAATTTTGGTTAATTAAATTAAAGATTAACCACTAATACTTCTGGATAATTAAATACGACCGACTACTAAACGTTTCGAGAGAAAGATTTTAATCCAACGGCTATTAAACAATGAGATAAAATCCAACGGCTTACGATACGCGCGCGAAGCTTCGTTTGAATTAATCCAGGTGATGCCACGTTTATATAACGACACGTGTCAGTATCTAGACAGTTCGACTCATCAAGGTTTGTTTTATAAAATAAAGATCTCGTCGTGGTGGTTGATCGGTCACTTGTCAGTATGTTCCTACTCCAGATACTACGTCGTTTTTTTAATAATTCAATACTGTTACCTTGTGTGATTTTCTGATTGGCTAGTGAAACGACACGTATTTACGTGAAACGTACTTGGGGGCTATGATGCCACGTGGCGTTAGAATAGTCATTGTTGTCGGACCTACCTGGTTTAGTCTATGTTTAAATTTCTTGTCTGACCAAGGACCGACCGACCATTTCTGGTAACATGTGTACGTTACAATCAAAAAATATTTTAGTTGCATGACTCAAAAGATTTATCTTTCGTCACTTTTGTATTAAAGTTTTGTGATAATTTGTTTCTGTCAAACGTAATCCAAAGTTGGTTAGAATATATATATATCAAAAGGAGGTTCAAACGAAAATGTACACTAGAGTATTTTTGTTCTTGTTAGTTTAGCTTAATGTGTCAAGAAATAAAATCGAACTTACGAAAATAGTAGTTTAAAAAAAAAAACTAAATGTTTTGAGTTTTGACAATATTATCAAATTATTAAATTATATTTCATATTAATTCGTATTCTATATCATTATAAGAAAAAAACTAAAAATAATTTCTTAAAGTTAAAAGTGGTGGACTAGTGGTTCTAACTTGGAAGAAATAGTCACTTAGTTGGTTTAGGCTAGGGATCGATTTTCTCCAAATACAGAACTGTTAACCCACCATCTCATAGTTAATTTTATACGTAAAACATTCTATCATAAAAAAACCTTGTACGTAAAACATTTACTTCACTAAATAAAAGTTTAGAATTTACTAAGGTTTTGAACATCATAATACAAACTAGACGTTCACATATAGCAAAATAAATCTCTATGAAGGATCCTCTTGTGTGACCCACTCTAACCGTTTGGTCTTCATTCTCCATGTTAAACGTTATTATGGTAGTTTGTCCGACAAATGACCAACCGACTATTTAAATACTTATGACTATCAAATACAATCTTGTAAAGTAGGTGATATTTTTCCATTTCTTAATAGATCTGTGTCAAAGAATTTGGAAAAAAAAAAGAATTAGTTTTGTAGAACAAAAATAAGTATTTTAATATTAAAGTAATAATAACTATAATAAGTATTTTAATATATGACTCAAAAAAATTATGTTTTTTCATTTTAAACTTTAATCTGTAAAATGTAATCTAAATTGAGAAAATAATAAAAGATAAAGATACATAAACTTTCAGAAAATATTGAAAAAAAATCATGAATTTATTTATGGTAAATTAAAGTCTAATTTTCTAAATAAATTATAAATTTTTGTTGACAAATAAGACATTATGTTAAATTTTTCTAACATTTTTGAATTGCCACAAATAAAATTTAGACTTTTTAACATTTTTGTAAGATCATAACTTCTTTACCTTTTTCCCAACCCAAATTAGTGATGCTTTTCTTTTGTGATTTGGTTATTGTACGGGTTATAAAAACTCTTCAATTGTAGAGGTAGATTTATTTTAAATTGTTTTTGGGTAGATGTATTGATGCATTCGTCGTCATGGGGAGAGTTTAACTAATACCTGTAGGCTTTAGCTCAATATGGTAACGTAAAAAATAATTGGAAAGTTTAAGCTGTGAATTTATGAGTGGGCCGACCTTTGCGTTCTATAATGAGGACAAACTCATATGAATTGGATAATGTTAGTTTTATGGAGTAGGGTCATTTGACTAGTCCTTTTGTAAGAATATTCTTTCGGAATCTAAACAGAAAAGTACAAACGAATTCTAGGCTACAAATGGTTGGAATTGAAGAAGTTAAAAACATGCATTAAGTTGACGAATTCTAGGCTAATTTTTCAAGAAACTCCAAACCGGTAATGCTTTTTTCTTTTATTTCGTAATCAAGAATTCTAAATCTACGTATATCTATGCTTTTTTTCAGATCATTGATAACACGTAAATTTATTAGGGTATACCGTATACGATGTTAGTTTCATACAAAAAAATTCTTATAAGAATTAACGAAAGAGCCACTTGTTCTTCCTCTCATGTGGCTGTGGTCGGTAATATTTACCATGAAGAATCTCAAAGTGTACAAAAATCATTAATATATATTTGTATCGAACACGTTAATAACACGAGTTCCCAAATGAGAACTCTTTAGATTTTCAACTTATAACTTTGATTCCAGTTTGTGACGGAGACTGAATCCAGAAAGTCATTTCAGTATAGTTAGTTTTCTTATCCTTTGTCTGAAATAGACATTTAGATTAAACTTTCAAATTCGTAGAAAATCTCGTGAACTTCTAAAGAAAAAAAGTTTAAGAAGTTCAACACTAAAATAAAAAAGCGAGCAAAAACTACGGGCTTTATAAGCCCAACATGAGCCCATTAGTCTACTCTTTCAATGCGTACTTGAAAGTCTCTGATTCGCCCAGAGTATTCTAGCTCGAAGCTAAATCCCAAACATGAACAAATAAAAAAAAAAACCAAAATCGAGAACACAAAGGCAAAATCACAGATTCACGCATCGTTGTGAGCAGAGATGCTTCAATGTATATTTCTCCTCTCCGATTCTGGGTAAGTGAATCTTCAACCCTTAAAATCTTCAGATTCAGATCGACTTTGATTTGATCAGTCTGAAATTTGTGGACTTTGTGTTCACAGAGAGGTGATGTTAGAGAAGCAGCTTACGGGTCATCGCGTTGATCGATCCATATGTGCTTGGTTCTGGGATCAATCTATTTCTCAAGGCGATTCCTTTAAGGTAGTTTTATACTAAAGTTCCTTTTTTTTGGCATAATTGTGTTAGTTCATTGATTCTTGGGGTTTGTTTGGTTTGTCAAGTTTCAATCTTTTATCATTACATTTACAAATTTGAATTCAAAGTTGGAGAATTTAACTTATGGGTCATCTTGATTGTACTGTATTAGTGTGTGTCTTATGTATTTTTTGTTTTGTTTTTGGATAGTCACTTCCAGTGATTGCTTCACCAACACATTACCTATTTCAAATCGTTCGTGATGGTATCACGTTCTTAGCTTGTAGTCAAGTTGAAATGCCACCGTTGATGGCAATCGAGGTGAATTCTTTTGCTTCTTTGTTTGTAGATTTCAATGTTTGCGTAAATGGTGAAGTTTTTGTAACTTTGTGAAGTTTAGTTCCTTTGCAGAGTTGCGGATGTTTTGTCTGATTACCTTGGTGGGGTAAATGAAGATCTCATTAAGGATAACTTCATCATTGTCTATGAGGTATATTTTTGTTTAACAGTATGGAATTTATGAGTGAGCTCTATTTCTTAAGTGAAACTATGGTAGCCAATATAGTTTCTGCACATCGTCATTAGTCTAGCTCCTATGTGCTGTCTTGTTTCTCTTGTGGGATGTGGCTCATTTGTTACTTCGATTTACCATTTGTGCAAAGTTTCTGACACCAAAAAAAAAGTCATTTTGGGATATGGTTACACTCACTTACATCGTTTCTTTGTGTGTTTAATCAACTCGTAGTTTTGGATTCTTTTTATATGATCTGGAGTTGGAGAATATATGTTAATCGTTACATTTTTAGCTTGTATTATTCTTGTTTTTCTATGTCAATATCATAGTGTCCTCATCTTTCTCCAGCTTCACTGTTCTTGGTTTTGTGTAGTAGACAGTTGTAACATTTACCACCTTTTGAGTGACTGAAACAAAGAGGTGACGTGCTTACAATTTCTTATGAAAAATACATCACGTTGTTGAGGTTTACTGTGTTGAATTGTTCTTGTTTTCCTGTGAACTTGTTTCGTTGGTTTGCATTAACTGTGAGATTAATAGCTTCTTTGTGTATGCCCATATTTGTGACTTGTAGCTTTTGGATGAGATGATCGATAATGGTTTCCCTCTCACAACAGAACCGAGTATCCTGAGGGAAATGATAGCTCCACCGAATCTAGTTAGCAAAATGTTGAGTGTTGTAACAGGAAATGCTTCCAATGTTAGTGACACACTCCCTAGTGGGGCTGGCTCTTGTGTTCCATGGAGACCGACAGATCCAAAGTACTCTAGCAACGAAGTTTATGTTGACCTCGTTGAAGAAATGGATGCAATTGTAAACAGGTTTGTGCTTTAAAGAAGATTCACAAAAAAACTTCATCTAACGTGTACGGACTCATCTCACTCGAAACATATACTTTTGAAAAACATTCAGGGAGGGAGAGTTAGTAAAATGCGAGATTTATGGCCAAGTCCAAATGAATTCTCAGCTCACTGGTTTTCCAGATTTGACATTGTCGTTTGCAAATCCATCAATCCTCGAAGACATGAGGTTTCACCCGTGTGTACGCTTCAGACCGTGGGAGTCCCATCAAGTTCTCTCCTTTGTCCCTCCAGATGGAGAGTTCAAGCTCATGAGTTACAGGTTTGTGTGCTTTTCTTTCACAGCCAAACGTTTTTCTTACACTATCTTGAATATTTATTCTTACAGTCTAAGAAGTATCTCTGAATGCGAAATTTTAGGGTGAAGAAGCTGAAGAACACACCTGTTTACGTAAAACCTCAAATAACATCAGATTCGGGTACATGTCGAGTTAGCGTGCTAGTGGGAATCAGAAGTGACCCAGGAAAGGCGATTGAGTCGATAACCTTGAGTTTTCAGCTTCCTCATTGTGTTTCATCTGCAGATCTCTCATCAAATCATGGAACTGTAACCATCCTCTCTAACAAGGTAATATATGTGTGTCTGGCTTTTGCTTTTGAGTTCAGCTTCCAGATTTAGAAAAAATTTCCGTTTTGAATAAGGGACTATGTTTTGCAGATATGTACATGGACGATCGGGCGAATCCCAAAGGACAAGACTCCGTGTTTGTCGGGAACATTAGCGTTGGAAACGGGGTTAGAACGGCTTCATGTGTTTCCGACATTCAAACTCGGGTTTAAGATAATGGGTATTGCTCTATCTGGTCTAAGAATCGAGAAACTTGATCTTCAAACTCTCCCTCGTCTGTACAAAGGGTTCCGTGCTCAGACACGCGCTGGTGAATTCGATGTCAGATTGTAGCTTACTGGTACTACGGTCATGCTTGTTCAAAAGTCTTGACTTTGGGGGCTCGTGTGAATTTGTTGTTTGTGCCAAATTGTTTCGCCTTCAATTAAAAAATAATACTATTTTTTTGGTATAGTCATTTACTCATTTACAAGAAAACAACGATGATGTTGTTCTTCCTCCTCTTATACTCTATGTTACTTGTATTATCCAAGAAATAGAGTACTAGAGTTTGATTTATTTCTACTTTAACAAGCTAAAGTGCTAAATCAATTATATGTGATTTAGCTCTTATATGAACTAATAAAAAGAATTAAGAACTACAGAAGTTATATTATTAGGGTGGCATATATTGACGTATCATATCATTGTTGTGTAACCGAGTTCTTTAATTGAGCATTTTAACTTGAAAATCCACAAAAAACTAAAATACAAACCGCAACGGATTGATGGGATGAGAAAATCTATAACACAATATGTTTTCAACAATTTGTATGGAAAAGATCAACCTATTTCAAATGTTGAGATAAAATTTCGAAACGAAAACTTTAAACTTTTTATAAGTTTTAAATTTATAATATTTTATTATGAGATACAAAAAAAAATTAACCATAATTTCAAACATTATGCGTCTCGTTTTTGTAAAATTTTGTACGAAATATTTAAAATTTATATAAAACAATACAAAAATTGCTTGTAAAGTAAAAAATTATTAGATTAATCTTAATTTTAAAGTTTAACAATTTAAAAAACAATAATGAAAATAATCTATTAATGGAGAAACAATACAATAGTTGCAATTACTAATTACTTAATTAGTTAATATAGGTATGGCTATTCGCTAATCTTTTCGCCTAGAAACGTCCTTGGTGTAAATCTCCATTGATAGCATTAATATTAATCAGTGTCTTTCTGCAATAATCGATGAAAAAATAATAATTCATATTAACAAATTAATTTTTAAAAATCTTAAAATGTAAAGGTGTTCCATTTCCAAAAAAAGTTACCTAAAGTTGATTGGCAATTATATGTTTTTAATAAAATATTAGAGACTCGTGTTAAAGCATGAGTTGACTTTTATTTTATACAGAATTTTGTATCTTATTATATACTCCATCCGTTTTAAAATATATGATATTTTAGTTAAACACGCATATTAAAAATAGTCACTTTTAAAAAGTTTAAACAATCATAAACAAAACTACATAATACTCCTCCGTCCCTTAAAGATTGATGTATATAAACTTTTACACATTTTAAGAAAACAATGATTACTGAGTTTAAATATACATATATTTTTTGACTAAAGAGATATTATTTAATTTTTAAACCAATAACAATTCAAAATTTTAAATATTTTCAATGAATACTTCTTGAAGTTTACAAAACATCAATCTTTGTGGGACAAAAAATTATTCCAAAACATCAATCTTTGTGGGACAAAGAGAATATAAAATATAAAATTAATCTAAAAGTTGCATAGAAAATTGAAAACATCCTATATTATGAAACAAAAATACTTCTCTAAACATCCTATATTATGAAACGGAATAAGTATTATATAAGATAATAATAAAATACAAAATATCAAGAAAACCGAAGATCTACCAAGAACAACGAGGATCTAAAAGATATACATTAAGAATATTTACACTTATCTTTAAAATATTATTTACATTTGTATCTATCTTAGAATAAGAAATTTAGCCTTATCATATCTCTAACATTATGTATAAATATCCATTTTATGTTGAAAAATACTTAGATTCACCCCTAGGGTGAACCTTTTTGTTCACTCCCTCTTCTCTCAGCCAATCAGAATCTTCCATCTAATATTTCATTTAAAAATAAATCAAAATTAAATTAAGGAACAAAACAAATTAAGGAAACAAATTCTGTATACTTTTAATTAAGAAAAGTTAAATATTGGCTTTGTTTAGATTTTTAAAATTAGAACAAAATTATATGTCGGTTTGGGTTTACAAATGAAATGGTTAGGGTTTAGATTTTACAATTAAAACGAAATTATATGTCGGTTTGGGTTTACAAATAAGATGGTTAGAGTTTAGATTTTACAATTAGAACGAAATTATTTGTCGGTTTGGGTTCACAAATGAGATGGTTAGGGTTTAGATTTTACAAGTAGAACGAAATTATATGTCGGTTTGGGTTCACAAATGAGATGTTAGGGTTTAGATTTTACAATTAGAACGAAATTATATGTCGGTTTGGGTTCACAAATGAGGTGGTTAGGGTTTAGATTTTATAAGTAGAACGAAATTATATGTCGGTTTGGGTTCACAGATGAGATGGTTAGAGTTTGCATTTTACAAGTAGAACGAAATTATATGTCGATTTGGGTTTATTAAAGAGCAGTTTAAGTTTTTAATTTTATAATAATGCATACTGATTTTGTTTATTTATTTTATAAGGGGGTGAATGAAGAGGTTCACCCCCAAGTATTATTCTTTTATGTTAATGAATAAATCAAGACTTTCTAAATTTTGATAAATTATATACAAAACATCAAAACTATATCACAGAAATAATATTTTGATAATACACACAAAAAGCATACCAATTCCTCGGAACTTGTGACTTTTATATATAAGCTAGGGTATTGTGACTTATTACCTTCTTGAGCCGTCGTTTCTTGGAATCTCTTTTGAGAGCATTGCAAAGAAAACATTTAGAACAAGGTTGTAAATTCCGCTGCGTTACTTAGTTGACATCTTAATATAGCTCCAGCCAGATCGGAAGCCTCTTGTTATGCGCGTTTCCTTTTAATTCTCCTGAGCTTCCAAGGATCAGGTATGATTGTATGAGAATTCTATAATTAAACTCTGAAAAATTGCTTAAGGCCAGTTTTTGAAATCGATAGACTTGAACAAAATGGCTATGGAAGGAGGAGGTGGCAGAAGTGGGGATGATAGGATAAGCTTATTACCTCTAGATTTGATATGTAAGATACTGAGCTTTCTTAGGCCTAAAGATGCTGTTAGGACAAGTGTTTTGTCCTCTAGATGGAGAAATCTTTGGCTACAAGTTTCTACATTAGACTGGAACGTCGCTCATATTCGAAATTACGATGCATGTGTGAGTTTAATCGATATGTTCCACAAGTACGGGTCAAACTTGAGTACATTCAAGTTAACCTTTGATCAAGATATCTGCGGCTATAACTTTTCACCTTTGGAGCCATGTCTCAGTAGAGTGCTTATTAACCACAGGATTCAGCATTTCGAAGTTTTGAGTAGCTTCGGATATCTGATAGAGATACCGTTAAACAATTCTGTGTGCAAGGATTTGGTATGCTTAAGGCTCAGTTTGGTTAGGTTGAATGGTTTTGAGTCACTTGAGTTTCCTTGTCTCAAGACTATGAACTTATCTCATGTCAAGTTTCCCTCCAATGGCGCTGCAGCGATGCTAGTTCCATGCTCTCCGGTTCTCGAAGAGTTAGTAATACGAGGCCATTAAATACCATAGCGGAGTTAGATTTACGCATTTGCTCTAAGTCACTAGAGAGCTTATCTCTCTCACTCTTTTATTATGTTGATAATAAAGGCGGTGGAACCGCAGCTTTGATCGATGCTCCGAGACTCAAATATCTGAGCCTCAAAGCTTCCCAACAGGAAATCATCAGAATAATCAATATCAGTCCTTTGGCCAAGGTTGATATTGATGTACTGGACTTTGCTTCGACTGATGATAGTTGTAAGTTTAGGGAAAGAAATAGCTTATATAATCTACTCACCAATGTCTCAAGTGTTGGAGATATGACCATCTCAAGGACAACTCTTATGGTATGTATCTCTCTACTTTTCTATTAGTCACTTCATATATATATTATATAATATACTCTTACGCGAATGTTATTTTTTACTGGCAGTTGATCCATCATATGAGGGACTTTAACCCATTGCCCAATTTTTATGATTTGTCTCGTTTGAGCGTTACTATGCACTCATATGCGTCTCAAGAACTGTTGCCATTCTTTCTTGAGAGCTGCCCCAATCTGAAATACCTTAACTTGGTCTTGGTGATGACTTTGCTTAAACTGTGCAACTTTTTAACTTTATAGAAGAAAGGTTTTGTCTTCAATCTAGTTTTGATTTTTTTTTTTATTGCAGGAACTGGATAGGGACTATCAAGTAGATAAGGAAACAAAACTGTCCAGAATCTTACCTTGTTGTTTGTTATCTTCACTTGAATCTGTTAATATCAAAAGCCCGATCACAAAGAAAGGAACTGAACTAAAACTAGTTAGATACTTTCTGAAGAACTCAGCAACACTGAAGAAGCTTGTGCTACGTTTGAATCAGTCTTATGGAGAGAAACGCGAGTTTAAACAACTGCTTGAATATCCAAGACGCTCTAGTTTGTGTCAATTAGTTATTTTTTGACTTAATGCAGTTTACAGGATTTTTGAGCTTTTGAATTTTTATCTTAAGTTTTTTATCCATCTCGTTTGACATTGAAAATTCGAATCGGTTACGGTTTATTAACCATCAGTTATAATTATATATTAATATATTATCTTTAATCGTAATCTTAACTATTATATATATGGTTAAAACGGGTTATATACATAAGAGTTATTTGATGATTATTATACAATGCAACTTCTTCTATTTTTCATAATAAAAATTAAACGAAGATGTATATCAAAAAATTTGTTTTACAATATGAAATATATGTGATTACGGTGGTTAATATCTTTATCCGAACATTTGACATGTGTATTTGCATTATACACCGTTACTAGAAAAATTACATGTGTATTTGCATTACACATCATACATTTGACATGTGTATTTGCATTATACACTATTAAAATAAACTAAAAAAGTATATATATTATTGTGAAATTGCAGGAATATAATTTATATAAAAAAGAGGTGTGGTCGTTTCATTTATGATTTGCTTATTTCCTTACAATTTTTACTTTTTCAAATATATTTTTTTCAATATGCTTTTATTAATTTTTGATAGCTTTTTTTGATAGCTTTTCTACAGTTTAACTTATCATAATTTTATACAGTTAAATTTATTATTGACCACTGGACCAAAGTTATTTCACTAATTTCTAAATTTTTAATATCAAATTACTTTAATATATATATTCCAAAAGTTATCTGCCAATATTTATTAATTTTTATTAATTTTTATTAGTGTTTTTACAGTTAGACTTACCATTAACCATTGGATTAAAATTATTTCACTAATTTCTGAATTTTAATATCAAATTATTCTAATGTATATAATCTAAAAACTATCTGTCAATGTTTAATAGCATATTTTTGAGTTAACCGTTATTTATTATTTCAACTCTTTTATTTTATAAGATTTTTTAGTTAAAACCATAAAATTTACAAAATTATAAGTGTATTATTATTTTCACATGACATAAAATTATTTAATATTTATTAAAAAGTTTAACTAATTAAATAAAATACTGTCGAATATAGATGATCATAATATATTAAATAAATATAAATAATGTATTGAAATTTGGAAAAAAAACCTTACAAAATGAAACAAAAATAAAAAGCTTAAAGATCATATAACTAGAAAAATGATTTTTTGTGAATAATAAAAAGTATTTTTCAAGTAAGGAAAAGAAAAACTAAAATTTCATTCAGTTATAATTTAATTTAATTTATTGAACATGCTATACATTCAATATTTTGACTAAAAGAAAAATTGAAAATCTAGAAATTATTTGGATAGATGTCAATTGCTCAATGTCGGGTAGCATATGTTTCTTAGTGAATATTTCTTTATTAAGATAATAAGATGATAAATTAAAATATTACCTTATTAATTTATAAAAGCATCAACCTATAATTTTTTGTTTTATATTTTGTGACCTTTTAAATACTAATTGAATATATAGATGTATCTGTGAAGAGGTTTTTGCCTTTTTGGCAGTAGGATCTAAATTTCAGAAAACTTTTCATTTTATGATATTTCTAATTAAAAACAATACTATTATACAGCATGCATCTACTAATTATGTCCTTAATATTCTCTTGTTACTTCTTTTGTTTCATATTAAGTGTCATTTTAGGCTGAAAATTTTGTTACAAAATAAATGTCATTTTGTATTTTTAATGTACATGTTTTATAAATTTTCCAATTTTATCTCTACCAATTTAATGTATTGTCTAATAGAAAAAATAAATAATATATTAATAAAGGGTAAAATAGATAATTTAATAATTTTTTTAATCTGTGTGAAAAATCTTAAAATGACACTTAATATGAAAAAGAGGGAATATATTTTTGTTTTAGTCCAACACACATAATTTACTCTTAAAATTAAACGGTCGATATCTTTTTTTTTTGTTACCATTTTAACAGTCAATCTTTAAGAAAAAAGAAATGCTACTAAATAATTTGACAACATAAAAAATATATATCTCAATAGATAAAATCTTTTTAAGGTAAAAATATTCCATTACTTTCAGATGTACATATTCCTACAAAAATTTAGATATCTACATAGTAGTGGTTACATTTTTTTTTTTTTTAGCTCGGTCTATATTTAGAAATATTAACCTAACCTAACTAAATAGATCTCTGCATACGAGAGACCGTGATTCATGTACCTTTTGTTTGTTTTTAGTTTATTCATCACATATGCAAGTTGTAACCTCACAATGCGAATAAATAAGGTGACCGTCCAACCTACAAATGAAAAAATGCGATTCACACATGTCCACGCGTTATTGGTAGTATTATCTAACGTTTGTCTCCTCACCCAAGTCACTTTAATTTAGGCCATAAATCTGCCCAACTGTAACCATTAAAGACCTTTACTGTATACTATACATGCATCACCCCAAATTTTTAATTCATCTTTTTTTTTTTCACCTACCGAATTATTTCAGAAAAAAAATAATGCTAATAAAAGGATGATATCTTGATTTTTGATCTTTTGATATAAATGTGTGATTTTTTTGTAGTAATTTCAGTGTGATGTTTTGAATATTTGCAGATTGGATTCTAAAAAAAAACCAAAGACTCACACTTTAAGGCAATGATCAACTACTTTTTCTTGCTCAAATTGTGTAACCTTTTTTTTTTACATCCCAATGCTTTTTAATCTTTGACTTTTTAACTCTAAAGCTTTGTAGGAGCTTTTCATAGTCACATGTCATTAAATTTCATACAGTGGCAAAATCCGTAATTATATAGAGAATACAAGGGTGAATCCATACCATACCACCTATAAATTAAAAGGCAAAGATCTCTCACTAAAAACCCAAAAGACAAAGATCTTAACATAAAACAAAGCAAACACCAAAAAAAAAAACACAGAGATGGGTTTGGTTACAGATGAAGTGAGAGCTAGGGCAGAGAAATACACAGGAGATGAGTTATGCCGTGAGAAGACAAAGGAGTTTCTCAAGGAAGTCTCTATGCCTAATGGGTTATTGCCACTGAAGGACATTGAAGAAGTCGGTTACGACAGAGAGACAGGTATTGTGTGGTTGAAGCAGAAGAAGAGCATCACCCACAAGTTTGAAGCTATTAGTAAACTTGTCTCTTACGCCACTGAGGTTACCGCCCAGGTGGAGGTCGGAAAGATCAAGAAGCTCAGCGGTGTTAAGGCCAAGGAGCTTCTTATCTGGGTCACTCTCAATGAGCTTGTCTTGGAGGAGCCGATTAGTTCAGGGAAGATCAATTTCAAGACACCAACCGGTCTGTCCAGGACTTTCCCAGTGTCTGCTTTTATTGTTCCTGAGGTTGAGAAGCCTGCAATTGAGAAGAACAATGTCAAAGAAGCTGTTGCAGTCACTGATGCTTAGTCTCTCTCTATTTTATCCTTCTAATCATGTTTTACTTTCTGCTTAATTTCCTTTATCAATAAGATAATACAATTTCAGATTTGCATCTAAAGATATCTATAATATAAATATCCTTTAAAAAAGCAGATTCTGTATTATCAAAAAAACCTATGAAAAAAGTTAAGGTTCTTAATTGGTGTAGATCTGAACCTAGTGGACAGCTTCTGATGTTAACATTTCAACAGAAAGCAATATCTCCATCGCCAACGATTTCTTAAAGTTTCTTGGAAGCTATCATAAATCACAAGAAAGAAGAGATGTATTATAAATAGGCCAACAACACTTGATCCACTGAGACATGTTAAGATTGTCCTGCTACCAAAATTTGCCATTACCTGATCTAAATCGAGGTATGGGTGATGTTTGTTCTTTAATAAGTAGGACAGTCTCCAATACTATATGTACGCATAGAGCCATACCTAAAAGAGACTTGTCCAGGTACTGTCAGTTTCAGTGATCTTCAACAATCCTTTGATGTCATTTATCTTTACTTTCGCGATCTTTGTTAGTTGTGCCTTGCGTCATTGAATAAGCGGAAAAAGCCGTTGAGCATCAATCCAACCGACAACGTAACAACAAACAGGCAGCACTAGAGCATTAATTTACCAAATGCTCTCCATTTCACTCGATCACGACGAAATCAGGAGAAGCAGATTATGATATCATGTTTAAGTTCCAACTTCTTGATCATGAACTAAGGAGTCTAAGTCAGGAACATAGCCAGCTTCTTTGGTCTCTTCTATCAGTATACCTAAGACTGAACACACAAAACTCGCATTAGGACACATTTTGTCACTCGCAGCAGAGCTAAAAACCTGGTTTTCGACCTGGATCCAACTCATACCGGCTTCTTTTTTGTTCCCCATCATCTTCCTCACTCTCGCAAAATCAACCCACTGCCCTTCTGCTGCATAGATGTATGAAAGCATCGCATAAGTCCCCACCATTCTCGGTTTCAACTCCATAACTTTTCTTGCAGCCAATCTACTTATCAATCCCGTGTGCTTGTGAGCTTTACAAGCCCCCAAAATCGCTCCCCACGTGGATTCATCTGGCCTAAACAGCATCTTCTCAACCAGTTCATATGCCTCGCCTATTTTTCCAGCTCTTCCAAGCAAATCCACTACACAGTTGTGGATATCTCGGTCTGGAGTAAGACCATACTCGCTTTCCATCTCTTTAAACCACACCTGCAATACAAGTCCAGTATAGAGTTCATCACCGGGGGGTTAGACTGAAACACGCGCTTAATCACTGATGCATGAATTTGCTTGCCGGTTGTAACAGAATCAACTGAAGCTGAAGCTCTAACCGCTATCGTTATACAGTAAGGCTGTCACATCTGCATTCTCCTGAACCACACAAAAACATAACAACTTCATTGAAGGCAAAGATGTAGCAAAATTACCAGAAACATTTGCTTATAAATCTTTAAACATAACAACTCCATCACCCAAATGTGTAAACCCGGTGATAAAAGTAGTCCATGTAAACATCATTCTTCACCTTAATATCCCGCAAAATCAAACAAGCCGCGTCCATTGTCACAGAAGCACCATAAGCCAAAACCTTAATGTTTCTACAAGACTTGAGAACGCTCGAGAGTGTGAACTCATTTGGACTCGTTCCTCGCCTAATCATCTCTTCGTTGTAGTTGAAAGAAGTGTAACCTGTGATCATTGCGGTCAAGGCAACTACGTCTCTCTCAGGCATTTCGTCGAACAGTGAGCGTGCTTCTTCGACTAAGCCATTTTTCGAAAATACGAAACGATTAGATTGGTTGCTAAAATGTGACTCGACGCAGGCGTTGCGTAGAGAGCTTCTGACAAAGTTTGGGATTGGTTTAAACGCATTGGAGCGTACAAGTTTCGTGATGCTCATTGTCTTGCCTTTAGCCTACAGACACAAACAATGTCTGATCACAGTCTGTTTGGAGAATTCTGCCTTCTTTAGTAATTTCACCATATTTTACTTACACAACAAAATTTATTCAATAAATTTTATTCAATATGTTTTATCCGAAATGATTTAACTTCACGAAATTATTCAATAAATAAATAATTGTGTTTATTATAAGTAGTAGTAAAAAAACAGATCAATTAAATAAAATAATAAGAAGGTGAAAACTGAAAAGATTCGGGTGGCTAAAGAAGAAGAAAACAATGGCGATGCTTCTGCAAGTTCCTCCTTCTTCTTCCCTGTTAAACACCACAATCCCTAAACTCCGATTCTTTTACTCTTCAATTCGAGTTTCATCGACTAGATTCAGATGCAGAGCCGTCCGTGAGAAGGCCGAAGAGGTTGAGAAGAAGAACGCTTCGTCTTCTTCTCCTTCTCCTTCTCCTTCCGCTGAGGAAGTTACCAAGAAATATGGACTCGAAGTTGGTTTATGGAAGGTCTTCTTTCTTCCTCCTTCTTCGTTAAAAATTTTGCAATTTCTTAGTGTTAATTCGTAATCTTGATGTTTTTAGTCTAAATTTGATGCTTCTCTCGCCAGATTTTGCGAGTTGTAGAAGCTTTTAAATTGGTGCTTTAGATGAACGTAACATATAAGCAGATATGATTGTTTCTGAGTTTAGTGATTAGTACTGGAAGCTTTATAAGTGTTCTGAATTGGTGTTTGGAATGCATATGTGAGCAGTTTCTGAGTTAAATGATAGGTTGATTTTGGTAGTTGTTGAAGCTTTTTGTGTTACTAAAGAAATGGTGTTTTTGGATGAACGTGTGATATAGATATTGAGCTCTAAAGATGATGAAGGAACTGATGGAATGAAGAAGAAGAAGTCGAAAACAGATGAAGCTAAAGAGTTGCTTGCTAAGTATGGTGGTGCTTATCTCGCTACATCAATTACTCTTTCACTCATTTCTTTTTCCCTCTGCTATGTCCTTGTCACTTCCGGTGTTGATGTTCAAGCTCTTCTTCTTAAGGTTTCTTCTTGATCATCATACTAAGTTGCTTTTATGTTTTTTCTTCTTCTTCTTGATCTTGGATTGACTGAGAAAAGCTGATTTCGTTGTTTTCAAGGTTGGGATTTCGACTAATGAGACGGGAGAGAAAGTAGGAGCCTTTGCGTTGGCTTATGCAGCGCATAAAGCTGCATCCCCGATTAGGTTTCCACCTACCGTGGCTTTGACTCCTATTGTAGCCAATTGGTTTGGGAAGAAATTGGACAAGGAAGATGAAAAGTAGCTTCTTTTGGAGGTTTGAATATTAAATGTAGATGATGTAATACATATTATAATAATCACCATACAGAATCCGATACATTCCTGAATCTTTAACCTCTCTACCTTCGATGTAATATGATGATGAGTTAGCAAGATACAGAAACCAAAGAGTGGTAGAATACGATTTGTGAGGTAGCTTTAGACTTGGTTCATTTGAGATATGGGTTGGCCGTAGATTAGGACTTTTATACCCTTCACCTATCTCTAGACTCTAGACATCTGACTAGAGTGCTGTATTAGTAGTAGTCAATGGTTGGGACTTGGGAAAGATCTTTGTGATATAGTTTCGGTCGTGCATTTGAAGATGATGTTCTAAACGATACACCGAGCAAGCTACCTTCTCTTGGAAACCATTGATACTTCTTATCTCCGATCTTCAAATAATAATATCCTTCATAATCTAAATAAGATGTTGATGGAAAGGTTGGTCATTCTTTCTTCATGAAAGATTATAATTAAAACTAAATTAACACCTAATGGAATACCAGTTAAACTTTTATGAATAATAGTAGTTGTACCCGTTGTGAATTATTGAATTTTAAGAATGTGGTAAAACCAAAAATTCAGATTATGAATTATCAACGGAAAATCTTAAATATTATATCAACATAGTATGTGGTATTTGACATATAGAAGTAAAAGATAAAAGATCGGCAATCTTCGCTCACATCCGTCGGATGTCTCTTACCACCATCCAGAATTAAACTGTTAGGGCACATTTATAAATTAAAACAACGGTTGTACTTCTTAAAATTCCAGGTTTTTGTTTATTTTTTATTTATTTATAATAGATATTGTACCCGCGCACACATATAATTTTATTTAAAACATTTTTTATCAATATAAATTCTTGAGTTTGAATATAATCATTCAAACATTTGAGTA
The DNA here is from genome assembly GCA_024034495.1 of Camelina laxa. Lineage (NCBI taxonomy): Eukaryota > Viridiplantae > Streptophyta > Magnoliopsida > Brassicales > Brassicaceae > Camelina > Camelina laxa. The sequence goes on from CM043883.1 coordinate 3,004,208, forward strand.
TAGATTTATATAAACAATTAACTGACTTTACTAAGTGATATACAACATTTCTATGGTTGAAGATAATTTTTCTTTAACAAACAAATAATTTGATATATATCACATGGTAACTAAAATGATCTTAAAATTCACGGGAAGAATAAACGGTATTGTTGACTACCTCATGAAGTCATGATCTTTTTCATCTTTAATAGAGTTTATTTCTTATTCATATTCCATAAAAATATTGTTTAAAGATTTTGATATTAATACTAACATAACATTATCTTATATAAAATATGAATATGTTGAATCTCATGAACATTAATTAGGTCGATGGTATAAAATCTGAATAAACTAAGGGGGTGTATTCAAACAATGATTTTGGAGGATTTGATGGGATTTAAGAAATTTGAAAATTTAATAGATTTTAGAGAAGTTGATATGATTTATAGTAAAATTCTTTCAAATCCCACCTAAAATGATGAGATTTGGATTTCTGTATTTTTAACTAAACAAATCCTCTCAAATCCTCCAGAATCCCTAAAACTTATTAAAATCCAAATCCACAAACTGTTTTGAATATTTTGTTAATCTCATGAATATTTTATGTTTATTTTAAAGTTTTAACAACAATGTTGTTTAGGTGGATGGTTAGTTTTAAAACTAACTGGTTAGACTATCCTCATTAGTGTGTTTCTTAGTTGTTTCTTAAGGCAATTTTTAATAATAAAAAAGGAAGAAGAAACTTTGTTAAGAAAAAAGGAAAATTTTGTTGATTATTGGTAGAACCAAGTTAAGGTGTTTCTTAGTAATAAATATAGTAAAATAATAATTAATAACTTAAAATATTCAAAATTATTTTATATATCATAGCAACATATTTTAATAATAAAAACATAAAATAACATATAATATTTAAAATTAAAACACAAAACATTAAGGGGGTGTATTCAACTTGACATTTTAAGTGATTTGTGTAAGAGTTACAAATCCTATGTTATTCAATCATGTATTTTAAAAAGTCTTCTGAAATCCACTGTTATTGAACTGATGATTTAAAAATCTACTTTAAAATCCATTAAAATCTCTTGTTATTGAACTGATGATTTAAAAATCTACTTTAAAATCCACTGTTATTCAAAACAGTTTTGTGGATTAGGATTTTAATAACTTTTAGGATTATGGAAGATTTGTTTAGTTAAAAATACATAAATCCAAATCTCATGGTTTTAGGTGGGATTTGAAAGAATTTTACAGAAAATCATATGAACTTCCTTAAAATCTATCAAAATTCTAAATTTCCTAAATCCCATCAAATTCTCCAAAATCATGGTTTGAATACACCCCCTAAAAAATAAAAACATAACACACAACATGAAGAGAGAACACACGAAAATGAAAGAGAAATGCCAAAAAAAATTTATCCCACTAATCTCATTTCACCATTCATATCGCGCCACCTGTACACTAAGAAACGTTTCTTTTGGTTCTAAAATTAGAAACGTTTCTTACAATTCTTAGCTTTTTTTTCATTAATAATTAATATCTATACCTAAGAAATTTCCTAAGAAACATCTAAGGACTACCAATGAGGATAGATTTTGAAAACAAAATAAAAAAAATCCGGTATAATTAAACTCATTATCTTGGCCCATTAAAACATCAAACAACTGGGCCGGCCTCTACTATTTTTTTTTTTTCCCACTCACATCGATACTTTTTAGTTCCTCGATTTCTCTATCCCTCTTCCTCTCTCACCTTCTTCTTCCATGGCACAAACACACCAATCAGTTTGTTTGAATTGTAACCCTAATTGATTCTACAGCGAATCAACCAAGTCTTGTTGATTAGGGCTTTTTGTTCCCCAGAATCAGAATCTGCGAAGAGCAGGAATTACCCTAATTTCCCCGGAATACTCAATCGATTTCCGCAGAGAAATTGGGTTGGAAGAGAAATCAGAAGATGAAGAAGTACGGATTGCAAATCAGAGCTCCGTCACAGAAAAAGCAATCATCATCTCGACCTCCACTACGCCCCGCTGCTTCAATATTTGGTGAAGATGAAGATCACGATGTCGAGAAGGAGATTTCTCGTCAAGCTTCAAAGACCAAAGCTCTTAAAGAAGTAATTTTTTTCCTCTTCTGACTCTGTTTCTTTATCTTCAGTTAGTTTTATTATAAGTTGTTGATTTGGGTGTTTTGTGTTTTATTTAGATTGAGGAGCAACATAAGAAAGCCTTAGAGGAGGATCCTTGTGCTTTTGCATATGATGAAGTTTATGATGACATGAAACAAAAAGCTGTTCTTCCTCGAATGCAAGATCGTCAAGAACGCCAGGTAAATTTGCTCTCGTCAAGTTGTTACTAGATTTTAGAAACATGGTTTTGCTTATTATATGTCTCGTTTACATTTTGTTATTTGCAGCCAAGGTATATACAGAATTTGATGAAACAGGCAGAACGTAGAAACAAAGAACATGAGATAGTTTATGAGAGAAAGCTTGCCAAGGAGAGGGAGAAAGATGAACATCTTTTTTCAGATAAAGAAAAGTTTGTTACTGGCGCTTATAAAAGGAAACTCGAGGAACAGAAGAAATGGCTCGCTGAAGAAAGATTGCGTGAACTTCGTGAGGAAAGAGATGATGTAAGTTTTATGTCTTTCACCTCTCTGGTCTGCCTTTCTAAACTTAGTGCTTAGCCAATAGCCAGGAAATCCGGAGTTGCTAGTTGTGGCTTTTTAGTGTGTAATGGGTGGATCTAGAAATCATTCTTTTGTTCCAGGGTTTGCTTGATCACAATCTTTTTTATTTGCACAACCTTAGTGCATGCTGTTGTGGCTAGTACATGATGGGTAGGTTTACAAATAATTTTCTTTATATTAGGAATGGGGAGAAAGTATATGCATATAGCTTTTGTGGAATTTGAAGTGATTTGTTTGTTTAGCTATATAAGCAAAACTAATCTCAGCTCTGTTTGTTTGTTTTCGTCTTTGGTTAGGTTACAAGGAAGAAGGACTTGAGTGATTTCTACTTCAACATTGGGAAAAATGTGGCATTTGGAGCTCGGGATATCGAAGCGAAAGAGGCAGAGATGATGCTCGAGGAACAAAGAAATGCAGAGAAACTCGAGGAACAAAGAAATGCAGAGAAGCTTGAAGAACAGAGAATGGCAGAGAAGCTGGAGGAGCTGAGAAAAGAAGAAACAAGGGAAGACAGCAAAAGGAAATCACCGGAGAAGGAAATGTCTCCTGAATCTGGAGATATTATTAGATCAAGCCATAGGACAAGTGTGGAACCACAAGAAGCAGTTTCTGACAAGAAGATGGGTTCAGATGATACTAAAGAGAGAGACTCATCATCAATCAAAGATGCAGCAAAAGAAGTGCCGAAAGCCATTAATGACCACAAGAAAAGAGAGGATGCAATTGCTGCTGCTAAAGAACGCTTCTTGGCCCGTAAGAGGGCAAAGCTTGAAGAATAATTGTGCTACTGCTATGCAACTTGGAAGATTTCAGTCCAATGTTTTACTTGGTGAACTCGTCTTCGACCACCTCTGTTTTATTAATGTAACTTTTCAAGATAACGCTTCTTAAATTACAGAGTCTACTTCCATTAACAAAATTCAATAGGTTTGACAAAAAAAAATCCTTAATAAATTAAAAAATTAATATGCAGAGATGACATAAACTTGAGATATCTCTGTAGTTGTCCAGGGTTACGGGATCTATGTGTGCTTCCCGCTAATCCTTTCAAAAATCACATAGATTTGGGTGTGTTGATGTAGATTGAGGAGCAGCATATATAACAAAGCTTTGGAGGAGGACGCTTCTGCTTTTGCTTACGATGGAGTTTATGATGACATTACACAAGAAGCAGTTCTTCCAGGAATGCAAGATCGCGAAGAGCACAGGGTAATCCTAATCTCTTACTCTGGTGAACTTTAGAATCTAATTCTTCTTTCCATGTTTTTAAGAGGAAGAAAGATGATGAAGAGATTGTGGATGCATAACAAAAAGTAACTAAAATAAAGAGAGAATGGTGCCAACTGCCCAGTCTTCCCAAAAAAAAATATATATAAGTAATTTCCTCAAAGTATGTTTTGTATAAATCAAGAGTTCAAAACTGTTTGCATAAAAATTAAATACGATCATGAGAGCAAGCAGAGTGTAGTTTGGTATCTGCGGAGCTTAAATCATTCAATCTGACCAAAACCGGACATGTGACTCGCAGACCAAACTTTGGTGACCTGAAGATCCCACTCCTCCATTGTATCTTCATATCTGCAATAACATCACCGTCGGCCTTCCCGTGTCTCACCGGCAAAGCCCCGGTAGACCTAACGTTGTCGTTATTGTTTGCTACAACAGCTGTCCACGTGGCATCTTCGCGTGGCTCCTGAATCTTGCTTTCCAAGGAAACGCTCTCTGTTTCATAGTCAAAGATTTTTCGGACTCGCATGTGTAGATTCATATTGCTGTAGTAAATACTAGTCTTGTCGCTTGGGTTGGTCGATGACAGTTTCACCTAGATAAACCAGAACGAATCAATAATCATATTCTTAATAGGGATTGTACAACGAAAAACGAAATTTGAAAATACTTACAATTACACTTGAGTTTTTTTCTTTTATTAAAAAAGGATACATTACACTTGAGTTGTGATCATCATCAACGTAGAGATCTTCGAGCACAAACCGTGGAACTCGCGGTCGCATAGCTACGAGACTGAAGACAACGGAAAGAACACAGGTTACGAGTAAAACTGCAAAACCGGACACAACGTAGATTGTTTTTTTTCTTCTTCTTAAGTCTGAGTAAGCAACGCTTGTGTGTTTTGGTGCTGCGCCTTCTTCTTTTGCTCCTTCATTCTTCTTAGTTGGTTCTTCCTTCTTATCCGTTGGTTCATTCTTCTTTCCCGTTGCGTCTTCCTTGTTCATCGTTTAGAAAGCTAAGCGTGTGGCTGATTTATTCTCTTCAAGCTCTAATGGAACTTCTTTTGTGTGGTTTGCAAAGTAACTATGATACGTGGATTTATATAGAAAAAGCTTAGAGGGTGTGGAGAGTTAAAATGGTTTTGGAAATCTTCTAAAAACAATAATTTGTAAAGAGACAAATATGTTGCAAAAGGAAACTGGAAAATAAAAACGTTAAGAAATAGAGAAATAGAAAAATCCTTAAAATATTATCACCAGACGAACACATACAATCTATTTGATCCAGTTGTTGATGTTTATAAATAACGGTACATACTTGACCCACCATCGACAAACTCTCCAATACATATTAGTTCTCATACGATTTGTTGAAGTTCCAGTGGTTTTCGAAATCTGAGAGATAAATCAACGAATTTATAATTATTTTTTAAAAATTTACTAAATTACTCATCATATAAACAGAGTTAAAAAAAAATTCCGACAAACCATAGTCAAAGATGGATGGAGTTGGTATCTTGTGCTCAAATTTGAGATCTTCCAAGTCTCCAAAAATTTCTTCCTCAGTTTTGATAGCAACTGAAACTTTGCCATTTAAGAATCAAACAACAATTATATGTTTCTGTAAGTACGTGTAACAAAATAGCAAAATCTAACGTTCTCACCAGTTGCAGCAAATTTAGAATCGCTCTTTACAATATTAACCTCCACTACGTCATCATTGTTAACACTCTGTAAAAAAAAAAAAATGGTTTAATTATACAAGTTATACATTTTTATGTATGTCTACAATATAGAATTTTTGAATAACTATGTGCGAGAATGCTAATAGAGACATTAGAGTTCGTAACACACCTCAATGTTGATTTTGGCCAAAGGTGGTTGAATTTGAATGCTTGAATGATCCTGTAATTAATGAAGAGAAAAAGTAACCATAAATTCATTATTACAAATAGCATGATTTATGTTGAAAATAATCAGAACAAACTAATCTTATAGAACCAGAAATAACCCAAAGGATATTATAATATATTTTAAATATACATTCATTATATATTTGAAATCTAGCAAGGTATGCATATCAAAATATTTCGTGTCTATTAAGAGAAAACCAATAACTTACATTATTCATTGTCTTAATGTCACTCCATCGACCGTATGGCTCATATCGATACTGTCAAAAGTAACATTTATATACAACATCAAATTCTGATACAGTTTGATAAAATTTATTATCAATTTTCTAAATACTTAAAGTTAAAATAATGTTTTGCATAGTAGTAATTAAATATAACATTAGTTTTTTAGTGAACACACCTGGTGTCTCGAAGTCAAAGAACATTTTTCTTTGTAGTGAACATCTCTACTTGTAATTGGACCACGGCTACCACTACCTTCACCATCTCGATAACAACCATCGTGACCACGGTCATGACCACCACGTCCGCAATTTTTCTTAGGGTATTCGACGTAGATAGGATTCACATCTCTAATCAGTTCTTCGTCGGATTTTTTCACTTCTCTTTCTACAGTTTTTCCAATTTTATCAAATCCATGAATCATTGGCTGCAACATATGTAAACATAAATTTTAATAGATCATATATATCACAAAAAAAATTAAGTTATCATTCATCAAAAATTGAATTTGTATAAATATGCATATAATCATCTATATTATATTTTAGTGAGTGTAAAATATTATTTAATATGAAACATAAAATTTAAAATGTGTATTTACTATAAAACACCACCAATAGCTATCATATATAATAAAACAAATACTATATATATATATATATGCATCCTAAATAATTCTTACAAAAAAGTTATATTTAAGTTACAAAGATATATATATTTTCTTGGTTTAATTGAGTAAGATTCAAGTATGGAAGATATGAACCAAATTGATAAAATTTTAATTTCAAAATCATTTATATATAAATAAAAATAAAAATTAAAATATATAGCATATAAGTCTTTTAGTCTATTTATTTAATATGAATGAAAATATTATTTAATTAAATTATATAAAAGTATATTTATATTAGGTACCGCGAAAAAAAATCGCATGTATTAGACAAAAATAAATAATTAGAATAAGAAAAATATTTAACCAAACTAGTCTCAACCAAATCTATGACTAAAAGTTTGAATAACAAGATGAGATCGGAAAATTCAGGTTGCTATATTCAATTTCCATACTTCCATTAATTAGGGGTAAGAGTCCACTTTAAAAATCAGTAAAATCAATAAATATGATTATTAAAAATAAAAATAAAAAAATTTCAGAAATATAAAATTCTTTTTGGATGCTTTCGATAATATTTAATTAAAAACACCCAAATGGTATATAAAAAAAAATATGGCAAATAATGAGTATCTCTTACCCATTAGACGGAAATTATATAAATGAACGAGTATGAGAAGATAAATTTTTAACATATACATGACAGTAGAACAAATTCTTATCTTAAAAGGAGCAAGCCGATTAAAGATTTGTTTCTGGTTTTCTAATATTTAAAAGACTAAATTAATATATAACACTATCTAAATTATGAAACTGAAAAGTACAATATGAGAAAACTTACCGAACCATTTCCACATATGTCATTGTTCACTGACAGATCCGTAACCTATCATATAAATTAAATCAGATCAGAACAAAATTACTTTACCTCATAAAAACAATAGCAAACTCGCAAAAAGTATAACAAATAAAATTTAAAAAAATGTGAAAATCAAGTAGAATATTTTTTGGAATATAGAGAAAATTGGAACGTACCACATCTTGTTGTGATTCAGAGTGAGAAGGAAAATTTGAAGGACCAAACATGTCAAAAACTAGTGTATTTTAAAAATTTTTGATCTATGACAAATATTTAAGATTATATTTTATGAAATTAGAGTAGATTATGAAAGACATATTTACAGGCATACATATTTATAAATACTGATGGATGAAAAGAGATGACATATATTTTGGTATTAAAAGTCAAACTTTAGAATAAATGTCTTTAAAAAATTTTAGATACCTTTTGGTTTTTCTTTCCGAAGATAAATGTAGAATTAAAATAATTTCATAACTGGTTTTAGCGTTGGTTATATAATCAACAATGTAAAATACAGTTGGCAGCCAATTTTAAATCACTTTCTATACAATTATGAAATTTTATTTTATTTAGTTAGTTATTTTTAAAGTCATTTTGACACTTGGAAATAATACAATATTCTTAAAGATGACTACAACAAATAAATTGAATAATTAAAGTATTTTGTCTAAATTAGTTAGTATATTAATTAAGTGGAAACATTATATCTAAAACAGTAAATTAATTAGGTAGTTCACTTGGGAATAATCATTGAACTCATAAATGTCAACAACCACCATTTTTTTATTTATTGGTGAAAAAATTAATTCTTTCCAAAAAAAAATTCTGAAAAGTGTTGACCAATAAATATAAAAATTCACACAAATAGAATAAATTTATAAGATTACACCATAAATGGTTTCACTAAATATATTATATTTTGGTTTAAAATTTTCCTTTTTGAATATTTCTAAATTTATTAATTTAAGAGAAAAAAATTAACACGTGAAAAGTTTACGGCCTATCTAAGAATACCAAATCTAATATTACTGCACTATGAGTGAATGAGCTTCAGTGAGCTATAGATCCATCGGATTTTGTCTGAACTTAAATATGATTTTCATTTGTGAGTTCTCGATGTGCCAGCTTTACTGTATGCAATTGCTTAGGCGTTCATAAGAGAGCTGATATTAACTAAAAACTTCACATGGATAAGTACATAAAGTATGTTCTTAAGTAAGTACATAGAGTGCAAAGAAGAGAGTTCTAAAGAAAAGTGAGTTCCCATCTTTCAAACCTTTCTCTTAGGAATTAGAATTTAATTGTTCTTACTTGAGGACATACAAAAGCAAGTCTGGGTAATATGTTAAAACATACTTTTAAATGTTTTTAAAGTCGTTTTAATGTCGAGTCTTGAGTCTTTTTGTCGAGGACTTGTCGACTGATGATGTTTTTATCTATATATAGGGTTGTGAACATGTTGGAGTAAAAAAAAATGTATTGGACGAGAATTGAGGAAAACAGATCAAGTGAATAAATGAAAGAAAACGAAAACCGACATGTACACTTTGTAAACGAACAGTACAAAAGATGCCTAGAAATCAATTGGTTTTGCTATTGGACCGATCAATAATGAATATATACATAATTTTTTTGGTTTAGGATTCCGGATCTTTGGTATATAAATAATAGAATGTACATAGACGCAAAAACAAAGAGTTTATGTACGATTTTGAAGTTAAAAGATTGATTTTGTTTATTTTTTTAAATCTTTCAAATAGTATAAGTACATAAGTACATAAAGTATGTTCTTAGTTTGGTTTATAGTTTCTTAAAATTCTTTGGGAACCCCTCAATAAACTCATAGGTTTCTCAAACTACAAAGATCATCACATGTATCTAGGTTATGTGTGAGTAGATCTATCATTGAGGTTTGGTATTTCAAAGGAAATATTTACAAAAATTATAGTTATTTTGTTTTTGGTTTGATGCTTATGTTGTCTTTCTTTAATTGTTTTTCATGTTCTTAGTTGAATTAGGCCAATTTAATGTCAATTTCACCAAACCATAAAAACTAATGTTGAATCGACGGATCTATATCATTAGATTAGTTGACAAAGCTTAGGGCATGTCCAACCCAGATATTAGGCCTGTAAACGGAGCGGATATCCGGTTTTCTGAGATATCCATATCCGTATATGTATCCGTTTTATTCGTAATTTGTTATCTGTATTCGTATCCGAAAATTTCGGATATTCGTTATCCGGATATTTGTTACAAATTTGATTATCTGCGAATATCCGTAAAAAATTATTATTTTTCAAATACGTATTTTTAACTAAAATACAGCGTATTTGTATAAAATACCACGTATTTTGGATAAAAATATTGGATATCCATATATAAATATCGGATATCCGTGAAAAAACGAATATCCGTTTTAAAATTTAGTATTATCTGTATCCGTATCCGAATATAATACATGATATCCGGGTAAAACGGATATCCGTTATCCGTTTTAAAATTTAGCATTATTCGTATCCGTATCCGTATCCGTTTTATTCGCTATTTCACTATCTGTATTGGTATCCGTTTGTCCGGATATCCGTTTTTTTGAAGTGGATTCGGATACAAATACGAATATCCGCGGATAACGGATAATAATCTCAGGCCTATCAGATATAGTCAAAGATTCTCAAAAAGGAAAAAATAATAATACTTTAGTTATACAATTATATTTTTATATTTTTAATAAAGCTTAACCAATGAAAAAATAGTTTATGGCCTACAAAGAGTAAGAGAAACATTTCCACTGTAAATTTGGGCTTATCTTGGGCTTTCAACTAAAAACCAATTGACAATTAGTGGATTGATCCTAACCCTTTATACATTAATGCTACCCCTTTAAACTTCAGATGTGGGACTTTGGTTTGTTTCCCAACAATCTCCCCTTCAAACCAAGGACCATATGTGGGATATTAACACGCTTCCTTGAGATGATAACTCCATCTCGAACCGATCCACTGGACCGATAATAAACCTCTTCTTGGACCCCCATTACTTGGGTTAACAAGAGGCATGTTCGTATCCACTTTTTCTAAGTCCACCAGAATTTGAACTTTGGGCTCTGATACCATGTATTGAATTCAAGCACAAAGAATATTGAAACCAAGCTCAAGAGATTAACGAATGACTCTCGTTTTAATGCCTTAGAAACTTCTCAAAACTAAAACAATCTCAATCTCTCTAATCTCACAAGTGTTGTTACATCTTAACAACTCTTTTATATATAGAGACTCTTTAATAATCTTTACTTAAAATAACAATTAATAACTTCTAACTTGTTATAATCCTAATCTTTTTGGAAACCATAACTTGGTGAGATTAGAATAACCGTCTACCTCAAATTATTCAAGCTTATCCTCAACATCCACAACAAGCAATTTCAGAAACGATTATCTTTCTAGTGGGCCAACTTTTGAACTTTCTAATTAAAATTTAACTTTACAAAAAATAATCAACCCAATAAATACTTCTATTGGACTTGGTCTTAGGCAACCAACAATTGATGTTATTGAGTTTTGTGAACTAGTTGAATTACAATTATAATGTTTGTTAGGATTGCTTGAAACAAAGCAAAATATAGTATATAAGTAATATATTTTATATGTAATTATTGCCAAAGTAAAATATTACAATATTAATCTAAGTTCAAGAATTATTCTCATAATCATATTTTAGATATTTTTACAACTTTTTTCTTTTTATTGTTAGTTTAAAGTAGAATAAACTATTGATATAAAAATGTCCTTTTAGTCTAAAGAATATCTGAAAAAAAAAAAAGGAAGAACAAGAAGGGATATTTGAACTGTTTTGAGAAATTACAAAAGCAAAATAAATTCAAGAGAGTCACGATAACTTAATACTATGAAGGAACAAAAAGTCAAAGAGGTTTGATTTTGCATTGCAGATTTTTTTATTGGTTATAAACTTATAATTACCAAATTAATATATATATATATATATATATGCTGCAGAATCTTAGTTACCCACTTTTTGATATATATTGTACACTTTTTATCAACTCAAGTAGGGTTCGTTATTAAACAAATAACCAATGAACGTAAAATGATTTCAAAATTCAGAATTGACCTTTGTGGCTTCTTCAATCAGTCTCTTGTCGCTTAACGTTACACTCGTCTTTTCTAGTTTATACTCTCTTGCCCCCTTCATTGCATTTTCCAGGCTGTTTCATCTTTCTTTGACATCATCACTGTATCGGTAACGATTCGGCGACATGTAGACAGCGACATATCTAATAATATAATTAATACGTAGTTAACAGCAAGTTTACAATATTTTTTGGTGTTGGCTTTGTGTTCGGATGTAATAACACTTTATAACAGTAAGAGATGAATAATGGATCTATTAAAATGTTACATTTGAACCCAATAATAGTACTGATCGAATGGATATAGTAGAAACATAAACTCAAAGTTTTTCTAAATATTTTCTCCATATAAAAATATTATTATTATTTGTTACACAAAAAAAATATTATTATTATTTATAATTGCTTTAAACAAACATTATGAATATGAATGATGATAGCGGTTAAAACGAACAAATCAATCAGTGATTTAATTCATTCTAAAAATATAACAGACAAAAAACTACTATGTATTAACTACTGCGTATCAATTTTATTTGTACATAAAAACAGTTTATAAAAACTGTTTGCAGTTGATACATGATAAAAATTTTATAACCACACGATTGTGGTCTAAATTTGTTGAATAATAACTAAAAAAACAGTTTAATCTTGCTGATTGGTTTATATGTCTTCACTGTTGTCACCATTCTATGTAATTTAAATGGTAATTTAAAAATCAGAAAATTAGTTTAGAAAAGTAGTGGGTACCTAATTGGCCCAAAAGAGTAAGCAAAACGGAATCTAAAAACAAATATCAAAAGAAGAGATAATCTAAAGGTAGTATTTGGGATGATCGGACGGCTGTGATCTGATGCCATCAGATTGACACGTGTCAGTAAGTACTCCAGGTATCATTCTCTCTGCCCCATGACATCAGCCGATGGTACCCTCGATACGGCGCCGTCAAAGACTCATATACGTACATCCCTTTAATTTTTTTTATGTTTTTTTTCCAGCAAATATAGATTTGGCATGGATTTGATACTCTCAATTATATTCAGGTAATGCCCATATTGTTAAAAAAGAAATTACTGCATGTAATTTTTTAACTGTTTTGGATATTTTGGATACCCAGATTTCAGGAGCCCCTAGAAACAAAAAAAAAAAAAACTTCGTAAATTAATATGAAATTTCGTCATTATTTCATAAGATATCAATAAACATATATATAAAGCTGGCGTTACAGAAGATCTAATAAAAAGTTATGTAATAAGTTTCCAGTAATAGTCGTCAACCAAATCCTAGAAAAGATAACAGATCAAAATGATTAGTGACGTAACATCTTACATCTACAAGAGATCAACAAATGTTAGCCGAGAGACATGAGGGATAATTGTGGCGCCCAGTCGCTCACGTACGATCGGGAACAAGTTCGGCATGTAAGATCTTATCTAACACAGATAACTTTTTATCTTTTGGCTCGCCTATTCGTGGATGCAACGCCTTTCTTGTAACAATATGACTAGCGCTAACCTTATTAGATGATGCTTCTTTGCTAATATCTTTGAACGTAAATAATCCGCAATGTCTAGTTATGAAGTTAAATTTTGGACATGGTACTGAAATCTTTGACCACACAAAACATATATGTCGAGCATTTTGTTTGTTTTATTTTCTTATTCATGTCGTCAGATTCAAATTCAAGAAAATGTGTTTGACTACTGCCGGGGTAGAATAAGGCTCTCTAACAAGTTGTTGTTGAAAGAAAGAATATTTAGATGCTATATACTATTGTGGCAAGGGATTAGTTTAATTTCTTGTTGATTATATTACAATTTTTTTTGCCTAGAGAAAACAGATAATATTTGTTTTTATAATATAATATCACACAGTTTCTTACATCGATGGGGAGAGTTTCAGTTTAAAGTATGAGCGTTGATTTATATAGCACTATAAACAAGGTACGTTCATGAGCTCGTAATATATATGAACCTTAAATATATATATCTATATACTTTAAGCTCATTGATGCGGTATATTATGAAGATTCCGGTACTACATATAAAAAATATCCAAAAGTAACCAAAATATTAATTTTTTATAACCAATATATAAAAAGATTTTTAGAATAGGAGACCCCAATCCTTCTTCTAGGTTAACGCTATAAATTGGACTGTCCCCTTCTCATTTCATCACCACAGTGAAAACAGTTTATATCTTTCTCTCTCTCTAGCTCTCCATCTCTCTCATTCACTCTCTAAAAAATGGATTCGAGAAGTCTTGTGCTACTACTGCTCTTCTGCCTCTTGTTCCTCCATGATGCTTCTGGTCTCAATCTCTCTCCTTCTTCTAAAACTCTGCCGCTCATGTTCACGTATTCTTATAACTATCATCATAACTTGTTTTTGGTTTATTTATCTCACCAGATCTCACTCAAGCTCATGCCGACGTCCATGGACTTCCCACCCGCAAGGTTCGCTTCAACTTGTACTAATAAATAAACATTCATATATATAGTCCAAGTTCAACCACTGTTTCATTGCTTTAGTAGTCATGTTCTACATGTGTTCCTCTATAAATACATACGCACACTCAAATATATATTTATGTACCATTTGTATTTATTATGGTGTTAGTATGAAACATAATAAAATGGTCTTTACTTTGGCAGATGATGATGATGAAGAAGGGGAGTGAATGGGGAGGAGCAAATGGAGAGAAAGAAGAGAAGGTCAAAGGTCTAGGGCTAGATGAAGAGCTTAGGACCGTTCCTTCAGGACCTGACCCTTTGCACCATCATGTGAACCCACCAAGACAGCCAAGAAACCACTCTCATCTCCCTTGACCTCACCTTGTTGCGTTTACTTATTTCATATTGTATATTAACTCTTACCTTTTATCGGTTTTATCATCCTGCAAGTAGACTTTTTCCTTTGTGTATTCAGTTTCATTTTGCTAAGCTTGTTTCATGAAAGTGAATGTAAGATATGCACTACTTTTGTTGCTCACGTGATTGAAATCATCGTTATCTCTCACAATTTTTCTAAGTAAAATATTATTATAGCATTACGTTTCTAATTCACACCATATTGCCTGTAAAAAATATATAGTTTTTACGTAGAAAGTGCAAAGAAAAAAGACAAGTATATCTCCAAAGCCAATGTACCGTTGGGAAAATTTATGAGTTCGTTTGCAAAAATGTCAATACAAATAATTAATGGAAGTGATAGTCATAATTAACCATACAATAATAATGATGATGATTTTGTGGTGGAAAGGATTAAATTTTAAATCGGCTTTGGGGCAGAGACAGGCAGTGTCAGTGTCAAGAGATGACAACTTGTATCGGAGGTTGCAAATTGCAATTGTGGAGAGGGATCATCAAAACGACGACACATATACTTGAAAAAGGTTACTTAAAAAGTATGAAAATATTGGTGATGGCGTAATAACAAGCCTAGAGCTAATTATTATCCTTAATGATACCAAATCTATATGATACGATATTTGGTTGTAAAAGAGTAAAGACTGACACTTGAGATGTGACACTGGCGATTTCGCTCACGTCACCACTTTTCCCACCTCAAATAACGCTTACGGCTTTATCCATTCGTTTAACTATAATTTTAAGTTATTTTCTCTTTTTACTTGCCAAATCTAAATGCCTCTTACTAAATCGATGTAAAAAGTGAACAACTGTTGTCATAACAATTTCATGTTCTTATAATTTCGTTTTATCTTCTTATGTCATCCCAAGACTTCTTGGCTTAATAAAAGTTTTAGCTTCTTTTGAACCGTAGAATTTAGAATTGTATAGGATATTTCTTAACATATTACTTTTTTTGTACGTGTTGTAAGAAAACGAACTTAGATAATTGAAAACCAGCTATTTCAAAGAAAATAAAAAGCCATAAATGTAAAACAGAAAGAAGATAAATGCATCAAGTTATTTCATATTATTAGTTATTATTTCTGGAATTTAAAGTTATTAAACGGACATACCAAAGTAATAAAAAAATATTTAAACTTTACATTACCATATATATTTTTTGGTAGGCTTACATTACCATATATTATTAGTTTGAATATAATCAGACTGAAGTGAACAACAAATTTCATTCATCAATGGTGTAAATTATGACATAAAAATAAATTCAGCTCGTTTCAGCAATATAGCAGTATTCAACAATATCTTTCATATCATTTAGACAAAATTTGAATTCAGCTATTGATATATATATAGCAATTAACACCATCTAAAATGTTGGTATGTTCATTTCATGTTTAAAAAGATGGTAGCAAATATACGCATGCGGGTAGAGTAAAATACGTGATAATATATCAAGGATTACACCCGAAATGTAACTTTATGTTGGATAATATGGATATAACATAATGGTGATTCGAATATATGAAATCACTAGTCTGAGAGGGTAGACGATCATATTCGTGGTGATCTGGTAAGTAAAAAATAATCTTGGATAATTTTTGTAAAATTAAGTTTGATTCTAATAACTTTAAAATACTTGTAGTTGACATTCAATATTTTGCAAAAACAATTCATATGTATGCTAGATACTATTAAAAATAAAAAAATTTCAGGAGTCTAAAAGTCCTTTAATCTGATGAATATGGAGCCTAATGACTTGATGATAGTACCAACGAGAAGGCATGTGCTATGTGACGCGATATGCACCATCATTCAACATTCCATTTAATTTTAGTTTTTATATAGGACTTGTTTCATAAAACTCCACTTTACCCCACTAATTTTATTTCATATTCTTTTTTTCTAATACTTTTACAACTATATATTTATAACAAATATCGATTAAAATTAAATTAAAAATATTAATATTTATATTTTAAAGAAATACGATTTTTGTTGTTGAAAATAATATTGTTAGGATTCATTTTTCTATGTCTGAATCAAACGAATCAAATGTTCATTTGTCACTGTTGTGTTGAAAAACATTGTATACAAAGGCCACACAGTCATATTAATAATTTTTTTTTCTATTCAGATTTACGATTTTCTAGGAACTCTTTTCTCATAATACTCCTCGTTGATATTGTCTACTTTCCTCCTCATTAGTTGTCTGATGTCTACACTACAAGGATGTTGTTATTACATGCTAGTTCTCCAAATTAACCAAATCGAACCGGAATCAAAGTTTTAAGAACCGAATCAATTTATCTTAGTTTGGAGAATTACTAGCATGTAATAACAAATCCTTGTAGTGTAGTTAATATATATCTTAATATTGTAAATTGTAGTTAAAATGTTATGTACAAAGATTGATATGATTTAATTTTTTAATCCTAATTTTTTTAATGTGATGTGGTTTAATTTATAGATATATGATTAATTGATTATTAATGGGATTATATGTATAAAGAAATATGTTATACTTACTAGTGATCATACATAAAGTTAAGGCTCTAAAATATACTTCACAAATCATATAAGGACTTGAAGTGATAGATATATCACAACATATATTAGAATTAAATAAAATTATAATGGATCATTATGAATTCTTGTGACTTCCATTATCTACATTCTACGACATCACAAAGACATTTTACGTGTACATGTGTATCACTGTCTTCATGTTTCTCATGGTTCGTAACCTCGTTCGAGCGATTATTATTTTTTGATGTGTCATCGTTATTACCATCATCTTCAATAATTGTAACCACATGATCATCATGACATTTGATCGGCCGGCCACAAACAATGCTTTTTGCATTTGTTTTCTCGAAAGACAAAGGCCGTTCAGTCTTGTCCTTAAATTTTGCAGCGGATGCTAGTTCATGTAGGGATTCCAAGATTCTCTCTGTCAGATTAATGATATCGATAAGTAAGGAGATCGCGGTCAGAAGTGAGATCAGTTCTAGTGGCTCAACTTCTTTCAAGATGCCTGAATTAAGTAAGTTGGTGAGAGATTTGCATGCAGATCGTGCGTTTTGGACATGAAGATCACATGAAGATGGTTTGGTCATTTTCTTTAACGAAATTGACATTTCTTTCATCGCTTTGCCTGACTCCAAACTCATTCTTTTCAATGGTTCTCGTAGTTTATTTTTTATATCAACTGGTACCTGAAAAAATATAACAAACGAATGAATAACTTAAATGAGGAGTTTATAGAAAAGTGGTTTAGATAAATTATTTTCGTAAGACTTTGAGAGAGCTTTAAAGGCAAAATTGTTTTTCAGTTAACATACAAAACCTACATCAAGAACATTATATTGGTTTCAAGTTTACGAAGATTTGGTGAAACAATACCTTAGTATCATCAGCATTAAGATATGAATTGAGGGCATGAATACGGTAAGCACATTGTCGGATGAGTTCACCTAGAGCTAGATATTGTTTCCAAGGGTGTCGGAATCTGAATTGGCCGTGACCAGGTTCCCATTTTGCAAAATTAGCCTATATAAGAAAACGACAAATAAAACATAATGAAATGAGATATAGTGGTGAAAATAAAGCAAGAAGTGAAAATTTCAGGGTACACCACTAACCAAAGATTCTTCATTGCTTTTTGAGTTGAGAACACTTTTGTAGTTGTCAAAATCCTTATTTCGTTTGTCAACCTCTTTGGTGTCATCATTTCCTATAGCTTCACAATACTTGTCCCCAAAATCTGCCAAACTCCAACTTTTATTTTTCTTGATAGTAAAAATAAATATTCCATTTCATATCATATTTTAAATCCAATGTAATATATATAGTAGGATTTTATATATACACCAACTTTTTAAAGTACCTAGAAAAAAATATGTTGATGTTAACTTTGTAAAACCATTTCTTACAAAATTAGCATCCAATCAGGGAGTTTATGTTTTAATTTAACTATTTGAGTGTGCTTGACAGAAAAAGTTACAAAATTCCTTAAAACAAAAAGAAACATTAAACGGAGATATCAAATCTTTTATTTTTTTGATAAAGTATATCAATTTTCATTCTATGAAATTAGTCAGCATTCAGTTTTAACATATAATTAAAGACTTTTAAAGTTCTTCCAACTTGAAGAAAAATTATAATTATTACAAATAAATATTTTAATAATGAAACAAAATTATCTAACATGTTATATTTGTTAAAGATCATTATCAAAAATATCCTTATTAGTCATCACACAATATGGAAGCGAATAAGAAAACTTGAAACTTTTCCCACGAGAACGAAGCATGACCAAGTGACAAAACATCTGCCACGCATCTAGAGTTCCAAACTAACCTTAAAAGAGTTATACTGTTCAAATCAGAAAAAATCATAATGAAAGGGAGATACCTAACAAGAAAAAGGAGAGTTTCTCTAAGTTAGAGGCTAGGAGTGAATGAAGATCTTGGCCGGCCCAAACAGGGCAGACAAAGATGGAGATAAGGACACAACTGAGCCCTCCGATAATCACTGTGGAGATTCTCTTATGGGTCAGCATTAGAACCTGCTCCTCTCTGAACCCCGACACTGATATCAACGCAAAAGTGAGTATGAATATCAACAGGCTGTAATCGTATCTCGCCTTCACCCGCGGGAAGAACCTCACAAACGTCGACAACGCAGCTATATAACACCCAACCAAAGGAAAAAATAAATAAATACATTAAGCCGAGTACTAATTTATCAATTTTTGGCTGTGATCTGTCTCAAACGCTAACTTTTACTATATATAAAAAGTGTTATATATCTTTACTTTTCCCAACCGCTTAACTATATAATTCGGACAGGAGCATAAGTGTTTCACTAAAAAATAATCAATAAACCGAATTCTAACATTACGTGCTCAAACGTTTAGCACGAATTGGATCAACCTATAATGTTCAAAGAGATGATCGAATTCCGGCCAATGAAAAGGACTCAAGGAACAATAGCCAATATATGTTATATTATAACATGTAAATACAAAAACAAACAATAATATCTTCTTTCTTATGGTTATATATATAAAACTTAATTTATATAAATATACCTTGTACAAAGACAAATATTGCAAGAAGAATGGGTTCTCCTGTTGCACCAGACATGCTGGCCAGGTGATGAGCTCCGATTCCAAGTGCCCCGGCGAAGAGTGTCGCCGCCACTCTGTTAAATCCTTTACCGAGCGTGGCCCCTAATATATATATACACACCATCTAAGTATATTATAACAAACGACAATTAAAGTGAGATCTTTAACTATAACACGTGATCATGTTGTTATCCAAACTTTGGTTCTTGTAATATTTACGTATTGCGTGGCATGCATGCTGCATGCAAAGATCATGATGGAGAGTAATAATAAAAAGCTAAAAATAAAGAATATATACGAAGACGGACCAACAGAGAACTCGAAGACGACAACAACCGTCATAACAGCCCACATTGCATTAACACCGAAGCTGTCGTAGAGAGGTTGGTAATAATAGAAAGAAGAGACCAAGGCAAGAACCAGACCCACTTTAAACGAGTGAACAACTCTCCTCGGGTCTTCTTTTGCCACTCTTCTCCCTTCTCTCACGATCTCTCTTACTTTTTCCATATCTGTAGATTTGTCTCAACAAACCTTTTTGATTATCAGTTACCAGGGAGAGAGAAAGAGAGTATATTAGGAGAGATATTTGTGAGTGTGGGTTTTATCACATGTTATCATGATCAAGCTATTATTTATAAGGAGACGGTAAGAGAGAATCTGATGGACACCTTATAAAATGATATTAAATTATATCTTGGCTTTTGTATACCACTTATCAAAAGAAAATATCATGTGTTTTCTTTACATACTTTTCAGGTATTAATATTTCAGAACTTTCAATATTATATTTTACTAAATGAATCAATATGCCTCTCTTTATCTAATATCATCTCATTCATTTCATTTCCATCTCCCTAATTAACACAAAAATAAATTGCATGATATAAATTCTATTTAAATAAATGCATACTAATATATAAATTTTGATAAACAACCTAAAACTAGCAAAAAAAGTTTTAATTATAAAAAATTTTCAGTTTAATATTAATTCACTTGATATATAATGGTTTTTACGGTTTTAGAGTGGGAGATATATAAAAATAAAACAAGAAAAATAGCTTGTGGAAAAAAAAAATATAGCTTGTGATAAAGCCCAAGAACTAAGAATCACCCTCAACCTTAGAAAGTTGCCAAATTTGCGAGAAAAAAAATATTTGCAGGATTAGCTCATTATACCTGATTCAGTTATGTGTGCATGTGGATCAGTTACCTGATCGTAAATTGATTGTTTCATGGAATATCATAAAAAAAATATCATACAAAATATCACAAAATATTACGAGCTTCTCTAAACTTCTAGCAAATGTTTTTCCAGATTACTAGAAAGAAAGTCTTTCAAAGTTTATAATTTTTGTTAATAAAAAATTTGGGGCATTGCTTTCTATAGAGAAAATGAATCTAGAATTACTATACCTTAGTGTATATTGCTAACGTTTTCTAATCTCAGCGTCTATTGTTAATGAATCTAGAATTACTATATCTTAGTGTATATTGATAATGATCAGCTTATAATTAAGTGTACAAGAAGCTGTTAATGACTATCAGTACATTGATTTGTATCATACTCTCTCCGTTTCAAAAAATAAGATGTTTTAGCTAAAACACATATATTAATAAATAATTATTTTTAAAATGTTTCATCAATCATAAACAAAACTGCATAATATAAAATATGAAATTAATTTAAAAGTTGCATAAAATCTAAACAACTTATATTATGAAGCGTGGATGTAAACTGATTTTAATAAAATTTGAATAAAAAGAAAGAAAACTCTCCAAGCACCTAAATATATATGTAAACTGATTTTCGTGAGAACATTGTCCTTGTATTACTCCTAACATATTGAGAGAGGTGTTGTACATATCAGGGATGGACCGTGGTAAGTTCTTGCATCACTACTGGGCTAGCTCAACTTGTAGCTCCACTCTTGTACTCCATACCCAGATGAGGAAAAAGGTGACTGTACTCTTTTCAACTCGTCAAATTATTATTTTTTAGAATTAACTCATCCATATGATGATCCTTTAGGAAATATTTAATTGTAGACTATATAACTTAGTGAAAGAAGCCACATAAACTCTATTTCTATCAAATTATATGCATGCTATACAGATATAAGAGCTCATTCTACGAATGACCACTAAAATTTTAAATGTAAGGCCACTAATAGTAGATCATCTCTATTTGGATTACGACATGTGCTAAAGTAGATGAGTTGTCTCTTTGCCGCATTCCAAAACTATACTTACCCAACTTCTTATCAAATCGATTTGGTATGTGATAATGGGAAACAGAACCTCAAGTTGTCCTATAAGAACTACGTAGCGCATGCCCTTATATCGTGAATTTCCTACCTATTTCCTATCAAACCACTTTGGTTTCATAATTTTCCTAATTCATGTCAAAACATCTTTAGACTGAATTTATCTAGTTTTTGCATCCGATACCGAAGATTAGCAGATTTCAAGCTATATAACAAATTAAGAATATTTTGAATGCAAAATAAATAATTCACTAACAGCTAAATGTCACTGACTCTAGCTTGGTTTCATGATTTTGATGGTTTCGTACTTCAATTTATAACAAGTGGCGCAGTATGATCGGGTGACATGGAAAATGCAAGCGCTGAGTCACCGCACTCACTATCTATGTTGTAAGTTGTAACAAGGAATCAAACTCCAATATCATTTTTTCTTCCTCTTTCATAATTAAATCGATGTCTAGATTCTTTTCAGCCTCAAATCAGACACTTTAATTCTTCATTTCATTCTTTATATTTTTCTCTTGAGTAAAAAAGTTACATCGCATTAATGACTAAATAAATAACAAACTCAAAAGATCACAAGAAGAAAATCTCGATGAACAAGGAGCTAATTAAGAGAGTAAACCAAAATGTAAAAGTAGACAAGTAGTGATGTACGATATACACTACGTACGTACATCAATCAGCTTTGTGATATTTCGGAAGTCAGTGTGCATACAGAAAATGAACATCACTATATATGATCGTGGAAAAGAAAAAAAACTGACTTAATTAGCCCAAGAATTGCATGTCTATACGAGAACAAAATTACTTACAAGTTAAACGAGCATGCATCATCTTCTAATAGATCTAGTGTTTACTTCCTCAAAAGAAAGATATGTGCTTGAAAGAACTTGTCACTTAATTACAGTCCAAGAAAGAAAGAAAAAAAGCCTAAGGGACATAGATCCTTGATGTTTGAACTCGCTGCACAAACCAAACATAAGAGATTTTAAAGCAATATAATTAATTCTGGTAATAACTATGTCATCAGTAAAGCAAAAAAGATGCATGAATTATTTCTATTTAACAAACAAGGTAGTATCAACCATCCAAGATATATCCGTGAGCATTTATATTTTGCAAGAAAGCATTGGTAACATCCATTAGTATCACTTTTCATAGCAGCCGTTAGTTTCTAACAACATGTAAAAGATATACATCAACTGTTTGCTATAATAGAATTCTCTATAATGATAAATGGGGTAGAATAATTGCTTTACTGCCACAACATTATACAAATATTTAAGCAAACAGTTTTTTTTCTTTGCTTTTGCTTTACTCTACATGCGATTTGCCATAAGGAAAAAAATAAAAAAGAGAAGATAAAATTTCACTGGAGTAAGAAAAGTTTGGTATCATTAAAAGACCTTAATCCATTTATATTTTAATAAATATACATATGTAATAGACTTATAGTTGATAAAATTTATGTATGTTATACATAACATCAACAATATACGGTAATGGAGTCATATTTGAGTGGGAAAAGCAGCCAAAATCAACCCCAACTATCTAGCAAACATTTTTTCATACATAAACTTTACTAACCTACAAATTAACTAAAACGACGTCATTTTAATGAAGCCCAATGTCACTTGAACGTCAAAGAACGTCTGACTTAGCACCGTTCAACTCTGACTTAATATCATTCGAACAGATGTTGAAAGTGATAACATTTTATATAATTCAGATATCAATTTTAAATTTTAACATTGTTTAAGTTGTTGTTTCGAAAGTATTAAAATTTAAATATGAAGAAACGTGTGGCAAATAATTGAGGTTGATTTTGATAATTTTTTCCACCGTACGATAATATACTAGATGGAGATAAGATATTACTCATTTTTATTAGTGTCCAGTTTTGAAGCTTAGGTAAGGATGTCTTATGGTTTGTTATATATTATTATCCATTACAGAATTAATAAAATATAAAATCCTAACTTGATGTAGTTTTTGTGCATCTAATTAATGTTATATAGACAATCGTATAGGTCGTAAACTTCTCATCAACATCATCAAGGACATTTGATGCTTCTATTGAAACATTATGCCAAGATATCCATCTTTGGGCAATGTTTAAAAACATTCGATTCTTTCAGGGCCGGCCGGCGTATTTAAATGCCCTACGCAAACGAAAAAAAATCCCCTTTTTTATTTTTAATACAAAATAATAAATTTTCATATACTACTAATTTCCTTATTAGTATATATATAACTTTTTTGAATCTCAAACAAGACAAACCTTGCTACATCCTTTTAGAATTGAATAATATTCGTATCTATTTATTCAGTTCACCTATATAAAAATAATAATACAACTTGCGGTTAATTTTCTACAACTGATAAAGGTGCATATTGTATATATAAAGATATAAAGAGAATATACATCTGTAGCCTAGTGGGGAAATTATCTCTAGTATACTGTTTGATAAAGTATTATTGGAAGCATATTTTAAAAGTGAGGAAGAAAATTGAAGGGCCCAAGGAAAAAGAAAAAAAAAAACTTATAATGTGAATTTTTGTGAATCATAATGTGCTGTCGATTATCCCATCATAATCTGTAGAGTGGAGAGAAGGCTAAAGCAAGACACAAAGATGTTCATGCACCTTTTGCAGCAAAGTTTAGGTACCTCAAAAGGGTAAATAAAGCATATTGAGACAACAAACAAAAACACAGTTTTAAATTTGTATCTTGAGGTCAAGAGTCTCAAGACTAGTTTTGATCCACTAATCAGTATGCAAAAAAAAATGTGAAACTTAGGAATGGATTAAGACATCCATTAGAGATCAGGTTAGTGTAGTTTTGAAGTCACATGACAGCACATTATAAGGCTGTTAACTAAAGTATTATAACTAACCATTGTTAGCTTTTTCTTCTATAGGCCTCACATTTCTTAATAAAGAGTGGATTTTATTGAACGAAGAGCTTCTTGTTTTTAATAATAATAATAAGCTAATTATATACATAAGAGTTACTAATCAAAGTAACATAAAGTTACTTGTAACATGTGTAGCTTTGTTGTGTACTGTTAAAGCTGTTGATGGACCGGTTCTTTTACCGGTTTTGAAATCCGTGAATCTTTTCAACTCTTACTGGTCGAGAAATAAAAAATTTACAAGTCCAAAACATAAATTAAAAAGTGAAAATTCCACACAAATGATAATTCCCAAAAATCGCAAAAAAAAAAAAAAAAAAAAATGTACAAACAAAAAGTTAATAAGAAAAAAAAAAACACTTAAAATTCATACATCTCTGTTTCAGACTGACTTTTTTTTAAGTTAGTCATAGCGAGCCTAAGTCCTTGAGAGCGGTCCGCTCGTAACCTCTATATGAATCAAAAGCTTTAAACCAAACCGGTACGGTCATTACATTGAACATCCACCAGTAACCGGTAGGGGAATTGTAGCTTTGATACCATCCAAAATAGTCTTAGAGTTGCCTCCACATTTCATTGTCTGCTCCAAGATGTTCACTAGCTGCATGAATATCTCCATCCTTGTCACGTCTCGATTTGCCTACAATACAATTTCAACCAGGTCTCTCGGTTTTAGATAAGATACTAGCACAATATCTCATGTTTCCAAGTTAAACAAACTTGTAACTTATATACTATACCTCCACAGTGAAGCGAGCCCAAATCTTGTCTATTCGAGTTTCGATAACACCCTTCAAGATCGTCAACCCTAAGCTTCTGATCCAATCAGCGATTTCTAGAAAGAATCCTCGTTGTTCGCATAACATCTATCACGAAAGAAAACGGATTTGATGAAAACAAACAAAGCCGAGACCATGAATGGTTTCTTTTAAAATATTTAGGCAGTAATGTTACCTCAACTTGGAAAATACGAGGCGGGTTTATATCCTCTACGACGATTGGACACACCATAGACTTTGACCCGACTTCAAAAGCCCATGTTGCTCCTCCACCATCCTCTTTCATAATCTTTATAACACCACAACAAAAATGTCAGAACATATAAAAGACTTCAATATCTTGATTACTCATCGTTTTTACCTTGGATTCCCCGGTATGTTTCAGCTTATCAGCATGCTTCGAGACGTTTTGCAAGAAGAGCATGTGCTTTATTGTACGTTCGAGGAGTGCATCAATGCTACACTGTTAATCAAAAACCACATTTACTAATATTTGTTAGTAACAATCTTTAAAATAAGGGATTCTTGTTTAATTTACAGATATATTTGTTTCACTTACTTTTGCACCATTTGGTATGATTTCACGCAACTCCTTGACACGATCTTGAATCATCTGGCGATCTTTAGGCCTTGGTCTTGGATTCTCTCCTGGTTTAAGCCTTTTACGGTTATTAGCCGGCTTTGAGGTTTCATTCTTATTCATCATCCTTGGACTGTCCTCACGCTTCAAGCTGTGCGCTTGTTCAACCCACGAACTGATCTGAGACCCGTAGACCGATGATGGCCCCGGTGGTTGCACGTGTTTCTTCTCAAATAACTGGTTACCTTGAGGGCTACTGTGAGATGGAGTGGTAACCGAAGAAGAATTACTAACTTTAGTCAAGGTGGTTTTGCAGGACTCAGATGTTTCATCCGAGATCTGCTTTGTTGAGGAGCAAGCACCCGAGACCACAGCATCTAACAAATGATCTGTTCCTGAAAGTTCATACCCTGAAGAGACAAACTCAGGATCCATTTCTTGAATGATCCTAAAGTCAGATAACTCCCTAGTGAGCACTTCTGTTCTCATCTGTGAAACTCCCCAACTGTTGTTGTCACAACCTTTGTTCTTATCATCCAAACCCAACATATCGAACAAGTCATCGCTTCCAAGGGAGCGTTTGGAACTGATGTCGTCACACTGGAGTTGTTGCCCTGCTGCATCCACATTAGACATACAAGAGAAGTTTTGATTCAGCCATGCATCTGGATTTGAAGGTACTGCAACTTCCGCAGCTGTTAGATAACCCATTGTGTTTTGCTGCCATCCTCCTTCATTTCTATCTCTCAGATTTGCTTGCTTGATCTGTTCATCCACGAGATTAGAGGGAGCTTCTTCAACCATTTGATCTGATGATCCAGTGGAGTTGAAGTGTGGTTTGCTAGTTTCAGCTACGAAAGCCGAAGACTGGAGTATCTTGTGTCCTTCTTGACAAGGTATTATCCGGGACACAGGCACTCCAATAAAATCAGCAGCAGGTTCATATGTTCTGTAGTTTTCAGATAAGAGAGCTCCCGGAACACATCCTAGTTGCAGGATAAGACCTTTCACATCATTCACAAACCCCAAGTTCTCCATAATCTGAACACAAAACAGTTAGTTAAAATCAAGAATCTCCCTTTACATAACAATGTAATCCAAGCATGTGACAACTGACAAACTAATAATTGACAGAAGAACTTACAGGCAGAGAGGAACCGAGTTGAACAACACCGTGAGGAACAACTGGAAAAACTGCAACAGTCTGAAGATCAAACGAGTCAACAAACTTCTGATTAGCTTGAAAATGTAATATACTCAAGTATCCAAATTAGGAAGAAATGATCACACCTGAATACCAGCAGAGAATTGGAGAAGCAACTCATTAATAACCTCAGGTGGATGAACATCGCGGTTGAAACTGTTTGCTAGAATCCATTGATGATGTCCAGTAAATGCAGCTCGGCCAACTAACCTGATAATTTATTATAATTCTGTGTGAGATAATCAAAACCTTCAACTTCACAACGATACAATAAAAGAAGGGCAGGGCACAGATACACATACCCTTCGCCTACCAAAATGATTCGATTGTTCAACATCATTCTATTTGTAAGCAATTGAACTTTATCATTCCCTTGTGCATCAATACCAAGTCCAGACACTCTTCGCGGATGTGAGCTTGATGCAGCCTCATTATAGCATTCCTCCCAAATCAACAAGCTGCAACAAAAAAAAGAAACACATCCAAAAAGTATATGATTAAATGAATACACACGACAAAAAAGATGCAACAATGGTCAAGTTAGAATACAAGAAAAAAGACGATTACCAAAAGATTTTGAGCAAAACAAAGACAAAACGAACAAAGACAAAGAAATAAAACTGAAATGACAAGAGAGTTAAGAACTTGAGACAATACATAAAAACACATAACCAAAGGAAAAGGATATGGTTTTTGGTCGACAAAAACAACTACAAATCGAAAGATTCTTTAAGACAAACAAGATCAAACCAAACACAAAACTCCAAGAAATCAGGAAAACAGAGATAAATAATTCTAGTCATCCTCGAGATCTGAGTTTTATACCCACTCAAATTCCCAAACTTTAAACCCAAACTAACAAACAAGTCTTTAAAAATAAAAATGTTTGACTGAATATTCAAAACTTTTGGCACATCTAAGAGACAAAACAACAACATTTAGCTTAAACACACCCAAAAAAAAAAAAAAATCCAATTTCAACAATAACAATAATGAAGAGAATGAAGAAAATGGTTATACCTAGAATTTTGACAGCCAATCTTCCAGAAAACAGCATAACACCATTGATTATTAACACACATAGACCTCAAAGCTTCTTGTAGTAAAACTCCCATAGCTTTCTCTTTTCTCTTCTCTCTCTATCTCTCTTTAGCTTCAACAAGAACGATCTTTTTCACTTACAACAGTGCAATTTCAAACTGTCCAGACACAAAAAAAAATTAAAACTTTTTAACTTCAAAAAAGAAAACTTTCGAACGAATTAGAGAAAAAAAAAAAAAAACACATTATTATTACATTCTTTTTTAAGGAGAGATTGAGGAACAAAGACTAACTTCCACGGCAAGATCCTCTTCCAGCTTGTTTTGTTCTAAGTCCTCCACTTTGTTTCCTCTCAGGATCTAAACTAAAAGCGATCATACTCCGACATGCCATTACTTCCGGTAATTAATTAAAAAAAAGGAAAGAAAAACTCAAAAACCCAGAAAAAAAAGTTTGGTTTTTTTTTCTTCTTCTTCACAAGATACTCCAAGCTTGAAGCTTTAAGATTCCAGTAATACCAGCCATTTTGATATTAGCTGCTTCCAAAGAACTTTCTTAACAAGAAGAGAAACCAAATGAAGCTTTTTTTTTTTCTTTCTCTCTTTTGTGTGCTTCTTGGTGAAAAAAAATTAAAGTAATGAAAATGGGGGAAAAAGGTACTGTCTTAATAAAAAAAAACAAAGAAGACGATGAATTCGAGAAAGGGTATTGATGTTTAGTAGAAATTACAGGATTGTGCCACTGAGTGGGGTAGTCGAAGTCTTTTGTCTTTTTCCGATGGTGGTAGACGGAATTATTTAATTTAATTTTTTTTTTTTGAGGTAATATCCTAAAAGTTTTGTTTTTAGATAAAAACAAAAGAGATAAAGGAAGAAAAAATTAAAAGACGTTCCCAAATATATTTATTAATACATTAGAGAATTTAGAGGATTTATGTACTTTGTAGTTGTTGTTGTTGCCAATAAATTAAAGTGGAATTTTTTTTTAATTTTTTTTTCTGTTATTGCTTCCCGTACACACACAAATAACAATTCTCATAAGTTCAAGGTGTTTTATTTACGGATTATTTTAATATATACTCTTTCTGTTTCACAAAGAGTGTCATTCTGGAAAAAAAAATTTTGTTTCACAAAGAATGTCATTTTACATTTCCAATTCCAATAAGTGTTTTAATGCTAAATTTTCTTTTTTACCCCTAATCCCAAAGCTATTTTCATTAAATTTAGATCATTAATCACTTATTAAATATGGGCAAATATGTATAATTCAAATTTTTCTTAATTTGTGTGAAGTATGTCAGAATGACACTCTTTATGAAACGGAGGGAGTATAAATTTTTTAAGAAAATCACTAAAACACTCTTTGGTTCAACACACTTCAACCTCGATCAAATAGTAACTAGTTCATTCTCATATTACATGGACAAACAATTAAATGAGGTAATACTCAAATGAATAAACATCTCTCTCACAAATTGCTTTCCCCTAGATAAAGAACCAAAATTAAATGCTTAACGTTCCAGAAATACACATCATAAAGCATCGTAAGACAACAAAACCCACCACAAGCCTCTCAAGATTTGTAAAAACTAATAAAATCATTGCGTTAACTAAGCAAATCATGTTAAGTTGCTCCTTCACGTATATATAGAGTTCTTCTTAACGATGCTTGGCTTATAAACCCATGTTATATATACTTTCCCAAACCATTATACTGACTATATATGTATATTCAAGAGGTGCACCTTCACGCATACCGTGGTCTATTATTTTGCTAAACAGTTACCAAATAGCGAATCCATATTTAACCTAATACAAACTCGAGAGATTTAAATCTATAGTGATCCGACTCAAATTTTCGATAGAAATAACTATCATGAATATTTACACAAAAATTACTAAAAGAACATCACCATTATATAAAAGAATTATGATTCGAGCTTTCAGGTATCAATGTATCATTACAAGGCACCACATCGAATTTTAAATTATTTTAACCAATATTGCATGTTTATTATTGTTCAACAAATTGACCCCTATGATTTTTTTTTTTTTTATAAATGCAATTGTTACAAAATTAAGGATAATGAAGTTCTCACGAGAATAGACCATACACAGCTTCTTATTGTTTAATTATACAGTATTTTTATTAAAAAAAAAATCAAATGAATGCAATTTTGTAATGGATCTCCATATCAATTTTGTAGTGTTCATGATCTTGGAAAGCAACAAAAAGAAGAAATAGTTTCACATGTTATCAATCACGATCAAATTCTCTTGATGACTAATAGACCAATCCTAAAAAACCACTGTTTTTTCGTAACTTATAATATACAGAGTTTTAAGTTTAGTCATCATTTTTGTCAAAAATAACTATATAAATCTTAGTAATACAAATTTTTCTAGGATCTATGGATGTATGGTATGTGTATATCACATAACCATCGGTCGCAACATTTCATGTGGTTACTATTCTCGTCCATGTTCAGATGAAGGCAAACGAACAAAACCTCCACCTCTAAGCTTTTGTAACGTTGAATATTCTTTTTCTCTTATTGTGTAAGAACACACATAACCCTTACTGTAAATTTGCGCCGTCCATGTTTCTTGTGGAAAAACAACATTTGCTATATACCAAATGAATATAGACATATCCCTAGTTACTGAGATGGTACATAAACTATAGGTGATAATAAAGTAAACATTTGTGTGGTAGGTTGCAACTTTACGAGTGAAAAATGAAAAAAATAAATTTCATTTGATATTAACAAGAAGAGGCAGAGAAGAAATTGGGAGAAATCACAACAAAAATAAAATAAGATAAAAGATGTTTAAAATGCTTAGGTGTAGTCTCGTAAACCATCAAGATTGAATTAGTGGTTGTTGCTGTCTTGGTGACGTCACCGGTGACAAGTTTTGCCATTCACTCTCTGAAATTTTCACAGAAGTGGCAGTGCCTTTATTTATTTTCACAGAGAGACCCCTATGACAATAGAGGTCCAAACTATATTCTCTTCTCAATTACATCCACTGAACAATAATAGTTTATTACGAAGAATATATATATATAGAGCAAAATTAAGATTAATGTTATACTGTTTCTAGAAATTATCTTCATTTAACTCGTTTTTTCCTAAACGAAAACGGTCTATTATCATAAATGAAAGGTGATTATGTTACCTTCAAAGAAAAAATATCATATAATATATAGTTGTAATCTTATTAAATATAATATACATACTTTTAAAAAATGTATAAAATATAAATTGTATCTGGTAGTTTGTTAGGTGTTTGAGGATCCAAGTCTGGAGACTTAAACTCTCCAAAATGCCAGATTCAATTCAGTTTTGAAAATAGTATTTGAGAAGTTTGCATTTGAGGTCCGGTTCGTTTACCTATCGCTACATCTAGCGATAGTGACCAACGATAAATTTCAACAACAACATATTTTGTTTGTTTGCATGTCAGTTGGAAAATATTGTTGAGTTGTTTATTTGCATATCGCTACTATATAATATGTTACCGAAAGTGTTAGTTGAGTTATATATTAGATGAGGTCTAGTTGCTATATATTTATAATTTTGGAAATTTAAAAGAACCCTGAAATATGACCATGTTGATTAGTAATCGAACGGTCATACAGTTTATTCGGTTGTTTTAGCATAAAATGTAGACCATATTGGTTCTATCTTTCAGTTTTCTATACTAGGTGGACACAAGTTTTCAAGGAGAACAAGTATGAGATATATTATTAACATTCGATAGAGGTGTAATAATTTGTGAAAACATAGAATGTAGAGAAATGATAAAATATACCGACATGTATTGGAATGATAGAATGATCGATGTTGGAGGGTTGGAGAGAGGAAGAATGCCACGTGGGTAGAGTGGGTAGGGTAGAGTGGTGTAATAGAGTGCGAATTATGAAGAATGATGAGAGCCTTTGCCTTTGTTTCATTTCAAAATTCCATCTATTTGTATTTGCCTGTAATATTAAAAATAAAATTAACATCGTCTTATATATATATATGGGATTAATGTGTTAATTATTTAATGAGAAGTTGTAATTTAAGTCGACATGCTCACATAAAAAGAACTTGTGCTATCGAGTTTATAAAACATGCATGCTCTAAATATAAAAGTTAGTCTATATAATATCACCTAAAATATCTAAAACATTTGAGATGTGTCATTTAAAACATCCGTTGAAAAGGTAAATAAAAAGTTCCACAATATTTATAATGTTAAATCGTAAATAGAAATAAAACACAATCATTTTGGTGCTATAGTTTGACGTCTGTATTATATTTCTCATTTTTATAGTATTAATTAAAAGAATTCATTGAGCATTTAACAACTCATTCATATTATGTTGGAGTTATGTGTTTTAAGTTAAATAATGACATTGGAGTTATGATCGAAAAGAAATAAAATAAAAAAGTTAATACTGCCAAAGATTTCGTTTGCATCTTATCAAACAAAATATTATGTTAAATTACAGCAGATTTTGTGACTATTGTTTTGAATTTTCTCGGTAGACGAATTCATGCAAACAACAATAATGGAGATTGGAGACGTCTGGACATCACAACGAAAAGCGTTTCGTAGATGTTCATGAATCTTGCCATCTTGGTATCAAAAAAAACATTTTCCAAAATACTTTAAAATAAACCTTTGTCTTGATTTTTGATGTTCAGAAAAATTAATTGACTGATTTTGCTGTTAATTTGTGTTCATTGTTGTGTGTGTTATTATGTAGTTAATAAACTTAGATCCATCTTATGTTGTTACAACTTGTATAGTTGTATGATTACATTCATCTTCGACTCGAAATATCAGTTATATATATATATATTTTTTTTTTGTATAAATCTGATTATATATATAGAAAATATGCACAAAATAACTTTAAAACAAAATACAATTAAGTAAATGATCATGTAAAACAATATATATCCTGCAGAGGAGCAGGTGAAATTGTTTGAGTATCCTTTTCAACCACAAAGAACTCTGGTCCAGTCTTTCGTCACCAGAAGTCTAGCCGGAACATTGATATGGCTTTGTTTCTCGTTGGATCTAGCAACAAGTCCCTCACTCGTTTTTCTTTTATCTCTTATTCTTTTCCATTATATATATATATATATATATGTTGCTACTACTTGTTGTAACAATTTTCAAAAGAACAGGATACAAATCTTTCTATATAGAAGTATCAAATCGACACTATTGTCAATAACATCCAATAAATCTCCTAGAAAAAATGTCTACATCACCCACCAAGTCATATCAATAAGTTTGGACAATGATTGGCTACCTCATCACTACTGCGTTACAGTCCTTTTTCTTACACGGTCCATGCCTCAGAAGATTATCAACTATCTTTTCCTATATGTCCAGGCATGAGGATGCAAAATCAAAGATTACGAGCCATTCGGTGCTACTGCTATATATAACTTGTTGGTCTACAAAAGTAATTTCAAAGATATTTGCATGTAAATCGACTCTCTTAGATATATGATAGAACCTAATAATTAACCACGAAACTTGTAAAGAACTAGCATCAACCTCCATTCATGCTTGTTGTGTCCATTCATTATCATTTTCCTCCAAACTATGATTTTTTTGTTTGTTTTGTATTATATGTTTTTACACTTGATTCAGATGTCTATGATATCAGGTATATATATGTTGTAAAAACCACACCTTCTACTTGTTAATTTTACACTCAAGACTTATGAAAACAACCCTTATTTCAAAATTGTTCAATATAATGCAGCACCTATTCACGTTATATATATATATATATATATATATATATATATTGGTTAATGAACTATTAAACCAGTCAGTCGCTAGCTAGTATATTAATTCTACTTTGTTTTCTTCTGTTTGCTGCCATACATGTCAGTAATATTGTCACACTTTCTTACAGGAGTGACTAGTGAGGAATGAGGAGTCAGCATATCAAGATTCCCAATGGAAGCTTATATTGCCTGTGTGCTTTTTTGGTTAAATGTTAATTAGTAAGTATTTGCTTATAATCCGGATAAACCAAATTGGACAAAATTCAAATTATCACGAAAAAATAACTGAACCGTATTTTAATATGATTTAAGTGATTCCCTTTTATATATACCAAAAACCAATTTTGGATTTAGAAAATGATGTAAATATTAATTTTTATTCTGAAAGTAAAAGTATATTTGACTAAAACTGAAATTTAAACTAAACTAACTGTATGAAAATTCAAATATTATATTAAATTAACATTAGTAATAAATGTTTGTTAACAATTCGGATCTGAAATATAGCAACTCATCTTATAGTATTGTATCAGATAGGGTAATCACACCATCTAGTGAGATGAACCCAAGTAGAATGTGATTTTACTCATCAACTAGTTCAAACTTTTCTAGAATATTTTGTCATGTCAAATGATTCGTCTATAAAAGTGAATGAAATACTAAGTTTTCTATTATTGTTTTGATATGTACAATGCGCAGGAAAAATGCTAAAGAGACCCTCAGACCCATATATCCCACCAAAGAGTTAATAATACCAAACGCTTGACAATATTGACTCTATGCAAAAGTTAATAGGCGAATGATGATTCTGACTAAATTAGACGTCTTATGTAAAGTCGCTTAATTTGTGACCATTGTATGTAATGAATGGACAAGATGCTGTCTCATACACAATACACTAGCACCAAACGTGTACCTCATTGTCTCTATTTATGCTAACGTGGAGTATATTGTAGAGTTGTGGGCTACTATTTTGAATTAATGCTTATTGGGCAAGGCCCGTGAATGTAATTACGGAGGTCTATATATCACCTGTTCACTTAAAATTGAGAACATTATTTTGCTCTATGCCAATTATATCTCCCTCAACGCGTCAAGAGTCTCAACTTCAAATTTTGGAACTAATTAGAAATACGCATATATCTTGGGTTGTTCACCTTCTCCAGTTTCGTAGAATATTAATCTTGGTTTTGACGACTAATGTCATTATATATTTCTCTTATTCCTCACTGTTTTAATTTTGGTTTCGATTATCAATTTCACTATGTATATTTCTAAACGGGAGATTTCATATCCTCTTGAGTAAGACTGAAACCTCTTTGTTTTGAAATTGTAGTTTTTTTTTCATTTTGATTAGACTACCAAGAGGTTTTATTTTCATATAATTTTTCTCTTTATATATATATATATATATATTAATTAAAGTATTATTTATTCGACAATTGCGCATATTCAAGTTTTGCAAATTAAAGACAGCCGATTATAATAATTAAAAAATATTAATCTCCTAAAACATCATTAAGTAACCATATAAGCAAAAGTTCCTTGTAAAATGAAAAAGTAATGAGTTGTTTCCATAATGGCTATCTAAGATTAGAAGTTGCATGATAATGCAGGCACACGAGATGACTACTTTTTTCAAGACCTAGTTCTTTTCCACTTTATATTTTACGTTGCTCTATAATGGCTTTTAGTAATCTAAGCTTTAATTAGCTTTATAACTCACTCTTTAGCGTTTTAATGATGGTCGTTGATCAGTTATGATGGTTTTGACAAAGTAAATAATACACTTGTCGTTCTCTTATTCCAACATGGCTTTGGATTCATTCATGCTAACCCAACTTTTTCAATACCGTAGTGGACTCTCCTTATCATCCCTTAATATCCCATCAATATAATCAACAGGATATGTTTTCAATGTTATCGTGTCTAAAGTTGAGGTTTAGTTTAGGTGCTATATTTTGTGGACCATCCACATATATCATCACATAAGCCAGAGATCCGAAACTTTCAGATCCGTGACCGTAAGAAAGAACAAAACAACTAAGTTATCAAATGGACTAAAATTTTTATATACTATATTGAATTTTCAGTATTTTTTATGTAAAGAAAATTTATTCAGCCAAGATATCTTTGTACAATGAATGTAACCTTATGCTAAAGAGTTCAAAAATTTCAATATAAAGAAGAACACCACAAATATATATATATATATATATATATATATATTTATTTATTTAGTAATATGGTTACATATGATTTCAAGTATAAATTTTAATAGATTTCGATAAATTCAGTTTGGTTTGGTTGGTTTAAACAAGTTGTTCGATTTTATTCCTTTTAGTTTTACAGTTATAAAATCAATAGATTTATAAAAAGAATCTTAATTTAGTTTTGATTTATATATATATATATATATATATATATTAAAAAAAACTTTTAGTTATTCAAAAAAAATACATTTATTCAATTTTTTTTTTTAAGCTCTTTTAGTTTTTTTTTTCCTCAGCCCTAACTACACTTTACAATACTCTTTTTCCAAAGTTGTACTGCTGTGGTCTTTTTTTTTTAGTTTGTTTTTTACCTTTACATACTCTAGTGACGAATTGTGAATTGACACAACCCCGTACATGCAAATAGCAATAGCGCATTATATTCTCTCTTTTTGCAACAATAACGCATTGTACTTGATCAATCTATAAAAAAAAAACTACTATTGTAATAAAGTTAAATTGAACGGTCATGAATGTGCGCAACTTGGATCCGACCGACACGATAGGGTCTCTCATACATAGGATCAATCCACCAAACTATATAGTAATTCTCACATTGAATAGAAGAAAATGTTGAGGCGCTCATCAGTTCTGTTGATATATATTATAATAATTTCCAAAACGTCTTTAACCATATATACGTACGTATACCTACTTTGATGTTCCAATCCATGCATATTATCCAAATTTAAGAATTTTTTTACATTACCACATCTGATCTTCAAGCAGATCCCATGACCCATGTAAACAAAAGATTTACATGTCCCAAATGTAAGATCCAGATTATTAGTGAAATTGCAATACCATTGGAATGCATTTTAATTTGAGGCAAGTAATATGACTGGTATCATCAAAGAAAAATACATCAAAGAAACTTTATTTATTTCGGGCTGATAAAGTTTTACGTTCTTATATATGTTTTTCACTGCAATACAGTTAGTTGTTTAGTTGTAGAAAATAAGAAAAGAGTGACCTGTTGTCACAAACTAATATGGTTATTTATTATTTAAATACAAAAAAAAAAAGTAGACTTTTGATGTGTGGAGTGGAAGTAGACGTTTCCTCGTTCTTCAACTATCTCTATGGTTCTGCTGACCCACTTCTATTATCTTTTTAGTTTCTACATACATTCAATTATACATATATATATATGGATTCGTTGTAGATTTATTAACAATAATACTAATATAACTAGTAATAAATGTTGACCTAATAAGCTATTCATGTAGGGGATCATATACATGCGCTGCCAAGTATTAAACGTGCGTACATCGTATGATAAGATAATACCATCTACAATACTCTCATTTCGTCAGCAACCATATATTATAATCTTATTTCAGTTTTAGTAAACAAATGGCAAAACGAATGAAAATGATACAAGTATATATGATCCTAAATATAAAGGCATGGTAAGCTACACTTATACTTAGATTGTCTTGGTAGATCTATATTGTCGAGCTTAAACAAAATAAGCTAGCTAGCTATACTTTAGTATATATATCCGGATTTATGATCATATAAACATTCAATAATTTTCACCTTTTTAAAAATTGATTTACTATATATATACAACGTAATATAAAATATAAATTCAAATATTTGTAGTTATATAGAGAACAAAAAAACTTTATGATTCAGCTATATATTAAAACTATATATATTCTATGGTTATTTTACATAACCTTTTGGGTGTGATTGTGAATCGTCTGACTCATGCCTAAAATGCCGTAGGATATATCATGTTATATAAGCTAGATAAAAATAATCTTTCTGATAGAAACTTTGAACTTCGAAACATCATCACAAAGAAAACAAATAATCGTGAGTGTCACTGTTTAGTTGTCCAATGAGAAAAAAGAAAGAAAAGTATATATTTCTCATTTCTGAAAAGTCCAATCACATATTTATTTATAAAGATGACTTATTGGACTTTCTAGTTGACAGACAGATCATTGAAGGAGAGAACAGTATTAGATGATCATAGCAAGCAGAGAGAGAACGACACGTTGAAGAAGACAATGAGAAACTCACACCCATAACTTGCTGCTCATCATTTCTTATTATATAAAAAAGAAAGGGTTAGTTAGTTTTCTTGATGTGCCACATATCTTTAATTTCATGATCTTTTGTTTACCTTTTCTTTCCTATGATCTAGGAGATAATGTCAGATCAATTATATTATATAGTTTGAGATTGTTCTTGAATTCAATGTTTTTTTTTTTGTGGCTTATTTATCAGAATAAATGGCTTCTTTCTTTCATGGAGAATCTAATATGAGAGAACCCTCTTCTGATCTTTTTATGATGAATCTGAATCCATTCCCCGAGCCGACAATAACCAGTAATGCTCATAACCATCACTTCTACAACTTGTGCTTTGGGTCTCAACAACATGGACCTCGAGATGTAGTAGAAGATCGTATGGTACAAGGAAATTCTTCTGTCTCTACGTATACATATGAAGGAGTCTTCAGGGGTTTGACTCCGATCTACATGAGAGCTGCTCAAGAATTGCTCAATGAGATTGTCAATGTTGGAAACGGTAGCCATGGCCCCAAACAAGAACCAAGAATGTGTAAAGAGTTTGCGATTTATGGAAAAGGGGACATCGTTGGTGGCCATACGCCTGGCGTGGCTGCTTATCGCCAAGAGTTGGAGATGAAAAGAGCAAAGCTCATCTCCATGGTGGAAAAGGTAATTCATTTGTAACCACCTATATAGATATATGTGTGGCATAAAACAATATAAGAAATTGAAGTGTATAAAATCAACTATGTGAGCAATGCTAAGAAAGTACTTTTATTTAAGGTTTTGATTAGGACTCAAGTGCAATCCATCACGCTGTTTTTATGTTGGCCATTGTGGATTTTTTTACCTTGACAAAAAGCCAGTGTTTAACATGTTTCGGATTTTTGTTAGGCATCAAAGGTTGCTCCCCAGCATATGGGATTAGGTCCGGAACTTTCTTGGCTGATAAGATTTAGTAGCTCACTAAAAGAATAACCTTTACATGAGCTAGAAAGGGAAAAAATAATTCATATACATGTTAAGCCATGACGAAAAAAATGATCTAGTGTTAAGTATATTTTGTTGATAAGTAAACGTTTAAAGATTGGTAACTGATTTGGGAGATGTACACAGGTTGAACAGAGATACAAGCAATACCATGACCAAATGCAGACTATAATCTCATCGTTTGAGCAAGCCGCGGGTTTAGGCTCAGCAAACCCGTACACACATATGGCGTTACAAACAATATCAAAGAAGTTTCGTGTTGTAAAAGACATGATTTGTTTGCAAATCAAACAGGTAAACAAGCTGTTGGGGAAAAAGGAATGTGACGAGCAGCTTAAGCATTTGGGTAAGATGGCACATCACCATTCAAATGCTTGGAGACCGCAAAGAGGTTTGCCCGAAAATGCTGTTTCCATTCTACGATTTTGGCTCTTTGAGCATTTTCTTCATCCGTAAGTATTAACGTTTACTTCTATCTTTAATTTTTGTCTCGATTATACTCGATATGGATGATGGAGCCTTGAAACAAAGGAAACTATACGATAAGGTTATGGAATAGTCACTAGTTAGGTTTTTGTACACTAACCAATGATTCTTGTTTGGTTTGTATAGATATCCTAGGGATCTGGATAAGGTAATGCTTGCCAAACAGACTGGACTTACTAAGAGTCAGGTAAATGATTTTGATCGACATACTTTTGTTTGTTAATGTTAAATGTCCCATAGTTTATATACAGTTTTCATAACAACATCGTCTAACAAAGACTCGAGAACACAAAATTAAAGGTATATATATAGTTCTAGCAAAATATATTCTGATCAAAATAAAAATAAGATATTAGTTTATCTTAAAAAACCCCCAAGAATTCTAAAAAAAGTCAACTGAACCAAATTAGTTTTGTAAAGTTATTAGATAGATGATGTTATGTATATATATATATATATATATCATATTTAAAATGATTTTGCTATCTTTATTATATTTATCTTAATAATAATAACGACGATTGTATAATAATATCAATAAATATTTACATACTCGTAAAACAAAATGAAATGTAGTATTGTAAAGTTACTAATTACTAATAATATCTAATTAGTAATTACATTTATATATTTTGTGTAAAATGTATAAATGGATGTAGGTGTCTAATTGGTTCATAAATGCTCGAGTTCGAGTGTGGAAGCCAATGGTGGAGGAATTGTATTTGGACGAAATGAATATTGAAGAAAGCAGAAAAGGAAGTAACCCAAATGAACATAGTACCAACGGTTCATCTTCTAAGCAACCTTACAACAATTCCACTTCGGATGAATCTTCCAACTCGATCTTACCCACCTTTTATCAAGGATTCAATGAAAATGAAACCCCTATGCCAAATTCATCCTCAAGTTGCTCTATAGGAAGGTTCAGGAAGCAACATATGAATCAAGCTAACTTCATTCATTTCAATGGAGGGTTTGAAAACTATCACACAATGGTTGGAAATAGCGTCTCCCTTTCTCTTGGCCTGCCTCGTTCTTGCGACCAAACCTTCAACAACATTCAGTTTGGATCGACAAGTCATGGAACTGAGATCTCGGGCATATATCCGTCTTCAACTTATCAAATCATGGATTAGAACTAATGCATAGTGATGATATGTTTTATGCTTGTTGCTTACGTATATTCTGTGTATAGCCCTGGCCTTTGAATGGTTTTTGAGAAATGGATGTGTGTAAGATAGATAGAGAGGAGATGATTTAAGTATAGGTTTTGATAAAAATGTAGATAACTATACTAGATAAAAAAAACTAGGTCTAGTATGGCTTTCTATGATCAGCTTTTAGTTAGTTTTGCTACGAAGATGTTGATCAAGACGTTGATTCGTTGATCAAGATGGCAAAACAAGGAATGCTTGACGTATATATATGAGTGTAAATGAAAATTAGATCAACCATGAGATCCATGTTCCCTTTAGTTATGTCTTTATGAATGTATGTGCGTGTGTATATGTGTCCCAGAATCCCCAACAAATCTCTTCACATATTTTGTATTTTTTCTAATTTATTGTTTATCAAACCTAAATATGATTATTAATATTTTTATTTTCCTGGATATGCTCCTTTTACGACCGAACTATAAGCTTGCTATTCATTAGTTATGAGTGTAGTTCTTTGAATTAAAAAAAATTGTTTGTAGGTGAATACGAATACGCAGATTCTAGCTATTCAAGAATGGCTTAATAGGTACGTCTACGTGCATGTCATTCCCACAGTGTTTGTAAATGGTTGTAAAGGGAATGGAATTGAGTGGGACACTTCCGTACCAAACAATATAAGACATCAACTTCGCTATGAAGCCTATAATTCCAACGTTTTAACTATGACAGAACAAAAACTTTTAGAAATGGGAATATGATAATAAAATATTTTTGGCAACAAAAACACACAAAACCATGGTTACAAATTACATATAAAAAAAAATATGAATGGAGGAATACACAAACGCCAACACCTCTTCTCTCTCTCTATATGATACATAAATTACCCCAAAACTAATACACCTCTAAAATTCTACTCACTCGTCTCGTGTACCTGGCCAAAAGACCAATACCACATGTATAATAAGTGATTAATCAATACTAAGAAAGAACAAAAGAAAGTGAAGACATCATATAAAAAATGACAAAAACCCTTTTACCCAACAAATAATACTACTCACCACCGACCTGACTAAACCCTTTTCAATCTGACCTATGAAACTCCCCCAAGATCTCAAAACCCTCATCGATTCTCAGTGTGATCCATCTCGTCGCTAAAAAAGCACATTGTG
Organism: Camelina laxa; assembly: GCA_024034495.1. Lineage (NCBI taxonomy): Eukaryota > Viridiplantae > Streptophyta > Magnoliopsida > Brassicales > Brassicaceae > Camelina > Camelina laxa. Next base: position 3,046,578 of record CM043883.1, read on the forward strand.
GATCACGAACGGTTTGCTTGGATCTGTACACAACATGAGGATCAGCAAGAGGCGGCTATCGGGAGAAGTATGTACTCTCGCACGCGTCTCTCTTTCTCTGGCTGGCTGGGGTTTATATCCAAGCAAGAGAACCCCGGTCATTTGGATTTTGTGGGCGTCCTCTTGTTGGTGTTGGTGGTCGATTTGCGTTTAACTCCTGCAATATATATATGCTCAGTAATGCCATTTCCAGGTGGAAAAAAAAACAGAAGGATTAGTCTCTGTTTCAGAGATAAAAACCTGCATCCATGTGTCCTCTATATGTCTTTCTGGTGAAGTTTCAGGTGAGGTAATTGCTGGGGGCAATGGATGAATAAGCTTGGGGACCACAACAAGATCTCTCCCCAACACCAAGATAGCCCCAGCATTATTTGCAGTACCTGATAAGGGACATAATATGATTTTATAAGATCAGGATTTTTTTTTCCGGCTTGATAGCGAGTCTTTGGTTCCATAGTCATACCGCAATAGTTTGTAGCTGAAAAGAGTGTGATCAAATGCCCCTGGGCGAAACGCTCGAATCCATCCATTACGCATTCATGCGCTCGTACAATCAATTGAAGATCATTGTTGTTGCAGAACTCCATGACACGGTCAGGCTGTAATCGCAAAAATCTTGGTCAGGGTCAAGCAAAACAAGTTCACTTCTTCACACGTCAGAAGCTCAAAATGAAGAGGGAAGGATGGATCCACAACCAGATGTATATATGAGTACGAGGAGAGGAGAGGATGGGAAGGGAAAGTAGGTAGGTAATCAACAAAAATGTATGAAACAGGAGGAGAATACCACTCACCCCAAAAGTAACCAATCCAGGACCTCTAGCATTGGGCCTCAAACCTTCAACACTGTCATTTTCAGTTGGATCGGACCTAACAGATTGCAATATGACATACTGGTGAGACATCGATCAAGAAAAAAAAACATTGAATAATAGAATTAGACATGAACTTACCATAGTAAATCCATAAGCACGATTGAGCCTGCTTCCATTGTAATCGGACGTTGGATATTTTCTATCTGCTCTACATGATTTATCGACCGACCAATTCCCCCATGCATACAGATAATTTTCTTCTCAATCAGTGCAGCCAGAGGTAGCCAATTGAATAAACGGTTAATTCGGTGCCATACCCAGATCCCATCACGTTCACCCTGCAAAGTAGCCACGACATGAGAACCTAAAAGTGAAAACAAGAGATTGACAGAAACGATGAGACACTACCATTCGCTCAATACACTCTATTCGGAAACCAAAAAGGGCATTAATATCGGCGGCTTCATGGTTTCCACGAATCAGATGTACGTTGTGTTGGTACTCAACCTGCAGTGTCAACCATTGAACATTATACTCTTTCCTGTAGCGTTTATAATACCAGAATAGAGAGCACTAATCTGGTGCTCAAAAACTACCTTTAACGCAAGCAGAAGTGTAATTGTTTCTAGGCTGTGTTGACCCCGATCAACATAGTCCCCTAAAAAGAGGTAATCGATATATCTGAAACCATTTTACACACTCAGTAACGTCAGATCAAAAGTAGCAATCACATATCGTTAAGAGATTTAGCAGCACGCTTACGATATGTCTCCAGCTGTTGATGGTGAACCATATTCATCAAAAAGGCGCATGAGATCCCCAAACTGACCATGCAAATCACCAAATATCTTAATCGGGGCTCTAAGCTGTAACACAGTAGGTTCGCTCGAGAAAATACGTTCTGCACTGTCGCAAAGATCAGCTATTTCATTGCAATCCAAGAAAAACTGGCGTCGAACTGGAGGCTTCCACCCTCGAGGTTTCAAAAGATGAGCTACAACCTAATAAAATAGAGTTGTTACTTCATTAGAAAGTATTGAATGTCAACTTGGCACCTCATACTGTTGCCCAATACACAACATCAAGTAGTAATACATGTCTGTACAACTAAGTTTCCAATCCTAATAAACCAAGGAATTATACGCATCTACAGTATCTAACAAAACTTATGTACAAAAAAGTTTCCGATCCTATTAAACCAAGGGTAGCACACATCTACAGTATCTAACAACACTTCTTATTCCTATAAAACCAACCAAATGACCAGTGCAACAGCAAGAGAAAGTTTCTACAGCTATTCAAGCAAGCAGTCTTTTGCAGGAAAATGTAATAAGTGTATAACTCCTCTTCTAAATCCAAAATCATGGACATAATGCTTTCTTGCACCAGTTCATTAGGAGAGCAAAACTCTCTACCTTTTTCGGAACACTACTGATTGACATCTGACGATCTAATAATTTCCTCGCTGCTGTAGCACTTTCAGGTGTCCCATAGCTAACACGCCGTCCCTCATTTTCAAATTGATCAATGGACAACTGTCTAACCATTCCACCTAAGGCTCCACCTGTTTCTGCAGCAACCACCACCTTACAAAATTTCAAAAATAAATGAAATTAAATTATGAAATTAGGATAATATACCATTATTAAATGAAGAGGAAAAATGTTGTGAAATGTCAGATTTTATATGGTAAGAGTTAGTTTGACTCACAGCTCTATGATGAAGTCGAACCCCTGCAGGAATAACACTGTTGGGTACTGCAGAATCAGGCTTAATTAATGATACTGACGGTTTTCCACTGGGTGTAGCCTCAGCACCACGATCCCTATCCGGCAGTTCAACTTCACCATTGACCTGCCGTGCCTTTGCAGCGGCTAAAGTTGCACTGATAGCCTCGGCTTCCGCAGCAGATGCTTCAACGAGATACTCCACACCCTTGCTTGTTCTCCTACAATGTTGGTTGATAAATGTTTTTCACAATGAAATGCATAGGTGCGCTAACATTACGACACATCCCCAAATCAAGACACTAACCGAGTTCCTGGAACCATTGCATTTTCAGTGCTTATATCAGTATACATATCACCATTTACAGGTGGTGCAACAGGACTTCCCAGTACCACAGCATCAGGAGCTGATTCCGGTAACTCCCCTGTCCTTTCATCAGAAAATCCATATCTTCCAGGTGAACGGCCAGGTGGCGAGTTTGTTGCTGCAGCAGCCGCAGCAGCATGAGAGGCAGCAGATGTTGTTTCAGCAGCAGCAAGATCTTCAGCAACCAATAGGTCATCAAGTAACACTCCTGAAGCACCAACAGAATATTGTTAAGTTTTGCAGTTATAATTGGGAAAAAAGGGAGGGGTCACAAGAGAAGTGAAAAGGAGCAACGGCACTGATATTTGGCGATTCTATACTGTTTAAACTAATTAATGTTAAGTATACAACGTCCCAGACTTCAACAAAGATCAAACTACCTATTTAAAAAAAGTGTAATCCTACATTATCAGACATTGGTGACTTGATGGAATATTATACCAAATTTACAGAATCATTGGGTCTCACATGCTGTAAAAATGGTTCATTCTCACGGACAAACATGTAATGGTAAACTGCATATAACAAGTGTCAAGCTTTTTTCTGTTACCTCCACGCAAACCACCATAGATAAATATCAAATCACCCACTGCAGCAGCAGCATGTCTGCAACGCCTAGTCAACTCAACAGCAGCATCTCCACCAGCTGCGTCCGCACTATACCTACCAGTTCTAGGACTAGTAACAACCGATTTTGTATCACACCATACACCTGCGGCAGTATCCAACACTGAACAAAGCGAAAAACATGAACCAGTCAGAGAAGCTCAGAGAATACATGTACTGTTTATTATGAATATATGTAGCTTTTTCTACAATAGATGAGTGAACAATCTTTTACAATATCTGTTCGGTAGTTTTCGATGAAACTCAAATATTCTATCAAATTTTGGCTTCACTGAAGAAAGATACAGCTTAGACAAAGGACGACAATAACCACGCTATTAGAAACAAGATGTTTCAGTAACAATTCATCGATTAAGACAATATAAAGTTGTATAAAAAAATAACGTATTCATTGGTTTAAATATTGCATATATAGGAAAAAACAATAAGTATTCGCTCATTGAAAACTCCAAAACAACATGAAATGAGATTGTTTCTTTTCCTTTGCTAACCTGCAACACTGGATGAGTCTTCTACCATGCGTCCACCACCAAGTGCCCCACCAGAGACATGGAGCCTTGCGTTTACAAAGACCTAAAATATTTCACTAATGGTTAATTTTTCTGATGGAACTAGATAAGAGAAAAGAAGAAAAGATAAGACGAAATGTCTCATACTGCTGCATGCTGGTATCTGGCAGAAGGTGAGACACCAGGGGCAATGGCCCATTCCCAACGTCCATCCCTGTGCTTGGCAAGTCCATATGCACTTGCTAGGGGCTATCATGCAAAGGTACACAAAGACATTTTAAGTATGGTAAGCAAACATTTAAGATCAAGACGGACGAAGAACCTCTTTAACTCTAGTTTTCGCTTAAGCAAACATGGTAGCTAATATTCTACTTGAGCTCGTACTTGAATTAATTTACAAAGGGAAGCTATTCCCCTATCACCTCACTGCAACAGTACAAGTTTGTTAACTCCAGAGTAAACATAATGGTAGCTGAGAGGGATATAACATTTGGATTCCCTCACTGCAACAGTACAAGTTTGTTAACTCCAGAGTAAACATAATGGTAGCTGAGAGGGATATAACATTTGGATTCCCTCAGGTAACAAACTTAAAGCCTCAATGTAAAGCAAATGTCTATTTTCAAACAGGGGATTAACATGGAAGCAAAAACTCTTTGGCTTACCACACTATTCGCATCTCTTCCACCACAGAGAAGAAGAAGGCCATCAGACCGTGCACTTGCAGTTGCATACCTATTCATAACGTACAAATCCAAGAGATCTAAATCACTTAAGAGAGCCAAGATCACATCAAATTAATGAAGCCAAGGAAGCTAAATTACATGCATGGAGGTGGACCTTCCCCTTCTGGCTCCAGCTTACGCCATTCATAAGGTTTGGCAGCAGTGTCCAAAGCCCATACATCAGCTAATGGACGTTTTCCTGGTAATTTAAGGATAAGGGAAAAGGGGCTATTTAAGGAGAATATAAATACGCTATTAATGAGGTAGCGAGTAAAATTGCTTACCATCATTGCCACCAATTGCCATGAGATACCTCTGTCCTACCAGTGCCATAACATGTCCATAACGCGGTCCTGGTCCAGGACCCTGAACAACAACCCTATATAAAGAGGATAATTCTAAATCAAGCAACAAACTAGTATGATGAATTTTAGACTGAGCTTGCCACAGGATGCAGATTTCTATTCGAACCTGTGCCAACGTGGCCGTTGCTGAGTGAGATCAAGAACGTGAAGATCCTCAGCTGATAAACCAGCAGGACCTATTCCACCCTACGCCACAAAAACAATTCGACAGCAGATTCAAATGCTGACCATAAATGATAACCTTGCTAAACTACAATCCATTACAATAACAAGAAAAAATTCTCCCCTACCTGAATAACTACCATGGTCCCAACAGCAGTAGCAACATGTGCAGCTCTTGGGCTAGGTGGTTCTCCATAAGGTGTAAGCCTGTAGGCATTATTTCATCATATTAACTGACCTCCACACTTAATAACAAATAACTAGATCTCATTCATTTTTCTAATAAGGATACTAATAATTGGTTAAAGATACAGACATCACAATTAATATCTTCTACTCACCTCGACCACTTATTAGTAAGAACATCATAACAATGGACATCAGCCGTTGCACCCGCAAGCCCTGCATAGGAAACATTATTCCAAACATCAAAATACAGCAATGGCAAGTCTATAAAACCAAGAAGGCAAAACAAGGCTTCGTATACACAAAGAACTAATGCAAATCTAACAATCAAGGAATGATTTTTTTCCAATCAAGGAATGAAGAAACTAGAAAACTAAAGCTTAAAGCTTTATTAGAAAACTAAAAGTAAGGAGAGAAATCGGAGAAACATACGAATGCCGGCGCTTCCAGCAGAAGTAGGCGTTCCGGTTCCACCTGAATTACCCTCAAGAGCGGTAGCACCACCAAACAAGATGAGTCTCGGGCCAATGTAACAAGACGTGCCTTCATCACCAACAGCAGGAACAGCCGTCAACGTGTGTCCACATCTAGGACCAGGACCATCCTCTTTCTTCTCTATAATAGCATTCACAACCGAATACGTCGGCGCACATCTCGGCCCAACCACCGTCGTCGTTACCTGCGGTTGTTGTTGTTGTTGTTGTCCAGGAGACGGAGGCGAAGGAGTCAAAGAAGCCGATTCGGATTCGGATCCAGTTTCTTCCGTTGATTGCTCAGACGCTTCTTTCTCCATAGGTGAAGACGATGATGAAGCGGCCGTAGTAACAGGATCTTGATCATTCTCTGGTACCATAGACGAATCCAAATCCATTTCTTTCTTCATTCTTTTTTTTCTCACAACCCTAAAATTTTATTCAATTAAGAAAGACAACAACACATCTTCTCTTTAATTTTAAAAGCAAATCCAAAGTTTTCTCTTTTTCCAAAAATCTTTACGCTTTATAAAGAAACCCTAACTTTACTTTCTCCGGCGAGATCCTCCCGGAAAAGAAAAAAAAAAGTTAATCGGAGCAGAGAGATTCCGAGAATTTGAAAATGAGTTAGGAGAGAAAAGGACAGAGAAGAGAAGACGAACTCAACACCCAAACAAACCTGCCCTTTGTTTTTTATTTTTCTTCTAAGGACAGATAATTTTAATTTTAATTAATCATCACTCAAATTTAATCATGTCTATGTTTTACTTACTTACTATAAAACAAAAAAAAAATTTGAGGAAATAAATCACTCTTTTATTTAATTTCAATTGTTGTAAAGAATTGAAAGCCATATATAGTCATTGTACTAAGAAACAGTTTCATCATTTATGTTAATAATACAAAAACAATACACATGTAACCAAACCTAATTTTTAGTTATGTGTAGTGTATAGTAGCACAGCTTATATAGCAAATTCATTGTATATTGTCAAAACTGCAAATATTATCACAATGATTTTTTATTTTTTTGGGTCAAAATTGTGTATATTGCAGAAATTTAGTAATAAACGGTAAATAATGTATGAATCGAACGCCTTAAAAATCATTGATTTACACAACAAATAGAGAAAGTATAAAAGAAAAATGGCAATGCCATGAGGATGACATTAAATGTCAATCTACAACAGAATGACATAACTCTCTGAAGTCAGATTAACTTCGTACAAACCGCCTTTTCCAGTTTTGGATGCTTTCGAAACTACAATATTTATGAAGAAGAAACGACTTACTTATGTATTTTCTTTTAAATTCATTATTAAGGTATTTTTTTCAGGAAAAAAAAATGTACGTTTTACATCGAAAATTAAAAATAAAAATAAAAAATCACTTTTTTGAATATAAAACATTTTTCTATTCTTAGTATAGTTTTTTTCCTTTCTCGGTTTGTTTGTTGCTCTCATTTATTGGATTCCTCCAAAGTCCATAGCTATGAAAATATAGCAGACAATGCAATATCAAAATTGTTATAAACCTTGCATGTGCGTTGATTGAGTGATGCTGGACTGGAGAATAAAAAGGTTATAAAGGTTTAGATTCTTAAACGTAAAAACAGTATACAATTAAAAAGTCTGGCTATTGAAATTTTTTGGATTTTAAGTTATCAAATTAGCTGCTTTACAGAGAACCTGCTCCAAAAGGACTCTTCATCAGTATATTATTGACTAGTATCAAGCTGAAAAATTCTCGATATCTCTCTAGTATTTTTGCACAAACGTAACATCTAACCAACAGCTGTTAGACCTTTTCACACTTTCTACAAGAAAAAATCCACAATTTGTATAATATTCTAGCTTTTGTTGATCAATGCATCGTGATTCGTGATTGCGTTGTTGTTTCTGGGAACTTCTCAGCACGATATTCCATCAAGACCGAATCAGTTTTTCCTATGTGACTTCTTGTTCTGTTTCTTCTTGGAAGGCCCAATTCCATTTGCAAGATCAAATGAGCTCAGATCATCTAGAACTTGATCAAGACCAAGACCAGGAGCTTCTTGTGGACCTTCTTCAACTATTTTGGCTCCCAGAGTATCATCCGCTGTCTCGTTTTCATCATCTCGCGTCATTTCTGGAGGCATTGCAAAATGTGGAAGCTTACCTTCAATGTAATCTTTCAGAATCTGCCTAGCTGCTTTGGTTTCATCAGGTAGTCCACTAGAGGCGACATAACCACGAGAGAGGCAGTACGTTCTTAGAAGCTCTGAGGCAAGAGGTGGGCGGGACTGAGGCTCATAGGTTTTGGGTTTAGGTAGAGAAATGTTGTACACATCCTCAATGGCATGCCGAGGAACACGTTCAGCCACAACCTTAATAGCTTCCCGGTGCTCGGTCATCCGGTCTATTGGAAGAACTCCAGAAGCAATCATTTCATATCTTGAGCTCGAGAATGAAGGGAAGACTAAACCGGGGCAATCACAGAGCATTAGCTCCTCAGAGATTATCAATGTCTGGAAATGCTTTGTTTTCCCTGGGGTAGATGTGACACCTGTTCGCTTCTGACCTACCAAAGCGTTGATTGTCGAACTCTTTCCTACATTCGGGTACCCAACAAAACCAACCACAACTTGTTCGCGGTGCGATTCAGCCGATGTTTCGGAAACTCCTCTAGATTTCTTCATTTTTACTATCTCTTGAGCCTCAAGTTTTAATCGAGCCAAAAGCTCGTCCCTTCCATATACTTTAACAGCTGGGTCATCTGTCTTCTGAGAGGTATCAGGTAGTCTCCACTGTTCTTTCAGGGGTTTACCTTCTAGGGTAGCCGTAGCAGCTTTGGCTGACCAGAATACAAACAGAATATTGTTGCGGGAAAAGTATTCCGCCCATTTCTCCCTGCATATACATTATGTACAACCCAATTGGTTAGCTAAAAACAAAACGTTTAGACACAAAGAAGCAAGGCACAGGTTTACCTGACATAAGTAGGTAAAAGATCCGCCTTGTTTACAAGAAGCATTGTTTTCTTATGCTCATCAATTTCTTGTGCATATGCCTGCGTCAGAACAAATCTTCACGTAAATGATTGATATGATCAGGAAAGTTCTACTAAGAGAAAGCTGCGAGTTGGCAGAGATAAAGTTACCTCAAGATCAGGGCACCGATAGAACAGAGGATCTCTAGCATCAACAACCATAACAATCTGAAAGAGAAGTACAAATAGCCAATGAGTTTTTGCATTTAACTAAATTCAGGTAGATGAGCTTTAAAAGACGAAAAAATAATCCTGAACAAAATGACATACCAAATCACTTCGTTCCAGCACTCGCCATAGCTGTCTCCAGATGTCAAGATTCTTCTCGAATGGAGTCAACACAAGCTTTTCATTTTCCTCGAGGCTGAATACAGCAGAACAAGTAGGCATGAATAAGTATATAGCACTAAATCCCAACGAAATTTGCACATAATGAAATCAAACCATACATCTAACATAACAACAAAATAATATTTTGAGTAAACAATAACATGCTTCAAGATGCGAAAATGGGTATTTTTTAATCAACAAAAGTGGTTATAACGAAACTCAATTCACTGTTTTGGTACCCTATCCCAAACTCTCCCCAGCTTTCCTTTGAAAAAAAAAAAAAAAAATCTTGAACATACAACGAGCTTACACATGTGTTGCCAAAGTACTTCATCTTTATCAAGTGCTAATATAAGATAAACACATCAACTCGTAACCTCAGAGCCATCATTTAACAAAGCAAAATTGAAACTAAAGCAATTAAGTGGTATAAGTGATAACCAAAAACTTGCAGTTTGTAGCAAGCAACGCTTGCAAAGTACTATAGTAAACATAGTCGCTAGCTTGTGAGCATTGATTCAAGTATGACCACTGAGAAAATGTTCCCTATTTTATAAAAACGCATTGTACTAGACCATTGAGAAAATGATCTGACTTGGTTCAAACACTTGCATATAAGCAACTCTCTCCATTCTACTAACAGCTAAAATCCTTCTAGTGACAGATATATTAATCTTGTTTATTGCAACACTAGGAAGAAGAAGGAGGTAAAACAGAACCAACCTCGCAAGTTTCCGGCGCCAAGTGAGAAAAGCTTGTTTTTCATTAACATCAAGTTGTTCCACATTCATTTTTGGTGTCCAATGAGGTCTGAATATAGTAAAAGAGAAAGAACATTAAAACTAAAGAAGACTTCCATGTAACTCCTGAATAAACCAAAAACGAAGCAAAAAGAGATGGAAAATAAACCACACACCTTCGAGGCACTTGAAGGCTACTAGCATGTAAAGCCTCTTCTCTCATCCGTTGCTCTTTCCATTCTTTAGCTGTTATACCACTTGAACTCGAACCTGTGTCCCTGTTTACACAAACAAAGAAGCATTAGCTCACGAGAGAGAAATGATTCAATACATCGAAGCTTCTTCAGATGCAGAGCACAAACACAAACAGTAATCAAACCAATTTAGATAAATCAATACACAGAGCTCAAAGGCAATACTTCCGATATATGAAACAAAATCGATTTAGATGAATCAACAAACAGAACTCACAGATTGAAGAATCGATCAATTTTAACCAAATAAATCTCTAACAACAAAATGAATCACTGGAGAAACTCACAGATTGATAGGTACAGGGGTTGAGGAATCGTGATGAATCGCGAAGAGCCGTTCAGCTTCCTCGGCTTGTTCGATGATAGCATCGATGTCGCTGACCTCTGTAACAGATTCCAAAACCTTCTTGTGTTGATCCTTGTAGGATTTGCCTTTTTCCTTTGTTTCTTGGATCATATGGTTATGGTGCTTCACTAAAGCTCGCCCTAGAGACGTCTTCTCGTTCTTCCCCATTTTTCTTCTCGGCCGCTTTGGGGGGTTCCTTCTTCTTCTTGTGGTGGTTGAATTCAAAACTCGAAAATGGGAAAGGCTCTCGTGGTGATGTGATGTGAAGCGAAGCGAAGCCGCCGTGGGGAGAAAATTTTAATAAAGTAAGAGTTTAGGTCTTCGAAGGAAAATTTGGAAAAATATCTTAGTTATGTTTAGAAATTTATGCAAATACACTCTCTTGTTTTTTTCAATTACTCTATATATGAATTTACTAAATAACTTAAACTAATTTTAAAAAAAAAAATTCATAGAAAATCAATATTTTTAAAAATGTCATGTAATATTAATTTTTTTAAAAAAAAATCAAAATAAAATTATAAAACAAAACAAATTGAGTAAACAAAAAAGGTTCACCAAGTATTGTCTTTGGAAAAAACTCATTTTTGTGGTATTTTGGAAAATAAAATTAAAAGTTGTATTTTTTGGAAAATAAACTAATTTTATTGGTATTTATGAGATGTTCCCATCTAATACTATGTTATAATTTAGTGTGGATTATTACTGTAATAAGTTTCAAAAACAATATTTCTATTATGAGATAACAATTTTTTCAACCTCATAATTTATTTTATTAACTTGAAACATATATTAGATAGCGGTTATTTAGAGATGTATAGACAAACCAAAAATAGATTACTATTTATGGATATGCAAAAAATTATCTTGAAAGTTGTCTTTTTTGAAACTTTACTCTCAATCTTCAAAAAATGCAGATTAATCATATAAAATAAAAATAATACGCAATATAACTTATGTTAAAGAAAGCTAGACAAATTTCGGACCATCAAGAATCGAGATGGATCTAACGTTAACTCGATTTATCGGAGATAGTTGATTTAATTTTTATAATATGTAATGAAATAATTAATTATATATATTTATAATTTGTTTAGTCTTATAATTGATTAAAAGTAAAATTTGTTTTGTTGGAACAATTTTAAAATCTTATGTTTTGCTCAGCTTTTCCATATGTTTTGCTCAACTTATATATGGAAATCAAGACACATTTTTCGTCCAAAAAGAAAAGCATTTCTTGAAAGAATGCTTCATCGAAAGATCAATCAACTTTATATTCGATACGATAGATCGTTTTACGAGGTAACACATAAATACATTAATGTCTTTACCAATAATTTTCAGATAGGTTTCAAAGTTCAATAACAATTTATTTTTTGTAGGATTGCATAACTCATTTTGTAGCAAATTATAATACAGTTGGATGTATTACGACAATCGGAAACGAAACATTAGAAGAGTGAACAGGGTTTGCTTTTGTGAATTGCAAGATAGAGAGAAGCGGGAAAGTGTGGTTTGGATGTGCGTGGAAATCATATGCGAGTGTTGCATTATCTAAAACATACATGTTTCAAGTTGTTTCTCATGATGGGTGGAATGACTTGGGAGACTATAAGACAAAAAAATTCGTGTATTTAGAAAAAGTCGTTGTTATGGACCGGGAGCTAATCATAGAGTTATAGCGAACAATTTCTCTATACTAAACAACTCACCGATATGGAAGTGACTCCTTTCACCAACATCTCTTTTATTGATGATGAGCAATGGATTTAGGACAGTTCATTTCACTATGATCAAGAAGATTATTTATGCTTTGTTAAAATTAAATAAATTTATTTATTCAGTTATTCTTAATAAATATACATACTTATAAAATTCTTTCAAATTCAACACATATTTATTTGATAACTTATATGGTAAATGTTTTGTAATACAATAAAAAAATATATATTTTTAATACTTTATTAAAAACAATGAATATCAATTATATAAAAATATCTCAATTTAATATAAAAATGTCTTAATTTAATTCATCAATAACAAAACCACACAGACAACAATAATAACAACTTGTATATTGTATTTCCTGATAGCAAAAAAAATGTTGAACATCTGAAGACAACAATTATAATAAAAACGATATTCACACTTCCTCACAGTTTTCCGATAAACCTGAAAAATTCGGCGATGGCTAACGATAGACAGTAGCATCAATTATTATAAGTAAAAGGAGAACCAGCAACAACAAAAGAAAAACAAATGATGGTAAAGAAAAATGAATCCATTAAAGTCACTGTAATTTATTGTCGTTGTGACAGTAAAATGAATAAAACATTTGTTGACATCATCAATATTAGAATACTAGACATATCCAATTAAGTTGATTCGATTATGATGGTGTAAAAGAATTGTCTTACGGGTGAATCAAAATCTTTTGTTACAAGCTCTAAACTGTTCTTCACAATTACATAAAACATTTAATAAAAATTAGATATATAAAATAGCAGTTAAAATTTGAAAAATTTAGAAAACTTTTTAAAAATGACAATAATTACCATCAAAACTATATAGTTAGATAGAGTCTCTCGCTGGCATAATGGTAAAGCAGATAATTTGGCAAGACGTGTACGGTCCAAACACACAACTTATTACATATCTAAACGACATTCTGTCTCATTAGCTTTAAGCCAATCTTATACTTTGCTGTCAAATAAATAAAAAAAAAAAAAAAAAATACAGTCCCTAATCAACACCAAACATAACCAAATTCACTTCGAACATTTAGAAGTAGTTTTATAACGCAACACTCTTTTCCAAACAATCAAACGCCAATTTATAAATAATCGACCTTAATATTCTAAAGTTCAATTAAAAATACTGAAATAGCGTTTTTTTTTTTTTTTTTTTGGAATATCCACGTTCGATACTTGTTGGAAAGCTCAAAAAGTCAATATATCCATGTCAGGCAACTAGACAAGCTATTTAATTTCCCCAAAGAAAAAAAAAAAAAAAAATCTCTAAACCACGTTCTTCGTCTCAAGATCCAGAAAACTAAACTAAACTGAAGATGAGTTCAAGATCTAATCTCACAAGCAAACGAGTTACCTTCACAACCTTCTTGTTAAATCTTTTACTTGTTGAGTTATGCCATGGAGGATTCACAAGTGAATATGTCAGAGGAACTGATTTACCAGATGACATGCCATTAGACAGCGATGTCTTTACAGTTCCTCCTGGTCCTAATACTCCTCAACAAGTTCATATAACGCAAGGGAACCATGAAGGTAACGGAGTGATCATTTCTTGGGTTACTCCAGTTAAGCCCGGTTCAAATTCTGTTCGATATTGGTGTGAGAATGAGAAATCAAAGAAGCAAGCAGAAGCTACTGTTAACACTTACCGGTTCTTTAATTACACGTCTGGTTTTATCCACCATTGCCTCATCGATGATTTGGAAGTAAGTACTTATATAACTTTATAGCTGTTTTCGATTTTGATTTGGTTTTGGTTCTATTTTTTTTTTTTTTTGGTTAATTTTTTGTTGTTTCAGGTATTATTTAAAAAATATCCTTAATTTAGAAAAGAAAAAAAATCGTGTATAGATATGTAAAAAAAAAAATTATGGATTCAAATTTAATTTCTTGAGTATAGAATTTAAACTATATTTTGGATATAGAAATAGTAATTCTATTTAGACCATATACTATAAAATATAATATGATGTATTTACTATTTAGTTACTGTTCTTTTTTTAAGAAAAAATTATGAATTATATATTATGGCTTGTGTGCAGTTTGATGCAAAATACTACTACGAAATTGGGAGCGGCAAGTGGCGCAGACGGTTCTGGTTCTTTACTCCGCCTAAATCAGGCCCTGACGTACCTTACACCTTTGGATTAATCGGTAACTGTTGTCTTTAAAAATTCATGTTTATGGACTAACACAAGTGGGGGAGTGACACATAAAACCTTAGATAATGTTTCAAACAACTTTCCAATGTTGGATTTTTGTATTACGTTCCAGGGGATTTGGGACAAACATATGACTCAAATACTACCTTAAGCCATTATGAGATGAATCCGGGGAAAGGACAGGCCGTTCTGTTTGTAGGAGACTTGTCTTACGCAGATCGCTACCCTAACCACGACAACAATAGATGGGATACTTGGGGAAGGTTTGCTGAGAGAAGTGTTGCTTATCAACCTTGGATATGGACTGCAGGCAACCACGAAATCGACTTCGTTCCTGACATTGTAATACTTGAGTCCTTCCTTCTTCTATCTTTGTTTGCTTTTGAACTTTGACTTCGTGGTCGTTTAACTTAAGAAGTGTTTGCTAAATTTATAGGGTGAAATAGAGCCATTCAAGCCTTTTATGAATAGGTATCATACGCCATATAAGTCCTCAGGAAGCATCTCTCCATTGTGGTATTCAATCAAAAGGGCGTCGGCTTATGTTATTGTTATGTCTTGTTACTCATCCTATGGTAATGAATCGGAGAGGCGAACTGCTTTAAGACATTATTTAAAAGGCTTATATATAGCTTAAAATTTGCATATTATTATTGATTAGGAAAATACACACCTCAATACAAATGGCTGGAAAAGGAGTTGCAAGGAGTGAATCGAACAGAGACACCATGGGTTATAGTCTTAGTACATTGCCCATTTTATAGTAGCTACGTGCATCATTACATGGAAGGTGAAACATTGAGAGTCATGTACGAACAATGGTTTGTCAAATACAAGGTTGATGTTGTGTTTGCAGGTCATGTTCATGCCTATGAAAGATCGGTAAATTTCATTTTACTTGTCCCCCCCAAAAGTATTGATATTTATTATCTACCCTTGTCTCCAAAGTGATGATCTCAAAACAATGACGCAGGAACGTGTTTCTAACATTGCTTACAACATTGTCAATGGACTGTGTGAGCCAATCTCGGATGAGTCAGCTCCTGTATACATCACAATCGGTGATGGAGGAAACTCTGAAGGCTTGGTTACTGAGTAAGTTTACCATATATTGTACATACTACACGCGATGATGAGTGGTGTGTGTACCGGTTAAAGACACAGTTATATTAATAACAGAGTTGGTTATGCGTTTGTTTGAATGTTACTTAATTCTGTTATTTGATACAAAGCGTTTTCTATATTTGTAGCATGATGCAGCCACAACCAAGCTACTCCGCGTTTCGAGAAGCTAGCTTCGGGCACGGGCTGCTAGAGATTAAAAACAGAACTCATGCCTTCTTCAGCTGGAATCGTAACCAAGATGGAAACGCTATAGCAGCAGATTCTGTGTGGTTGCTTAATCGGTTTTGGGGAGCTCAAAACAAGACACGGCTTGGTGCATTTTAAACACAAACTGAACAAAGGTTCTATTGTTTCTGCAATTCTAAAGAATAAAGTAAATCAACTAGTTGCCTGTTTTATGAAAGGTATGTTATTGAGATTTGATTAAACACTTATATTGGAGAGAACTCATCAAATAAGATAAATCGCAAGAATTTACAAAAGACAAATCCATCTCATAGAACGAACAAATAAGTAAGAGAAGAAGCGAGGCATGCAAGATTAGTCGGTTTTATTATACTCCTCCCACTGCCGGATCTCGACCGCCTCCACCAACTCCACCGTCGCACGTGAAAGCTCCTCGGCAGCTCTGTCAGCAATATCATCAGCCTCGATTTTTCTAGCTTCAAAGTCCAGCGACATTCTCCTAACTTCCTCTCTTAGCTCTACAAATTCCTCGACGTCTTCTTCTTTTACCAACCATCTCATACTTTGAATTTCGTCGATTATTTCTTGCGTAGCAAGGTATGTTAGATTGGCCCTGTCAGCTGTTGTTTTTGCTGCTTTGGCTGTTTCTTGGATAACAAGGTAGTTCTCACGAATTCCGCCTGCTAAAACATCTCTCGATGCTTTGATATCCTCATCATGGACTCGTACGTCTTCCCAGATGTCATCAACATTGAGGTGCAAGTGGTTTTTCAGAGTTACAAGTTCTGAGTAGACGAATTTCTTTATCAACTCCCTATATGTCCTCATCTTCTCTCCATCATCTCTCAACTCTAAGAGTTTCCCTGACAAGTTTTTTCTATGAGTTTCAAGACCAGAGTTGATTATATGCTCCATAAACTCCATTTCTGTATCCATCTTCTTTTCATCTTCTCTCAACTCTTTCAATATATGTCTCATCTTCTGCAATTCTTTGCTCACATCTCTTACATCAACAGCCTCATCATCAATCCCTGAAAACAATATAGATCTGATTTAGTTTAATTTAGACACTAGAACTAGAATAGTGGATCGCTTGCCTTATGGTGATGAAGGTCAAAAGAACTTACTAATAATAATTAGATACTTCACCAAAAAAAAAAAAAACATTAGCTAGGGTTTCTTCATGTACAAACCTGTTGATGTCGAAGTCTCATCGTTGTGAGGTTTAGAATATCTAACAAGGTACTCGATGATGTAAACTGAGTGGTTTGCGATGAAGATCAAAACAGTGAGAGGCCAAAGGAACATGTACTCAAAGCTTGCTAACGCCAATAGAAACATGAAACGATCCAACAGGAACAGCCAGAATCCACTGATACCCTAATCAAATAGAGGAGAAAGAGAGTGAGAACTAACACAAGTAAACGTAGATAATTTAAGATGTACAATTTTACTTACAGAGGCTCCAGCAGAAGAGAGTTTAGGGGATAACAAGATGAAGATTAATGCGAGAAGACTCGAAAAGATTAGGACAAGACGGATCAGATCTGTGTATAATTCGGAGGAGACGAGAAGCAAGAAGAGAAACACACGTTCTATCCAAAACAAAACAGTCGCTAGAACTTCTACTTCTTTCTCATATCTTTCTCCTTCTTCAATAATATTCATCTTCCTCATCAATCGAACTTTGCCAATATTGATACAACACTTTTCTGTTATTGTTGTTGTATATATTTATTCGTTTACAATTTCGTTTACGATAATAAAAAGGATTTGTATATGAATATATCCCGAGAGCTTTGGGACTTTAGAATTTGTATTTATTTAGGATTTGTGGTTAGGGCTAATTTTCATGAAAAGGAAAAAAAGAAAAAGAAAAGAAGTAATACACGTGTCATGGTGCTGAAATGACAAAAAGAATACGTAATTGAGAGAATTATTGAAGTTATCAATTACAAATATATTGGTTATGATAAGTATCTATCTCCTCTTTCACGATATTAATATATTCAGTTAACAAAACAAAATAAAATAAAATTAACAACTAATGATTGAACCAAGGGAGGCTTTAAAATTTTTGAGTGATTCGAACAGATTTTGTCGAGTTTCTATAGCTAGGTAACTTTAGTGGATCATTTATCAAATTCTTATGACATTTTATCAAAAATATTTCATGACATGTTAAGAGAAATAATTTGTGGAACTGATATCCATCAGTCGTTTGTAGCACAGTATCGGAATATGAATTAAGTAAGCAACAGGTGAAATGAATAATAGCATAGGTCTAGGTTGGCTGTTGTCAGGTGATGTGACCTGAACATGTTACATGACACATTATCATAATTTAAAGGCATCATGTACACAATAAATCATGCTATTAATCGATGATTCACTAATTATTCCAAAATCTACCAAAATTTAAAACAAAACCCTCAAATTTCTCTAATTCAATCTCAACACCTGAGATGCATAAAAATCACCAGTGAAATGTCACTCCAAAGTAAAATGCCCATAAACTAAAGTAGCAAAAAAATCTGACTTTCGTTTTTTTTAATGTGAAAATTATTGTTCGAAAAAAATCCAATGTACTTGTACCAACTGATTTACTTAAATAGTTAAACCAATGGGGGTGTATTCAAACCATGATTTTGGAGAACTTGATGGGATTTAGGAAATTTAGAATCTTGATAGATTTTAGGGAAGTTCATATGATTTTCTGTAAAATTCTTTCAAATCCCACCTAAAACCATGAGATTTGGATTTCTGTATTTTTAACTAAACAAATCCTCCAAAATCCTCCAGAATCCTCCAGAATCCTAAAAGTTATTAAAATTCTAATCCACAAAACTGTTTTGAATAACAGTGGATTTTAAAGTAGATTTTTAAATCATCAATTCAATAATAAGGGATTTTAATGGATTTTAAAATAGATTTTTAAATCATCAGTTCAATAACATTGGATTTCAGAAGACTTTTTTAAATACATGATTGAATAACATAGAATTTGTAACTCTTACACAAATCACTTAAAATGTCAAGTTGAATACACCCCCCAAATGTATTGTCGAGTAGAAAAAAATAAATAATATATTAATAAAGGATAAAATAGAAAATTTAATAATTTTTTTAATCTATATAAAAAATCCTAAAATGACACTTAATATGAAAGAGAGGGATATCTCTGTTTGAATTTTTCATAATAAAATTTTTGATAAAGGTTCTGATCACACTTCTCTTTACCCTTTCTCAAAATATGTGCTCCTTAACCAAATCATCATCTTTAATCTTGCTATATTGGTAAGCAGCCTAGAAACTTCAATTCCACAAAACTTCCACCATTTATAGTTTTCATAATTAAGGCTCAAATTCTGGACACAATGAGACCATAAAGTTACATTTAAAACGAAACGAACATTGTTTAAAAAAAAGAAAAACCAAATGTATAAAAGGATGCTATGTTCTTCCTATTCACATAACAATTGAAATTACATAATTTATTTTTTTAATAAATAAATTACTATTAATTCCCTCAAGGCTCAAAGAAACAAACAGAAAAAAACCCAAAAGATTCATTTAATTAAGAAGAAGAAGAAGGAATCTTATTTATAGGCTTCCACCTGATGACGTGTCCCTTTGAGAAGGGCTTCTCCAAAAGCCAGCCCCATAGAAACGATCCAACATCTCATTCTCAAGTCTAACGACGTCGTTCAACTCATCGGTCACGTGACATTCCTCGAAAACAATCGCAGCCGTCGGATCTTCCTCATTCAATCTAGCGTGTACGGTGCTCTCGCTCCCTTCCGCCGCCGCTGACGCAAGCAAACCATGACGTTTCCTCGTGAACCGTCGTCGTTTGCTTCGTCTCCAAGCTTTCTTACAAACCGCCGCCGGAACTTTATAAACGGCCAAAACCACGAGATTCACAACCGCGCATGGACAACAACACCAAACCGCCGCACACTCCGCCGCCGCTCCTCCTGCTACCTCTCCCACTTTTCTCCTCTCTTTACCTAACGCCATCGTCGACGGTGGAGATGATGATGAAGAGTTTCTCATCGTCGATTCTTCCGACGACGCTAACAACGCCGATTTCAAAATCACGTGACGAGTCATCATCATTAAGCAATGTTAAATAAATAAATAAATAAATAGGTTTCCGGTTTTGGGACTTTTAAAAAAAATATATATAAATATAGAATCCCGGTTATCGGATTAGTGAAATAACCTATAGATTAGAATCTAGTGAAAAGTGACCCATGTTTGGTAAGAAGGGTCATTCATCATCTGATTCTAAAAGGTTATGTTTACACTAATCAAATCATGATGATCTCCCAGGAGAGAAAGGGTTGGGGGAGAAGAAATACAAAAAAAAAAAAAAAAACTTGTGGATGATAAAAAGTAGAAATAGGGAGGGAGATGAGTAACGAAACTTTTTTTTGATGAGTTAAAAAATAGCTGTCGTAAGATTGGTTGTAATTTTCTTAGAAACGTTTTGGGTCAGAGAGAATAACTGAATCAGAGAGATAATTATGGAACCGAGAAGATCGGTGAGAATATATAACTAAAGATTTTGTTTTCTTTTTTTTCTTTTTCTAAATTTAACAAAAGAATAATAAATAGGAGGATTGAATAATTGGCAATTGTTTTTCTTTAAAAAGTAAATGAAACAAAACAGAGGATATAAAGTTTTTTTTTTTTTTTGGCTTTTTCTAATTGTATATTTGTCGATTTTTATAGTTCGATAAAATAAACAACGGTTTCAATGATTTTGTTTTAGGATGTTATAATTTTAATTTTTGAAGTCTTAAAAATTCAAGTGATTTTATGATTGATCGTTTTTTGGTGATGGTTTTTGTTTTCAGAAAAATATTTAATGTATAATAAAAATGAATTTCTGAGTTTTTTTCTTAAATTATTCTTATATTTTTACTGTTTTGAATATTTTTTTTGTGTTTTGGTTAGTAATAGAAAAAGTCTCACGATACTATCTATAATTACTCAAATTTCATATATTACTCTAATATGCATTAATTATCTTATTTTATGAAAATTTTAATTATGTCTTTTTTATCATGTTTTGGGATTCTATATATATATATATAAGTTGTATCATTTTTTAATAATACAATTTAATTTAATATTCTCTGTTTACATGCCATTAGAACGGATTTTAATCTTTAGTGAAAGGAATAAAAATAAAAAACAGTTGTCAATTTTCTTTTGGCTGCGATTTGAGAAAAGAGAGAGACTTGTTTGGTTTTGTCCACACGTGACGTGAGTGATGTTGGTATAAAAGTCGTTTTTGGAGTTCTCTTCTTTTTGTGTGTTGTTTTGTTTAAATCTCTCAATATGAACCACAAAATTTGTTTGCTTATCAAAGCACCTGATCGTACTTTCTTCTTTTCTCCTTTTCAATCTGTTTAGTCAATTTTTATGCTACTGTCAGCTCGATATCACACAAAAAGATATTTAATTTTATATGAGTCTTAAGACTTTGAATGGATCTTATCTGCACACATATATATAACGTATGCATTGGCATGAGGATTTTTTTTTTAATATGTTTTGTTTTCTAAAGATATATGTTTGTGAAAAGTTGTTGAATGTCATTTTCAGTCTACGTGTAATGTTAGACATATTGACAGACATTGTGTTCCACTTGCACAGTTTGTCATATTGAAACATGTATGTATTCATGTGGGTTTTTTTTTTATCGCCCCTTACTAAAGCCACTAAACTATACGAGTGGAGGAAGTTGTTATGCTACTTTAAGAACTAAGATGAATTTCTAAAGGCAAACCAAAAATTTGAAGTAAGAACTAAGACGGCTTAGTCAAGAATATCGCAAAATGCATGTTTTCTTGCAACGGAAGATGGACCATCAATTGAGAGACATACTATAGAATCTCAACCTCTCCTATTAGGGATATTGTATCCCTAATACACCCTCTCGAGATGATGGCTTCTTTAGGCATCAATCTCGGTATGTTTGGGCATGAATCAGCAGTCCTACTATTGGGCCGGGCCGATTGTGGATTGAGTTGAGTATGTGCGAATCAGACTCTGATACCATATTAGATAGTGGACTTCCAACTCAAAACCAATTGGCAATGAGTGGAGAGGCCCATATCTTATATATAATACTTAAGATCCTACTCAACTTCCAGTGTGACATATTGTATCCCTAATATCTCCTCCCGAGTCACACTTCTAGTTATATCTTGTACAACCGTATTTGCCTGAATTGATGGAAAATTTAAAATCAAGATAGAAAAAAGCTAGAACTAAGAATGGCATTCTCAATCTGCAACATCCTCAAAAGCTCAACATTCTCAATCCACAAATCTCGCAATCTATGAAAAGACAACAAAATACACTTTAGCTCTGCCACTATCATGTTCACAGTAGTCTCACCAATATGGTTCCAAACAATCCAATAGTCACCACTTAATGAAGTTGCATTAACTAAAGATGTGTGAATATTACATTTGAGGATTCCTAGGTTTCACCCATCTTTAGTTAATCACTGAATGATTGAAACTCTAGAATTTTGGTTATTCACCAGAATTCTGCTATACAAACTCTATTTACTAATTACATAATTAATCATGTATATTTATTTTAGAGAAAATTGCAAATAAATGATAAATAATTAAATATTGGACTATCTATGCATTCTGTGAACAAATGCCAACTATCCCTAGACTAACCCTTGCACTAGATTTAAACAATTTTAAAATTAAAATTAACAAGAATTTGTAGAAATGGTATTCCTCTGATTTCTAATTCTCATCCAATTCAAAATGACGTCATTTTATTTTATGGAACTTAGATCTGTTTTAGGTTTATAATAACAAATACGTATGGTACTTTTAAATATGATTGTAGGATCAACTGGATACATCTTATGCTAAACATGTATGAGTTCTTGGGTTCGACAATTTTGTTTGCGAGATTATATAGCAAAACGACGTTGTTTGAACCTTTTCCCCCAGTTGCTGCCTACGGGAGTGTTCCATTTCTTTTTTCAGTTCTACTTTTTTTTTTTTTTGGGCTGATTTTTATTTTCCCGGTCATTTTTCTTCTACTTTGCCTCCAATTTTTTCCCGTTCTCAACTCGATCTTTCTCCATATGTGAACAAACCTCCAGACTAGGTAAGTTTCTGTAAATTCCGATTGCTACATCTTTCCTCCGTCTTCGTTTCCGCTTGGATCTATCTACTCCATTAGCAAAGTAGAGTAGTAAACCCTAGAATTTCAACTTCTTAATCACCTCTTTCATTTTTTTCATACCCCGAAATTAGGGTTTTGATTGCTTGTCGAGTCTAAATCTGATGTCTATCTGCTTCGCTTGACCTAATAATCTCTGGGATTGGTGTTGATTTTTGACAGTTTGGAGTAGCTACTGAGGGGTTTCGCTATGTATATCAAGCAGGTTCGAATTCTTCCCCTTATTGTTTTAATTGGAACTGGTGATGTTCCTCAGGTAAATCTCTGTTTTAATTTCTTCTCTGGTTTTCGGATTTTGATTATTGTGTAAAAAAAGGTTATAATCGAAGGATTTAAGAGTTACAAAGAGCAAGTTGCTACTGAGGATTTCAGCGACAGAGTTAATTGTGTTGGTAATTGTTGGATCTTTTTAATTGTTGTATTCTTCAGTCTTCATGTTTTGATTTTGGAGTTTTTTGAACTTGTTATGAAATTGATGAGCTCTTTTTTTTTTTTTGAATGTAGTTGGGGCAAATGGGTCTGGTAAAAGCAATTTCTTCCATGGTGAGATTTGATTATCCTCCGTTCTTACTTTTGTTGTTTGCAAATATTTTGATTTTAAAGTGAAATCTTTGGTTTTTCGATGATGCAGCAATTCGTTTTGTGTTAAGTGACATCTTCCAAAATCTGCGGAGTGAAGATAGGCATGCATTACTCCACGTATGTCCATATGTTTGCTGCAGGCTTCAAAGTTGCTTCGTTTGTGTGCTTTTCATGGTATTGAGAATTTTTTTCTAACTATGTGCCTGTTAATTTGGACAGGAAGGTGCTGGTCATCAAGTTATGTCTGCGTTTGTGGAGATTGTGTTTGATAATTCTGACAACCGGTTCCCGGTAATAACTCCCGTTGCTTAAAAACTAGTTCTGTCTGAAAATTGGGGTGGGATGTTTTCTTTTGTTTGGTCAATTATTTGTTCATGTTTGTCATTGATGTTGGATCGTAGTATTGCCATTGACCTGTCTTTTTGTCAGGTAGAAGCTGAAAAAACTGTGTTGTTGCTAAGCTTTAGATTAGATCCTTCATATTTTAGTCTAGTGTACAGTTTGTTTTAGGTTAATTTTTATGGCTTCATGTTAACCAGTTATATAATAAAGTTCCCTTCAAGTTCATAAAACTGTCATCGATTTCTTGGCTATTGGGTTTCTGAAGTCCTAAATTTGTAAAGATTAGCCGAACCTAAGAAACTCTGGTAGTATCAAAACATACTTGGGGTGCTATGCAAATCGAAGTTAAAACTCAAAGGCCGTTGAAAATCTTGTATTCCACCTCATACTTCTTATTCCTGAATGCAAAATAGTTCCCTAAATTGTATATTTCAGTCATCATTTGTATTTTAATTTTCTCCACTAGGTTGATAAGGAAGAAATTCGCTTGCGCCGAGCAGTTGGTCTGAAGAAGGATGAGTATTTATTGGATGGGAAACACATAACGTGCGCACTGTTTCTTTAAATTTGAACACTCTTTTTCCAATGCCCTATTTCGTGGATGTTTGAATATTTATCTGACAAAACTTGCAGAAAAGCTGAAGTTATGAATTTATTGGAGAGTGCTGGATTTTCTCGTTCTAATCCGTACTATGTTGTTCAACAAGGAAAGGTAAGCTCCTGCTAAAGAATATATAGTTGGATTAATCCTGTGCTGCCAAGTACAGAGAGAAGCTAATGTGGGCAAACAGATTTCTGTACAACAGCGTTCTTAATTTTAAATGCCTTTTTTTTGGTATGTTGTAGATAGCCTCGTTAACACTGATGAAAGACGTGGAACGGCTGGATTTGCTAAAAGAGATAGGTGGTACCCGTGTTTATGAGGAGAGGCGTCGTGAGAGTTTAAAAATTATGCAGGAGACAGGCAAGTTATCAATCTGCAGTAATATTGGAACCTCTTTAATTATCAGATGCATGCATGGCTACCTTAAAAATCTAATATTGCCAAATTACTCGTTTCCCAGGGAATAAACGGAAGCAGATTATCGAAGTTGTCCACTACTTGGATGAAAGACTAAAGGAATTGGACGAAGAGAAAGAAGAACTCAGAAAATATCAACAACTTGACAAGCAGAGGAAATCACTGGATTACACCATTTACGACAAAGAGCTCCACGATGCTCGGGAGAAACTGGAACAGGTCAGCCAACTATAGGCACATGTTTTGAATGTTGTCTCGTTTTTCAGTGAACTTGATGTTGCTTTTGATTAAAAAATTAGATATTATTGGTCTTTCGATTGCTGGTGCTACTTATATTTTAATGATTTGCTGAGCTCTGCCAGACTGTTTATATGCACTTCTCTAAAAAAGGTTATTTTGTTATTCACTCATCGCTGAATTACCTTTAAAAATGGGCCTCCTCTGTCTTGGTGTAGGTAGAAGTTGCACGAACTAAGGCATCTGAAGAGTCTACTAAAATGTATGATAGAGTTGAGAAGGCTCAGGACGACTCCAAGTCCTTAGATGAGTCGCTAAAAGGGCTGACGAAGGAGCTTCAGACATTATACAAGGAGAAAGAAACTGTTGAAGCTCAACAAAATGAAGCTATACAGAAGAAGACAAAGCTGGAGCTTGATGTGAAGGACTTTCAGGATCGGATTACTGGAAATATCCAGTCTAAGGTATTACTAACTTAGAGGCAACACATGTGGTCATAAGCTGGTACTTGCTCGCATCTGCTTAGAAATTTTGAGCAAGAAGTTTACATCATGATGGATATAAAAGTTGCATGTTTGCAAAAGAATGCCTAGTTGATTTTTTATTTATGTATGGATAATGTGCACTAATGAACTACTATGGGTTTCAGAATGATGCACTTGAGCAGCTTCATATGGTGGAAAGAGAAATGCAGGATTCTTTAAAAGAACTGGAAGCGATTAATCCTTTATATGAAAGTCAACTTGACAAGGAAAAGCAGACAACAAAAAGGTAGGCATATGTAATGTAGTGTAACACGGAAATAGCTTTGTTCATGCTGAAAATGAGTGGGTTGTATGTTGCTCTAGGCCTCCTGTTTTGAGGGAAGCAATAGTATTTATTCCCTTGATAGAATACAACGATCAATTTGGGTAAAAGCTTAGGTGTTAATTAAAATGGGAAGTTGTGCTGTTTGGCTTTAGTGATGTAAATTGTTTTTTTTTTTTGGTTTTTATTAGAGTCATCTTACATTCATAATTCTTGTGTATGTTTTTTTTTTTACAGAATCATGGAGCTGGAAAAAAAACTTAGCATTCTTTACCAGAAACAGGGCCGTGCAACTCAATTTTCAAACAAGGCTGCCCGAGACAAATGGCTCAGGAAGGAGATTGAAGATCTTAAGCGTGTTCTAGACTCAAATATGACTCAAGTGAGTTTGCATTATTAAATATTGAAGTTGTATTGTCGTATAGTTAGGTCATATGATCACAATGTTTAAAGTTAAAAAGATGTAAAAATGTCTTTCAGATTTTCAATGAAATTTGGATTTTTGTATAGTTTCATCTTTTGCAGTGAATATATCGAATCAGTTGGATGAGATTGGTGATCTAACATGTTGATTCTATTGTAGGAGAAAAAACTTCATGATGAAATTCTTCGCCTCAATACTGATTTGACAGAGCGTGATGGACTCATCAAGAAACATGAAGTTGAAATTGGTGAACTGGGATCTCACATTTCCAAGTCCCATGAACTATTCAATATTAAAAAAAGGGAGAGAGATGAAGAACAGAGAATAAGAAAGTAGGATTTGCTTCCATTTTAGATACCTGTAAGAAAGTATAAATTTATATTTTTGATATAACAGGATATATGTTAACCAGGGAAAAATGGGCAGAAGAAAGTCAACTATCTTCTGAAATTGAGAAGTTGAAAATGGAACTTGAACGGGCAAAGAAAAACCTCGAGCATGCAACTCCAGGAGTAAGTGTTTGGCTTTGGTATCTCTTTTCTTGTTGCTGACAGTAATATGGAGGGGAACTTTTTAGGAGCACTGTATGAATTAGATCCATCCAAGTCCTTTCGGCATAGTTAGAAGTTGACGAGCAATGTGCTAACCTCACATCTCTATTGAGCTGATGTAATTTGATGACCGTTGTCAATTTTCGTTTCTGTTGACTCATCCCATTTATTTTCTCAGGATGTTAGGCGAGGGCTGCACACTATTCGACGGTATGTCGAAGAGTATAGGATCAATGGATTTTTTGGTCCACTTGTTGAGTTGGTTGATTGCGATGAAAAGTTTTTCACTGCAGTTGAAGTCACTGCAGGAAACAGGTATGCGGGAAACCTGCTGATATTTTACCTCAGCTACAAATCGTACTATTCGCTATGTGGCTATTTTTTCCTTATGATCTGCTTTTGTCATCTCTTGTTCCATGACCAGCCTATTTCACGTGGTAGTTGAGAATGATGATATTTCAACCAAGTTAATCAGACACCTGAATTCTATAAAGGGTGGTCGACTGACCTTCTTACCTCTGAATCGGGTAAAGGCGCCTCATGTAAACTTTCCACAAGATTCTGCTGCAATACCACTGCTGAGAAAGTTAAAGTACGACTCTAAGTTTGGACCAGCATTGGCTCAGGTGTTCCTTTTGTTCTCTGTCAACTTTTTTGCCCAGCAATTTCTTGTCACCTTCTGAGCTTTGTTTGTGCCTTTCTGTTTTCACATGGCCCACACTTATTTAGATGTACCTTTGATAGAATTATTTTACTTTTGTGTTTATGTTAATGTCATTATATTGTAATGTGTCTTGATGTAGGTTTTTGGTAGAACAGTAGTATGTAAAGATCTGAATGTAGCAACAAGAGTTGCTAAGAGTCATGCCCTCGATTGCATAACTATGGAAGGTTGAAACTATAATTGCATTTGTATTCACTTTACATTCTATTCAACATGTATTTGGTACCTGAAGGTTATGGTGTACCATTACAGGTGACCAGGTGAGCAAAAAGGGTGGTATGACAGGTGGATTCTATGACCACAGGCGGTCAAAATTAAGATTCATGAATATTATAATACAAAATACAAAGTCTATAAATGCCAAGGTGACAGAATTGGAGGATGTTAAAAGGCAGCTTGATGATATCCTTTCCATAACTGACTTTGGCATATTTGTTTTTGCATTTTTGTTTTCTGATGAACTATCGTATTGTTCATTGATGAGTGTTGAGTAATGTGTTTATTTAATTAATTTTCCATGTCAATAGCGTTTTCCTTAACATGTCTCACTGATAGATCAGCATATTACACAGTTTGTTACTGAGCAGCAGAGACTTGAAGCAGACTGGACGCACAGCAAATTGCAGGTGGAGCAACTTAAGCAAGAGATAGCTAACGCAAATAAGCAGAAACATGCTATATATAAAGCTCTTGAAAATAAGGTGCCATTCTCTCTATGCCTCTAGTCTTTCAATTCATTTTTTAAAGTGGCCATCAGTGCTAATTATAACGTACCTCCATATTGTAAATACTAAATTTCTTCATCTGTTTGCAGGAGAAATCACTAGGTGATATTAGAACACAAATTGATCAGCTTAGATCCAGCATGGCTATGAAGGAAGCTGAAATGGGAACAGAACTTGTGGATCACCTAACTCCAGAAGAAAGGGAGCAGTTGTCACGATTAAACCCCGAAATTAAGGATCTTAAGGAAAAGAATATTGCATACACGACGGATCGCATTGAGGTTGGCATTTAAAAATAAAGTTCGAATGTTGCTTTTGTTTTAGATTGGCGTCTGATTTGCGTGCAATTTTTTTGTTTAAACGAGTCTGATTTATGTGCTTTTACATTTTTTGAAGAAGTGTGCTTCTATTTCGTTAGAGTAAGTCCTGATTTATATGCGTTCCTTATTTTTTGTAATAAGTCTGATTTGTCTGCTTTTCATCACACACAGAGGGAGACAAGAAAAGCAGAGTTGGAGGCTAATTTGGCTACCAACTTAAAGAGGAGAAGAAATGAATTACAGGCTACTATAGCTTCCATCGACGATGATAGTTTGCCTAGTTCAGCTGGCTTAAATGCTCAAGAACTTGATGATGCAAAGAATTTGGTTAATGAGGCTGCAAAAGAGCTTAAAAGTGGGTCCCAAGCACTCTGATCTATCTTGCTTGATCTTGGTCTTTTACGATTCGGACAAGTACACTCACTGCCATTTTATGTTCTTAGGTCTTTGTGACAGCATTGACGAGAAGACCAAGCAAGTCAAGAAAATTAAAGATGAGAAAGCAAAGCTAAAGGTACTATCTTCTGTAAGTTAAGAGACTGGCCTTTGTCTGTATAGTATCTGTGACAAAAAAAAAAAATTGTTGTTCTCTCAGATATTGGAAGATGATTGTAAGGGGACACTGCAAGATGTAGATAAAAAGTTAGAGGAACTATTTAGCCTTCGCAACACACTCCTTGCTAAGCAAGATGAGTATACAAAGAAGATTAGGGCATTGGGTCCACTGTCGTCTGACGCTTTTGACACGTATGCTTGCTTCATCTCTTTTACATTGGTCATCATTCAGCCAGTTTAGCTCTCTTAGTTTAGTTGGAACTTTTACAGATACACTTTCCTTCATTTCCATTTATCTTGTCCAATTAGTTCTTAGTTGTCATGGGCGGATCATTGTTATATGTCGTGAGATTTTTGCCTAGATTTATATAATATGTAATAGCGATGGAATATTATAGGTATAAACGAAAAAATATCAAGGAGCTGCAGAAGATGCTACACCGGTGCAGTGAACAGCTGCAACAATTCAGCCATGTAAACAAGAAGGCGCTTGATCAATATGTAAATTTTACAGAACAGAGAGAAGAACTTCAGAATCGGCAAGCAGAGCTTGATGCAGGGGATGAGGTAACTAATGGGAGGTTTCATACTCATTGCCAAATTTATTTAGAAAGTAGAGCTTGACTGACAAATATGACGGTTCTGCAGAAAATTAAAGAACTGATAACAGTTCTGGATCAGCGGAAAGACGAATCAATAGAACGTACTTTCAAAGGGGTTGCACGTCACTTTAAGGAGGTATTCTCTGAGCTTGTGCAAGGTGGATATGGTCAGCTTCTCATAAAGAAATTAAAGGCATGTTTCTGCATCCTTTCCTTGAAAACACTTCTTCATCTCTGTCCTTTGTTTACCTTTAAATCCCTTGTGTGTTTTTCCATTATCAAAATGGTTTACTAAATTCCAGAGTACAATTGAACGAGAAATATATAGTGTTCTACTAAACCATGTGCAGAGGTCTTCGAGTGAGCCTATAGTGTGGGAGTATATCCCTGGTATTATTGTTTATTCTTCATCTTGAGATTGTGTGAACCTTTACTTTGTCTCCACCAAGGAATTACATAAAACTACCGGTAGAATCTGCACTGTTCTCGTTTGGATGATGCTTGCCTCTATGTAGAAGCTTGTGTGATCTCTTTACTTACTAGTTGGGTGTACATGATACATTTTGTGTACATATTCAGGATCGTGATCATGACGATGAAGATGATGACGATGATGGAAGTCGTAAAACTGATGCAGAGGGAAGGCTTGAGAAATACCTTGGTGTAAAAGTGAAGGTACAGAAAGACTTATTGACATTACATTACATAAAAAGAAAGATATATAATTATCATTGGTCTAGCTTTCGGGCTGATCGTAGTTGTCACTTGTTTGGTAGGTGTCATTTACTGGTCAAGGAGAGACACAAGCAATGAAACAATTGTCAGGAGGCCAAAAAACCGTTGTTGCTCTTGCACTAATCTTTGCCATCCAGCGATGCGATCCTGCACCATTCTATCTTTTTGATGAGATTGATGCGGCACTTGATCCTCAGTATCGAACCGCTGTGGGCAACTTGATTCGTCATCTAGCTGATAAATGTGGCACTCAGTTCATAACCACGACTTTCCGTCCTGAACTTGTGAGAGTTGCGGACAAGATATATGGAGTATTTCATAAGAACAGAGTGAGTATTGTGAATGTTATTTCAAAGGATCAGGCATTAGACTTCATCGAGAAAGACCAATCCCACGACACCTGATCAAGTCTTAAGGTTGGTTAACACTTGTCAGTACTATGAGAGCTTCCGTGACACTTGTTTACACTTTTATCAGGTTTGCTTCTAGGAATATAATATATCTAATGTGCAGTTCAGGTTTGTATAATCATCCAAGTATTAAGAATAACGCTTTTCTTATCTATTCTGACTGATACCTTTCTAGACTTTGACGGATTTATATGGTCATATCTAAATAATTTAAACATCTTCTTTTTTCTAATATAGAACTTTTAGACATAACTGAACTGAACCTTTTCTGCAATTCTTCCAAAGGTTTTGATATTGATCCTGATATTGAAGCTCTTAAACGGAGCCGAATAAACCGAATGCCCAAGGCTACATAAACTTTCAAAAGGAGATTAATGACCTGAAAGCAAAACATAGGTTTACAATGGATACACGTTCTAACTAAGGTAAATTTGGAGAATGGACACTTTTTATGAAAGTAATTAGAGGTATGGGCAGCTCACTATTTATAATTACAGATATAGATGCATGTAAGTGTAACTATAATGACATGTAAGACTTTTATATTGATTTATTGATTTTGTTTTGTAACCTTGAAGGCTTTGGTTATACACAACGATGCACAGAAACAATTATTTTAGCCTGTATAGTAAAGCTAAATGACAGCTTTAGAATGTGCAAGACTGTAAATTTTGCAGACGAGAGTTTTGCTTGCGTATATTATCCGAGTATCTTCCCTTGTATCTTCCCTTGTAAGTATCTCTCTACACTATACAATCCGCAAAGAGACTTCACCACAGGCATAGTCGCTGGAACCGGTAACTCAAAATCCGTACCAGACTCATCTCTGTTCGCATCGTTGCAGTTCCATGAAAGGGACTGTTTCCTAGCTTCCCTAATGGCTGATCTTGTTGCACAATGAACAGAAGCCGCCATAAGCAAAGGCGGCTCACCTGAGGCTGTTGATCAGAATGAAGTTGTTGAGTATTAAATTAGTGACTCCCAAATACAACATGGAGCAACATTAAAGATAGTCTAAAGTCATAATCAAATATCTAAAAAAAATAGTTGTATGTCACTCGGTATGTGAACAACAAGTGATAGTTTTGATAAGAATATAACAATTTGAAATGATCAAAATCATGAGAATAGTTCAAACCAGATAAGCAAACGCATAGTGTACCTTTGGAGGAGAGAACACGGTCTTTATGATGACCAGAGTTGACAATCTCGACGTTAAAGTGTTTGGGGATTGTGTCCACAGTAGGAATTTTGTAGTCCCAAGTGCCTTGTTGCACCACAAGTCCCTTTTCATCAGTAGTGTACTCTTCCATCATGAAAAACCCGATGCCTTGTACAAACGCTCCTTCGATCTTTTTCACAAACCATTCATTTTTGTTGCTTAGCACAATAAAATTACTAGCTAACTAACTATTAATTACCTGTCCTAAATCAACTGCAGGATTAAGACTTTTCCCACTGTCGTAAATGATATCGGATCGTAAAATCTCTGTTTTTCCTGTCACAAGGTCCACTTCCACCTGCAAGTAGAATCATGTTATTGCTTGATTGATTCAAAGTTTTTAAGAGAATAGTCTTTTTTTTTGCCATAATGACTTGCCTCGCTGACTCCAACACCATAGTTGAGGTATTCCATGGAAGCATACTCTGGCGTATACAGTGTACTCGCCGATAAATTAATAGACTGACCATACGCCTGATGAAAAGATAAAGCCAAACTTTATTAAGGTTATCTCTATCTTAGAATAAGTATCATAATTTACTAGGCTACCTACTTGTTGAATGAGCATGGTCCATGTCACGGAACCCGGCTTCTCCATCATCATCTGATCCATAGTTGGTTTCAATCTCTCCACCAAGATAACACAGCAAAGCCTAACGGCTTCACAACTGCTCTCGGATGTTGTGCTACCAGCAGTGAAACCTCCTTGGATCATACCGAGTGTGTCCGACTGAACAACCCGTATTCTCTCCAACAGCTTATCGCTTCCTTGGCATTTAATCATACCGAGACCATAAGCAACCATCTGTTGTACTTTGGTCCACAACCCTTGCCCTAACTCAATCCCTCCAACCTCAACCACAACAGAAGCATCACTCAAAATGCTCACTTTCCCCGGGGTTGGCCTCTGCATAACTTGATGGACAATAGGTACTCTAGAAATCCCTCTCTTCCGCCATACGTTACACACATTAAACTCCTTCACCATCTCAGCTCTCTCCTTGAACTTGGAAGATATCTCAAGTTTGTCCCATAATAAAGGCAATGTATACTCATCAGGATCACCAGAGATGTGCGTGTAGAACTTTCTGAGGCTATCATAACTATGAAGGTTTATCTTTCTCACTGCATCAACGTCCATATGAAGAGAAGAGGCTACATTCTCGATAATGGATTCCGCAATGTATGAACCTTGTACTTCCCCTGGAGCTCTCATCGCCGTTCTACTCGGGGAATTCGTCTTACAAACTTTTATGTCGAATGACAAAGCTCCCCAATTATACTTCCTTAGCGGACCCATTATATTCCGTGGCATGATTGCACTTACGTCTGGCTCAAGCCCTGCATCTATTAGCATTGTAAACTCCAGTGCTGTGACCTTCCCGTCTGATCTAAAACCAACATCGTAAGTTACTTTAATTGGATGCCTTCCTCCAGCCATTACCATATCAGTCCTGCGGTTCAGATACATCTTAACAGGACGCTGCAATATGTATGCCCCCAGTGCACATGCTGTTGCAACCTGCAAACATAAAGATTTCAATGAAAGATCTTGTTGTATCAATACAAGGAACATACAAAACCTTGTATTGACTTACAGGCATTGACTTAACAGCTTTACCACCAAAGCCACCTCCAACTCTTCTGGTAATGACTCGTACGTTATGTTCTTGAATGCCAAGACATGTAGCAATTACCGAGTGCACGTACTCAGGTGCTTGAGATGAACTATATACTTTCACACAATTGTCTTCATCTGGCAAGGCAAGTGCTGTTTGTGGCTCCATATAGAAGAAGTACTGTGACCCGAGCCTCAACTGGATACACACAAAGATGAGATGTAATTACAAAAACTTTTGGCGGTGAAAAACGCACTTGTGATAATAATAATTACCTCAGCAGAGATGATCTTTCGCTCCGCTTCTTCCATTCCTTTTAAAACATCACCTACTGGTTGAGGGTAAATCATTGGATGAACCTCGAAAAAGCTACATCTTTTCACTGCATCTTCGACTGTTAATATCGCTTCTTCTTCTATATTCTTTGTATCGTACTCAACTACTGCAAGTTTTGCTGCACTGTCTGCATGTTTCTGTGTGTCTGCAACCTACAAAGCCATTAATACTTTTCGATTAGATGAGAAAGACTATAAAAAGAAGAAGAAGAAATTGGGGGTTGTCATATATGTTACCACAAGAGCAATTCTTTGACCAGCAAATTGAGTGAGTTCATCTGCAAATAAAGGTGCAGTCCCAAAAACGGTCTTGGAACCAACGTTTTGTCCTTGTTTTGGAATATCCTTAAAAGTAACAAGTGCAAAAACTCCACTAGGAGTCACATTCTTGTCTCTGAAGCTTATGCTTTTTATCTTAGCCAAACGCTCTGTGCTATAAATGAATGCTCCATGTAAACAGTTGGGTAAAGTCGGTATATCATCAACAAAAACCGCCTCACCAGAAGCTTGTAATGCTGCTCCAACTTTGATAACTGCTTCACCAACAGGTTGATATTCATTGCTCTCTAACACTTGCTGTGAAGATGAGAGGAAGGGAAGAAGAGATTTCGCGGTATCATTAACATGGCTGTGGCCACTCTCGATCAGTGGGTTGAAAAACTCGAAAAGATAACCAACAGCCAAGCTTT
Source organism: Camelina laxa (assembly GCA_024034495.1). NCBI lineage: Eukaryota > Viridiplantae > Streptophyta > Magnoliopsida > Brassicales > Brassicaceae > Camelina > Camelina laxa. Next base: position 3,081,624 of record CM043883.1, read on the forward strand.
TTCTATACTCCGTGTCTTTTCCGGGAACTATGATGATTCCTTTTAGTAAATCAACAGCTTCATACAAAACACTGTAGCTAAGTACTTTACCTGTGAGGTAATCCTCCACTTCTTTCGCCCTGATTGAATGATCGCCGCCATAAGAACCAAACGCCAAAAAGCATTTCTCTACCCTTCTTGATGGTTCTTGAGACACTAACGCAAAGAAAGCAGCGTTCAAATACGGCAATGCGTTTCCAATAGAGCGAGGTGCAGCTCTATAGCTTTCAAAGAGCAACTCTGTCTCATCATCACCACAAGTAGTGCATGATGGAATCTCGACCTTTAAAAGAACGCGTTTGGAGTCTATAACCGAAGGCAATTCAAGAAACTCATGTAACTTTAACTTGTCCGTTTTGTTCCTGCCATTTAACATATACACCGATGCATCTACAGCGAGCAAAAGCGTTGTGATATCAGAAGGAAACTTTCTGCTTTGTGCCATCACTAAATTACCGCCAATACTCCCTGAGTTCCTGATAGCATAGTTGCCAATTTTCTCCATATGAGCCGCCATTTTCTTGAAAATAAAACAAGATTTGCTTTCTTCCTTCTTCAAAGCATCAATAGCATCCGATATGGTTACAGCGGCTCCAATCTCAATCCCTTTCTCATCTTTCTTGATCCTAGACATCTCCGGGATTTTACTGATATCAATATATCTATCAAACCGTTGCTCATCTTTGTAGTAACCTGTCCCAGTGTTTCCCACAACTAACTTCAAAGAGCCTAAAGAGTTAGAAGCTTCCGTTATGTTATGAAGCTCAGCTACACTACAAGGAGTTGTCCAACGATGATCTAAACCATTATGAAGCTTCTTCTTCTTCTTCTTCTTCAAGAACTCGGGGAATGTTACAAGATGGTCTTTAGGGTTATAAGGAGGCAAATTCTTCAACATAACCTCTTTGCTTTCTCCTTTCTTCCAAAAGGAATTGAACCCCAAGTCCTCAATATCAACATCAGAAGCAAAACTCTTACAAGCATCAACGATGGGACGATAGCCAGTGCATCGACAAAGGTTACCCGAAACAGATTTCTCTGCTTGGGAAACCGTAAACTCATTGGAGCTATTGTCAGCATTTGAAAGAGCTGAGTAGAGAGAAATACACATCCCTGGTGTACAAAAACCGCATTGAGAGGCATGAAACCCCGCGAATCGCTTATGAATGGGATGGAATCCTTTCTTCTTGTTTCCGAGACCTTCAGATGTTGTAATGGAACATCCATTTACACTACAGAGAAGAGTGAGACATGAGTTTATACTACATTCTTTCACTTTATCTAACTCTGGATCATATCTTGCTAACACCACAAGACAAGCACCACACCCTCCTGCACTAACCAGGACATACAGAACTCAGATTTGGATACACACAAATTTGAGTCAAACTTCACTTAATTAATTATGAGACTAAAAACCATAACACAAGACTTTTAATAACACATATAGATTGAACTTATAACAGTAAAAGATAAGAGACAAAAAAAAAAAAAAACAGAGAAGAGAGAGAGAGAGATTTGCCTTCGCCACAGACGAGCTTGACACTCTTGAAAGGAGTATTCAATCGCAAGAACTCGAGTACGGTCGTTGATGGATCAATAGAATCAACTTTGAATCTTTCTCCATTAACAGCAAACTCCAAATCCATTTTTCTTTTTTTTTTTTTTTCTGGTCGGAATCAGCAGTGATACCAAATTCTTTTTTTTTTCTTTTTAGTAAAAAGGTAAGATTTTGGAGAAACCCAGAAAACAAGTTAGGAGCACACGAGTGGGGTATAGTGATTTGATCCAAATTTAAGAGAGAATATAAAATGTGTGACAAAAGAGTGTCATTTTATCGTTTCTCTCTTATCGTTTAGTTGCGACTCTTTCACGCACCATCTCTAAAAAGTTTTTGAGTTTCAGACATAACTCAAAAGGCACTGTCTGTATGCCACGAGTCACTTTCCAACATGTCGTCAATCTCTGACTTTTGTTGGAAAGAAATCTCAATTCTCAAATGGCAAAAAGTCCAAATCAGAAAATCTTACTATTAAATTGAACGGATTTTTTTTTGTTTGTTATAAAACGAAAAAACAAAATAAAAAGAGTAAAACACAAATTATACAAAGTTACAAATTATACAAAGAGTCAATACATATGGTCCATGGACGGACCATCGAGACAATTATGTTGGACGGTTTATAGTAGACAATGGTCCAGACAACTATGTTTGGACGGTTTAGTAGACAATGGTCCACATTACGTTTGCGTCCAATAATGAGCCATGAAATAGGACAGACACTTATTTTAAACATTTTTTTTAAGCCTTTCAAACAAATTTAGGCTTTATGTCTTGTCAATAAAATGTATGTTTTAATGAATATCATTAGTAAAGTTTGGTTAAAAATAAGGGAAATTTTCTAGAATAGCACATATTCTCTAAATTTCCAAAACTAGCATTAATGATAATATAATATTATACCTCAAAATTAGTTTTAAACTTTTATAGATTTATTAAGCTTATGATTTTAATTGAAACAACAATCCCTAACAAAACTTATGACAAAAATTGTGTGAAGCTTCAGATCCCAGATTCCGATCATGTTTCAAAAAATACCTGAAGAAGAAAATAGAGGGAATAAGAAAACTCAGAGGGAGATGCCAAAGGCGGATGGAAGAGATGAATCGACGATCAGTGTAGAAAGACGAAAATAAAAAAGAAATTCAAAGAGACAAAGATGTTAGAGTGAAGAGAAGAATGTTCTAGAACAACGAGCAGAAGAACAAGAAGATATTCAGAGGAATCCATGGCTAAGAAAGCGCGTAGGAAATTGATAATGAAATAATAATTTTAGTGTTTTAATATTTAATTAAAGTATGTGTGTTAGGTTTGAAAAATAGGAGAGTGTGTATTAAGTATGGAGGAAAAACTTAAATTGATACTATTTTTTAGAATCTCCCTTAAAGTAATTAAAACCCTCAAGGAATATATATATATATATATATTTCATGTTTCTGTTGATTCAGTTCTTATTTCCTATTATGTGAGCTTGCAGCTTGCCAAAGTCTTCGATATTTACTTGATTAATCAAACCAAAGTCTTCGAAACAACGTGTAAAACCCTAAAGGACTACACTTGGATATTTTTCCATTGAAAGAATTTTTTTTACTAGATTGTGTTTTTCGCCAAATTGTAAATCAAAATTTTGGCAAGAAAATTGAATATACCGTTTTTCAACCAATATATTTAATTCCAACTAAACTATGAATTCAATGGGTACATAGATTCGCTTGTGAACAAGAATAGTCCTATTAACAGAGACATGTTACTCTGAATCTGCATCCCTAGATACATTAACCAGCTGCTCATCCTTCTCTTTAGCTAACCAATCTCTACTCAGAAGATCTGCTCGTTAAGCTGCTTTCAGCACCAATGGTTCTTCTGAGATAGCACACAACCTCAAAATATTAATCTCACTCACCAACGACTTCATCTCATACTACTGAGTCGAAGTCGCACGTTTATAACTCAAAGCATCATCTACCAAGTTAGTTTTATTAGGGTGGTAAGTTATCTTCAGATCATAATATGTCACCAACTCCATCCAATGGTTCTGCTTCAAATGAAAAATTAATAAAATGATAACAAAAAAAGAAATTAAAATATATGGAAATTAATATATGAGATTTAATATTGCACAAATGTGTGGCTATATTGGTTTCTTTTGTGAAATTTGACTGTTTTCATTTAAATAAGAAACTAGGTTAGGGTAAAGAATAACAACGAACGAGTCTAAAGCTTTTATATATAGAATGAGAAAAAATAAAAGTTTGTTTAAAATCGGAACTTAAGGAGATATATTGCTTAAATTAGATAAGTTTGAATGTGAGGTACATAAATTTTTTAGAAAAGTATATATTGGAGTAATTTGTTTTTTTTTTTTCTTACTTTTAAAACACCATCAATTATTTAATCATAAAATCTACCATGAAGAAGACATTCCAACTATCACTCACCATTCTAACTTTCTTCATCATTCTGGAGCTAGGTTTGTATTTACATTTAATATGCACCTTAATATATTACATATACATTTTTCAACATAATATTTCTTTAAAGGAACCTTCTTTCAACTATACAATTTCTTTAAAACATAAAATTTTTATTTTATGAAAAATATAACAATCATAGTATGAACTGATTTAAATAAACTTCCATTCTTTTTTTTTAGTTAGTTATATAGCTTTGTTTTGCATGAAAATAAGTTTCAAATTACAATTTTCTTCCTAATTGAATCTATATGATACTTTCCAGTTATATATGTATATATAAATAACTCTTATATTTTGAGTTCTTGTGTTAGGTTTTATCTAGAATAATTAATGTATCACAAAGAATTCTATTTTAAATATTAAACTTGTTAAGCAAATCTCCTTAAAACAACCTATTTTTTATATATAGTTACTAATATTTATGGTCTAAATACTACACAAAACAGGAGTATTGGGGAATATGCAACAAAAAAGACAATGCTATATCAATATTCCAAACAAATCCGGAAAATGCGTTCCTGCAGAATGTAAAGCTGCGTGTACGAAGATGCACAAGGTCAGTGCAAGTATTTGCCTACCTCCTGAGAAGTGCCGCTGCTATTATTTTTGCTCTTAATTTATTTTTATAAACTTGAGTTATAATTCATATTTTTTTAGAAGTTTCATTATTCATAATTTTTATGCTTTTATAATTTACATAATTTTGTTTATAGTTACTTACATAAGTTGGAGATGAGTTTAATCAAAAAATAAAGATTCAAGAGTAAACAAATATCTTAGATATATACATATATATATATATATATATTTAGTTTATATAATTATTAATTTATGATATTGATGGGATCATATGCTTACATGAACTTTCTTGAAAAAAATATGAGCTTATTATGTTATCGAATTGTATCATTTTTTATACTGTCCCAACACGGGACCGAAAAAATTTATTAATTTATAGTGATTATTAATTTACCGAGTATAAATTTATAGAGGTTTTTCTGAGAATGGTTATATAGACGATTTTACAACAGACAATTTTTGTTGACCATGTTGTGCATCGCTTATGTATACATAACTAGATGAGTTGTGTATATTTTTCTGTCCATATTGAACTTTATTTTATACAAAAATTGTGTATAATTTTTATGTATTAAAATAATTTTTTATATTTTTTAATAGTTTTTAAACAATCTCATTATATAATCTTAACATTTTACATTTAACATATTGTCCATTATAAAGATCATAACTCATTTTATCATATAACTCATTACATTTAACTTGTGGTATGTTATAAATATGTTAAATATATTTATTTTTTTAAAAATTTGAGTATTTCTGGTCATTTTTAATATGTTAAATAATTATCCTGTTCTGTAAAAATATCAAGTTAAGTTTAAACATTAGAATTTACCAATAAACTGTTTTCCCCTCACTGAACTTGAAATTCAAATGCTACACCATCTCTAAAAAAAATCTACAAATCTTCGTAAGGAAATGGTGTGTAATAAGTGTAATTTGGTTAATAATGGTTATAACCCAAATTTTTTAGAAAATGAGAAGTATGGTTTGTTTATGATAAATGATTTTTAATAACGATATGATAAATGATTTTTTTGAAAAAGAATTTCTGGTTTGATCTATAACCCAAAATATCATGAATGAGTTAAGAATAGTTGTTATCCTTATTTGGTTATTTGAATAATTACTACAATTGCTTATAAATCTGATTAGACATTAATACATTCAATGAAAATAAATTTAGGTTAATTTGTAATGGTATTATATTTTGTAATGATATGGACTACATTGAGTGTTGTGTACTTCCAAATTAATATAGTAGGGATTACAATAATTGTGGACTTGTCACATAGCACAAAAACACTCTCTTTTACAATGTAGATGATTTGAATACCATATTGTTAGAACTGGAATAGTAATTTCTGACCAAAGATGCATCAGTTATCTATAATCATAGTTGATAAATAAATTTAATCGAAAAGATTTACATATGGGATTCAAAGGCATGCACATTAACAATAATATCTTACTAGTAAAATCCTTAGGAGAGACATCAAATTGGGTTTGCTTTTGTAGAATGTTTTCACATGTTGTCTCTGATAAATTTAGGAGAGACATTAGATTATTTAAGAGAAAAGCATCATCAACGCCGTTGGTCCTTAAATCCCCTCAAAGCAAAGCATTACTCCCTCTTTACAAAAAAAATTATATTCTTCACTTTCTTGACATTGGAACATAAAGCTGTAAAATAATGCTTATAATAGAGAAGAACTATACAGAAGGCGATCACAACAGTTAGGCAAAGATAAGGAATAACCCAACCACAAAGAAAACAACTTATAAAAAATAGTTTCTTCATTGGTATATAAAAGAAATCGCTTAGATACTGTCTTACATATCAACATAACACAAAAATCTTCTTATTCCAAATTCAAACCAAGAAAATCAAGAAATGGAGAGAATATCTGAACATGCTATCGCTAATCGCATCTACGATGACTTCGAGCCGCTTTCGAATTGGAAAACTGAACAGGGATTTGAAGCTCTCACTGTTTACCTTCCAGGTTTGGTTGCTCAACAAACTCTAGCATTGTTTTAGTCGTTATTTTTTTGTTTTACTAACCGGTTCTTGAATTATGTAACGGTTCTTGAAATAAACAGGGTTTAAGAAAGAGCAGCTTAAGGTGCAAATAACCACCACGAGGAAGCTGAGAGTGATGGGAGATCGTCCAGCAGGAGCCAACAAATGGATCCGTTTCCGCAAGGAGTTTCCTATTCCGCCAAACGTCGACGTCGACTCTGTCTCTGCCAAATTTGAAGGCGCAAATCTAGTTGTGAGGCTTCCTAGACCTGAGCCAATGGGCAAACAAGATTCACCTAGTGGTACAACAACATCAAAACCTCCTCTTGTTCCTAAGGATAACTACAAGCCTCCTATCCCAGCAGCGAAGGAAAACGTTCAACCGTCAAAGGAAGCAAGAGAGAAAGAAGCGGAACTAGAAAAACAAGCCGAAAAGGTTCAATCGCCAAAGCCAGGAAGAGAGAATGAAGAAGCTCTTAAAGTTGCAGCGAAGGAAGGAACACTACTTAACCAAGATTATAGAAGTAAAGTGAATGCATACAAGGAGAATCTTGGAGGATATATGGCACTGATGAAGAATAACAGAACATCAGTACTTACGGCTGGTTTGGTTATTCCTGCGGCTGCGGTTTTATTGCTATCTCTTGGGTTCTTTGCCGGCCAAATGTTTACTTCTTACTAACCTATTTCTATAATTCTCACTGAGAGATCATAAAAATTGTATTAAAATGTATTTGCAACTACCATAAATCATACTAATAAACAAAAACATCTCCTTGCATAATGTTGTTCTGATAACATCATTAAATAGTTTCCAATAAAAAAACAAATTAACCAAACTCCAATGTTAAAAAACAAACTTACTAATCTCACCTAAGACGTGAGAGAGACAGCTACAACTTACTCAGCTTATCAACCAAATCATGTGGTTCCAATCACGCTATGAGCTTCCCGTGTTCCTTTAAGTCATTAGGCAGTTTTGTTTTTGTCATCACCGGCGTCACCGGAGCCCAAGCTCAACCACCTCATGATGTCACAAACAACAAGCGTCAACCTTTTGCTGTAACTCACTATTTCTTTCCACCATTGAAGATTAAATTGTATGTCCATATGTATAATTTTGTAATAAAAAAAGAAATTGGAGATGCGGGGGATCGAACCCCGTGCCTCTCGCATGCAAAGCGAGCGCTCTACCATTTGAGCTACATCCCCTTTTGTAATTTTATATATGTATTGAGATAAATATTAAAGCAATGACATAATTTTCCATATTACTAAGTTCCGGCTCATTAGAGTAAAAGTTGAAATCTCTAAGATCTGTGACTGTATTTGACCAATTTTATGCTCAAATTGTACTCGCTTGACTGATTTTATAACTCTCTTATTTCTCATAATTATTGTATCAGCTTGGCAAAAAACCAAAGACGTGCTCGGTTCATATAAACCAAGCCAATATTACGGTAGAGAATTATCTATTTTATTTGTTGGGACAACACATACACGAGGAGCTAGAGACTGATATAACCAAAAGACTTGGACACATCCGCCAACTTGACTAAGCAGAGACGACCAATGTGGGAGTTGAAGTAGGTAATTTGAAGTCAACGCACATATTTATTATTGGCTCTTCTACGTACTTTTGGCGTAAAGAAACAGAGTACTTGAGTTCCTGCACAAATTCATTAAAAACACATATAGACATGTGTGAATTGTGTAGTAGAGTGGAAACGAAACTGAACACTTCTTAGAAAACCAAGACTTGCAAATGGTTTACTCAAAATGTCAAAACACTAGATATGCTCAATCACTTCTTAGAAAATGAAAAGAAAATGTGATTAAGAGTCCCTAAGCAAAAGAGTGTAAAGGAAAAGTTACCTCATCGAAACCAACATAAAGAACATCTGGAAGAGTCAACACAAAGTTGGTACCAGCTTCAATCTCAGCTTCAGTGTTACATTTACTCACATCACAGATGTTGTAAGTTTTCAAAAGGCCAGTAAATTCCCCAGTCTTGAAGGTTACGTATACAAGTGTTCCCACGGTGATGTTTTTGTCTGTATACATACATGACATATTTTATCAAGAAAATATTGTAAACTATAAAAAAAAAGAGTTGAAAAGTTGGGAAGATCGATAAGAAGAAAAAAATTTACGTACTTGCAGAACCGTATACATATATAGTCATGCTTGAACTTTCGTCAGGCCCAACCGACGGGTTATTAGAGATCTCGACACGATTGACGTTACCGTAATCGTTTCCATTTTCTGCAACAGTCACAAAGATTAATTGTGATCGTATAGCTCATGAAATTTTAAAAATCTTGGATCTATACATCTTTCATACAAAAATAAACCCAACCCAATCATTGTTTCCTACCATTTAATTTGACATAATAATTACAACAATGATTGGTATCAATTGATTTTTTTTTTCCTGATTTGGTAAAGTTATTGTATATATGTTCTATACAAAAGGAACATACATAACAAATGGATACTTACTGCCGCAGTATTCGAAATCGATGGCCCCGTGCAAAGCCGGTAAGAAGAAGAGTGATGCGAGGAGGAGAAGCACGGGTTGAAGGTGAGACATCGCCATGAATCTGCTGATCTTTGAAAGCTCCTTGGAAAGATATTTGTGTTTGGTTAGAGACAAAGAAGTCTTTGATATAGTATATGTTAATTATTCATCCATGCAAGATTTTAATTTATATAGTCTATAGAATTAGTGGATAGGCCATCATTAATTTCCCACGATGCCGACATATGAAAAATATAAAAAATCTGTCACGTTCGAGGGAGGAATCTTAAATTTTTACTAGTAGTGTAAATGTGAATTATTCATTGCTCACCAACTTTTTTTTCAGAAGCACGTGATTCATCTCGGAGACCGAACCGTACTCGAAGTAGGGATAAAAGATTCGATTTGTTTTTTCCTACCATGTGGTTATGGGGTTTGCGAATGATTTCCAATTTTCCATACATGAGATTTTAGTCATTTAGGTAAAAATATGACTGAACATATGACATATCACTTATCACATATCTATTTTTGGGACTAACCTCACCTGATCAAATAGTAAATCCTCTACCATACTGTTGAAGAGAGCCAACATTGCCATCTAGTTCCTCAGTTAGGTCTTTTTCCCCACCGATTCTATAAGTAAACCTGCAAAAAGAAATTCATTTAGGAGTAAAAAAAAAACATAGTATAGTCCAAACTCTTCAATTACTCTTTACCAAGCAATAGTAGTTGAACATGTTATACCTTGGCAATAGAGTTATTTGCAGACTTTCTTTTCGCATTCGCATCTCTTCTAAATCTCACACGATTCGGAACACAGACTATGCGCCTTTCTTTCCTACTTTTGAAGGGGTTGACCCTTCCAATGTTCTTTCAGTAAACTCTGAAATCTCAACGGCTTCCTTTTCTAGCACATCACCCTTCAATGGATACTTGCAAAGGAACAAGAAACAAAGTTTTGTAGTCAAATTTCTCAATCAATAAAGCAAAGCACGAACACAAAGCACATCTCATCCTAAATTAATGTCTCGAATTACCTGGGAACACAAAGCACGAATGAACCTTTCGAGATGGTCAAAGTAATTTGGGTCAAGGCATTCAACTTCTCACGCACGCCATGACCCTTCATATAACACTGGGGATAACAAGTGTTTAGATTGACTTATGATATCCATGTTGTTAAGTGCTCTTGCCATCTGCTCTAAGTAGGGATAAAAGATTCGATTTGTTTTTTCCTACCATGTGGTTATGGGGTTTGCGAATGATTTCCAATTTTCCATACATGAGATTTTAGTCATTTAGGTAAAAATATGACTGAACATATGACATATCACTTATCACATATCTATTTTTTTAATTTTTCAAAGCGTTCAAATAATATATTCAATCTATTTTTGAGGTTTCATTTAGTTTCTTAGTAAACTTTTAACATTGTTTTTGTTGTTGTTGATGACAGAGTTAAAGTTGAAACTATCATTGTACTAATCTTTCGAGCAAGGCAGTATGGTAATATTTTAGAAACTACAAAAGCGTTGCGCATTGAGGGTATGTATATCCAAGGGGTTGTTGTTCTTAACAAGTCAAGCAATCAAATAAGATTTTTTGGTTTTAGTAGATTTTTATAACTCGAAATAATGTTTTAGTATTCTTATTTGTAGGGTAGAAAAAAATTCAAGAATAAAAAAAGTACGGTTAGAATAGCACAACAATCATTTTGGTGGGACACAAGGATGTTTTACAAGGCATGACAAATTATGTTCTTGTAGGTGCCGAGTTTTCAAGTATAGATATATTTTGATGGTTATAATATTCTAAAAACATGTAAAAGGGTTGCTAATATTTTGCAATGCAATTGATATTATTTACTTCAGTCAAATTCCAAAAACTTTAGAGTAATCTATGTTCCGGGAATTATAAAATTTGAAGAGAAGATTCATGCTTTGGTTTCCAAGTACGGGTTTGGTTCATATGTGCTACTATCATATATTTACGCTGTTGATGGAAAGTGGGAGCAAGTGGAGAAAGTGAGGAAGATGATGGATGAGAAAAAGCTGTGTATAGCAAGTAACTCAAGTTGCATGACCAGTGTTTGTATACTCTATGTTGTGTGAGATAGGCTCTGAATTGAAGATTATGAAGGCAGAATATGGTTATGTATTATCTTTATCAGGCTCTAGCAACAAAACTTCTATTTCACAGATTTCCAAACACAACAACACTCATTAGTATTGTACGGACATGACAAACCCCAATAACTCTTTCCAATGGTACAGTTTGCAGATTCGTTGTTGTCTATGTACAGTACTGCCAATTTGAGCTCCTACGAGTGTACGCCATAACTTCATGTTGCATTGCTAATGTAGTCAAAGAATGAGCTTCGATCTTACACCAGTTCAATGGTCAATTCCATCATTGATATGTATTTGAAAGATGGAAGATCATTATTCATATCCAGACTTAAAAGCTCACTACATTACATACAGTATAAAAATAAATATAGAACCCAAGTTCCATAAAGAAACACACATGAGAAGAGGAGAGTACAGAATATATGCTGCATCACCTAGTGAAGTTATGTAATCCTCAAAATAAAGAAAAAATCATGAACAATAAATAATATAATGGCTAAGGAGTTCAAAGCTACTCCATAATCTTTAGAACTCGCACCACCATTTTTCTTATCTTTCTTTGACCCTTCAGAACCTATAAAAAAAAATTCAATCACATTGTATAAAATATTAAAGACCAAGAAAATATGTATGCTTTTTAAACTATAATAATACTATATAGTATTTTGTATCAATTTTGTTGAACTGAATTCAAAAAAACTAGACTTCTACTAAAATAATATATCTACCTTCGGTGGATAAATCTTCACTTCCGGCTGGAGAGATCGTCGGAAACCCCAGAACTGTTATTTATATATATAAAAAAAAATCAAGTATTTATATTAATTATTAAACAAACAATAATTTCTAAAATTTAATAAAGAAATACATAACAATTATTTCTAGCCAACGATTTATAAATTTTATAGTTTCTTTCTTTTATTACAAAGTGGGTAAATAATTTCTTGTTATTTTTATGTAAAAGTTTTAAATCAGCTTTATTTGAGTTAAAAGCAATGCTAAGACGTTAGATTGAAATATGATCGGATCGGACGGTCCAAATTACATAGAAAAAAGAAGGTGTACGGAATGAGTAAATGTACCTGAACACAAACTAGGAGATGGAGCTTTCACACCGCAGATTGTTGAGAGTTGCTCAGCTCTTTGCTTATCAAGCTTAACTCCAAAACGCGGCGAAGCACCACCGCCTAAAAGATTACAAACGCACTCAGGCGAGCTTTGAACCATCCCAGCAAGCTCAGGGCAACAAGCAGCTTCAGGCTTTATCTCATTGCTTCCCACTTGAACGTACGAAAAGCAGTCCGATACGTTTAGCATAGATACTAGACAGTTCGTCGGAGATGAAGAAGGTCCATCGGCTGCGGTTGGTTCTGGTGCCGGAGGAGTCTGACCGGAGCAGAGAGTGACGAGGAGGAAGAGGAGGAGGACGGTGAGCATTTTGGTAGAGTGTGATTGGATCTGAGATTTTTGCACTCAATGTTTTTTGGAATTAGAGATTATTTATTTATTTATTTTTTTTATATGGACAAGTTAACTGTAAAGTGATGTCTTTTTTACATTCTGTTTTTGTCTCTTTATTACATTCGGTTTTCTCTAATGGAAACTGTTAAACCGGCTTAATTGTTGAATAATTTGAATCTGATTAAATTTTTTTTTTGGGTGATTTTAGTTTAGAAATGACTGGGTAACTTAAAACTTAAATGGTAAAACTAAGATGGGCCTCAAAAGGCCAACTTGAATTTCACTCTAGTAAAGGTGTCCAGAAGATGGGCTTTGGAGTGTATCGTTTAATAAAACCGTAGATTTTCCGGAAATAGGGTTCCGATCATCATCTCCAAAATGGCCGATGTTACTCTTCCTCCCACTGATTCCGTCGATAACAGCCTCCCTGAGAAATCGATCTCTTCCTCACCACCACCTCCTCCTCCTCCGCCTTCTTCCTCTCTGCCGCAGCCGCAGCCGGAACAGGAACAGGAACAGCCTCCGCAACGCCGTGAGAGAGATTCACGGGAGCGGCGTGACGACAGAGACCTCGAACGCCGTGACCGTGAGCGTTCGCCTCTCCCACCGCCTCGTAGGGATTACAAGAGACGTTCTAGCTTGAGTCCTCCGCCACCGTACAGAGATAGGCGCTACTCTCCTTCCCAGCGTCGCTCGCCTCCTAATAAACGTTACCGGAGGGACGATAATGGCTATGATGCTCGCCGTGGCGGTAACCGTGGTGGCTATGGGCCTCCCGACAGAAGGTAATCTTCATCTCTTGGATCTTCTTTGCTGTAACCACATTGCTCACACTTCAATTTTGTTACCGATTGAACTATAATTCAAAGTCATATGGAAAACTGTGTTTTGGTAGAGAGAATTGAAAAGTGGCATCACTCATAGTTTTATTGGAGATCAAACCACATTGATCATCCTCTTGTATTAACGATTGTTATATTTTCGTGATTTTCTAATCTGTACTCAAATTGCTTCGTTGCATGTTAGATTTGGATATGACTATGGTGGAGGATATGATCGTGAAATGGGTGGGAGACCTAATTATGGTGATGAAAGGCCTCACGGCCGCTTTATGGGTCGCCATCACGGTGAGACATCTCTTTCATAAATATTTATAACCACTTTGCACTTGGGAGACATGTTTAGATGACTGTCATTGGGCGTTCTTATAGATTGAAGACTTCTGGTTCATTTGACTAGCATAGTTCATAGTCATAGCTTCATATTTTTTCTCTCGATATGCTGTGGATTAGTTTGAGTAAACTAATTTACATTTCTATTTGTGAACAAGCAAACTATTTTAGAAGAGAGATATCAGTGTCTACCTTTTAATGTGTTTTACTTTTGGCAGACTGGGAGGGAGGACGTGGAGGTTATGGTGATGCTTCCAACAGTGTAAATTCTCAAAGGTTAAGGCTTCTTCATTTTTCCTTTGTATTTCATGGGGTTTGTTCTCTTTGTTCTATGGTGTGTTTATTTTTGGTAGTAGATATTTAATCTAGTAAATGTATACTAGGAATTAAGAAATGTCTATGTTCTATGAGGCATATATGCATTCTTCCTTATAGCTCCTGAAAGTTAGAGTAAATGTTTGAGAGACATTATTGATCACTATTAGAATTTATTTCATGTGATGTTCAAGTCATCGTTTCTATTCCATTGTTCCTGTTGAGTACAAGATAACGCATATTCTGGTGCGAGTGTAACTTCCTTTCTGTTGCATTTAACAAGAAATATCGACGTATTTCCTTTATCCAGGGATGGATTGATGTCATACAAACAATTTATCCAGGAGTTGGAAGATGATATATTGCCATCAGAAGCTGAGCGCAGGTATCGTTATAACTGCAACTTAGTCTCGGTGCTTAATCAGTTGTCGTGTAAAGCGGCTGGGTTAATACCTTTTGTCCTGATGCAGATATCAAGAATATAAGTCAGAGTATATTACAACACAGAAACGCGTCTTTTTTAACACTCACAAAGAGGAAGATTGGTGAAGTCCACTATCTGTTTACATCTCTTAAACTATTTTGGGGTTATTCTGCAAGCTAACCTATTAACATGCTTATGTATTTTATGCATTCAGGTTGAAGAATAAGTATCATCCAACAAACTTACTTTCTGTCATAGAAAGGTGAGTTCATGAGCATTTCCCACAGTTTGATTGATGTAATATTGATACTATTCGCTGATCTCTCGTACTTGTTATTACAGTCTTGTAGTTCAAAACTATGTTTCTGACTGTTTATATTCCTTTCAAATTTTCAGGAGGAATGAACTTGCACGGAAGGTGGCGAAGGATTTCTTACTTGATTTACAGAGCGGGGCGCTAGATTTGTAAGATCAATTCCTTGGCCATTACTCTAGTCACAAGTCACCATTCTGTCATCTCTAAAAGCTCAGTTTCCCTCGATCTGTTCCAGAGGTCCTGCAGTGACAGCATTGGATAAATCCAGCAGGGCCAGTGAGCCAAATTCTGAGGATGAAGCAGCTGGAGGTGGCAAAAGAAAAAGATATGGTAGGTGGGAAGCTAAAGAGACTGAACTTCTTTCAGCCGCACCAAAAGCACCCAATTTCAGTTCTGATCCAAAGAGAATCTTAATTGACGTTGAACAAGCACAAGCCCTTGTGCGTAAGCTAGACTCTGAGAAAGGAATTGAGGAAAACCTTTTATCAGGTTCAGAAACTGAAAAATCAGGTAGCGAAAAGTTACACAGTGGTTCGACGGGTCCAGTTATAATCATTAGGGGGTTGACATCTGTGAAAGGCCTTGAGGGTGTTGAATTGCTTGACACACTTGTCACATATCTCTGGCGTGTGCATGGTGTGGATTATTACGGAAAGGTTGAAACAAATGAAGCTAAGGGTCTGCGGCATGTGAGAGCTGAAGGTAAAGGTTCTGATGCAAAAGGAGATGAGAGTGAAAGTATATTTGACTCTCATTGGCAAGAGAGGTTGAAAGGTCAAGATCCCTTGGAAGTGATGGCTGCTAAAGAGAAGATAGATGCTGCGGCTACTGAAGCTTTAGATCCACATGTTCGAAAGATTAGGGATGAGAAGTATGGTTGGAAATATGGTTGTGGAGCCAAGGGCTGCACGAAGCTGTTTCATGCTGCTGAATTTGTGTACAAGCATCTCAAGCTGAAACACACTGAGCTTGTCGCGGAGCTGACCACCAAAGTGCGGGAAGAACTGTATTTTCAGAACTATATGAAGTATGTAGGGTTTTTCTCTTGGACTCCTCTACTATCATTTATGACGGGATCCTAATGATAAAATCATGTGCCATTTGCAGTGATCCTAATGCTCCAGGAGGACAACCAGCCATGCAGCAATCTGGCCCGGTACAAGATTTTTTATTTGGTTTATCATTTAAAGGAATGTTGAATAGTCTGTACTGGTTTTGGGTTTTCATGTGTTATAGGGTTTTTTTGAGTGTAACTTATGTGGGGAATATATACTTTTGACAGAGAGATAGACCTATGAGACGTAAACCAGGCATGGAGCACAGACTTAGGGATGATCGTGGTGGACGCAGAGAGCGTGATGGACGTGCTAATGGAAATGACAGAAATGATCGGTCGGAGGATCAACTGGGAGGTGACGGTGATGGTACTGATGGTGGAAATCCTGTGGAAGGTAGGTACGATGCATTTGGTGGAGTTCATGTTCCTCCCTTCTCATCGGATATAAACGCACCACCAATGCTGATGCCTGTTCCTGGTGCCGGGTAGGTTTAATAAAAGATTACACTACACTATACTTTCCCATCTTCAGATTAAATTTAAAGAGTTAAGGTGTGTGAATGATGATTTGGGCAGGCCACTAGGACCATTTGTACCAGCACCACCTGAGTTTGCGATGCAGATGTTCCCAGGTGGACCTAATCCTTCTTTTGAAGGTAGCGGCAGAGGTGGACCCGCCCCTTTTCTTTTGTCTCCAGCCTTTAGACAGGATCCTAGACGGTTACGCAGGTAACATGGTTCATTCGATATGCTATGAGTATCTTAACACATTGCTTTCATTTTTTCATGAATCATATTTCAATCAAGATGAACAACAGTGCAATGGCTTTAAACTAATGTATGAGAAAATGGTGCAGCTACCAAGACCTAGATGCTCCAGAGGAAGAAGTCACTGTTATTGATTACAGGAGCTTGTAGACAAGAGAGGGCTAGAGAGATGCTGAGTCTATACCTCCTACTCACTCGGTCGGGTTGGGTCAAAAGGCGAGCCAGCAGATTATGACAATTTACATGACAATGCCCGTTGGTGATGTATTTTTTTCTCTGGTTCCTCCTAATTTTCCAGTCACCGAAGCGTAAAACACGCAACCACATATATTTCCCTTTTTGGTTTTCATCTGCCTACTAATCTGTTAGACATTTACATAAATGAATGTGCATGAAAAAAAAAAATACTTCTACGTTTATGCCATCAGAAGTTTTGTTTGTTTTGTGTTTGTGGGTGCTTAGAGACCGTACTTATTAATATTAAGGCATGTCTCAAGCGGCGTTCTTACTTGCGCATATCTGGTAACAATGAAATCCGCCAAAAAAAAACCCCATAATATGATCACATTGATATATAGCAAAACATGTATGTCGGCATAGCAGGGACATCTATGAAGGAAACAGAGATGTCGAAATCACAATGGATGTGTAAGAGGTGTGCATAACCATGGAGAGGTCGCTCAAATTCCTAACCTAATCAAGCTCCAAGCATGAAATTATTCTTACTTTGATATATAATACTCTAGAACACAAAGATTCTCACTATAAGATAAAAGTGTGATTGCTTGAACCAGAACGGAGTCGAAAAACTTGGTTCGATTATAGACATTTCAGGATCCTATGTATATGATGTGTACCCGCAGGTATCGGTTCGGTTTCAGGTTTAAACCCCATACCCGACAGCGTAATCCGAATACCCGAAATAAAACTCTTAAACATGCATAGGAATTTGAAATTCAGGTGTTAGGGTTTGTTTTTAATTTTTTCCGCGAAACGACGTCGTTTGATGTCTTCTTCTTCCTCACAAACGAGGACTGCACAAGCTCGAGTTTACTTATTAATCCTTCGGTCGAATCTGGAAACAGAACAGCTTCTCAATTTTCCCGAATTGTTGTTACCCTTCTTCCAATTTCACGACTTTGATCAATCTTCTAGGTTCGTCGCAGCATCACTCACACGTAAGCTCATCCTCTTATTTCTTTGCTTTCTTCTCTTTCTGGGTTTCTCTTGTATCGATAAAAAAAAAAAAAAAATCGGAGAGTGATAGATGGGCAGAGTCTTCTTTCTATATGTAGTTAAGATTTTTCAAAGATCTACAAAAACACTAATAATGATTGAATGGTACTTTTGGTTTATGCAGTGTTGTTGTAGAGACTGTTGAAGATGAGAGTGGAATTGGAACTTCTTTAGGAAAGTGTTCAGTTAGTTAGTTAGAGAATATGGATATTCATTTGGTGGAAGAGGGTTTGTCAATGGGGAATCATGAGATGGGAGATGATGAACCTAATAATAACATGGAGAATTCGCTGGGAGTTGAAGATGAGATTGGAATTGCAGAGCCATGTGTTGGCATGGAGTTTAGTTCAGAAAAAGAAGCCAAGTCTTTCTATGACGAGTATTCAAGGCAGCTAGGTTTCACTTCCAAGTCCCTTCCCAAAACAACTGATGGGTCTGTTAGTTGTGTTCGTGAATTCGTATGTAGTAACGGCAAAAGGTCGAAGAGAAGGCTTGCGGAGAGCTGTGATGCAATGGTTAGGATAGAAATGAAAGGTCAGGAGGATAAATGGGTTGTTGCAAAGTTTGTTAAAGAGCATACTCATGGATTGGCAAGTCCTAATACGCTTCATTGTCTTCGCCCTCGTAGGCATTTTGCTAATTCGGAAAAATCTAGTTATCAACAAGTGCCTAGTGGTATGATGTATGTTTCTATGGATGGTAATCGCGTTCCGTTAGAATCTAATAACACAAGTGCGTCTACTAAGGATTCGAAAAACTATGCTACAAACACGAAGAGGACAATTGGACGGGATGCACATAATCTGTTGGAGTATTTTAAGAGGATGCAGGCAGAGAATCCTGGCTTTTTCTATGCGGTTCAGCTTGATGAAGATAATCAGATGACTAATGTGTTTTGGGCAGATTCGAGATCTAGGTTTGCTTATACTCATTTTGGTGACACGGTCACCCTAGATACGAGATACAGGTGCAGTCAGTTTCGGGTTCCTTTTGCCCCGTTTACTGGAGTGAATCATCATGGTCAGACTATCATATTTGGCTGTGCACTGATTTTGGACGAGTCTGATACTTCATTTATCTGGCTATTTAAGACTTTTCTTACAGCAATGAGAGACCAACCGCCCGTCTCTTTGGTAACTGATCAAGATAGAGCCATACAGATTGCTGTTGCTCAGGTATTTCCAGGTGCTCGTCACTGTATTAATAAGTGGGATGTGCTAAGAGAAGGTCAGGAAAAGCTGGCTCATGTGTGTCTTGCGTATCCCAGTTTTCAGGTGGAGCTATATAACTGTATCAACTTCACTGAAACCATTGAAGAGTTTGAATCTTCGTGGAGTTCCATCATTGAAAAGTATGACTTAGGAAGACATGAATGGCTTACTTCTTTATATAATGCCCGAGCTCAGTGGGTACCTGTTTATTTCCGGGATTCTTTTTTTGCTGCAGTGTTTCCTAGCCAAGGTTATACAGGTTCCTTTTTCGATGGATATGTGAATCAGCAGACAACCCTTCCGATGTTCTTTAGGCTGTACGAAAGGGCTATGGAGAGCTGGTTTGAGATGGAGATTGAAGCTGATCTTGACACTAGCAACACGCCTCCAGTCTTGAAGACGCCATCACCCATGGAGAATCAGGCTGCAAATCTTTTCACAAGGAAAATTTTTGGAAAGTTCCAGGATGAGTTGGTCGAAACATTCGCTCACACTGCAAATAGAATTGAAGATGATGGTACCAGCAGCACATTTAGGGTTGCAAAGTTTGAAGATGACAACAAAGCTTATATAGTAACGTTTTGCTACCCTGAAATGAGAGCAAACTGTAGCTGTCAAATGTTTGAGCACTGCGGCATACTCTGCCGACATGTTTTGACAGTGTTTACTGTCACGAATATACCTACTTTGCCACCACATTATATTTTGAGACGGTGGACAAGAAACGCGAAGAGCATGGGAGAGTTGGATGAGCATGTCAGTGAAAATGGACATGATAGCTTGATACACCGCTATAATCATTTATGTCGCGAGGCCATAAAGTATGCTGAGGAAGGGGCAGTTACACCTGAAGCTTACAATATTGCTTTAGGGGCACTCAGAGAGGGTGGGAAGAAGGTTTCAGTTGTCAGAAAAAATATAGGTAGAGCTGTACCTCCTAGCGCACATGGTAATGGTGGCAAGACCTCACTATCAGCTGCTGACACTACCCCTTTACTGTGGCCACGCCAGGATGAAATGGTACGTAGATTTAACCTTAATGATGGTGGGGCCAGAGCTCAATCTGTTGCTGATCCGAATCTGCCGCGTATGGCACGAGTGTCGCTTCAACGAGACGATGGTGCTCCTGAGAATATGGTACCCAGAGTAAACCTTTCACAGACTTATTTTTTTGAATTTATTGGTGTTGGGTGGTAATTTGACTGGCTTTGTCTTACAGGTAGCTCTTCCTAATCTTAAGTCAATGACTTGGGTGATGGAGAGTAAAAATACAATGCCGGGTGGTAGAGTTGCTGTTATCAATTTAAAGGTGTGCATTATTTAAACCAGTAACTTTTTTTCTGTATGGTTTTTGCAGTAACTTAAGCTAAAAGTTGGTCTGATGGGATGATTCATCTAGCTAAAAGAGATTAAATATTTGTAAAAGCATATTGATGCTTAAGATTTGAACAATTGAAATTGTCCTTTGTGGCAAAGTCTTACTGCTTCCTGCATAAAAGTAGTTGACCGCTTTAGTGAGGATTCTTTTTCATGATGGTTTCAGTTGCAAGATTACAGAAAGTTTCCCTCAGCGGATATGGAGGTCAAATTTCAGCTGTCTAGCGTCACACTTGAGCCCATGTTAAGGTCCATGGCTTACATTAGCGAGCAACTCTCATCTCCAGCCAATAGAGTAGCTGTCATCAATTTGAAGGTATCTTTTAAGACTCTTAGACTCATGTAGTCTTGACTTGACGAGACGAAAGTCTTTTTAATTTATTGATAGTCTTTGGTTTGTTCTGACATAGATTCCATATACCTTCAGTGCAGGAAACTTCTGTGTTATTTTGACTTGTTTATCCCCACATTAGTTACAAAATCTGGTTTTTCTTTTTCATGTTAAGCTGCCATACTTTTTGCAGTCACCACTTGAATATGAAATTTCATTTCTGCCTATCGTAGAAAAGGTGATTTTTGAAACCCACTTGAATTTAATCAGAAAATAGTTCAGAGAAGTTTGTTTCACCACTTCAAAGGAGTCATTTCCATGAGAGGAACTTAATAGCTATAGTAACGTCTTCTTCTTTCATAATGCATTATTTTATGGGAGAATCACTTATAAAATAGGAGACCGATTGGCTTATTTTGTGTGTGGCTCTCTTTGGTATTGAAACTGTTTTCTGTTGTCCTTACCCCAGCTTCAAGATACTGAGACAACAACAGGAGAATCAGAGGTCAAATTTCAGGTGTCCCGTGATACACTAGGTGCCATGTTGAGATCGATGGCCTATATCCGTGAGCAGCTTTCTATCGTTGTAGGCACTCTCCCTTTCAAATCCTTTTTTTCTTTTGCTCTAAGTAGTAGTTATTCTATAACTGTTCTTGAACTATTACTAGGTCTGTGTATTGTCTTATTAACGATCTAAATGGTATCTTGCATTTGCAGGGAGAGCTACAGACAGAACCTCAAACAAAGAAGCAACGCAAGTGATGTTGAGAGAGAGAGAGAGAGAAACAACCACGAGAAAAGAAAATTTCTTATAACTTGAGGAACATGCTTGTTAACCTCATAAGGGTTCATCTGTACTATCTCTGTGATTGTTGTTGTTAGAAATGTGATACAATATCATGTGTAACATATGTAAAAGTGTCAATGTCATCATCTTAGCAAATGTGTAGAAGTGTGCACTGAATCATGATTCAAGCCATGCTTTTAAGTGTATATATCCTTTTCAGACATTGAACCCGCCCTTAGCTTAGATAGATCTATTGCGATTCTCTTCTTGTTTTGCAGTCATTGGTTTGAGTGAATAACTATACACTTCGGAAATAAAGCAGCTTTGAGGAAAGCATAGACTACGTGTAACAAGCAACGTAGATGAAACGCACTACTGAATACAAGAAATTCTCATGCACATTTACGTATTCGTCCAACAGAATCAGTAAGCACATGAAAAGCAATAAGGGAAATATATGGAGTGCGTGTGTTTACGCTTTTAGTGAGAGTGAAAATTGGGAGGAACAAAAATAGATACATCACAAATCAGAGCTAGTTCGCCTTCTATTCATGATTCCATTAAACCGACCTGACCTGAATGGGTAAACTTGACATCGCTATAGCTCCTTGTCTACAAGCTCCTGTAATCAATAACGGTTACCTCTTCCTCTGGAGCATCTAGGTCTTGGTAGCTGCACCATTTTTTCAATACATTAGTTTCTAAGAGACACTGCAGTCTTGGTCATATGATTGAATTATGTTTACTGTAAGGATGAATCATGAGCATAGAGTGAGCCACATTACCTGCGTAGCCGTCTAGGATCCTGTCGGAAGGCCGGAGACAATAGAAAAGGAGCTGGTCCACCTCTGCCGCTACCTTCAAAAGGAGGGTTGGGTCCACTTGGGTCCCTGAACATCTGCATCGCAACTTCAGGTGGTGCTGGTACAAATGGTCCCAGTGGTCTACCCACATCATCAGTTAAGCACCGTTAAAATCATTGATTAGACACAGTAGCTAGTTTAATCTGGAAACAAGATCACGAGGGAGTGAATAATCTTTCACCTACCCGGCACCAGGAACAGGCATCAGCATTGGCGGTGGGTTTATATCCGATAAGAAGGGAGGAACATGAACACCTGCTTGTCCACCAAATGCATCGTACCCACCTTCCCCAGGATTTCCACCATCAGGACCATCACCATCACCTCTCTGTTGATCCTCTGACCGATCATTTCTGTCATTTCCATTGGCACGTCCGTCACGTTCTCTGCGTCCACCTCGGTCATCCCTAAGTCTGTTCTCCATACCTGGTTTACGTCTCATAGTTCTATCTCTCTGTCATAAGTATATTTCACCGGCGTAAGTAAACCTCTAAACAAGTGGAAACCCAAAGATACAGACTACTTAACATTCAATTATAGTGATAAAAAAAGATCATGTACCGGGCCAGATTGCTGAGTAGCTGGTTGTCCTCCTGGAGCATTAGGATCACTGTACATGGCACAGAAATTTTTCATTACGAACCTGTGAAACGACAGTCGAGGAAATCAAGAAAAAAACCTTACGTACTTCATATAGTTCTGAAAATACAGTTCTTCCCGAACTTTGGTAGTCAGCTCTGTGACAAGCTCAGTGTGTTTCAGCTTGAGATGTTTGTACACAAATTCAGCAGCATGAAACAGCTTCGTGCAGCCCTTGGCTCCACAACCATATTTCCAACCATACTTCTCATCTCTAATCTTTCGGACATGTGGATCTAAAGCTTCAGTAGCCGCAGCATCTATTTTCTCTTTAGCAGCCATCACTTCCAAGGGATCTTGACCTTTCAACCTCTCTTGCCAATGAGAGTCAAATTTACTTTCACTCTCATCTCCTTTTGCATCAGAAACTTTACCTTCAGCTCTCACATGCCGCAAACCCTTAGCTTCATTTGTTTCAACCTTTCCGTAATAGTCCACACCATGAACACGCCAGAGATATGTGACAAGTGTGTCGAGCAATTCAACACCCTCAAGGCCTTTCACAGATGTCAACCCCCTAATGATTATAACTGGACCAGTCGAACCACTATGTAACTTCTCTCTATCTAATTTTCCAGTTTCTGAACCTAATAAAAGATTCTCCTCAATTCGTTTCTCAGAGTCTAGCTTACGCACAAGTGCTTGTGCTTGTTCAATGTCAGTTAGGATTCTTTTTGGATCAGAAGTGAAACTGGGTGCTTTTGGTGCAGCTGAAAGAAGGTCAGCCTCTTTAGCTCCCACCCTATCATGTCTTTTTCTTTTACTACCAGCTGATTCATCCTCAGAATTTTGCTCACTGGTCTGCCCAGGTTTATTCAATGCTGTCACTGCAGGACCTCTGGAACGGATCAAGGGAAACTGTGAGCGTTAGAGATGACAAAATGGTGATCATAATCATAAATGTGGTGTACATGCACAGGAAATTATCTTACAAATCTAGCGCCCCGCTCTGCAAATCAAGTAAGAAATCCTTTGCTACTTTTCGTGCAAGGTCATCCCTCCTGGAAAAAAAAAACCAAGACTGTATAATACCAAGACTACAAGAGATCAATGTATAGTATTAATATAACACCATTCAGGCACAAAAGCCCGACATAAACTGTTGCAAATGGCTCTTTAACTCACCTTTCTATGACAGAGAGTAAATTTGTTGGATGATACTTATTTTTCAACCTGGACATGTAACATAGATACACATGTTAATAGGTTAGCTTGCAGAATATACCAGAAGAATGCAAAAGATGGAAACAGAGAGTGGACATAACCATTCTTCTTCTTTGTGGGTGTTAAAATAGGCACGTTTCTGTGTTGTGATATACTCTGACTTGTATTCTTGATATCTGCATCAGGAAGAAAGTTTACCACTGCAGCTTACGATACAACTGCTTAACCAACAAGACTAAGTTGCAGAAATAACCGCACCTGCGTTCAGCTTCAGATGGCAATATATCATCTTCCAACTCCTGGATAAATTGTTTGTATGACATCAATCCATCCCTGGATAAAGGAAATACAACGGTACGTATTATTAAATGCAACAGCAAGAAGACTACAAACAGCAGTAGTTGTGTGCCACTATCTTAAACGTAAAACAGATCAAACTTTAACATTTGGAACCAACACAATGAGGTTATCTCGTACACAACAGCAATAATGGAAAAGAGATGACAAAGTCAACAACGCATGTTTGAGAAATGATTTTATCGAATTAGTGTCTGATCAATTGTGTCTCTCAAACATTTGCTCTAACTTTCTGGAGCTATAAGGAAGTAAGCATATATGCCTCATCGAAGAAAGAACATTCTATAAGGGATAAAACTTCCTTTGATTGAGCACCATAGGACAGTTCATAACTTAGTTTACATTCAGTAGATTAAAAATCCACTACCAAGAATCTACACACCATATGACAAAGATAGCAAACCATGAACTATAAAAGAAAAATAAACAAAGATGAAGGAACCTTAACCTTTGAGTATTTCCACTGTTGGAAGCATCACCATACCCTCCACGTCCTCCCTCCCATTCTGCCAAAAGAAATACAAATTAAAAATGTAGATATCGATATCATTCTCCTAAAACAGATTGCTTGTTCACAAATAGAATTGTGAATTAGTTACTCAAACTGTATCCAATCCACAGCATATAGAACTATGCTAGTCAAATGAACCAGAAGTCTTCAATCTATAAGAACGCCCAATGACAGTCATCTTAAACATGTCTCACAAGTGAAACCGTGTTTATACTTAAGAAAGAGATGTCTCACCCTGATGGCGACCCATAAAGCGACCGTGAGGCCTTTCATCACCATAATTAGGTCTCCCACCCATTTCACGATCATATCCTCCACCATAGTCATATCCAAATCTAACATGCAACAAGAAGAATTGGGTACAGATTAGGAAATCACGAAAACGAAGGATACAACAATCATTGATACAAGAGGATAATCTAACTTGGTCTGTGATGCACTTTTCTATTCTTCAGCTAAGCATCAATGCAACTTAGCCTTCTATCAAATCTCAGTACCCATATGACTTTAAATTATATATAGTTCAATCGGTAACAGATGAACTCTGATGTGATTCCAATTGAAGTGTGAGTGAGCAACGAAGATTACCTTCTATCGGGAGGCCCATAGCCACCACGAGGACTGCCACGGCGAGCATCATAGCCATTATCATCCCTCCGATAACGCTTATGAGGAGGTGAGCGGCGCATGGGAGGAGGAGAGTGCCGCCTATCTCTGTACGGTGGCGGAGGACTTAAGCTAGGACGTCTCTTGTAATCCCTACGAGGCGGTGGAAGAGGAGAACGCTCACGGTCACGGCGATTAGGCGGACGTTCGAGGTCTCTGTCGTCACGCCGCTCTCGTGAATCTCTCTCACGACGTTGTGGAGGTTGCTGCTGTTCATGTTCCTGCTCTGGAGGCGGCAGAGAGGAAGAAGGCGGTGGAGGAGGAGGTGGTGAGGAAGAAGAGATCGATTTCTCAGGGAGGTTGTTATCGACGGAATCAGACGGAGGAAGAGTCACATCAGCCATTACGATCGGAACCCTAAATCGGAGAATCCCAAAAGCCTCTCTCTCTCTCTATCTCTACGTTTACGGGGTTCTGCTGCTGCTGCTGTTACAGTGAACTTTATTTCAACTTGGCCTTACTCAGAGGCCCATCTTCGTCTTCATGAATATTAAGGGTTTTTTCTATTAAATCTTTTTTTTTGTTTTGTCTCAGTTATACAAATACTTTTCTCCTTCTCTTTTTATTATTAACAACAAATATGTCATGTAATAAACAAAACAAGTTAACAAGAAATCTGTAAAAAAAAAAAAAAAATTAAATGTTCATTTGAATTTATATAAGAGGATTATGATTTTAATTTTTAACTAAACGAAATTATACAATGATTTGTATGCCATGATATGTAGTTTTATATAAAAATTGATATGTAGTTTTAGTTAGAATAATGTTCAAAACAAAGGAAAAATTGGGAAAATGTGAGAGAAGCAATTCAATTCCTTCATATTTTTTTAATTAAAGCATATTAATATGAGAAATTAATTCAATTTGTTCTAAGTAGAATGTCATTACAAAACATACTAAACCAAAAATAAGCAACAAAATTAAATTAAATATTGAACATTTTATTAGTGAGGACATCTAAAGTAAATTAACATAAGATTCCATCATATTTAATTATATACTCGAAGAAAGTTGTGGACTGAACCAAACTGTCTGTATGTATTTCTGGACAGAAGAAAGTTCGATCGACTCTCCAACTAATAATTATAGGTCCAAAGATGTGACGTGAAGTTGCGAGGAGCTGCCAAAATGGGTTTCTTCGGGGTTTAGGAGCAGTGGCGGAGCTAGGAATTATTCTTGTAGGGTCAAAAAAAATTTAGATAATCAAAACCTATTAATTTTTTTTTGAAGGGTCAATATACATATTTGTCGTTATTTTATGGGGGTCAATATACATATTTTCTTGATTTTTTCTGATTTTTCTTCTAAAAATATAAGTAAAATTTCTCTTTTGTAAACCCATAGGGGTCAATTGACCCATGCTAACACACTGCCCCCGCCTCTGTTTAGGAGTCCTGCTTACTCAAACATGCTTGGGAGAGGTCTCACGGCCATCAATGCCTCCACCATTTGTGCTAATCGAACCCGTCACATAAGTGATTCTGGCAAGCCTTCAGCCAGTTGAGGTGTCAAACATTTCAGTTAAATTTCGGTATAATTTAACTTCAATATAACCACAAAATGTAGATTTTTTTTTGTCAACCAAACGTTAATTTAAAAGATAACTCTAAAGTTGGTAGCTCAAATTAGAGGAAAAGAGTTTAAAAAATAGTTATTTTATTATTTATTATATATAATGATAAAAACCCCTAAAATAGTTTCCGATTAATTCCTGATTTAAATCCGATTTTTTGATGAATCGTTAGGTCCTTCCTCACCGCCCAACTAAGGCTTAGCGATTTTTAAAAGATGGATATAGTCTATCCAAACTAATATATGAAAATAAAAACTAATTTATTTTGTAATAGTGATTATAAAATTACTTACAGAACTTGTAAATTGACTCAATTTATTGTTAGAAATATATAATTTTGGATGAATTCGGGTATTTGTTTGGGTGTTCGAATACATCCAATCGGGTTTGGATATCCGATTCATTTACTAAAAACATCCAATCAGATATTTTTAAGTTTAGATTAAGATACAAATAGAGTATTTTAAATCGGGTTCAGGTTAGATTTTCGGATTCGGATATTTTGTCCAACCCTACCACTCGTTAAAACTAATGTTAAACAAACACATTATCAAGTTCTATATATATTCAAGTTAATTCTCAAAACAGTAAACCATTCTATAAAGCAATTGACTAAAACAATAGATTAATGATGTTAGTTATATAACTAATGAAAAGAAAAGACAGATCTTTTTAAAAGAAAAGTGTAAAAAAAGGTGACCGGAGAGAATAATAACAAGGGGAAGAGAAAGTGACCGTTTTTTGGAGTCATCCGTCAAAGTCATCATTTTTACAAGCAAGCAAAATTGCTTTATTGCATGTTGTTTTGTTTGTAAGTCAGTCACACACAACACACAATCCCCTTTTTTCTCCTCCCGCATAAGATTCCTCTCTCTCTCTGCCCATCTGATTCGCTGCTGACTCACACACCTCTCTCTCTCTCTCTCTCTCCCGTCTTCGGCTCCTGTAGTAGAAGAAGACGTTTTGTTTTTGTTTTTGTTTTTGTTTGATCCTTTCGCGTAACTCCAAAGCTCAAGAGCCTCTCTTTAATTCTTAGGTATCGCCGTTTCTTCATCTGGGTTTCTTTCTAAAATTCTACTTGTGTGGGTAAGCCACTCTATTCGCGTTTTTCTAGGTTTTCTTCTACTCTCTAATAATGGTCCTATTTCAATTGGGTTTCTTTACCTTTCTATAAAAATCTCTCCTTTTTTCCAGTTTTGGTCAAATTCGTCTACTTTTCATTTTTTAATTTTCGATTACGCTTGAGAAAAACCCTTAATTTGTTTAATTAGTTTGGTTATTTGGCTACGGTGTGGCTTTGTTTATGTTCTTTCTTTGCTCCTCCTAGTTTTTGGATTTCTCCTAAAGATTAAGATTTGGCATAAAAGTTGCTTTTTTGTTTGTGTCTGATTCTTATTGTTTCTCATCTATTATTGGTTGATAAAAACTGCAACTTGGTTCTGTGAAAGTTTTACTCTTTGTATAAGGAGTTTGCTTTATGAACTTTTAATAGCGGAATAGGTTACTAGGTTTAAGGGAATAGGTCAGATTGCGTTTCGATTTCCAAGTGGAAATTTTGTTCTGTAGTCGATTCTTATTTATTTGGTATGTATGATGAAGCTGGAAACTTTGATTGTGTTTTGCGTTGGGAGTAACATAAAGCTTGTTCTTTTTTGTATCTTAGTACTCATCTGTTAGTGTCTGTGTTCATTGCTTTGGATGTATGTCTCTTTGCGTTTGCTTGGGACTTTTACTTGGTTTTACTTATATACGGAGGATTGAGTTTTAGAGAATGATTCACCCTTATGATCTCCAGAATCACATAATGGAAAGTCCTATGTGACATATTATCACCCTTATGATGATTCCTCTGAGTTTGGAAGTTTTCTATTCTATATTTGAAACTATTCAAGTATTTCTTTCTTCAGGTTGTAAATCTAATTCTGTAACTCTTTTTTTGCATGTAAGCTTGGACAATGGGTGCATCAACATCCAGAATAGATGAAGATAAAGCCTTGCAGCTATGTCGGGAAAGAAAAAAATTTGTCCAACAAGCACTTGATGGAAGATGTTTGTTAGCTGCTGCTCACGTTTCATACGTTCAGTCTCTAAAGAGTACCGGAACTGCCCTCAGGAAATTTGCTGAGACTGAAGTTCCAGTTGAATCTTCCTTGTACACGTCCACTAGTGCAACACCAGAACAACCTCTTGCCTTAATCGAGAAATCAGTTTCTCATTTGTCATACTCTCCTCCACCTGCTTCACATTCGCATTCCCATCATGATACGTATTCACCTCCTCCATCGCCTCCTAGTACCAGTCCGTTCCAGGTCAATCATATGAAATTCAGAGGGTCTTCTTCGAAAAAAGTGGAAGAGAAACCTCCGGTTTCTATTGTTGCCAAGGTAACCTCATCGAGTAGTCCACAAAGCAGATCTATGGAAAAGCTGGAACCAACCCCATTTGAGGAATCTTCTACCATGCCACCCGAAGCACCTTGGGATTATTTCGGCCTTTCTCATCCAATTGACAACCACCTTTCTTCTTCTCATGTTGGGAATGGTCATGTGTCGAGTTCCGTGAAGGGAGAAGATGAAACTCCAGAGGTGGAGGATGATGGTGAGAATTTTTCTTTTCAAGAAAGGGAAGCGTCCAGAGATTCGGATGATGATGAGTTTGATGAACCCACAAGTGATACACTTGTCAGAAGCTTTGAAAACTTCAATAGAGTGCACCGTGATCACAGTGCTTTGCCTCAAAGAGAGGGAGTTGAAAACGAGTTCTCAGATGCTGAGAAAAGTAGAACTCCCGAGTTATCACCACCAGTGACGCCTTTAACAGCCACTCCAGTGAACAAAACACCACACAAGGGAGATCACACCGAGAACAAGCTTCCTCCCAGGGACTTCTTGTCAAGCATGAAAGAGATAGAGTTGCTCTTTGTTAAAGCTTCAGAGACTGGAAAAGAGGTTCCTAGAATGCTTGAAGCCAATAAGTTGCATTTCCGTCCAATAGTTCCGTCAAAAGAAAGTAAGTAGTAGTTCTTATCTCTTGAAGACTAACTTGCACGTATATGCATGAGCAAATTCCACCTTAGCTAATCTAATGCGTCTCTGCATCTAGATTGTTTTCTGATGAATATTTGTAGAAAAATCACATATATCTCTGCTTTTTGCAGATGGCTCCGGTGCATCATCACTGTTCAAAACCTGTCTCTCTTGTGGGGAAGATCCCAAAGATGTACCAGAAGGTAATGAAACTTATTTACATTTTTGGGTCGATTGTTGCAGATTGTATGGAATGTTTACAGGCTAAGTGATTTGTGCAGAGCCTGCTCAGAACTCAGTGAAATACTTGACCTGGCATAGGACTGACTCTTCACGATCCTCATCTTCTCGGAATCCTCTTGGAGGAATGAATTCTGATGATGTGGAAGAGCTCAATAGCAATCTCTTTGAAAATATTTGCATGATTGCTGGAAGCCATGCCTCAACGTTAGACAGACTATATGCATGGGAGCGGAAGCTCTATGATGAAGTTAAGGTATGTATTTTTTTTTTTTTTAAAACAAGATTTTGCAATGAGAGTATGTAATTTGTTTTCTTCACTTCTACCGGTTTTCAGGGGAGTCAGACTGTGCGGAGAGAGTATGACGAAAAGTGCAGAATTTTGAGAGAACTTGAATCAGAAGGTAAAGGTTCACAAAGAATAGACAAGACACGTGCAGTTGTGAAAGACCTTCACTCCAGAATCAGAGTGGCGATTCATAGGATCGACTCCATATCAAGACGGATTGAAGAACTCCGTGACAAAGAGCTCCAGCCTCAACTTGAGGAACTCATTGAAGGGTATGTGTTAAGTCACTGGCTCCAGTATACACTCAATTCTTTTGGTTTCATTTGACCTGAACAATTAAATTTATTATTTCTTGGATGTGATTAGGTTGAGTCGTATGTGGGAAGTGATGTTGGAATGCCACAAGGTTCAGTTTCAGTTAATCAAAGCGTGTTACAGAGGCGGAAACATTAAACTCAACATGCAGTCGGAGGTGCACAGACAAGTAACATCTCACCTTGAAGATGAACTCAGCGCGTTGGCCTCAAGCTTCACAAAGTGGATCACAGGCCAGAAATCATATATTAAAGCGATAAATGAGTGGCTGGTGAAATGTGTCGCCTTAACACAAAAATCCTCCAAACGAAAAAGGCGTGGTGCGCCACAGCTGCAACTGAGAAACTATGGTCCTCCCATTTATGCAACCTGTGACATCTGGCTAGAAAAACTCGAAGAATTGCCTACAAAAGAGGTTTCGAGCTCCATTAAAGCACTTGCATCTGATGTCGCCAGGTTCTTGCCACGTCAGGAAAAGAATCGCAACAAGAAACATCGGTCAGGTGAGAACAAAAACGATCTGACAGCTCACATGTTGCCAGATGAGACAGTGGAGGATCGAGGTCCGGGATTTGATCGGTTTAGGACAAGCTTGGAAGGATTTGTTGGACAACTCAACCAGTTTGCAGAATCATCAGTGAACATGTATGAGGAACTTAAGAAAGGAATCCACGATGCCAAGAACAACTACGAGCACTTGAAGAAAGCTTATTCACAAGGAAAATGATTTTTTTGGTTTTTTGGAGAAATGGAATTTTGTCAGGTTAAAAAATTTTGGAGGAAAATTGGGTTTGGCATTTGTAAATGCAAAAGGGATTATATAAAAAGATTTCTTCAAGGATAGATATGCAAGATAAATTGTGACAGAGTTTGTGCTTTGTGGGGCATATCAAAATAAATATAGTTTTTAGTTTGTCCATCACTGAAAACATATAATATAAAGAGTATGTTTTATATGGGGCATAAGTAATCATTTGGGTTAAAAATATATTTTAAAAAGATTGCTTCGAAGAAGGATTATGTTTTCTATGGACTCATCTATACTAATATGAGTAACATTTTTGAAAATATATAAACAGTTAGTGATTTCATCCATTCTTGGATTGGATTTGAGTTGGTTCTGATCCCCTTGCATTACTCCATAAACCAATATCCGGATAACTATTGTCATAGTATATAGTACTAGATTTCCCCCTACATTTTAGCATACTGCCAACTTCAAATGCCTACCTTGCATGCTTTGTCAGTCAAGAAACAACTTGGTGAGTTTGCATAGGTAGGATTTTGGTAAGACAAAATGGTGATTTGAGAATTCACAAGTTTACTAGTGGAAGAAGATTAGCAAGCATAAATACTCTGCAACAAAGAATTTATTTTTGTTGTTATTTTTTAACTCAACTGACCTTCCATTTCTATCGCTCCAAATTTTTTTTTTTTGTAGGAATTTTTATTATATATATATATATATATAACAAAATTTTTTATTATGATCAATCTTCATTGGATCTACCAAAGTTCTTGACATGTTTGATCTAATATAATGATCTTGACAGCTATAAACATATCATTTTCTGATGACAAACATATATAATATAAAATAATGCCATTTTTATAGACTAATACTCTTTTGACTCTTTCCATAGTTCAAGAAGTTATCAACTATACATAAACTAAAAGATCAAATTGGAAATTTTCCTCATTTGAAAATATACCCCATCCAATCACAACAAATTCACAACATTATGTTTTCTCATACAAAAATAAAACAAAACAAAAAGTCAAATAACCAAAAATAAAACATTAATCAGTAAAATTAAAATTTCCTACAAATCCAAAAGTAACAAATTTCACAACGTCATCGATCATCACCAAAGATCAAAGTCATGAGTGCATTTCCTCGAGACAATCCTCGACGGCGGCGTCAACTTATCAACGGTAACATCACACTGAACGTTAACGAACATAGTCCAAGTCTTAACAGAACCAACCTTAATCTCCACCGGAGCTTTAATCTTCAACCTAAACGGCAACGTTTTCTTACTCACCTCATTACGCATCTCTTTCCTCATACCACTAGTCAACTGTATCTTAGACGACCCACTCAACCTCAACTTAACAACCGTCACATTCTTCGCCGGCTGATAAAACTCCGGCAAAACACCGTTACACAGATCAACTCCCTTGTAATAAACATCCACTGAGCTTCCTATCTCGTTATAATAAACTCCGAGTTTCCCGTTACCGTTACGCGATCTAACGGTAACGTTAAACTTGGGAGAGATCAGGGAGGAGGAGGAGGAGTTGAGGTTGATGCCTGAGACGGTGAAACCTTCGACTGAGTATTTAGGAGCTTCGGGACGGTAGATTAGGTAAAGGACAGCGAAGGAGAGTCCGGAGAGGACGGCGAGTGTGAAAACGACGGCGAGGAATGAGCAGAAACAGCATCTGCAGTTGCTGCGGTTTGGTTTTTTACGAGAGAGGTATTGGAGACGGTGTGCGTTTTCAGGCGGTGGGATACGGTAGATTTGATCTTTAGGGACTTGGATTACGTATGTAGATGGTGGTGGTGCTGGTTTTCTTGGAAACTCTCCGGAGCTGAAGTTGCCGGAGAATTGTCCGCTTTCTGGTGGTGAATCTGCAGGGTAGACTCGTTCAGCCATTTTGGAGAGATTAAGACTGAGAGGTAAAAAAAACAAATGTGAGATTAGTGTGAAAGTGAAGAAGAAGGGAAATAAATAATATACAGAGAAGTGTTTTAAACTGGAAAAATAATTATGAAGGTTTTGAAAATAAATATAAAGGTGGAGGAGATAACGCGTTACAGAGATAGAAAGAAAAAAACAAAACGCGGCAATATGAAATCTACTGGTTTTTAATGTTTTTTTGTATTATTTTAAATGTTTTTGTATTATTAATTTAAATCAAATTGGCAATAAATCAAGACGTGATTAGTGTTGATTTTGTCTAGAAAAGACAAGGACAAGGCCACCTTAATTAGGACCTACGTATCTATGTAAAATTTTATAAAAAAATGAAGAAAGTATTGTCTAATATGGAATAAAATATAGAGAATTTTTTTATGGTATATATACAGGTTTGCAGGCGATTGTTAAGGTTAGAATATCTTATAAAATGGGGAAATTATAGTATTAAAAATACTATACTATATAATGACTATTCTTTTCATATGTCATTTTTTTACATTTTTATAACCATAAAATTTCATATAGAAATCTATACTATTTTTTTAAAAAAATATATAAGAAAATCAGATATTTTTTATTATTTAGAAAACGGTCGCAGTAGTTACTAATTACCCAATTTTAAAAACTACAGTAAAATACAAAGATTGGAACATTGGTCATCCCAATTATTGTAATTGTAAAATACAAAAAAAAAAAGAAACCTCATTACGTTTTACGTAGTTATCGTTAAAATATATATATAGTACGTGCATACGAGTAAGATAGGAATGAACAAGTTGAAGAGAGATAATAAGTTTTGTAATGATGACTGATGGGTTACAGCTAAGAGGCAGAAAAGCAAAAACACGGTTTGTGTAAGTGTTAAACCGCGGAACTCCTAACTCCAAATTATACATCCGTTTACGCAAGTGTGAGATATTAGATAGACATAGACTCGTCGTACGCATTCAAATTTAAGTTAACCTTTTTGAACATTTCTTTCGACAACGTACATATAAATAAATTCTGATTAAGGAAAAAAAAAAAAATAATAAATTCTGATAATAAATAGTCGGTTATATGTCCCACTTCCAAACATATAAGTTATCTATCAATATTAAATAGCTTTAAAAAAAAAAGAGTAATACCTTTAACTATCGAAAAAACAAGTTTTCTCAAAAAAGTTCCAAAAGTTCAATTGTTGGGTTTAGAAACATTCATAGACATTCAAAATACGTTCTATGATAAAAGATTATATCATACCAGTACTCGTATTAATCAAAACCATTACCTAAGAGGCTAGGATAAACACATTTCATATCAATTTTGTATAGACAATTAAGACCTTGAATGGTTGGTTGGTACGCTCCACACTAAAATCGGATCAGTCTGCTATTTTTTTACCAATCACACATTCCAAACCAAATCCAGACCAATACTCCATACTAAACTCCACACTAATAAAATATATGTTTATATGAAGTGAACAGTAACTCCATACTAGAATATAACTATCTATCTTCATTTTTTCGTTTGCTTTAAAAATGTTCTATACTCCAGTATTGAGTTTAGCGTACCAAATTATCAGTACGCATTATTTAGTTTGAAGTCTATGGTTGGATCAACCATTCAAACCCTATATATATATTCTCGGGGGGGGGGGGGAAATTTGCAATCTAGATACAAAATATTTTTTAGATTCTTAAGATTCATATATATATATCCACATAATTACATTATTAATTGTCTAATAATTGTATGCCGATATGACGAAGTAATGAGACTGTCATATTGTGGAGTGCACGTTAGGCGGCAATATCACAACAACAGTTTTTATTATATAGATATAGTTTCTTTATTTTTTACACTTCAACTACTTAAGTAAAACAACTAATTCTATCCTTTTAACAAAAAAAAAATTAACTTCCTAAGATTTGTTTTTAAAAATGTATATCATATTAGTTAGATGGTTTGAACATTCACTTCCAAAGGATTAAGAAAAAAGGGTGATATGCTTCCATAAACTAAGATACTTATACACTGAATTCAAATGAATATCAACCAAATATAGAAGATTATATGAGTGTCATATAATCAAAGTTCAAATACAGAAATGGTCAATACAGCTTTGGTTTAGATTGACCATTGCCCGGGAAAAAAAGAACATGACAGTGGTTCAAAAAAAAAAAAAAAAAAAAAATCAACCTAATTGTGTGAGAAAAATGGCACCAAACTAACTAAAAGAAACAATTTAGAACTTCTCAATTTAATTTGACCATACAAGTTACTATAGAACTTCTCACTCGTGAGTAAAAATCTATATTTACAAAGGTAGAAAAATAAAAAATATCACACATCACACGGTATCTTGTATCATTGTCTATGAAATAAGAAGAACCGTTCACAATATCTTGTTCTAATTTTCAGTTCTTATGAGTGATGAATCTTATGATCATTCGTGTAAGAGAAGTTTTCAAAATGTGGACAAAACAGAAAGAAAATTTCAACATCTATCATCATTGATAAAAAAAAAATAGTAGAAGAAATTGCACATACCTTGAAAATGAAGGAGCTCTAAAGATTTGTCTTCCTTTCTGTTTTCTTCCTCACAATGATGCTGAGGTCTCGCAGAGAAAAATGTAAGGAGGAGACAAGAAATGCCGCACTTGACCCTTTCGTTTCTAATATTCAATAAATATGCATGTCTATTCAATCAATATTGCTACTAAAATATAAAATAGAGAGTTCATGCTTTCCATTTAAGCAAGTTGGAAGTGCATTGACCAGTTCGTTAACATAATACTGTCTGTACTTCATGTAAAGTGTTCACGTTGTACACGTATCAATGGACCTGTGGAGTGAGAGAGTTGATCTGGGGATAACAATCGGTACCAGAATTATCCTTTGCAAAATTGATCAAGCAGTTCTTTTTTTTTCTGTCAATAGGGCGAATTTGGGTGATAACCAAAACAAAAGAAAAAAACTAACTAAGAATATATATTCGAAACTAGTTGGACTATTGGATTTAGATTTACAGTTTCATTTTTATGCTAAAACAAAAACGGGATCAATGGAACAAAATGAATCCAGTAAGGCATTTTACAGCGACATTCACAACGAAAGCTCATCTAGTTTGTCCTCTTGAGAACAATTCTGGAGAGCTCCTGATAGACCAACTTCATGTCCGGCCTCTCTGGTGCCGGTGAGATACAGCTCACAGCAACCTGTAAACATCAGTAAGAACTCCAGAGGAATTCCTTGAACCCTGTGACTCAATAATGGATGGATCAAAACACTCAGCAGCACGGTTTTGTCCTACAAGCAGAAGAACCCATTCAGTGAGTTCAACAACCCCTGGATCACTGCAAACTATATCTCCTGAAACCTTTCCTGTTAGAAGCTCTAACAAAATGACCCCAAAGGCATACACATCGCTTTTCAGAGAAGGGTATGGTTTACTCAAGCTGGCAAACTCTGGAGGGCAGTAGCCGAGAGCAGCTGCATTCAAGACTTGCTCTGATGTGGCTTCTGGTGTGATTAACCGGTGAAAACTGTAATCTGTTAGGTGTGCAGTGAGTTCAGGAGGTTTTAGGAGAACATTGGTTGATTTTAGATTCCCGTGTGGAATTGCTTCCTCGTTGTGCAAGTAACTAAGACAACTGGCTATGTCAAGAGTAATTTTAAGACGGTTTTCCAGTAACAATGGTGGGAGGTTTAGCAGTCCAGCCTCTGCAGACAACAGAGAATGAGTAAATCATCTTTGATATATATAGTCATGTAGGAGAGAGAATTCATGTTTCATGAAAAAACCAATCAAGATTTTACTACAAAGTGATATGCAAGTCTTTACCTTGGAGATAGAA
Source organism: Camelina laxa (assembly GCA_024034495.1). Classification (NCBI taxonomy): domain Eukaryota; kingdom Viridiplantae; phylum Streptophyta; class Magnoliopsida; order Brassicales; family Brassicaceae; genus Camelina; species Camelina laxa. The sequence goes on from CM043883.1 coordinate 3,119,601, forward strand.
AGCTAAACAGGGTGCATCCATGTATCTTGATATGATGAGCTTCTCGTGTTCTTTCGGACCCCAGTAGTAAGCCTGAAGAGAAACGAGATTTGGGTGATTGATGTTCCCGAGTTTCTTTATCTCCCTTGCAAATTCCTTTTTACCTTTGGCAGTCCCTTCTCTTAACCATTTGACCGCTAAGACAGAATCAGAATTAAGTACTGCTCTGTACAGAGTTCCATGACAGCTCCTTCCAATAGCTTCAGCCGGAGCACAAGACAGTTCCTCTGCTGTTAGCTTAAGAGAACTGTCGAATATATACAGGTTCCCGTCCAGTTTCACAGAAGTTTGTTGAGACCTAGGATTTGGTGAATTCTGGATATTAGACAAGGATGAAGTTGAAGAAGATACCAGGGAAACTTTGGATGACAAGCTTTCATCTTTTCGTTTTGATTCTTCGGTCTCTTCTTTTAGAAATGATGGAGAATTCTCAGAGTCACTATACTGGGAAAAACGTGAAGAAGAAACCGGTAGCTTGGCCTTAATTGAGGGCGTAGAAGTAGTAGAAGACGAAGATTCATTTTCCTGTACACTGTTCTTTTCTGCAATCACATTGGAAGGAGAAGATTCAGTTTTTGGAATGATGCTCTTTTCTCCAGTGACATCAGATTTCTCTTCATCATGTTGCTTTCTCAACATAAAATGAAACATTGCACAAACAAGAGCAAGTAGAGCAGCACCCACGACCAAGCCTATGATCAGAGCTGCCTTTACGGATGACTTCATATGATACCCATGCTTTCGTAAGGTTATATCAGCTTTATGTTCTGGTGTTTCTGAAGAAATGGGGACATTCAGTAAGGCATTCCCTGGATGAAACGCTGAATCTGGAAACCGTCTAAGATTCTCCGGCACATTTCCAGAGAGATTATTGGCAGAGACAATGAATAACTTTAAGCTGTCTGGGAGGCCATCAGGGATCTGCCCTTCAAAGTTGTTATAAGAAAGGTCGAGCGATACCAAATTGCGGAAGCGAGTTAGTTCCTTTGAGAGAAGTCCACCTAAGGAGTTATGTGACAGACCAACATTGGTCAAGCTCAGGTTTCCTGCACTACTTGCATCCTGAAGAGGAAGTGAACCAGAGAAATTATTGTTTGACAGGTCGAGATCTGTCAACTTTGCAGATATCAACAGATTACTTGGTAGAAAGCCGCTAAGCTGGTTGTGGCTAAGATCAACCTGTTTCAGTTCAGGATAGGTTCCTAAAATAAATGGTAGTACGCCACGCAACATATTGTTAGCAACCTCGAGTGAAGTCAGCCTCAAGAATTGACAAGTTTGACCAGGTAGTGTTCCAGTGAGTGAGTTTGAACTCAACCGAATAATTTCTACAGAATCCCCCCAATTCTGTATCCTTGACAAGTCTCCTGAAATGTTATTGTTACTCAGATCTATAATGGCACAATGCCCTATCTTTAGAGGTAAGGATCCCGATAGTCTATTTGAAGACAAATTAAGTTTCTCTAGTGTTGAAGAGGTTATACTTCCGATAGGACCTGCCACGAATACTCCCAGTTAGGTAAATACAAAAGAAGATTTGCAAACAAAGTCTTGAAAACAAGAGAACCAAAGGGTATGAATCTTCATACCTTCAAGTTGATTGAGGCTAAGATCTAGCTCCGTTAAGACGGTTGAACTTTCTTGTAGAAGGCCTGGTGGTAAAGAAGCCGAGAATTGATTATCTTGTAGCTTCAGAATCTTGAGAGAGACAACAAAACTGAAGACAGGAACAGAACCAGACAATTGATTACTGCTAGCATCAAACACCTCTAAGCTATCGAAAAATGGGATACCATCATGAGCAAATAGCTCCCCTACCAATGAATTCCCACTTACGTTCAAATAACGAATCGAGGAAACAAAGCTTGACTTTGCAAGTCCCAAATCAAGCGAACCAGAGAAGTTATTCCTGCTTATATCTACATACTCCACACTGTTTAGCTGAGAAAACAGACTCATCACTTCCCCGGAGAAACTATTGCCTTGCAAATCAAGGTACTTCAACTTCTCAAGACTCACAAACACAGAAGGAATCACTCCTCCCAAGTAGTTGTTACCAGATAGATTTACAAACACCAGGTTCCTCAAATTCTCAATTCCAGAAGGTAGTGAGCCACTGAACAAGTTACCCGAAACATCCAAATACTTAAGAGACTTAAACGAACCAATGTTGGAGAGAGTTCCAGCAAACTGATTACTGGAAATCGACAAGTTCTGAAGCATTCTGAGACCAACAATGACTGAGAAACTGAAATTCCCAAGCAGACCTAAACCATTCAAATCAATGGAAGTAACATCTCCACTACTACAAGTAACTCCGTACCAGTTTAACGGACACCTATCAGAGGATAAAGCCTTAGCATCCCATGAAGTAAGAACAACTTTACCAGAAGGGTCACTCTGGAAACCTTTCTTGAGCTCCAAAAGAGCTTCAAAGTCGGAAAAACCTGAAACGCTCACTAACAGTAGTAATATCATCGAACATATTATCTGCATGACTTCCAAAAACAGAGCAGTTCAATTCAGAAAAAAAAAAACCCAAAACCCAGTTCTCTAAACAAGGAATTAAAGAGTCACAAAAACCCACATTCTCAATTTCTCATCAGCTTTGATAAAGGCAGAGATAAAACAGAGCTTCGGAAATTGAGTAAAGGAACGAACTTTATAGTAACCCACCATGGGCAACTTATAAGAGCAGAGCTTTTGCTCTGAATTGGAGTGAAGAGAAGAAAAAAAAAAAAAAAGAGAGACCCAGACGAACGTTCGCACGACGAAGAAGAAAGAAGGAATCTAGAAATGTATGCTCTTTTGTTTTTTTGGCCTCTGTGGGGCGCTTCAATCAAGAAGCGTAATCAATGGAGGAGATAGATGAAGACAGAAGAAGTAGGTAAGGGCTCTTTAATTCTTTTTTTTGCAGCACTCGTTTTATATTATTCCCACTTCTATGTTGGTTTGTCTTCTTTTTCTTTAGGTTTGTTACCCTTTGGCTCTGGGTGTGGTGTTTTTAGCAGTCTAGGTGAAAAAAAAAACTAGACAGTTGCATATTGATCTGAACAAATCTGTATTTTACAAAGAGTACATGGCTGATTTGTGTCCCATGTACGAACTAGTTGGTGTGTAAGGCTTTAAGAAATGTGATGGTTCCCTAAAGGTGACAATAGTCACTTTAAAACCGTATGTCATGTATGAGAGAAATGAGTAAAGAAGGAACTATGGTAGATATGCCATGTCAAACTGAATCAAAGTTTAAACTTTCTGGAATTTGACCTTAAAAATGAAAGACTAAACAAACTATATGGAAACAAAACAAAACCACCATCCGGTGGTGGTGGTATGCACAACAAACTTCATACCTCATTTGATATAACAAAATATGATGTTTACTATGCTCACACTTCTATATAAATCTCATACTATACAGTTCATTATTTTCAAACTCATACCTCATTTCATCGTTACAAATTTTAGTAGTAGTTTTGCTCTCCTACATATTCTCCAATTTTGTCCAATTTAAAGGTAAATATTTTGTTTCTATAAAACAAAAATTAAATTTGTTTAAAACTTTAAATACAATTATAAGTGTAGCTATATATATGTGTTATATAAATTTTAAAATACAAAAAAATTACTAAAACAGATCATTGTTATTATTATTTTTTTTTTCAACAAGATCATTGTTATTTATACGATTTCTTTTACATAAAATAATACTTATAATAAATACTTTAATCATATATATATACATATATTTCCCCATCATATACATATATATATATATATGTATTTGAAGTAATATATTTGTTTCGTGTTTTAATTATTATAACAATAAGTATATTGAGTGCATTTATAAATTCATATACATATTTAAATATACTTGAGGAAAAAATACATATTTTTTAAACTGCATTAACATAAATAACATATTGTGTAAAATATGATATTTAAATTTTATAATTTTAGTTTAGAAATATTTGATCCGTTTTCGCTATTCAAATATATAGGCTCTCAGTAGAGACAACATATCGAGTCGAGCGGATTAGGTAAATTTAAAAAAAAATTTTATCATTTTAACCACATTTAAAAGGTTGAATATAATCAAATTTTAATATTTTAGACTTTAACCTTTAATATTCTTGCATTTCTAATATATTTTTGTTTGTAACTAAATTTAATACTATACAGCAAACAATTCTTTAGTCCATTTTGAACATTCCAATTATTTATCAACAAATTTGTCGTACAAAAATCAAAAATTATTTTCTGATAAATGTATTTAAAAAAAAAACTAGAAACAATGCAAGATACTACTATATCATTTATGTTTTATCATGTATCAAGAAAGGGTATGTTTGAAATTCTCCCTATAAGATGTATTTATATGTTATTATCTTAAATTTGAGAGTCAATTAATTAGTTTTGATAATAGCTCAATGTTATCAATTTTTGAAGGTGTAATAACATTTTCTCTAATATCCATCAAATCAAAGTAGTGAAAAAAATCATGAACTTTACATGTAATGGATTAAATATCTATTTTATTGACTTTTCAAATAAATTATAAACTTTCGTTGACTTTCTTAAAACATCACGAACTTTTGTTAATTTTATCAAATAAAACATGAATTTGAATTATCAGAAGCAATAATTTGGCGGTTTGATTATCCATTAACAAATTCTTTTAAATGATAAATCATAACCCTAAAACATCATCGGCTACGCTTACAAACTTTGGCTCGTCTTCTTCGGCTCCGACATCAACTTTCGATCTCGCTCTCTCTGCTCAGGCGTAACACCTTCAAAAATGGTTAACCTCCAAGAAGTCGCAATCCAGGATCCAAGTAATACACCTTCGAATCATTTGAACCTCGATTTAAAAACAACATGTACATGACGAATCACTTGCGAATACACAGAGAAACTTAGATCTAAGAGTCTTAGAATGATCTAGTGCGCTTTTAGTTCTGCTTCTCTCTTATCCCGAAAGTGGTGAAAAATCATGAACTTTATATGTAATGGATTAAATATCTATTTTTTATTGACTTTTCAAATAAATCATAAACTTTTGTTGAATTTCTTAAAACATCACGAACTTTCGTTAATTTTATCAAATAAAAGATGAATTTGAATTATCATAAACAATAATTTGGCGGTTTGATTATTCATTAGCAAATTCTTGTAAATGATAAAACAAAAGTTTGTGATTTTGTTTAGAAAGTCAATTTTAATATTTAATAACCGCTAACAAATTTTATTATTATTTGATATGATTAACTAAAGTTCGTGATTATTTGAAAAATCAATAAAATTAAAGATTTAGTTCATTACAAACAATATTTATGATTTTTTTAACATTTTTACTAAATTCATGATTTTTTAAACATTTTTACTAAATTCATGATTTTTTTTTACATTTTCCTGTTAAATAATTTGTAAATATCTTTTTTTTTCAATCAACATTTCAAAAAATACTAAAATTATTTTTAACCACTTTATTTACACAAAATTCTTATCAAACTCTCTATTTTTTTTAATTATTCGATGTTTTATTTTTACATTTTTCCTGTAGAATAAATTTGTAATAGCAAGTATAATAAATTTAACTGTGGACGATGACAAAATCACAACACTTACATAAATTACTACGATTAAAATTGTTAATATATATATATATATATATATTATCATTTTACATTAGTTTACTTATAATGTTCAGAACATATGATATAAAATAATAATAAAGAAACAAAATGAGTGGATGAATGTAGTCAGTTTTGGCAATGAAGAGACTAAAAGAGTGGTGGGGTTTCACAAGGCATATCACATGGGCTGTCTTCCAAATCCAAAGTAAAGGAGACAACAACGTTTGTCTTCTCTTCCTCCCAAAAACAATCTCACTATTTTGGCTCCTTCACCTTATTATTATATAAATATCCATTTTGGATCACAATGTGGATTAAAACTTACATTAGAATTTGCCTGTGGTGAAGAAGAGGCCACAACAGCTGACGCTGAAGCAAATGTTGGCAACCTGTTACTATATTGTTTATTATAAGTTTGACCAAACAAATTATAAGAGAATATACTTTCTACATGAAAGAAAAAGATGACTTATATTATAAGATAAATGCTTTTTGATAACCCTAACAATATGGCTAAGCCATGTGTTTTCCTTATTATAATGATATGTTGAATTGAGTTGACTAGAGAACAACCAACAAAAGTGACAGAGTTGTATTGTTCATTTTCGTCACTCATTCATTAAATAATTTATCTGGTGATGGTTTAACTTAATTTATCTGTTGGAATTGCCTTAAAACTACCGAAAGTGAGAAATTTTAGTTTGTTTCATTATTGCTATATTTGTACTTCGGACTTTAAACCTAAGATAGAACTCAGAGAAATATTTGTAGCATCAGAGAGATGTTCAATGGATAAAGAGATTATTAAACATGAGAATGAGTTAAATGACTTCCACACACAAAAAAAATATAGATGGCTTCATCATCATCAACAATATAGATGTGTTGGTGCCAATAGAATACAAACCCAAGTCAGGTAAGTAGGTAACAGTAACAAAGTCATTAGGAAAGAATGTTACAGAGAATGAGATATTCAAAACCATATAGATGCATCTTGCTGCTGCTGCTTCCCCATTCCTCCGGTTTGCCAATCATCTCTGTAATCGAATGCTGCCATATCAAACTGTGTCGAATCAAACACCATTTGAAACCGATTATTAGCCCCGTTATTGGTTCCTTGTTGCATAAACATTTGATTGCCGCTGTTGAAACTCAGCTGCTGATTCTGAGCTGGTTTTGCATCAATGGTCATGCTTTGATTTACCATCAAAGGAGGAGGAGTTTGGCTGCTCTGGACATTTCTATCGTACATGGCCATAAGCTCAGTGATCATCTTCTGCCCGTTTTCCGGAACTCCAAAGCCTGAGAGGTCGATCGACTGAACTGACTGCTGAGGAGCTAAAGGTCTCATTTCACCCATATGAAACTTGGATGCTCCATATGCTACGCGATGATTGTCTCTGTATGGACAAACCATTTGGTGGTTGTCCCTTGAACTCCTGTCCTGAAATCCCAAATTCATTTTACCGTGAGGACACTGGCCATTCTCACAAGTGTAACCAGCTGGTCTGTCCATCATCATGACATTCATATCGTTATTAGGCTTCCTCTTTCTAGTGAATTCCAAGTTTCCTGTAGTGGCAACCTCTTCCTTTACCGGAAAGTGTTGCATTTTCGCAATCCCAAAGCTTGTTGGAGGATTCATCATCACTATCTCTGGTTTCCTCTCTTCCACATCGAAACTAGGATGTTCCTTGTCAAAACCTTCAACATCATACTCGCTAGAATCATTGATGAGAAGCGACCCGCTTCCTAAAGATGATGAAGAAGACAAAGGAGGACATGACTCGGGGTAAAGCTCCCGCGCCACAACCTCTTCTTGGTTAATAATGGCAAGCCAAGTAGCACTCTCTTTCGCTGTCATCTTATCCTGCAAGCATTTCGATTGTCTCACAAGCTTACGGATTTTAGCTATATCAGGCGACATATGCTTGATCACCGCGGTCAAAACACCAACCTTCCACGCTTTCTTCAAATCATGAGGCTTTTTATAAGGAGGAGGACCTTGCTCGTTAGGTAAACCGAGCTGAGGCCACCAGTCTTCTTTCCCATTAGGCCACCAAGGTGGAGAAACTCCTTTCTCCAAAGGAAACCTTCTCTGTGGAGGATCACAATGTTGCATCAACGCCGATAAAAGCGATCCAAGAGTCGTGTCCTGAAGCTCCTGAAGTGTATGCGGTGTTGGTCGTCCAACCAAACTGTTACAATCATTACTCCCTCCAGGAATATTGTTCTCAGCTTGGTACTTGGCAATAGCAGCTGGACCATTACGATCAAACCTGACCTTATCTTTCCACCATTCCCTCAGATTATCAGAAGCACCCGTCACAGGTTTACCCTTCTCAGGGATGATACCATACACAAAGCCTTGAGCTTTACAAACTTCCATCATCTTCAACATATACTTCAAGATCCCATCTTGTGCTCTAGACATTTTTTCCTCCTAGCTTGCTCTTGTGACTGCCTCTGCTTCGAACCGTCGACACCTTCTTTACACTTGATTTGTTGCTGCTCCTTGAGACGTTTCAAACGCATCTTGTCTCTCCACATCCTCTTCTCTAGCTCATCCACATCCATCTCATCATCATCGGTATAGTCCACATCTTCTTCAACCACTGCTTCTTGTTCAGCTTGTGGCAATGGACACACATCGAGAGGTGTGGATGAGCTAGAGAAGAAATCCATGTTTCCATACATACCCATCTCATTGAACATCATCATGTCTCTTCCACCGCAATCAAGACCACACCCAATCAACTTCTTTAACCTGAAAAAAAAAAAAAAAAGAAACTTTATATTCAATCACTACAAAACAAATACATCAGATCATATCAAATTAGAAGATTAAGAGTCAAAAGAAAGAAAAAAAAGTATTGTTCTCATCATCACAATACACAGATCGTCAAACAACTAAAACCAAACAATCTGGAAAAAAAAGAAGACCAATCAAACGGGAGCAAGAACTTGATAAGAATACCAAAGCCATCTCATCAACACAAAATAAAAAAAAAACAAGAAGAGAAGCAAAAAGAGACAAAGGAACACCTCCAAAAGTGGTATCTCTCTCTCTTGTTTCCAGAAAGTTATAATAATAAACAGATAAAGAAGTCTTAATTTTGATAACTCCCCACAATTTCAAGGATGAAGAAGAAGAAGAAGAGTCAATAAAAGATCACATGGGGGGGGGAGAAAGAGACATTTATTACTGTATGTGTTTTTCTGGGTTTTTTTTTAAGATGAAGAAGAAAGAGAGAGAAGATGCTTTGGTGGTGGTGTGATGGGAGGGAGTATAAATAAATATTTTAATTAAAGTCGCACCGTTTCATATTTTTTTCTCCAAATATATAATTTTTTAAAAAATGAGCATTGATAGCGATAGACGTTTAGGAACAAAGTGACTTCATAGTCGGTCCGGTACACAACACAAGACGCGGTAGCCGGTAGGTGGTTTACAGTTTTTTTTGGGAACCAAACTGGAACAAACCGGAACAAACCGACCAGACCGGCTCGGAAATTACTCATTTCACACAAAGCTAGAGTTTAATGTTTAGTTTTTAAACCAAGCTTTGGAATTACTCATTTCGAACCAAGCTAGAGTTTAATGTTTAGTTTTAAATATTAAGACTTTAGTTTAATTTTTGTGGTATTTTTAAAAAATATATTTTAGTGTTATTTATGAAAATTTCCCTAATTTAATATTTGTGAGTCAAGATTTTATAAATCAGTTGTCAACAAAAAAAGATTTAGATCACAATCCAAAGTCACTTAAAAAAAATTACCAAAAATGACTACAAATTTTATATATGTTTTTTATTTCTTTAAGAAAATCTGTCAATAACCAATAATTTTTTTTATCTAATTAGATTGATATATTATCAAATAGTTTGAAAGTATAGGCTAACGATAAAACTAAAATTATATGAAGAAAAGAAAAATAATAAGGGTTAAAGTTACATAAACATTGACCACATATAACTGCTATGAAAAAATGATTGTAATCAAAAATATTGTGGCGAAAAGATGCAACATTATTTCAAAATATATCTAATGAAAGTCATAATGAATAGAGAAATTTTACAATTTTTTTTTTTAACAAACCTTACAAAAATATATTTTAAAACGATTATATATAAGATATTTTACGGATAAATATGATAGAGAGACGCAACTTTTAGAAGCATTTATTGAGATTGATATAATCGTAAAAAAAATATATGATGAAAAGGTGTGATCCTTACTGAAAATATCGAATGAATAGTTATAATGAATAGATGCATAAGAAAATAGTTATAAATACAAAATATATTTAACCTTGAGTGAAAATATATCAAAAAAAATTATACTAAGAAAACACAATTTTCTAAAAACATAGAAAAAAAAAATTACGAAGAGACACAATAAATAAACATAACCGTAATTAGACTATAACCATTGGATATTGAAATTTAAATCATTTGGTTCATTATAAAACAAACAAAAAAATGTGTCAAAGAACAAATAGTTTGGAAGTTAGCTAAGAAAAGAGACAAATATATTGATTCAAAAGACATGAAATTATATTATAAACAATATTCTGTAAAAGGCACACATATTAGAACAAAAATTTGTGATGAACAAAATACAAATGCAACCAAAATATGGTGAGAATACACAACTTTAAATTAATAGATGCACCTTTGTAAAAAAACATAAATGTAGAAGATATTTTTCACAGTATTAATAATTAAATAAAAATATTTTACGAAAATTTGTAATGAAAAGCAGCAAATATAAAATGTACTTTTTCATATTGTTATTATTATATAATTTTAATTCTAATAGGATTTTGACACTATTTTGTTTTAATATTGTTTTAAGGGTAATTTGTAAGAATTACTTGTTTTCATAATTTGATTGAGAGTATAACATTTTAATGTTGGAGATTATAAAAATAACACAAAAAATGAAGAAAAAAAAAGACAAAAAGAATGTCAGTTTTTTTTTTAACGGATAACATGGTTGTGTTGGTCGACGAGGATATGTTTTCAATCTAGGAAAGTAGGAAGCACAAAAGTTTTATGGGATGTTCACTTCCCTCGAAATCGGAAGCTCCCGGAATATTGCTTTCGGCGCTTCCAAACAATCCACTTTGAAAGCTTACGAAGTTACAATTCTGTTTTGGAAGCTTACGATTATGTTTTGGAAACTTGCGTTTCCATTTTAAAAATTATATACTTAAAATAAATAAATAACATAAATTATGTTTGATAATTATTTTTATACATAAACTGAAACAAAAATTGCAATCACCCAAAAAACAAGGTGGTTTCGTTTGTAAACGAGGTAGTTGGTTTTTTTATTATATTTTTAACTAAAAGTTTTAATGGTATTCATATTTATTATTCTCTACTGGAATTTATGAAATTAGAAATATATTTATTTGAAATGATTTCATATTTAAATTTATTTTTATGTTATTTTCTATAATAACTTGTTTACTGCAACCGCTTGTTACTAATCATAACTATTATTTAACCGCTTTTTTGAATTCAACTACATTTTCTCTTCTATTTTTTTTAATTGCCTTTTCTTTACAACCACTAAGACCATCTCCATTGTATATCTTTATTTTTTCTCTAAAATAGAGTAACTCAAAAATAGACCATTGTTTTCCTGCAATGTATTACTCTATTTTCAACTCTAAAATAGAGTTATTGTAAAAAAGATAGAGGTGAGAATAGAGTTGCTCTATAAATAGAGCAATTCTATCATTTTCTCTATTTTATAGTAAAATATATAATATGATTGGAGCAAACGTTGCTCTATAATAGAGATTTGACTCTAAAATATAGTTGGATTGGAGATACCCTTAAACAAAATTAACCGTTTAATGATGTTACCAATCAAAGCCGTTTATTATTTATAGCATCATAGAAATCACTTGCGAGATGGCTTGCTTAGAAATCGTATTCTTACCGTTTTGATTTTCTTTGGTTTTGAACATAGGCAATCTGTAAAATGAAGCACCTCCTCTTTAGATTAAGTATCATGTTAGTTTTGGTTCCAAGTGCATCTATCTTTAGCCATATCTAGCTAGCTTGCCAATGTGTGGAAATATAATTGTGGTCTACTTTTTCTTCTTTCCTTCGTCCTCCAGCTGGCTGGCTTATATAAGTTCCAATTGTCAACAACACTAACTATATATGTCAACACAAACGAACTAATATAGTTTATACAATGCATAATCTTATAAAGAAAAAGAAACAACTCCCTTGTTATCCTTTTTATATCCTTAATCACAAATTAACAAACATCTCCAATTATAGTATTATTAATTGAATCCACCTAATCTCCATTCACCAGTTTAGGTACTTTTTTAATTGCGTCTGAAAGAGAATCTCAAAATTAAAATAGAAACCTTTCTAATCCAATAATTAAAATGGATTCCAGTGAGGATCAACCATAAAATAACTAGTTTACATGGTTTTTGACTTTAGAATGATTCTTGTATAAAAACTGTTACAATTTCAATTAGTATAGTAGTAACAGTTGTTAAATCCACACTTATGTAAACAAGTACGTGTCAATTAATGCGCATATTAGGAAACAGAAGGTTTGTCTACCACTTAAACACAATTGAATTAAAAATTTCAAAATAACCTAGCGGGACTCCAAAATTAAGTCAATCAATAAAAGTCATACTAATGGACGGTCAAGATCGTAAGCGTAGGTATTATTTACTATGAACCGCGTAGTAGAGGAACATAACAGAAGGCGAAGAATCCTCGATTTATGCTACTGTGACTGAACAATTTTTTTCCTTTCAGCTCGGAGTTAAAAAGCAAAGAGAGAGAGAGAATCTGAAATAAAAGGAAAAAAAAGATCTTCTCTTGTTTCGGCTAGGGTTTCGTCTTTGTTTCTTTCATCGATACACTCAAAGGTGATGATGATTTTAGGGTTTCTTTTTTTGTTTGTTTGTTTGTTTTGTTTGATTCTGCTGTAGGGTTTATGTTTTGGGGTTTCTTAGGAATGTGGCTTCTTTAATCTCTAGGTTTGTTTCTTTTTGTGTAGTTTCTGTGTTTTTTTAATCGAAAAAACCTAACTTTGGGAGTTTTGTTTTACAAACGCACTAAAAAAGTAAGTTGGGTTTTTTTTTTTTTTTTTTTTTCTCTTAGAGGTTGAATTCTTCGCATGCAGTGTTCTTAGGGGGTTTTTCATTGAATTTAGAGTTCAAAAGTGTTAAAAAAGTTTGGATTTTTCTTGCTATACTGCTTCTTGTCTTTGGTTCTCTGGGGTTTTTTGTTCTAAAGTTGAGATTTTTGTTCTGAAGTGAGATTTTTGTCTGAAGGTGAGATTTGTGTTGAGGTTTTGTTTCAAAGACGTCACCTTTTGGGGGTTTTTGTTGTAAATGTGAGATTTTTGTTGGGGTTTTGTTTCAAAGATTTCACTTTTTGGGGGTTTTGTTATGAATAAAGCTATGAACTTTCACATGGCTGACGCTATTTTCGTTAGTAAGCATGATAAAAGCTGACGTTTTTCGTGTTAGACATGTCTGCTTACATTTGCATGTGTCTATTTGACAACAAAAATTGGGGGTTTTTGGTTTTAGTCAAAGATTTTACTTCTCTTTGGGTTTTTATAGACTAAAGTTGCAAAATTTCACAAATGTAGCCATTTTTTGCTTGGGTTGTTGCTTGGTTTTCTGACAAGAGAAGCTTGTGTGTTTTTGCTTGGATTTTTACTTGGTTTCAACAGGATTGTGTATTTTATATATAAATGTTGAGATCTAAACCTTTTCTTTTGTGTTGTTTCTATGTTCAGGAGATGGATTCAACGAATGGTAACGGAGCTGATCTTGAATCAGCAAATGGAGCAAACGGGAGTGGGGTTACTGATGCATTACCCCCTCCGCCACCAGTTATACCTCCAAATGTGGAACCAGTTCGTGTTAAAACCGAACTTGCTGAGAAGAAGAACTTACGTGTACCTATGGCTCGTAAAGGCTTTGGAACAAGGGGCCAAAAGATTCCATTGTTGACTAATCATTTCAGAGTCGACGTGGCTAATCTTCAGGGCCATTTCTTCCACTACAGTGTAAGTTTTTGAAACTGTTTAGTACATTTTTAGTTAATGGGATTATTTAGCATAAACATTAATAAGGGCAAAATATCAAGTAAATTGAACCTATGAAACTAGAAGGATAGATTGATTTCCATCACTACAGTGTGTCTGTTCTTTATTACTGTTATGTTTGCTTAATCTGTTACTTGGTTCTGAATGATGTCAGACTAATGGGATTATTTGTGGGTTTGTACAGGTGGCTCTGTTCTATGATGATGGTCGTCCTGTTGAAGCAAAGGGTATTGGAAGAAAAATCCTTGACAAGGTGCATGAGACGTACCATTCCGATCTAGATGGTAAAGAGTTTGCTTATGACGGTGAGAAGACGCTGTTTACATATGGAGCTTTGCCTAGTAACAAGATGGATTTTTCTGTGGTCCTTGAGGAAGTATCTGCTGCAAGGTAAACCATCATCTGACTATAGTCATCACATTGGTTATGTGCTTTAGTTTTGGTTCTGATTGAGGATTTTATGAGCAGGACTAACGGAAATGGAAGCCCCAATGGGAATGAAAGTCCTAGTGATGGTGATAGGAAAAGACTGCGTAGGCCTAACCGGTCCAAAAGCTTTAAAGTGGAAATCAGCTATGCAGCCAAAATTCCTCTACAAGCTCTTGCTAATGCAATGCGTGGACAAGAGTCAGAGAACTCCCAGGAGGCAATACGGGTTCTTGATATCATATTGAGGCAACATGCTGCTAGACAGTAAGTGACAAGTGTCTAGATTCTTTTTAATTTCATATATTTTTTGTCTTTCTAATAACTTTCGTATAATCTGCAGAGGTTGCTTGCTTGTTCGACAGTCTTTTTTCCACAATGACCCAAGTAACTGTGAACCAGTTGGTAATAACATCTTAGGATGTAGGGGATTTCACTCCAGCTTCAGAACAACGCAGGGTGGCATGTCACTCAACATGGGTACATAATTTCACTTGTACTTGATGTTGGTGTTTGATTATGTCTTTTGTAGCAATGATTTAGTGTCTAATAGTTTATGTTTTGTTTTTACGCCAGATGTTACAACCACCATGATTATCAAGCCTGGCCCAGTGGTGGATTTCCTAATTGCTAACCAAAATGCGAGGGATCCATATTCGATTGATTGGTCTAAGGTAATTGACTTTTATCATAACATGCGGCAACTTCATGGTCTAAACATATTGCTACCTTTTTGCTTAGCTTGAAACATTTTAACATGTTGTTTTCAACAGGCTAAAAGAACGCTTAAGAATCTAAGGATTAAGGTCAGCCCCTCAAACCAAGAATTCAGGATCACCGGCTTGAGTGAAAAAAATTGCAGTGAACAGATGTAAGATATTCACTAAAATTTGACTTTGTAGTGAGATGCATTTGTTTCTGTTTTACATTCTGACATTGAGATCCCTTTCAAAGATATATAGTTCTCTGAAGTTTGCAAGTTTACTTTATCTAGGTTTGAACTGAAGAGAAGGAACCCAAATGAAAATGGAGAGTTCGAGACTATTGAAGTGACAGTTGCTGACTACTTCCGCGAAACAAGGCATATTGATTTGCAATATTCTGCGGATCTGCCGTGCATCAATGTTGGGAAGCCAAAGCGACCCACTTACATTCCTCTTGAGGTTTGCCTCTTTTACATGGTATTAATTTGTTTTGAGAATTTATGCTAATTTATGTAATATGGTGGAATTTTTGCAGCTCTGTGCCTTGATTCCACTTCAGAGGTACACAAAAGCACTCAACACCTTTCAAAGATCTGCCCTTGTTGAGAAATCCAGACAGAAACCCCAAGAGAGGATGGCTGTTCTGTCCAAAGTAAAGTATCCTGACTGCTTCATATCTGTTCTGTTTTGTCAGTGAACTGGAATTTATATATTTTGGTTTCATGCTCAGGCTCTTAAAGTTAGCAACTATGATGCTGAACCTCTCCTGCGTTCCTGTGGTATTTCGATCAGCTCCAACTTTACTCAGGTGGAGGGTCGTGTTCTTCCAGCTCCCAAGGTATGGTACAATTGCTTGCTTTTGACCTGATAAGTTGTTATCAATCTTTTTCATACAGTTAATTTTCTCTAGTTTTCTTTGACTGACAGCTGAAAATGGGATGTGGATCTGAAACCTTTCCCAGGAATGGGCGGTGGAATTTTAATAACAAGGTGCTGTTTCTCTCTGCCTTTTTTCTTTGTGTGTTTTACCTGTTCAGATAGTCTGATTACCAAGGTTGTGCAGCAATTTGTGGAGCCCACTAAAATTGAACGATGGGTTGTTGTCAATTTCTCTGCACGCTGTAATGTACGTCAAGTTGTTGATGATCTGATCAAAATTGGAGGATCAAAAGGCATTGTAAGTAGAAATTCTCTTTTGTTTTATGTATTCTTTATCGTCATCAACATTATTGATGCTAAGTACTGCTTCTTTCTGTATTTTGTCTCAGGATATTGCTCATCCCTTTCAAGTGTTTGAGGAGGGTAATCAATTTCGCCGTGCTCCTCCTCTTAATCGTGTTGAGAACATGTTTAAGGACATCCAGTCTAAACTCCCTGGTGTCCCACAATTCATACTATGTGTGCTCCCCGAGAAAAAGAACTGTGATCTCTATGGTTAGTATCTCTTAAATCGGGTCTTTCAATATCTTTTTTTTTGTTTTGTTATAATGTAAGTTTCCTTGGATAAAAACTTTGAATTCCTCATCAGGCCCATGGAAGAAGAAAAACTTAACTGAATTTGGCATTGTTACTCAATGCATGGCTCCCACGCGGCAACCTAATGATCAGTATCTTACAAACTTACTTTTGAAGATTAATGCAAAGGTAATATGTCTCTTTTTGTTTTTTTCTCTTTTCGAAATGGTTTATTTGCTTCTTGTGTGCATTCTCTGATAACATATAACTACAGCTTGGAGGCCTGAACTCAATGTTAAGCGTAGAGCGAACACCTGCGTTCACTGTGATTTCCAAGGTTCCAACCATTATCCTTGGAATGGATGTTTCACATGGATCTCCTGGACAGTCTGATGTCCCGTCCATTGCTGCTGTAATATTTTTACTCTCAACTGTGTTTGCTTTTGTATTCGCCTATTTTTTCAAGACTGATCTTTAATTCTCTTTTGTAATGGTTTACTTAGGTGGTGAGTTCGAGGGAGTGGCCACTAGTCTCGAAGTATAGAGCATCTGTTCGGACTCAGCCTTCTAAGGCTGAGATGATTGAGTCCCTTGTCAAGATAAACGGAACTGCAGACGATGGCATTATCAAGTGCGCACTTATACTAATTCCTGATGTGGCTTATATTGAGTCTTGCTTAAATTCTTATCCAAGTATTTTTGTAACTTTGTTTGTTGATTGCAGGGAGTCGCTGGTAGATTTCTACACCAGCTCGAATAAGAGAAAGCCAGAGCATATCATAATATTCAGGTAATTTATTTGTTACAATAGAGCTTTTGTCTCTTCATTTTTTCCGCTCTTTATTTTCTCATAGCGGTTCTTTTAATGCTTCTAGGGATGGTGTGAGTGAATCTCAATTCAATCAGGTTCTCAATATCGAACTTGATCAGATCATTCAGGTAGTTGAAATAGTCAAAAGATAAAAAGTTTCTTACTGTAATTTTCTTGTACTCTTTTACTAGTTAATTGCATCTCTGTTGGTACTTCATTGCATCTCTCTTTCCTCAGGCTTGCAAGTTCCTGGATGAGAATTGGAACCCTAAATTCCTCTTGTTGGTGGCTCAAAAGAATCATCATACCAAATTCTTCCAGTCTTCGAATCCTGATAATGTTCCCCCAGGTGATTGATAATTCTTTCATTATAACCTTTTTTGACTCATGAATGATCTCAATCTCATGGTGGTTTTGGTTATTCCGCAGGAACAATCATTGACAACAAAATATGCCACCCAAAGAACAATGATTTCTACCTCTGTGCGCACGCTGGAATGATTGTAAGTATCATCATATATCGACTCTCAAAACTTCATTTGTTGATTGCTACTAGTGTTAATCGATTTAACACTCTTTATGTTTTGAATCAGGGAACTACTCGTCCAACGCACTACCATGTCCTGTATGATGAGATTGGGTTTTCACCTGATGAACTTCAGGAACTTGTCCACTCGCTCTCCTATGTGTATGTAGTCTCACTCAATCTTCATTACTTACTTTGTGGTAACTTGATAGTAATAATCACAAAAATGATCTGATTTATTTCTTTGGCAAAATTCCAGGTACCAAAGAAGCACCACTGCCATTTCTGTTGGTAAATTACCATATACAACTTGTTTCTTTAGTCCATTGCTTTAATGTCTCTGTCTCCATTTGTTCTCTGAAAAACTGACATTCTACATTTTTGTGCAGTTGCTCCGATCTGCTATGCTCACTTGGCAGCTGCTCAGCTTGGGACGTTCATGAAGTTTGAAGATCAGTCTGAGACATCATCAAGCCATGGTGGCATCACAGCTCCAGGACCAATTTCTGTTGCACAGCTCCCAAAACTAAAAGACAATGTCGCCAACTCCATGTTCTTCTGTTAAATGACCAGGCCTACTTGGCTCAGTAAGTAAAGTAGTAGTAAAATCGACTTTTATCTTAGGATCTCCTCTCGGTTTAAGCGTTAAAGGCATCAAACGCTAATGCTTGGTATGTTTTTTGTTACTATTATCGCCAGCCTTTTTAGCCTGCTGGGGTTTGAATGTTTTTACCCCTTTTAACTATTCGGTGGTTGTCTGAAAAAAAAAACTTAATTGTAGTGAATATCTAAGTTCAGGAAGTGACCCTTTTGTCTAGATAGCTCTTGCATTCAAAACAAACGACATAACCTTGTTAAAAGCAAAGCCTTTTGTAGGTATCTTACATTAAAAATGAAACCTAAAGGTCCAAAAACAAACTACTCAAAGCTGAGAGTTGACAAGTTTTTGTAGTGAATCTTATAGATATGAAATGCACCCTTAATATGTGTTATTATTAGTTCCAATTTCCAAACTAACAAACACCGAGTATATAAAGTTGCGGCTTATTGAAGTGAAAACTTTTTAAGTTTGGGAAAGCGACACATTTGTTTCAGTTGTTCATATATTATTATACCAAATCCAACAACGAAACGACATATGCATATTCAAAGTATTAAAGCTGTAAAGACGAAAGTGAGAATGACTGCGGTGAAAGCGTGTAAAGGTATGAGAGTCAAGGCGGTTGAGGTGAGAGTGAGAGGAGCTGGTGGCGGCTGAGGGAGGACATTGATGGCTAGCTTCATACCTTTGAGGCAATAACCTCTACCACAAATGAAGTAGTAAGGCTTTGGTTCTAGGAGTTGAAAGACATCTCTTCCTCCACGGGTAATATTAAATATGAAATCTGTGTCGACGCATCGCTCGTAGCTGCTCTTGTTAACTTGGAGAATGCTATGACGTGTTCGATTGAACCCAAAATCTGACAGTTTTAGAAAAATCATGTTTTAGTTGAAAGGGATGAACGATAAACAAGAAAGTGGCAAAGAAAGAATAAACTAAATAATTTTACTGACAAAGCCAGTCGCCGGAATAGAAACGTTGGTGGTTGGCCCAATCGGAGTAGTTAACGTCGGAGTTCCAACTGTATCTTCCACCGCCTACTCTGTGAAGACTTGATTCCACTTCTACTATGATTAATATCACCACTGTTACACTTATTACTGCCCATAAATTTTTCCCCATCTTCTCTCTTTTTTTTTTTTTATTCAATCTTTTGTTTACTTTGTTTTATTGAAGATATATATATAGAGGCTGAGCATACAATTTTGCATGCACCCAAATGCTTCAACTTCATTGTATATGCATGAGATTTTTTCGAACCACTTTTTTGCTTCTTTTTTTTTTCTATCTTTCTATAACGCATTTATTTTTATAATCCTTTTAAGTTACTGGCCCGTTTAAAGAAACTATTCCATTTTGTCCCTCACAATTGGAGCTTTTTCTAATAATGAACTATGGAATGATAAATATTGTAGAGAAAGGAAAGGATTACTTGCATAGTAGGAAAATTATCAAAGAAGCAATGGATTCAATTCCTATCTTTGGATATTAATGCCATGTAAATATACCGCTAGATGTATTTTATGTGTTAATAAGAGAATTTACTAATTAAAATATGTATATTGAACAAAATGTAGTTGTGAAGTGTTTTGCATGAACTCTGAAGCTTCACTCCATGTAATATATGCATGGTGAACCTTTTTTACACATCTCTTTTTTCCTTTTCTTTTGTGTCTTATCCATAAGATTTCTATTTTGTCCTATATAAATGGACTAAAAATGTTATTAAGAAAGGGAATGACTAGTTGCATTATATTTGACGGAAATACTTAATTAGCAACCGATCGATTTAATATACGCGATAAATTTTTTTCTTTCTTTTCGATTTTGGTTGTTGCCATGTTAAATTCAAATTGGTAGAAGTGTTTAATGTGTTTTTTGAAAAAGTTGATTACTAAGAAGTAACACAAAGTGTTTCAATACAGTTAGTATTGTATTCGTAATCAAAGTTAACTTGATTGATTAATCCTAAGATATAACATGCAGACTTTGCATTGATTGATTTGATAATGCAAACAAAAATGTTCATGCAAAGTGATGAGAGAGTCAACGAGAAGAATGACCAATGAGATTGAGGAAACTTAAGGGACGAACAAATCTCTTGGCACAGTATAACAAAACATTGATAGACAAAGAGCTCCAATAGTTATAAAACAAGCGTTATAAGTGGTGGACCGAACTCTCCTAGCTAGATCACCTACGTACTCTCTATTCCCTCATGCTTGCGAGGTACTCATTGCCCAAGCTTCAAGCTCGCTCCGAAACCTCGACTACAATTTTACTTTGGATATGCCTTGTTTCTATAGTGATTACAATATTGTTATTTTGCCTTACTCTCCATCAAGGGGATTAGGGAAACGTCTCGTGTAAGAGGGGAACCCAAAATTACTCTTTAGATAAGGCTAACACATTTTTTTTGTTCTTAATACTACTGTTTTTTGAAATCATAACAAATGTAGTAAATATTTAATATATTCAAAGTAGAGATTACATTTAAAATCTGTTTTATAGATGTGTGAGGTACAAATCTCTTATTTTTAACACACAAAAGCACAAGCGTATATAATAATAGTTTTAATACATAATGAGAAGAAGAAATGGTCGGAGCTCAGAGAATACAGCAGTGGCTTTTCCGGCGACCGTTCTTTTCTTTGGAGTCAGCAGAATTGCCACTACGCTTTGTTGTCATAACCCTCTTCCCTCTTCTCCTAATTAAAATTAGGACACACACATTTAAAGAAAATAATTAGGTATTAAGAGATTCAATAATACTTATTTAAAATAACCAAAAAGGAAGAAAAAAAATAAATGTTTCAGTCATGATTAAAGGTTTAAAGATTCTCATTTGGCCTTTTGCTGCTTACCATCCATCTTTGATTTTATTCCCCTAAACATATCTACCTTTATAATTTATACAATAACGTCCAACTACCTTTTTTTTTTTTTCGGATAAAACTACTAGCATTTTAGAATTTACCGATTGAAAGAATACATAATTCGGTTTAATCCGATATTTTTCACAAATTTAACCACACAATAAGTTTTGACCAAAAAGTAGACAATATCAAGAGATAGCTTTTCCAAATGACCATCACAACAATGGTAACTTGACAAAAAGAAATTACATTTTGAAATCTTTTCCAAACAAATAAATAAAAGCCAAAGTCACGAAACAGTTGATAGATAACATGAAAAATAAATGAAACGAATGCATAATAATAATAATGAACAGTCAAATTCAAAAGAAATCAGACAGAGAAATGAAAAAGATTGAGAGAAGAATAGATAAAGTGTTTCCTCACTTAGCCATCATAACTTTGACAAACTCTTCATAATTGATCTGACCATCACCATCAACATCAGCTTCTTTGATCATCTCATCAACTTCCTCATCAGTAAGTTTCTCACCAAGGTTAGTCATAACATGTCTCAACTCAGCAGCAGAGATGAAACCGTTTTGGTCTTTATCAAAAACCCTGAAAGCTTCTTTGAGTTCTTCCTCAGAGTCAGTGTCTTTCATTTTCCTAGCCATAAGGTTGAGAAACTCAGGGAAATCTATGGTTCCGTTACCATCAGCATCAACTTCGTTAATCATATCTTGTAACTCTGCTTCTGTTGGGTTTTGTCCTAGTGATCTCATCACTGTTCCTAGCTCTTTCGTCGTTATGCAACCTATATAATCACAACACACACACACACACACATATATATATCGCTCAAAATCAATTCAACACCAAAAAAATCTTAAAATTTCCATTGTAATCTCTCTACTCTTAGAACTGAATCGATTCAACAACACAAAAATCTTCAAATTTCCCATTGTAATCCACTCTGATTACACTGAATTAGCGGTTGATTCTAAATATTTGAGTCAATCCTCATCACTATAGACAAAATCTGGAAAACTAGTATGAGATCATCATCGAGATAGATCCAATTGCAATCGTAATTTTGAAAACACCGAAGGCAAAATCGAAGCATAATGTGACATCCAACAGAGTCTAATGATGAACAACGAAAAGTATCAAATTCGTTAAGCGATGATGACTAAGTAAATTCGAAACACCATAACAAAAGTGAAGCTTTTTTAGATCAAAAGAAGAAAGATCTGAGAGAGGGAAAGAGAAGGAACCATCTCCGTCTTTGTCGAAGAGGCTAAAAGCTTCCTTGAACTCAGAGATCTGATCATCGGTGAGCTGATCTGCCATTTTTTTTTTTGGTTTGTTTTAGGACAAAACGATGAGAAAATGAGAAAGAGAGAGAAGAAGAATCAACGTTGGTATGTGTAGTTAGAGATGAAGGTGTTGTCTGAATTATATAAAGCTGATGAAAAAGGAAAGAGAAAAGCCCATTAAGCCCAATTAAGATCATTAAAGCAATTTCGAATCTGATTCTTTTTTTTAAAAAAATATTCTTCCATTGGGCCTTCCTTTATATGCTTTTTTTGTCATCCACCTGAAATAATGTATTTATTCCAATGTGTACGAAAAACTACAGTATGTATTGTCGTGCTTTGCCGACAACAATTCGTATTACCATCCACAACGAAATACAAGTAAGGTAGGATCTGCGGTCATTATTTAGAAAAAAAAAAAAAAAAGTATATTAATGAATTCACATTTCTACGAATGTATATTATCTTTTAGGACCTTTGTGACAATGATTAATGAAAACAAGGATATCCCATTTGTAGATTCTATCATAGTATATCCGACATTTGGAGAATGTGAAGTTCAGTTTTACTTACTTTAAAGGCAATGAAGTGCCAAAATAACAAGATAATCTCTTTCACTTCTGAAAAGTTGTATTCTATAGTGTCAAAATTGGTTAAAATTTTATGTAAATGTAGATACTCCCTCCGTTTTTTATTACTTGTCGTTTTAGAGATAAATTTTTGTTTCCCAATACTTGTCGTTTTACATTTCGAATGCAAATGTTTGGTAAAAATTCTAATTCTATCCAACTTTATTAATGTTTTGACCAATAAAAAAATTAGAAAATATATTAAAAAAGGATAAAACATAAAGTTTAATGGTTTTCTTAATCTGTGTGAAACAACCTTAAACGACAAGTAATAAAAAACGGAGGGAGTAATATTTAAAAGCTAAATCGGTTAATGAAAAATCTTTGAACAAAAAAATATATTAAAAAACATATGTTTATTTAAAAAAATTCTTAAGCAACAAATCCAGTATCAACGAATAATTTGTAGTAGGATGATCAATTATGGTAGAGAAACTTCATGAGTTTAAAGAATTCACTTAATCGAAATGCAAAATATTTCCATCTTGAACACTTTATTTGTTATTGTATTACTTGCACCGCATAACAAATGACATCAAAAACATCATAAGTTTTGCACTTAGTGCAACTTGATATTGATATGTTTAGTTGTAGTAATTGTTCATTTTAAATTTACAATCGATTCCATAAACGTTAATGATGTTGGTTTTAAATTCATTTTCTTATGTCCAAAAGTGATATACATACATTTTATAATAAACTAAAAGTATAGATTTCATGACAGTCAATTCTCGAATTTTTTTTTTCAACGAAACATTAATAAAATTAAAATAGAACTTCAAGATTGGTGGTCCAAACATGAAGATAAGACTGATGGCAACGAATCTTATCTTGGTTTTAGTAGATATTTACGTAAGATTTTGTGTTTACTACTGCCTAAAATTAAGAACTTAAAAGTATAAGAACACTTTTTCTTAGAAAACTATTTCAAAACCTAAATCTCTCGAGTCGAACAACTCTCTATAGACTCTTGTATTTATAAAACTAATCTACTTTTTTACTCTATTAGAGTTACACAAACTTATTTAAACAACTTGTGATTTTTATTTCTAGAATTTTCTTATTTTTTGAAATAGCTTAGTCTTCAAGTTTTGGAATTATCCAACATACTGTAGTAATATAATTGAGGTATAGAAAATAAACCAGTCGATAATTTTTTTTTTTTTTTTTACGCAATAAATCGATAATTTGTTTGCACTGAAAATGTCGTTGAAGAATTTTTAAATGGACGGAGGTTTTTCAATAAAATGAGTAAAGCCCGTAAGATGGTACTCTTAAAAAAAGATACTGGGCCAAATCATAAATATGAGTAAAGCCCGTTAGTAGCTGAATCAACCCACCCAAAGTATCCGACCCGAATCGTTATAATAATATCCAAAAATCCAGAATCGGAGCTCCAAAAAGCTTCGGGTTCGCTGGCTTGAGAACAAAGAAAACCCCATTCTCCGATCTCTCTCTGCTTAAATCACTCGAAGAAGAAGAAGAAGAAGAAGGAGAAATCAGAAAGACTCAGAGCAAAAAAAAAAAGATCGAGAAAAGATGAGTAGCATTGGAACTGGATACGATCTCTCCGTCACCACTTTCTCTCCCGATGGCCGTGTTTTCCAGATCGAGTACGCCGCTAAAGCTGTTGACAACAGTGGGTTAGTTACTTAGTTTTACTTCTCCATCCTCTTCTTCGATTTCTCCGTTGACTTAGATCGGATTTAGCTTTTGAAAATTTTAAGATTGAGGATCCCTTTCCATCACGAAATTAGGGTTTTGTTAAATGTGTTGTTTCCCTTTTTCCTTTTCGCAGGACTGTTGTTGGAATCAAGTGCAAAGACGGGATTGTAATGGTTTGTTTCTTCCTCTTTTGCTACTTTTTTCTTCAGTGAAGCTTTATAGTAATTCAATTTCGATGATGTATGTTATCAGATTCTGTAGCTTTAATTTGACATTAAAATCCTTGGAACTATTGACTGAAGATGACACACACTTGACAGTCCATTTTGAGAATCTGTTGTTAGTTTTGGGTTTTGTAAAGATTGATAAAGGAATGGTCTTGCTAAGTGTTTATCTTTTGGGGGGATTTGGTTTTAGGGTGTGGAGAAACTTATTGCGTCAAAGATGATGCTACCAGGTTCAAACAGGAGAATCCATTCTGTTCATCGTCATGCTGGCATGGTATGTTTTGTTTTTCCTTTTTCTTCTATACGTATAGGAAATTAGTTTTCTGCTAAGGACATGTATTTATAAAGTTTTTTTTACCAGTTACCACTGTGTTTAGTCTGTTAGTATATTGTTTTTTTTTTTTCATTATTATAAGCAATTCTACTTCTGTTATGTCAGGCTGTTGCTGGGCTTGCAGCTGATGGTAGGCAAATTGTTGCCCGGGCCAAATCTGAAGCAAGAAGCTATGAGAGGTATCAATGAAAACATCTTAGATTTATTAACTATGAAAGAACTGTTTTTACTCCTACACCTCAGCTTTTCTCAATGGGATGTTTCTCTTATTTAAATTTCAAAATATATGGGGATAAGATGTCAATGTGTATGTTCGCCTTTCTTCCTGCATAGCTTCGCATTACTGTTCCCCAACTGTGTGACCAAACTCTACTTTCACTTGTGATAATTTAGTGTTTATGGCGATGCTGTACCTGTGAAAGAACTTTCTGAGCGTGTTGCAAGTTATGTACATTTGTGTACTCTCTATTGGTGGCTCAGGTTTGTCCAGTTTCATCTACTTGAATGAATTTATACGAAAATGATTTTTTGTGTACTCTCTATTAGTTGTCTAAGCATTTCTCCTACTTGAATGAATTATAAGAAAATGTTTTCTGTTTAAGGCCTTTCGGCTGTGGAGTCATTCTGGGAGGTTATGATAGAGATGGACCTCAACTTTACATGATTGAACCGTCAGGCATATCATATGTAAGTTTCTGCTCGTAGATTCTTTAAGTTTTAAAAGCTACGTCATTTCTCTCTTTCATCATATGGATTCTTTTCCTGCAGAGATATTTTGGTGCGGCAATTGGCAAAGGAAAGCAAGCTGCTAAAACGTAAGCTACAGTGTGAATTTTTGGTTTTATCCTAGTATTTTCTAGGAAGGGTATATGTAGTACCACTAGGATGGATCAATTAAACTTTTCCAAAGGAAATGCTAATTAGCGAAATAATTAATTAGACGAAGTGATGATTTTAACTTAAAGGATAAGGTGAGCTTTCATGCTCGATAAATTGATGATTCTCCATGAAAGTATGAAGTATAAGAACCTTATGACAGTTGTTTCTGGGCTTTTTGCCGCATTTGACCTGTGTGGAATTTGTTTCAACTAAAGGGTTATTATAGATATAGTTATCAAAACGGCAAGGTTATACAATTGTTCTGATGGATCAGAGGATTCCTTGCAGGGAAATTGAGAAATTGAATTTATCTGAGATGACATGCAAAGAAGGCGTTATCGAGGTGGCGAAAATGTGAGTAGTGCTTTGCTTCTCTCATGTACACGTTTTCATTTGTAAACTCTTGTGGTTTTATTACCAGGTTCATTGTATAGCAAGATCTAATGTGAATTTTCATGTGCAGCATCTACAAGCTACACGATGAAGCCAAGGACAAGGCCTTTGAACTGGAGATGAGTTGGATATGCGAGGAGTCAAAACGAGAGCATCAGAAGGTAAAAGAATCTTATAAATGCTTCCTTATTGATGTGTGATTTAAAGAAATGTTCATAAACCATATAAAATGGACTCATCGTAGGTCCCTGATGATCTTCTGGAAGAAGCGAAGACAGCAGCTAAAACTGCGCTCGAGGAGATGGATGCTGACTAAAACTGAGGATTGTCGTGAATTTAGATCTGTCTTAATGCTGGTGTTTCGTATGTACTCTGAATTGAATTTTGTCTGGAGGGTCAGTTGTTGCAGTTTCTCATGAACCATCGGAGTCTTTAATCTTATTGCTGTCAACAGTTGCTACGATAACTCCTTCAGTAGGTTCATTTGATAATTGTGTTCATGAATTCATCGGAGTTGGCATCGTAGGAAGGAAGCGAGCCAGAACAAGAATAAAGGGAATAAAAGTTATGTGTGCTTCATTTAATCTGAAACAAAAGCAATGCAAAACCTGCATATCTTGCCGGAAATCATCTGAGTAGCCATAGCCCATAGTTAACTGTTGCTCCGCCAGCAACACAATGGAATGACCATAACACAAGCTCTTAATTTTAATTTTAACCCCAACAGTAAACGCCATGATTTGCGATATAAACACCCGAGCAACACGATGTTGTTTTACTCTGTCCAGTTACCATGTGATAGCCACACATCTGACTCAGCATTTTTAAAGATACATAGAATTGGCTAAATTTCAGAAAATTGGCTAAACTTCAGAAAATTTACATTTAGAATTTAAAATTTTAATTGGTTCAGGTTGATATATACATGGTAGTATAGTTTAGATAGTACGGTAAATAGTCTAGATTGAGTTTGGCCGTTTTTTTTGGTAAATAGTCTAGATTGAGTTTGGCCGTTTTTTTGACCACGAAGATTTGCTCAATTCAACTTGTCCCAAGCAAATTCTAATTAACTTCACAATGAAACTTAAAAGGGTCAGGTAAGTTTTCATGATTGATGGAATTGATGATTCTGATTTAACGACTAACGGAGTAACCTGTTGGAACAGTAAGAACTTTACACCAAATGTTTCTAGATTTCATAGCTATTGGCCTGCGTATAATCAGAATTTGTAGACAAATCTTTCCTAAAGAACAAAGTACTACAAAAGCAAATGCAAAAATCTATATTTGCAAGATATTCATATGTATTTCATTCACAACCAGGACCGTCTCAAAATTATGCTCGACCTTGTGCTCAATTTTTTAAAAAATTCAAATTTTAGATAGAAATGCAAAATATGGACCTTTTTTTTTAATTACAGTTAGGACCCTTTTTCTAAAGAAAAATTTAAACAAAAAAGGACCATGTGCCCGTGCACCTTGAGCACATGTCTTAGACGACGTATGTTATGAAATTAGGTAAAAGAGACCAAAAAAACAAGTGAAGTCTCACTTTTCAGTTAATCAATGTTAACAGAAACACAATCTAAATATTATCATTATTCAAAGCAATATCCACTTAGCTACGTTTCTAAAATCAAACAAGACAATTCTCTTTGTGATGTCCATGTATTTTTTTTTTTTTTTTTTTATATTTCACTATTTCAGACAGTCCTAAACTCCTATGAATGAACTCTTAAACATTTCCGACCAAGAAGCGAAGGTGCAACTTGTTTTAAAAACCTATAAGATTTACATGTATTGGATGCAACTTTGAATTTGCCCTCTCATCTAGATGTGTCGGCGGATGAAGTTATCATTTTGGACGATGTACACGTATTGTATATATACTGTGGTCATTACTCATTTTAGTGGTTGCACCTTCGTTAACATGCAATACTCCACGACTCCACCCATAGTTTTAATTCATCGATGATGTTTCTTCTCACGATATACATTTGTCGTCATGTTGGATAACTCAATATTCAAATGACCAAATCATATTCAAATACTAATATACGTATATAGTGCTGTCTTCTGCTTCACTTTTGTTGGTTCGTTGTCCTTAGTCTTTGTGGCACTCGGAAGCATTTTTTCCTTTATAAAGCATAATCGTTATATCATATTCATTGATTCTTGATAACGAGAATCATTATATCATTATATTTGCTTCTTT
Source organism: Camelina laxa (assembly GCA_024034495.1). Classification (NCBI taxonomy): domain Eukaryota; kingdom Viridiplantae; phylum Streptophyta; class Magnoliopsida; order Brassicales; family Brassicaceae; genus Camelina; species Camelina laxa. Next base: position 3,148,430 of record CM043883.1, read on the forward strand.
GCTTTCACTTTGAGCAACAATGAAATTTGATTTTCAAAATTGTTTCATTTTAATCCTCATCTGCCTCCTTTCATTACTATGTTGTTACTCTCTCTACTTCAAGAAACCAAAGAATGGCTTCAGATTGCCTCCGAGCCCTCCATCTCTACCGATCATTGGCCATCTTCACCTTTTCCTTTCTCTTCTAATCCACAAATCTTTACAGAAACTCTCCTCCAAGTATGGACCGCTTCTTTATCTCCGTGCCTTCAATGTTCCCATAGTACTCGTCTCCTCTTCCTCAATAGCCTATGAGATCTTTACCGCACAAGACATTAACGTTTCCATTCGCAATCTCCCTACGTATGAAGGGTCTTTCTTCTTTGGATCTTTCGGCTTTTTCACCGCACCTTACGGAGAATACTGGAAGTTCATGAAGAAGCTCATCGTCACCAAGCTCCTTGGGACTCAAGCACTCGAGAGGTCACAAAGCGTCCGTGCAAAGGAGTTAGAGCGGTTTTACTTAAACCTGTTAGATAAGGCAATGAAGAAAGAGAGGGTTGAGATTGCTGAGGAAGCTATGAAGTTAGTTAACAACACCATTTGTAAGATGATTATGGGGAGGAGTTGTTCTGAGGAGAACGGTGAAGCAGAGAGAGTCAGAAGCTTGGTGGCCAAGTCAGATGCCTTGGCGAAGAAGTTCTTCTTGGCAGCCATCTTGCGCAAACCACTACAGAAATTTGGGATTTCACTCTTCAAAAAGGATTTAATGGATGTTTCTCGCGAGTTTGACGAGGTATTAGAGAAGATTCTTGTGGAAAACAAAGAGAAATCGGAGGAGCAACAACAAGATACTGATCATATGATGGATAAGCTGTTGGAAGCTTATGGAGATGAAAACGCAGACTATAAAATCACTAGAGACCATATCAAGTCCTTGTTTGTGGTAAATGTTCCTTTTTCTTTTAACAAGTTAAGCGAACACAACTGGTTTGTTTTGACTAAGAAATGTTTGCTGCTGCAGGATCTTTTCGTAGCAGGCACTGACACCTCGACACACAGTATACAATGGATCATGGCCGAGATCATCAACAATCCCTACATTCTTGAGAGACTGAGAGAAGAAATTGATTCTGTTGTAGGGAAAACAAGGTTGATTCAAGAAACTGATCTACCGAACCTCCCTTACTTACAAGCGATCGTCAAAGAAGGGCTAAGATTGCATCCGCCAGTCCCCCTTGTGGTAAGAACGTTACAAGAAAGGTGTATGATCGGAGGGTATTATGTACCGGAGAGGACAACACTTCTTGTTAATGGTTATGCTATGATGAGAGATCCTGAATACTGGGACGATCCTTTAGAGTTTAAACCAGAGAGGTTTCTAACTTCTTCAAGAAAAAAAGATGAGATAAGAGACGAAGTCCTAAAATACATTCCTTTCGGCAGCGGCAGAAGAGGCTGTCCTGGAGCAAATCTAGCTTATGTCTCTGTAGGAACCGCGATAGGAGTGATGGTGCAATGCTTTGATTGGAAGATGAAAGAAGATAAGGTCAACATGGATGAGGCTGCTGGAAAAATAACGTTGACCATGGCTCATCCTCCTAAGTGCACTATTGTTCCTCGAACCCTAGTCTCTTTAACTTCAAGTATGCAGATTCCCATTTCCTGATGGAAACTTTGGTTTTTATTGGTATTATTTTAATTTTTTTTGTTTATTTTATGCAATAAACTTATTTATTTATTTTATAAAATATGGAATAATCTAGAAACAAAGATTACACCTTCCACGTTCTTCCAAAAACAAAGCATTTTCTCTTCTTTAAGTAATTTATAAAGCATAAAATCATATTATAGTCACGGATTCTTGAACACGTCTTCTCTTTTTCATTATATTTGCTTCTTTGCTTTCATTTTGAGCAACAATGGGAGTTATAATGAACGTTGACTATCAAAACTGTTTCATCATAATCCTCCTCAGCCTCCTTTCGTTCCTCTGTTACTCTGTGTTCTACAAGAAACCTAAGAATGACTTCAAATTTCCTCCGAGCCCTCCATCTCTACCAATCATTGGCCATCTTCACGTTTTTCTCTCTCTTCTAATCCACAAATCTCTACAGAAACTTTCCTCCAAGTATGGACCTCTACTTTATCTTCATGTCTTCAATGTCCCTATAGTGCTTGTTTCTTCTCCCTCAATAGCTTATGAGATCTTTACCGCACAAGACGTTAACGTTTCCAGTCGCAACCTCCCTACGAATGAAGGGTCTCTCTTCTTTGGATCTTTTGGCTTTATTACCGCACCTTACGGAGAATACTGGAAGTTCATGAAGAAGCTCATCGTCACCAAGCTCCTTGGGACTCAAGCACTCGAGAGGTCACAAAGCGTCCGTGCAAAAGAGTTAGAGCGGTTTTACTTAAACCTGTTAGATAAGGCGATGAAGAAAGAGAGCGTTGAGATTGCTGAGGAAGCTATGAAGTTAATCAACAACACCATCTGCAAGATGATTATGGGGAGGAGTTGTTCAGAGGAGGACGGCGAAGCAGAGAGAGTCAGAGGCTTGGTGGCCAAGTCAGATGACTTAGCGAAGAAGTTCTTGTTGGCAGCCATCTTGCGCAAACCACTTCAGAAATTTGGAATTTCGCTGTTCAAAAAAGAGTTAACGGATGTGTCTCGCCAGTTTGACGAGGTCTTAGAGAAGATTCTTGTGGAAAACAAAGAGAAATTGGATCAGGAGCATCAACAAGAAACTGACATGATGGATAAGCTGTTGGAAGCTTATGGAGAAGAAAACGCAGACTATAAAATCACTAGAGATCATATCAAGTCCTTGTTTGTGGTAAATCTTCTTCTCTTTTTGACAAGTTAAGCTAACACCACTGGTTTGTTTTGACTAAGAAATGTTTGCTAATGTAGGATCTTTTCGTAGCCGGGACTGACACCTCGACGCACAGTATACAATGGATCATGGCCGAGATCATCAACAATTCCTACATTCTTGAGAGATTGAGAGAAGAGATTGATTCCGTCGTAGGGAAAACAAGGTTGATTCAAGAAACTGATCTACCGAACCTCCCTTACTTACAAGCGATCGTCAAAGAAGGGCTAAGATTGCATCCGCCGGTCCCCTTTCTGATAAGGTCGTTTCAAGAAAGGTGTATGATCGGAGGCTTTCATGTACCGGAGAAGACAACAGTTATTGTTAATGGTTATGCTATGATGAGAGATCCTGAATACTGGGACGATCCTCTAGAGTTTAAGCCAGAGAGGTTTCTAACTTCTTCAAACAAAATAGAAGAGATAAGAGACGAAGTCCTAAAATACATTCCTTTCGGGAGCGGCAGAAGAGGCTGTCCTGGAGCAAATCTAGCTAATGTCTCTGTAGCAACCGCGATTGGAGTGATGTGTCAATGCTTTGATTGGAAAACCAAAGAAGATAAGGTCAACATGGATGAGGCTGCTGGAAAAATGACCTTGACGATGGCTCATCCTCTTAAGTGCACTCTTGTTCCTCGAAACCCAACCCCAATCCCTTTAACTTCGAGTATGCAAACTCCCATTTCCTGACTTCTTGTTTTTTCTTTTCTTGGTCTCATACTTAAACATCTTCCCGGTTTATTGTTAACCTCTCGTTTGTTGTATATAACTTAAACATTTGGTTTGGTTAATAATTTCCTTCGTTCAAGTATAGGGAAGAACACTTTACTTCTTAAACTTTCATTTAATTTAAAGTTACCATGACAATAATTTAGTGGTTTTTATTAGGGTCGTCAACCATGAATTTACAATGTAACGGTTTTACCATAAGTTAACTAAGGTGTGTATGTAGTACCATGAGGATTTGCTCAATTCAACTTGCCCAAAGCAAATTCTAATTAAATTCACTATGAATTGAACCTTGGAAGATCAAGTCTTCATGGTTGATGGAATTGATGATTCTGATTTCATGAATGAATGGTGTAAGTCTTCATTAACATTTCCACTCCCAACCTCCCTAGTCCCTACGAATGAAGGGTCTCTCTTCTTTGGATCCTTCGCCTTTGTCACCGCACCTTACAGAGAATACTGGAAGTTCATCGTTACCCAAAAATATTAACCAAAAGCCCAAACTTTTAAATTATATAAACCTTTCAAATTTTGTTTTTTTGAGTAAAAAATTGTAATGGTATATTTTATGGTATTTCCCTTCTAATTATATACATATACATAGATTCAAAATGAACATGTATGATTTGAACATGAATGTAGTAAAAAACAACTGAATTGATTACTATCTATATATAACATAATAGAAAAGATTCCATATGTCTGTTAGTCCACGTTCTCACAAAAACAAATAATGTAATTTAGATTATACGTAAAGCGTTATCAGATTGCACTCATGGATACGTTAGACTATGTTATTAAATTAGTAATTTGCTCACTAGTGTGGTACGGAACTTCTAAATTGATTGATATAAGAAAATACTAGATCCAAATTTGCATTGTTTGACGTTCTTCCACAAAAGAAGCATTATATTCCGGTAATAAATAAAGCAAAATCATTCATTATATATATTCATGGATTCTTCATTAATGAATATTCATATTCACTATGTTTCATTTACCTTAAAACTTTGAGCAGCAATGGAAGCAATTGTAAGCATTGATGTTCAAAACTGCTTCATCTTGATCCTCCTATGCCTCTTCTCAATCTTCTTTTACCTTCTCTTCTTCAAGAAAATAAAGGTTGACTATAATCTGCCTCCGAGCCCTCCGTCTCTACCGATCATTGGCCATCTTCACCATCTCCTCTCTCTTCTAGCCCACAAGTCCTTCCAGAAACTCTCCTCCAAGTATGGCCCTCTCCTCTATCTTCGCGTCTTTAGTGTCCCCATTGTTCTCGTTTCCTCTCCATCAATAGCCTATGAGATCTTTGGGGCAAAAGATGTTAACGTTTCCACTCGCAACTTCCCTATGCACGAAGGGTCTCTCTTCTTCGGATCCTTAGGCTATGTTAACGCACCTTACGGAGAATACTGGAAGTCCATGAAGAAGCTCATCGTCACTAAGCTCCTTGGGCCTCAAGCACTCAAGAGGTCACTAAGTGTCCGTGCAGAGGAGTTAGAGCGGTTTTACTTAACCTTATTAGATAAGGCGATGAAGAAGGAGAGCGTTGAGATAGCCGAGGAAGCTATGAAGCTAATTAACAACACCATCTGCAAGATGATTATGGGGAGGAGTTGTTCGGAGGAGAACGGTGAAGCAGAGAGAGTCAGAGGCTTGGTTATCAAGTCAGATGCCTTGGCGAAGAAGCTTTTCTTGGCAGCCATCTTGCCCAAACCAGTTAAGAAGATTGGGATCTCACTGTTCAAAAAGGAGTTAATGGATGTTTCGAGCAAGTTTGACGAGGTGTTAGAGGAGATACTTTTGGAAAACAAAGAGAAACTGGAGGAGCATCAGCAAGGTACTAACATGATGGATGAGCTGTTGGAAGCTTATGGAGTTGAAAGCGCAGAGTATAAAATCACTAGAGACCATATCAAGTCTTTCTTTGTGGTACATGTTCATCTATTATGTGTACTTATGCGAACACGATTGGTTTCTCTTGACTAAGAAATTTTTCTACCGTAGGATCTTTTTATTGCAGGCACTGACACCTCCACGCACACTATACAATGGATCATGGCCGAGATCATAAAAAATTCCTACATTCTTGAGAGACTGCAAGAAGAAATTGATTCCGTTGTAGGGAAAACAAGGTTAATTCAAGAAACTGATCTACCGAACCTCCCTTATTTGCAAGCGACGGTCAAAGAAGGGCTAAGACTGCACCCACCAATCCCTCTTGTGGTAAGGACGTTTCAAGAAAGTTGTAAGATCGGAGGCTTTTATGTACCGGAGAAGACAACACTTATTGTTAATGGTTATGCTATGATGAGAGATCCCGAGTACTGGGAAGATCCGCAAGAATTTAAGCCTGAGAGGTTTCTAGTTTCTTCAAGATCAAGCCAAAAAGATGAGATAAGAGACGAAGTCCTAAAGTACATTCCTTTTGGAAGCGGAAGAAGAGGCTGTCCTGGAGCAAATCTAGCTTATGTCTCTGTAGGAACCGCGATTGGAGTGATGGTGCAATGCTTTGATTGGAAGATCAAAGGAGATAAGATCATCAACATGAATGAGGCTGCGGGAAAAATAGCGTTGACCATGGCTCATCCTCTTAAGTGCACTCTTGTTCCTCGAAACCCAACCCCAATCCCTTTAACTTCAACTATGCAAACTCCCATTTCCTGACTTTCTTTTGTTGTTTATCTTAATATCATGGTTAGACATCTTCTCTGGTTTATTGGTTACATCTGGTTTGATATGGTTCATAATTTCCTTCTTAAGTATAGAGAAGAACACTTTACTTCTTAAGCTTTCATCACTTTATTTGAAGCTAACGTGAATATAATCTAGTGGCTTTTACTACTATCGAAAGGATTTGCTCAATTTAAATAGATATGAGACAAGGTTCATGTCTTTCCCGTATCGGACCACTATACTCTCCGACCTTCGAAATGAAAACGTCTTGTTATTTTGGAAGATAGACAAGTTTTGCAAAGTTATAAATTAATAATTTGAACTTCTTAGTTTGTTTATTATTTAGAAGAAAAGATTCCATCTGTCTGTATTCCACGTTCTTCCAAAATAAATCAATTTTCTTTAGGTAATTTGTAAAGCATGATCATATATTATATTCATGGATTATCTATATTTTTTTTTTTAATTATATTCATGGATTCTTGATAAACGAGCTCTCTATCTTCTTTTCTTTTCACTTTGAACAACAATGGGAGTAATGAACGTTGACTATCAAAACTGTTTCATCATAACCCTCCTCAGCCTCCTTTCGTTCCTGTGTTACTCTCTCTTCTTCAAGAAACCAAAGAATGACTTCAGATTGCCTCCGAGCCCTCCATCTCTACCGATCATTGGCCATCTTCACCTTTTTCTCTCTCTTCTAATCCACAAATCTCTACAGAAACTTTCCTCCAAGTATGGACCTCTACTTTATCTTCGTGTCTTCAATGTCCCCATTGTGCTCGTTTCTTCTTCCTCAGTAGCTTATGAGATCTTTAGATCGCAAGACGTAAACGTTTCCTCTCGCAGCTTCCCTATGAACGAGGGGTTTCTCATCTTTAGTTCCCTCGGCATCTTCACAGCACCTTACGGAGATCAATGGAAGTTCATGAAGAAGCTTGTCGTCACCAAGCTCCTTGGACCTCAAGCACTCGAGAGATCACAAGGCGTCCGTGCAAAAGAGTTAGAGCGGTTTTACTTAAACCTATTAGATAAGGCGATGAAGAAGGAGAGTGTTGACATTGTCGAGGAAGTTATGAAGCTAGTTAACAACAGCATCTGCAAGATAATTATGGGGAGAATTTGTTCAGAGGAGGACGGTGAAGCAGAGTGTATCAGAGGTTTGGTGACCAAGTCAGATGCCTTGACGAAGAAGCTTTTCTTGGCGGCCATCTTGCGAAAACCGCTTAAGAAGCTAGGGATCTCACTGTTCGAAAAGGAGTTAATGGATGTTTCCAACAAGTTTGACGAGGTATTGGAAAATATTCTTGTGGAATACGAAGAGACAGTACTACTAGAGGAGCATCTTCAAGGTTCTGACATGATGGATGTCTTGTTGAAAGCTTGTGGAGACGAAAACGCAGAGTATAAGATCACTAGAAACCATATCAAGTCCTTGTTTGTGGTAAAACTTTCCCCTCATTTTGAGAACCCCCATGGCGAACAAACACCATTGTATTTTTCTTAGACTAAGAAATGTATGTTATTGCAGGATCTTTTCATTGCAGCCACTGATTCTTCAACGTACACTACACAGTGGGTCATGGGGGAGATCATGAACAACTCTTCCGTTCTTGAGAGATTGAGAGAAGAGATTGATTCCGTCGTAGGGAAGACAAGGTTGATTCAAGAAACGGATCTACCGAACCTCCCTTACTTGCAAGCAACCGTTAAAGAAGGGATAAGATTGCATCCTCCGGCCCCTCTTTTGGTAAGGACGTTTCAAGAAGGGTGTGAGATCGGAGGCTTTTATGTACCGGAGAAGACAATACTTATTGTTAATGGTTATGCCATAATGAGAGATCCTGCTAACTGGGAAGATCCGCTGGAGTTTAAACCAGAGAGGTTTCTTGATTCTTCAATATCAAACCAAAAGGACGAGATAAAAGAAGAGCTATTAAAATTCATATCTTTCGGGAGCGGAAGGAGAGGCTGTCCTGGAGAAAATCTAGCTAATGTCTCTGTAGGAACTGCGATTGGAGTGATGTTGCAATGCTTTGATTGGAAGATCAAAGGAGATAAGGTCAATATGGATGAAGCTGCTGGTAAAATAACGTTGACCATGGCTCATCCTCTTAAGTGCACGCTTGTTCCTCGAAACCATGTTCCCTTTTAACTTCAACTGTGCAGATTCCTAGTTCTTGACTTTTTTGTTGTTTTTCTTAATCTCATGGTTACACATCTTCTCCATTTTATTGATTACCGTTGGTCTTGTTTCACTTTGGCCTTTGTATCAAACTATAACAGTTCGTACACTTCATGCTGTGTAAACAAGAGTATCTTACTTCATGAAAATAATTTTACATTTCATACAAATATTTTTTTTCTTAATTTCTTCTTCTTTTTAATTACCTTAGAGAGCTAATTTTTTTGTCCTCAACCTTAAATCGGAGGCTCCAACTTGGAGCTTTTTTTTTTATGTTGGCAATTTATTTTCAAATTTCTTATCTGGAAAAAATCATTAAGAAAAAAAAAAAAGTTATAAAGAGTTGATAGATTTGTCACCTTTTTGTATGATAGAAGACTACTATTTTTTTAAAAAATTTCCTGTTTATGTTAACTTTTCTAATCTCTTCCAATTTTATTCCTTTTCTCTCAAATCATCTGTCAACTTTTTACATTTTTCTTTAAATTATATGTAAATAATTTACAACTAATTAAATTTTTTTTTTAACTATAATCCATTGACAAAATAATTTATTTTGAAGCTAAAACTTTATAATTGATATATTTATGTCTATATATATGATTCGGACTATAATAATACATTGTTTACTCGGACTCGGAAGCCCAATATCGAATCCACCACGACCCTTGTTCTTCTTCTACTTCCCCTCACAAAACCCTTTTGCGTCGTAACTCAAAAGTCACAAATCCGAAGAAAAAAAATCTCTTTCTTCTCTAATCATCATCGTCTGGTGTTCTTCTTCTTCATCGGATCGTCATGGCTTCAGGTCTTGTATTTTGTTCTTGTTTTTTCTTAATCTAGGGTTTGATTGAAGTTCCCGAATTCGACTACTTACGAATCGTTAGGGTCTGTAGTTGTTATTATATATTAAAAAAGGGTTTTTACTGATTTGGGTTTTGTTCTTGTTCGAATTTTGGGTGTAGATGCTGATATGGAAGACTATGGATTCGTGTATTCTGATGAGGAACAGGAGGAACAAGATGTTGACATTGAAAATCAATATTACAACTCTAAAGGTTCGTTCTTTTTTCTTTTTTGTGGTGTGTTTATGCGCATTCTCATTGCAATTATGCGTCTTGATTCGAAGAGTGTTTTTGTTTCTTGAAGGTATGGTTGAGACTGAGCCTGAAGAAGCTCTTTCTGGGTTTGCTGAGGTTGTTAAGATGGAACCAGACAAGGCTGACTGGTAAGATCCCATGAGTTTTCTTTTAATGTTTTGCTCGCATTGTTGTTGTAGATCTAGAAGAGTGCTCTGGGTTTTGAATGTAACCATGATGGAAGAGACAGAGATGCTCTTTCTGATTTACAACTTGACCAATTCTATTCTATTCAAAGAGGGGTTTGGGTAACTTTTGCTATGGGTGTATTCAGATTTGACCCTTTTAATGATCTCTATACCTGCAAGGATTCCCTGTTTATGTCATGTTCCTATAGTCTGTTTTCCTAAGATTCATTGTTTATATACTATCATGTCATATAGTTTGTCAAGTTGTAACCAAAGAGGTTATTGACCATGTTCAACTTGGGCGGTGGGTGCGTTCAGATTTTGACCATTTTCTTTAGTTATCATCTTGAGCTTACCTGCGAGATTTTCCTGGTTTACGTCAAGTTCCATCTAGGCTGTTTTTTTTTTTTTTTGCACCTCTCATAAAACGCCAGCATTCCTAAGATTCATTGCCTCTGCTATTCATATATCCTAATATGCCTGAGATTATTTCGAATTTTGTTAATTTATTCAAGTCATTCCATGGCCTGTTTCTTGTCAGGGGTTTCAAAGCTCTTAAGCAGACTGTGAAGATTTATTATCGTCTAGGTAAGTACAAAGAAATGATGGAAGCCTATACAGAGATGCTTACATATATCAAGTCAGCGGTCACCAGGAATTACAGCGAAAAATGTATAAACAATATTATGGATTTCGTCTCTGGATCTGCTAGCCAGAACACTGGCCTGCTGCAAGAGTTTTATCAGACCACTTTGAAAGCCCTTGAAGAGGCTAAGAATGAGGTCTGGAAACTAATCTTTCGTTTTATATACGCTACCCAATTTCTTCTCAATGGTTCGGAGATGTGACTTAGTAGTTTCTTTTGCAGAGACTCTGGTTCAAAACGAATCTAAAACTCTGCAACATCTGGTTTGACATTGGTGAATACAGACGAATGACTAAGGTATAACTTGTTTAATCAAGTCTATTGATTGAAGCTAACTATGTTTAGATCTTAGTATGTTCACTAACAGCTATTTATTGTTTGCCAGATTCTGAAGGAACTCCATAAATCTTGCCAAAAAGAAGATGGAACAGATGATCAGAAGAAAGGAAGTCAGTTGCTTGAGGTTTATGCTATTGAAATTCAAATTTACACTGAAACAAAGGATAACAAGAAGCTTAAGGTAAACATCATCTGCTATATGGGTTTTACCTTGCGTCAAAATAATTTAGATATTCAACAACTTTATTGTTGCATACTTTCTGTTGACTTTTGTGACTGAGATGCAACAACACTTTTGAATGGATGCAGCAATTATACCATAAGGCACTAGCCATCAAATCTGCTATACCTCATCCTAGGATCATGGGTATAATCCGGGAGTGTGGTGGAAAAATGCACATGGCAGAGCGTCAGTGGGCTGAAGCAGCCACAGATTTCTTTGAAGCTTTTAAGAATTATGATGAAGCTGGCAACCAAAGACGTATCCAGTGCCTGAAGTATGTTTCCTGTTACGTTCTCAAGTCTTTATCCTTTCCTATTTGATACCCTCTGGTCATTTGATTATTAGCATGGTTTGTGCTAGTAAGGATAAAATATATTATGGATGAATAAAGCAATGCAGTATTGTTCAGATTCAACTTTGGGGACATGGTTTAGGTGCATGTGGTCTTCTATTACTCTTGTCCAGTATCTTGCTGTGATCGAGTTTCCAACATGTTAGAGTTGATGATCTTTGTTTTCTTTCTTTTGGCTTTGCAAAGGTATCTTGTTCTGGCGAATATGCTGATGGAGTCAGAAGTGAATCCTTTTGATGGCCAAGAGGCAAAGCCGTAAGTCATTTCCCTAAATATTTTGTATGGTACAGTCGTTTTGGTTGCTTGCTTTATAGGTTGGTCTCTGCAGGTACAAAAACGACCCTGAGATCCTGGCAATGACAAATTTGATAGCAGCATATCAACGAAATGAGATCATAGAGTTTGAGAGAATACTTAAGGTAAGAAGTCAAATATTATTGGGATCATAAGAGTTTGGCATTATATCTCAGAACGATGCTCATGTAATGATATTGGAATGTAGAGTAACCGGAGGACGATAATGGATGATCCGTTTATCAGAAACTACATGGAAGATCTGCTGAAGAAGGTGAGAACACAAGTGTTGCTGAAGCTGATAAAGCCATACACAAGGATAGGGATCCCGTTCATATCGAAGGAACTGAACGTGCCAGAGAAGGATGTGACGGAGTTGCTAGTGTTGCTGATACTGGACAGCAGAATCGATGGTCACATTGACGAAATGAACCGTTACTTGCTGAGAGGTGACAGTGCCAACGGAAGGAAATTGCATAAGGCGGTTGATAAATGGAACACACAGCTGAGGTCTCTTTCTTCAAGCATCACTAACCGAGTCTGTTAATTTTGGCAACCTCTCTCTCTTTTGGATAGATTTTTGTGTTTTGGATCTTGTGGATTATCCATCTCTTCACATATCTGGATTTGATGAAGTTGATAAAACCCACTTCAATGCCATAAAAAAGGATTTGCAAGTTACTAAATTTTTCGTTTTTGAAATTGATTTCTTAACTTTTGTAGCAATTAACAGCATTAGTTAAATTGCAAGCGAAGCGATGATGATATACACCGAACATCTACAAATAACGTGTATGTCTTTTTCAACTATCAATAATTATTAAGAATTAGGCTATGTTTGAAACCCTTAAACAAAACTGAACGAGAGTGAGAGAGAGAGATTAGGTTCGAATAATTTAATTAGCTTGTCAATCTTTCTAGGATCTTTTGACTGTTAACACACACTGTTCGAGTGGGCCAGTTGCCACTGATTGAGTTAACTATTTTATTTTTGATCCACTTGATTTAAAGTAGTATTTTTATTTTACTCCTTAAATTGACAGCATTTTTGTGTAATAAAGTGGTTAGAGTAGTGGTGCAGCATGCCTGCATCAATTGAAAGAGTATCACACAATGGGAAGTAAGTGGAGTCAAAAAGTGATTATATCAAACCTATTTTTATGAAAAGCAATGACAATTGAATGGAGCACACATGCACATTCGAGATCGAAACTATGATTCTATATATATATTTTATGATATCCAAAATCTTAAAGATACAATAACATGATCTTCATTATATTCGGATCAAACTTAGTCAGTAATTAAAAATGTTGTCCTAATATTCTTGTGAGTTGTGGTGACCAATGGTAGAACTTGAACACATAATAAGAAAGCTAATTACAACACATGATGAACACACTACTAGTATTTTTAGGCATTCTCACGACTGATATTTGCGAAAGTTCTATTAATTTCTTCTTTTGCAGAAACAATACACTTCAATTTTAGAAATAGGTTTATGTGTTATTTTGTCAGCTACAAGAAACTGAAATTATTGTTTATTATTGTCACTGTCAATATAGTCAATAAACAAAACTTCATCACAAAAATATCTTCACTGGTCACTACAATTCTTTAATCCATTTTTTAAAAAATACTACCATCATCACATCATTTCAGAATTAAAAAACCAAAATTAATAAAATAATAATAAAAAAAAAAAAAAAGAGAAAACAGATTCGAATTGAGTTCATCCCATAACTTTGAATCGGTTACTGTATAATTTTTTTGTTTTTTAATTAAATGGTTTTGCCTAAAAGTTACAACACCTCTCAAAAAAAAAGACAGCAATGGATTCTTTTGTTTCTTTCTGTTCTAAGGATCTTTGTCCGCTTCTGAAAACTCTGTAAATAAATTGGGTTGAGTTCATCTTCTTCTTCTTCATTTTATACATCGTTTATCACGCACGACCTCTGCCTCTTGGTCTCTCTCAAAGGTCATTTTTAATCTCTTGTAGCTTTCAGATCCTTTCTTCTGTGCTGATCCCTCAACAATAAATTTAAGGTTCTTTTTTTTTTTTTTTGTTGCTTTTTAAATAAGGTAACCATTATATATATATAAAGAATATTGAGATATTTTCTCTGTGTTGCTTCTTCTTTACCCTCTTCTTGTTTCTAATCAAATCCTCTTAAAGTTTTCTCCTTTTGTTTTGTTTCTAAATTTTGGAGTAATCTTTGTTTGTGGGTGGTTTAAGGAATAATGAGTCGGAGGCAGCAAGTGAAGCGTAGAGTAGGTAAATATGAAGTTGGAAGAACAATTGGGGAAGGAACTTTTGCTAAAGTTAAGTTTGCTAGAAACTCTGAAACTGGAGAACCTGTTGCTCTCAAGATTCTTGATAAAGAGAAAGTTCTCAAGCATAAGATGGCTGAACAGGTCTCTCTTCTTATGGATCCTCTGCTTTCGCATTGCCCTTTTTTTTTATTTAATCTGTTGATTTTGATCTTTGCTTAGTTTCTTTTTTTGAATTGTGTGTGGTACAGATCAGAAGGGAGATAGCTACTATGAAGTTGATTAAACATCCTAATGTTGTTCAGTTGTATGAGGTAATTATTATCTCAACACTCTTCAGAACAATGTTTGTTTCAATCATGTACTTGTAAATTACTAATTTTTAACTTGTTGAAATTGCTTTGGTTCTTGGCAGGTAATGGCAAGCAAGACGAAAATATTTATCATCTTGGAGTATGTTACAGGAGGAGAGCTCTTTGATAAGATTGTAAGTTAGTTAGCACAAATTATGAATGGTTGTGATTCTGTTATGATGTAACATTCTAGTTGAAATCTGATTGTGTAACATACGAATGAAGGTAAATGACGGGCGGATGAAAGAAGATGAGGCGCGGAGATATTTCCAACAGCTTGTACATGCTGTTGACTACTGTCATAGCAGAGGTGTTTACCATAGAGATCTCAAGGTACTTGATATGAGCTGAACTAGATAAAATAGGTTCTTTATAGATGGTAGGATATGAATTACAAAGCCTTCCAATCAAAGCCTTTTGAGACATGTTATATAAATAGAGAAGAAAGAGCCTACTTAAACCATGTTGAGGGTTACTTTTATAAAAGATAGAAAATAGTAATAATAAAGCTTTCTTCTACACCCACTGCTTCTAGTAGTACCCTGCACATATTGGGTGTAACAGTTTTTTGACTGTTCTGTGTTATGTTGATTTTACAGCCTGAAAATTTACTATTGGATGCCTATGGAAACCTCAAGATCTCAGATTTTGGATTAAGTGCTTTGTCTCAACAAGTCAGGGTAATGACTATCTGTTTCCATAGTATACATATATTTTTTTTTGTCAGATCATCTTTACTGTTCCAAGAAATGGTTTCATTTCTTCCTCAGAACCTTTTATCCATATTTATTCTTACACATGGCTTATATATATTGGGGGTAGCAGGATGATGGTCTCCTTCATACATCGTGTGGAACTCCGAACTACGTTGCTCCTGAGGTCTGCCTAAACAGCAATGATATTGTTATATCTGATAATATAGTCCTTCAAGTTTACACTTTTCAAGGATTTTATAACTAACCAGTCTCCTTATCTTTGTGGTTTTTAGGTTCTCAATGATAGAGGCTACGATGGGGCAACCGCTGACATGTGGTCATGTGGTGTTATACTCTATGTTCTGCTTGCAGGTTACTTGCCTTTTGATGATTCTAATCTAATGAATCTTTATAAGAAAGTGAGCAACTCTTTTTACAAAATTCTCTCTTTTAGATGGAGTCTTCCACAAATACTTGTTTCAGTTTTTAGAACTCCCTTTTTATATATGCAGATTTCATCTGGTGAATTCAACTGTCCTCCGTGGCTCTCACTTGGCGCCATGAAACTGATCACTCGAATCTTGGATCCGAACCCAATGACTGTGAGTAATTTTAACATGCTACTATGAGTTCACATGCCCATACACCTGCCCATTGCTAAAACTTTCCTCACAAGCTTATGACCTTTTTATTCATTATATAAGAAGACAAGTAAAATAACCCATGAGTAAAGAGTAAATGAGCTCTCTATTACTTCATTTGTATTCCATGATTTGCTATATAGTACTCAATTACATATGTTTTCCATTTTTCCAGCACAAAAGGGCTGGAGAAAAAAAGTTGGGGATTACATATTAAAATGTACAATTCTATCTGCTTCATCTTTCATTTAATTGCACAGTTTCTATTTACAACCAGTGATTCTTGGTTAAGCATACTAGTCGAATAAACATGTCTTTTGATTACCTAAGAATGAACACCCAATTATTCTTAGATTGTTCGTTGGCAATGCAATATAACCAAGAAACTGAGTTGATGTGGTTTTTGTGTCAGCGTGTAACACCACAAGAGGTCTTTGAAGATGAATGGTTCAAGAAAGATTACAAGCCTCCAGTGTTCGAGGACAAGGATGATTCAAACATGGACGATATTGATGCTGTTTTCAAGGACTCCGAGGTGAGGATAATTTCATTTTTTTATGTTTCGTTTTCTTCATTTTTATATTGAGAATCACATAAGGCTTGTGATGATCATGTACAGGAACATCATGTTACTGAAAAGAAAGAAGAGCAACCAGCAGCAATCAATGCATTTGAGATCATCTCAATGTCAAGGGGGCTTAACCTAGAGAATCTGTTTGATCCAGAACAGGTTTGTGTGTTTCGATATAAAGAAGTGGCATTCTTGTCTTTGTAATCTCTGTTAACGAAATGTTTTCTTAAAACAAAAAAAACAGGAATTTAAGAGGGAAACTAGGATAACACTGAGAGGAGGCGCAAATGAGATCATCGAGAAGATAGAAGAAGCTGCAAAGCCTCTCGGTTTTGATGTGCAAAAGAAGAACTACAAGGTTAGTGTCAACTCTGAAAAAGGAAAAGGAAATGTAATGAAAATAAGTAATAACAAAGATTACTTGAAATCAGATGAGGCTTGAGAATGTCAAGGCCGGGAGAAAAGGAAATCTCAATGTGGCGACAGAGGTATGTTATTCAAGAAAGTGTTGGTGATCATATGGTTTATCAGTTTCTGATCTGATCCAGAGTGTTTGTGTTTGTATGGTGTGTGACAAAGCAGATATTCCAAGTAGCGCCAAGTCTTCATATGGTTCAAGTATCGAAATCGAAAGGAGACACCCTCGAATTCCACAAGGTTAGTCCATAAGTTTTGTTTCGACTTATATATATATATCATAGGGTCTGAAATCAGATGTTTCCATTGTTACTTGTGCAGTTGCAGGGTGTTTTTACGGTTTTGTTTTGTTGCGTCTTTACATTAGAATTAAATTAATAACCAATGATTTTTTTTTGTCTTCGGTTAGGGCATCTCCAACCCCACTCTATTTTACAGTCAAATCTCTATTATAGAGCAACATTTGCTCCAACCCTACTCTATATTTTCCTCTAAAATAGAGAAAGTGATAGGATTGCTCTATATATAGAGTAACTCTATTCTCACCTCTATTTTTTTACACTAACTCTATTTTAGAGTTGAAAATAGAGTAATACATTGGAGGAAAACAATGCTCTATTTTTGAGTTACTATATTTTAGAGAAAAAAATAGAGATATACATTGGAGATGGTCTTAGGAATTGTCATTTAAGGGTTAGAAATTAATTTGGCATGTGTCACTAAAATTAAAATTGATATCGGTTCGGTTTACATGGGTTGGAATTAATAACTGAGGTTTTGAGGGAAAAAAAAAAAAGTAAAGTCACGCGGTGTCAATTTTAGAAATTGGTGCGTGCCGTCGTAAAGGCATGATTTGGTGGGTAATAGCATAGGGAAAATGCTCTCACTCGCGCAAATCGCGTTTTGTGCACTTTTGTTATATGTTATGTTTGAAACTCTCATCGCATGTTTAATTAATCCATGTTTTGCATCTTATGATTAATTTCAAGTGTCAGTTTACCATAATTTTTAAGGAAAAGTTCAATGATTATTTGTTATTGTTATCCTTTCTCCTCTGTTAAAACTTTAGCCGCCTATAATCCATAGACAAAAACCAAAAAAACCCTATAGTATATTTTACCTCTAATCCACAAGGTGTGTTTGCAGTTCTATAAGAAGCTCTCTAGTTCTCTGGAGCAAGTAGTCTGGACGAACAACGAAGCTAAGAAAGAAACAAGAAAGTGATGATGTATGAATGTTTTTTTTTTGGACAAAAGCTTGCTTTCTTTGTTTATGAGCTTTTTGCTTTTCCGGCTACTGTTTGGATGATGAGAAAGGCAGTGGGATTAGTTTGTGTATGAAAGATGTAAATACAAAACTGCATGACCCGGTAAGGTGTTGTGATACCACTTATAAAGTCATATGGAAGCTTGTTGGCTTGATCAGTTTGTCAGCATTGATCTCTTATTCTCTTAATGTTTTCTTAGCTACCAAGATTTGTCAACATTTGGACGAGCTATATGGACCTAGGTTTTTGGCATTTCGAGAAGATTTCTTGAGCGTTTGCTAAAAACCGAAAATATTAGTAGCAACCTCTCAGAGATGTCACCAGTGTCATTTCTCCTTTAGGATCGGACTCTAATAAAACTCACAACCTCCTCAGCTTTAAGTTCTAAGATTCATGGTAGCATTGGTGTGTTGTTTTGTGCACTTTTGTTCTTGAATTCGGTTCGGCCTGTTATATGTAGGTTAAGTTTGACTTTGTGAGGATAGTTAAGGGTTATGTAGAGACACAAAAGCTTCCCTACTTGCATCTAAGCTAGAGACATCCTGAAGAAGAAAGACAAAGTTGTCTTTGCATAGCAGTAAGAAAGTAAAAACAGAAGAAAGTTAAAGCGAGTCGATCCTTACAAGAATGACATGAAATATAGAATATTTGGAGAATAATCTAATTAAGTACTCCAAACATTTTAGCGTCCAAACGAAACCAATTAGTGCCTCCCTCGGATCATATACTTTCCTAAGAAAAAAAGGCGTGAACCTTGTCGTTCTCCTGTTACCAACTTATTTATTTATTGTCTCGTCAACGATGCACGGTGTGTATTTTGTTGTCCTTTGTTTTTTAATGGCAACAAGGCATAGTCACATAGATATAGATTGGAACTATAAGTTTTGTACATCATTTCTATATAATTAAAATTAAAAGGCCAAAATTATTTTTTAAATGTTGATACAAACAAAATGTTCTTTACAAGTAAATAAAAAAAAAGTAACGTTCTGGTTAAGCAAACGCAGCCTGACGTCGGCTAGAGAGGTTCGGCGGTTTTCAGGTCGTCATTGGAGGGTTTCTTGAAAGCAGTGCTTCCAAAGAGCATGAAGCCGACGGAGAATCCCGCGATAGCCACGATGAAAACACCAACGTTAAAGGACATAACGGCGAGCATCACGAGATACGCAAGGCTTGTCTTGAGTGTGTACACAGCGGTCTGAGCGATCCCTGCGGCGTAGTTGGTGGAGCCACGACCACGAAGGATCGCAGAATGAGCAAGCCATTCCGCGATTATAGCGAGGATGAAGACGACAATGAGACATAGAACGTACATGCCGGAACTTGTCCCAGGCCAGCCGGAGAAGAGAACCTCCGTGTTCTTTCCCCAGAAGAAGGTCATATCCATCACCATCATGTGGGGTTCGGTATGATTTGCCATTGATGATGGTGATGGTGGTGCCATGTTATGCATGTTACCATGATCCATTGTACTGTTGATAGGTTTCTGAGTTTTTTGTTTGGTACAAAATTTTAAGAGAAAATGGTTTCGTATCTTTATTGTGTTGTTCTTGTGATTTCTTAAATGTTTTTTGTGGATGTACTGCACGTTTGACTTGTTAAACTTTGTGCAGTACAAACACTCATTATTATATTTTAGTAAAACTAAAACCTCCTAAATACGTATTCACCTTATTTTCATGATATAAATTGTAACACACAAGTTGTGGAATTATAATAGAACTAGGTACTAACCCGCGGTATACCGCGGGCTGAACTTTATATTTATATGTAACTTTTTAATAATTTATTTTGCTACTATATTATTTATATTCATTTGTAATTATAAATTCAGTTTGTTTATATAGTTTTTGTATTTTTAAAATATTTATTGAAAATCTTTGTCAAAAAAATAAAACGACATTCTTGCTATAGTTCTGAAATAAGTAAAAAAATTGTCACATTGACAGTTTTGTAATCTAGGATTTATAACCAATTGTCTCGAGATATTCGGTAAGTTTTCATTTAATTCGAATCATATAGTATCTTTATATAGTTCTATAAACCCTCTTTGTATATATATTATATATAGTAACATGATGTGTAAATGACTTAATCTCTGGTAGAACACTACATTAATTATTTTTTTTACTCAAATCAGATTATATTGATTTAGGAAATGTCATTACTAAGAGGGGGAATTAACTATTACAGACTCAATATAGTACTCATTATCTCTACAACCAAATTTTGCTAAAGTATGAGCAACATTGTTGTGTTCCCTTTTTATAAATGTAAAACTGATGAAACTGAACTTTGATGCCCAAAACTTTATGTCCTGCAATAGATTTGATAGGGATGCATTCGTTAAAGAGCCATTAATCAGCTTGCACAAAGATTCATTATCACCTTCAAAGATGACTGCATCATGTCCTCGGTGCCATGTTTGTTCTAGAACCAATATTAATGTCTTTGCTTCCGCCTCCAGTGAGTTTTCTGTGTCAGTTAGTTTCTTTGCGCCCCAAACCAGTTCAAGAAAACTACATTAATTATTGAGTTTATTTACAGTGTTAATATTCATAATTTTTATTTTGGGTATCAATAATATTATGTGTAATTAGCAATAATTTGACTAATTTTTATAACAATAATTTTATTTTATTTTTATTTTTGATAAATATTAAGGACTATTATTTTATTGTACATACATAATAATACTGATGTCAAAAAAAAAAAAAAAATACTGTATTCTGTTTTATTAAAACATCGATAGAGAGTAACTCAGCTATTGTTAGTGTAAGAATGCATCATCTTTTTCTTTCTTAGGAAGTATCCTACTATCCTTATAGTCCATCTTTTGGGAGTCTGCAAACTTTTTAGTAAAAGTTATGTTACTATTAAATCAATACTATAATAATAAATGAATATCATGTGGGTATATTACCTGTTTTTGAAATCCTCAATTTCTTGTAGTTGAGGAGTAACTAAGACTTGTGAACTGTTGAAACATTAGACACACTCCTATATCTATTAGATGTAAAAAAAACCATAATAAATAATTTTTTTTTATTATGAGTATATTCTTATTTTCGGTGATGGAAATATTATGAGTATAATCTTATTTTTGAGTAAAGAAATAATCAATATATCTTATGAGATTTTTTTTGTTAAGAGGATAAATATTTGGTAAATATATATAATACTATATATATGGGATTCAAAATCTAACCTGTTGCACAAAACTGATATATTTTGTATTTGGTCAATTTATCTAACCCGTAATTTTCTGATTAATTAGATAGTTAGATGATTATTAATTATCTTTAATATCTTTAATTATTTTAGCTTTGATTTAACTATTTTTAATGGCATTTGAATGTAATTTCTTACACTTTTCAAGGTTAGTTTCCTTTTTGTACTTCTCAATTAATATAGTAGGATTTGTGGAATTTTCACAAGGAAAAAATGATTACATCATTTGAATATAATATGAGAAGATGATGTAATTTTATATCCTTACTGAACGTGATGTATTGAAACCCAATTCAACTTCGAGATTGGAATGGCTTGCCCATTCTGCAAGATTGGAACAACTAGAAGAGATCGGCTTAGTTAGTAGACAGAGTTCCGCAACTTTCTTTAGAGACTTAAGGCGAATGGTTAGCCAATGTGATTTTGTTGGAAACTCAATTTTGATAAAGTGATTAGTGATGACCCTTTATTGTGATAAAGCTTCTAAACTACTCAATGTAAGATGGCAAGTTTCATTAGCTTTGAGAAAAGGATACCATGGAGACGTATGAGATGGATGGTCCATTAATGCAAAATCACACACGCACGGAGCCGCCAGGCTGGGCACGGATCTTGGATAATGTGGCTCACAAAGATTATTCTTTTTGGGACAATTTTTCTATTAACAATTTTCCCTTAAAGATTTTCCATGATTCCGGATAATTTTAAAAGCTTTTAAATTGTGTCGTCCAAAATGTTTTCCAAATCCTAATTCCCTCAAATCATCCAATTTCGAGACACGAATTATTCCAGCAAAATCTCTCTCTCCTTCGTCTATCTATCGTAGAGTATATAGTAGATTTTATAATCAAGTGTTGCGAATACAGTGGTACGGTGTTAAGAGTATATGCTAGATTTTAATCAAACAAATGTTATTTGATATTTAATAATCTTATTTAAATAAGAAATAATGAACTATTATTGAAAATTTTGTAACTTGCAAACAAAAAATTTGGCTGAACTTTTACGAAATTTGAAGTTCGTTGTTAAACAAACACGTTTGTTTATTAAAAATTATTAAAATTATCAAATGTTTTTTTTTTTTTAAATGACTAAAGTCCAAAACATTGTGTAAATGATCAAGGTTGAAGATTGAAGTAAAAAGTGAATTTTTGAGGAAAAAAAAAAACATTATGTATATACCCAAAGTCCCAAACACGATTATGGTCTTATTTGTTACCAATATTGACGGACCCCTAATGTGTATATACCGATTTAGGTTACCTTTCAATCTCAGACTCCGATTAAATGGAGAAGCTCTCTAATGCTTTCTCTCTTCTCGCTTTCGCCGACGAAGATGCTCCCATAGCTTCTTCTTCTTCTTCTTCTTCTTCTTCTTCTTCTTCTTCTTCCTCTGGTATCTCCTTGTTCCCTCTTACCCTTTTTTTGCTTTAGTTTTTAGATTTTTTGCATATGGCATCGAACAGCTTTATTGATTTTGAAGATTTGATTCTTGTTAAAATTTTATAGTGAAACAAGAAGAGAGAGCAATAAATGGGTCAACTGAGGTTGGAGATTACAAGCAACCACTTGTTTGGATTGACTTGGAGATGACTGGTACTCTTATACTGACTTGTTCATCATCTGTTAAAAAAAAACCCTGTCTTTTAATGCTAATTTTAAGTTTTTCAATTGATTTTTTTTGGTAATTTAGTTTAGTTAGTGTGTTAAATGTACTAGACATCTATAGTATAGTACTCCTTCTTTCATTGATAAATCTGCTTGACTGCAAAAAAATTTGGGTTCAAAACCATAGGATCCATTGTTTGTCTCCCTTAAACATTTTTGAGTTTTTTGTATTTGTATGTTTGTCATAACACACAATGCTATGATATTTGTTCCTTTGAAGGTAGTAGTCCTGAATGTTTTCAGAAAATTCAACTCTTTTTCTTTACTTATACACATGTACTAAACTGTTGAACACTGTAAAAAGGATCTTGGTCCTTCAAGTTTCTTTTAGATTGTCTATGTTTTTATTCTTACTATGTTGTGTAGGTCTAAATGTTGAAGTTGACAGGATATTAGAGATTGCATGTATAGTTACTGATGGAAATTTAAGCAAATCAGTGGAGGTAAGTTCTTTTCTCTTCCTTAGCCTTCCAAAATATTCTACTTTTACTTGAAACACTCTTGCTCCTCAACCGTAGATACTTGCTTTATTAGGATTTGTTAGTGAATTAGTTTCTCTGCTGTCAGGGTCCAGATTTAGTTGTACATCAAACAAAGGAATGTATGGATAAAATGGGTGACTGGTGTCAAACTCATCATGGAGCTAGTGGTATAAGTTTCTCTCCTGATATTTCTTGTACTAGAATCTCTGTGTTTTCCCATGGATTTAAAAACTATATGACAATCTGGGACAATCACTTCAGGGTTGACGAAGAAAGTGCTTCTTAGTACAATAAGTGAAAGGCAAGCTGAGAAAGAGGTAAACAAACAGTTTGTAATACTGGACTGGTTTGTTGTTAATTTTGGCTTGAAAAGTTAAAAGAGCATCGCTGTCAGTTTTTAATATCAAGACAAAACATTCAATCTTTTTGTAAAGTTTTTGGTGATGGTTAACTGAAATGTTACATTGTCGGGTGCTCTGCAGGTCATTGAATTCATAAAGAAGCATGTTCGTTCTGGAAATCCACTTTTAGCTGGAAACTCAGTCTATGTTGATTTCCTTTTCTTAAAGGTAGGTAGCAGCTAGAACTTGGATATACCCCCACTCTGTCTATAAAGCTAAACAGTTGCATCTTGAATCCTTGATCATAATCAATGTTTATATTTTTACAGAAGTACATGCCAGATTTGGCTGCCCTTTTCCCTCATGTACTTGTTGATGTAAGTAGCGTCAAGGCTTTATGTGCTCGATGGTTCCCCAAAGGTAACGCATAAAAACTGTAAAAGTGTATGTCAAATCTTATGAGAAGAAAGATTTTTGAAAATAAGTTTGGATATGTTTTTTGTGGGGTTGAATACAGAGAAAAATAGAGCTCCTGCAAAGAAAAACAACCATAGAGCCATGGATGATATAAGAGAAAGCATAAAGGAGCTTAAGTACTACAAGGAAACAATATTCAAAGCAAACAGAGCAAGAAGATGAGGAGGTCCTGCGAATCCGGTTTAGTTTTTGGGACATTTGTCATTTTTATTCTCTTGATGATTGTACACTCTGAAACCCAAATTGAACTGTGGTTTCCTGATAAAAAAAAACCAAAAAGATTGTTTCCCTACAAAAAGGATCATCCTTGTTTGTTAATTTGGGAGAGGAAGCAAAAAAAAGTTCATGGATCTATTGCCAAGTTTAGTAAATTTTTAGCCTTCCGATGTGATACCAAATTTTGGGTTAAATTGACAAATCGAAAAGTACCCAATCCGTCTAATCTCAAGGGGATATCTTATCAATTCAAAAGTCAGAACAGAAGAAAATATGTAAAAGAACTAAGAACCTAAGGATCAAAAGTGAAAAAACGAGAAAAACCTGAGAGAAGCTCGAGTTCATCTCTTCCGATATTGTTGGGATCGATTTTGATCTGCACATTTTTTTTTTCAACCCTATATATATGTATCAATGCCTTATAAAGCCCTAAAATACTCAGACGTAAACCCTTCTTTTTTTTTTGTTGGTCTTTCTCATCTCCGATTTGTTGCAACATTTCAATGGTGTCTAGGATCATTAGACGTTCTTCTTCTCTGTGATTAGTTCTAATATCTCCCAGGGTTTTAGGTAGGCTTCATCTTCTTCTTCTTCTTTTTATAACCCCTTCCTATGAAAGTGAGGTTTAAGGTTTTTTTTTTTTTAATTTTTCTCAGGGAGATTTATGGGTTGATGATCTAATTAGATTCTTCTTCTTCTTCTTCATCATATACAAATTACAACTCCGTTGATCGATCGTTAACCGGATTCGGCTCAGTATTCCGATCTCAGTGTTCTTGTAAACCTGTTTCTTGATCTCAATGGTGACATCGGTTTTTTATATTTGTCATCTCTAAACCGACTACAATTTTGGCAGGTAGAGGAAGTTTCAAACCGGTTCATTTCTTGATTCAGAGTTATTTCCTTGGAATTGATTTGTATTTATTCTTTTCTTTTTTCTCAATGATTGATTTTAGGATTCAATTAATTGATGTTCGAAGAGGTTCATAATCATTTCCTATGTAAGTTTCTAAATTCTCTTTTTAGAGTTTTATCCTACATTGATTAGGAAATATAATAACGACAAAGAATTTTGTATGCGTGGGTCTTAAGCAAACCTAGTACAGTATGATTAATAAATTAAGTGACATGAGAGAGTTACTATTAGTTAAATAGTTTTCTTTGTTTGGTTGTTTGATTGCCAAGAAAACTAAACTCGCGGGGTGCAAGAAAGTGACTAGAAATAATGAAACTCAAAATTTTGTTTTCTCATTATCTTATTTGACAGATGAAGGTAACACAAGATGGGAAAAGTTCGCAATGATTCAGGATCATCAGAAGATGATAATGCAAACGAGAAAACTTTTACTAAAGGTCCATGGACACAAGCAGAAGACAACCTTTTGACAGCTTATGTTGAGAAACACGGTGATGGCAACTGGAACGCTGTTCAAAAACACTCTGGCCTTTCTCGCTGTGGTAAAAGTTGTCGTCTTCGTTGGGTTAATCACTTGAGACCTGATTTGAAAAAAGGCGCTTTTACTGAGAAAGAAGAGCAGCGTGTTATCGAACTTCATGCCTTATTGGGAAACAAATGGGCTCGAATGGCTGGTGAAGTATGTCACTTAATTAGTTTTCTTCCCCCTTTGGTACTCTCTCTCTCTGTTCTCTTTGTTTTTGGTCTGATCTTTTTTTGTGTCGACTTTTCAGCTGCCTGGGAGAACAGACAATGAGATAAAGAACTTTTGGAATACAAGACTCAAGAGACTGCAACGACTTGGTTTACCTGTTTACCCTGATGATGTTCGACAACAAGCAATGAGTGCTGCAACACAATCTGGTCTACATAATGATCATTCATTAGATGGTCATCATAGTCAAGACTCTTTGGAGTCAGACACTGTTGAGATACCTGAACTGGATTTTCAGCATTTGCCACTCAACCAATGCTCTTCATACTACAAGTCAATGCTTCGCAGTGTTCCAACCAGTGGCGTGTTCGTGAGACAAAACCCGTATTTCTTTCAGCCTAATGCGTATAACTTGATGGCAACATCTCCTTACATGTCTACTACCGGCAAACGTTCTAGAGAACCCGAACCCGCGTTTCCTTGCACCGGTGGAACATATGGGATGAACGAGCAAAGCCCTCCGCTCTGGAACTATCCTTTTGTCGACAACATTTCTGAACAGTTACCGGATAGCCATTTGCTTGGGGACAATGCTACATATTATTCTCCTCCTGAGCCTCTTATTCACGAGCTCCCTTCATTCCAATATTTTAATCCTCATGAAGAGCCTGGTGGAGCACAACAACAATCTAACTCAATCCAGGAGCATGAGTCAGACAACACTTTGGTCCAGTCCCCTCTGTCACCATCATCACTTTATGATGGATTGTTGGAATCTATTGTATATGGATCAGCAAGGAAAAAACAGGTAACCGATACTGATTTAGAATCCACACTGCTGCCTCAGTCCTCTCTACTTGGCCATACCGATGAACCTACAACAGGTAATTACATGCACTTCATTGTTTGTTTATTCAGTTCAGGAAGTCTCCTCTTCTCCATATGCATGACAAACCTTCAACTGTGAAACAGATAATTCAGGCAATAATTTTGGTTCAACTTCTTCAAATGAAAGACGCATATCCTTTGATGGTGATTGGATAAAATTCCTTCTCGGTGAGGATACAAGTACCACCAAGTGAAACTAGAGGCGTCTACCAAAAAATAAATAGCGATGATGAGTATAAGATTTGATCAGATATGGTGAAGTGATGTAAAAGTTCTTGTACCTTGATAGTAATCATGCCAAATCTATTTTGATATATTAGCTTCATAGCTGCGTATATACAATAATAATACTTCGTTCGTAGGTAGAGGATTCCATGAAAAGCTTTGTGACACATGTAACCCCATGAGACTCATAGAAGATGCTTTTTTTTGTTTTATGCCAAATAAAATACATCAAAAAAATCTCAGCCTTCAGAAACTAACGTACATGTATGTATATATGTGTGAACGCATAAGTTATATTTTTGTGATGTAAAACGTCAACTTTTTTCGTTAAGGAAAGAAAAAAGATAAAAAAAAATTTTTTTGGGACAAATAGCAAATGTATGTGCTATTGGGCCAATTTTGTTATACACACATTACACAATTTTACATAGTTGACTAATTAAAAAAAAAAAAAAACATATTTGATATGGGCATACGGTTTATATCCGATCAAAGAGAGAGAAAAAAAAAATCAGGTAGGAAGAAACAACAATGGCAACGGTTTCTCCTCCATTAATCTCAACTCTCAACTTCACTCACACTTGTTCTTTCAAAACCACTTTTGCTTCATCTTCCTTTACTCCGAAGCTTCTTCGTCCCCTTTCGAGCTTTTCCGTCAAATCTTCCCGGAAGCAAGTCGAGGTAAAATAAATCTTCTTCTTCAATCTTCAATTCCTCCCCCACAGCTCCTTGAAAGCATTGATTTTTAATCCTACTCCTATTAGATTGTGACGGGTTGAAGCAATTTTGTGCAAAAGATTAGGATTTTGAATTCATGTTCTTAAGTCAATTTGAGATGAATGTTTGTGGATGTGGATTGGGGTCATTTGTTTATTTTTGCTAGATAGTGTTTGATCCTGATGAGAGGCTGAATAAGATAGGCGACCATGTTGACAAAGAAGCTCCCTTGTCCAGGCTTAATCTCTTCTCACCTTGCAAGGTTTTTTTTTTTTTTAAAAGACACTTCCTTTATTCTTTAACCATCTCTCTCTTGTTTGTTTGTTACCCTAAGAAAGAATCATTGGGCGTGTGTGTGTGTGTGTAGATTAATGTTTTCTTGAGGATAACTGGAAAGAGAGAAGATGGGTTTCATGATTTAGCCTCTTTGTTTCATGTAAGTTTCTTCCTCACAAGTTTAAGCTTTTGATAATATAGCATTATTGTCTCTTATTAATGTCTCTAGTGGTTTGTCTTTCTGCATTTTGATTAGGTGATTAGTTTAGGAGACACAATTAAGTTCTCACTGTCACCATCAAAATCCAAAGATCGTCTGTCTACTAACGTTCAAGGAGTCCCTGTTGATGGGAGAAATCTGGTGAGACGATTTTATTCTGTTAATAGATGATCCCCTCCCCTGTGGCCTTGTGGATTAAGAGCATTATTCTAATCCTCTGGTGTCTGTGTTGTTGCAATGCAGATTATAAAAGCACTTAACCTTTATAGGAAGAAAACTGGTAGTAACAAATTCTTCTGGGTAAAAAGCACTATACACTAATGATATCTTTCTACTACATTTCATTGTCAAGTTGTCAACTTATTATGTTCTCTCTTGATATGTAAAGATTCATTTAGACAAGAAGGTGCCTACCGGGGCTGGACTCGGTGGTGGAAGTAGTAATGCTGCAACTGCACTCTGGGCAGCAAATCAGCTCAATGGAGGTCTTGTAACTGAGAAGGAACTCCAGGAATGGTCAAGTGAAATTGGGTCAGATATTCCTTTCTTCTTCTCGCATGGAGCTGCCTATTGTACTGGGAGAGGTGAGGTATGTATGTTTTGTTGAGATTTTCGCAGCCTTCTACTACTTTGCATACCTTTGTTCTGACTCACTTCTCTTACATGCTTATTACTTTTGGGCTTTGGGAGTTGTCAGTTTGATGCAGCTTATTTTGCTGAATTCTAATCTAAAAGGCTAATGCAGATTGTCCAAGACCTTCCTCCTCCTTTTCCTCTTGATCTTCCAATGGTGCTCATAAAGCCCCGAGAAGCATGTTCCACTGCTGAAGTTTACAAAGTAATCATACTGAAACTACTGATGATGGATATTTTTTAATATTGATAAAGCTTTTCAGGATTTAATGGCTTAAGCTTTTACTTTTTCAGCGTCTTCGTTTAGATCAGACGAGCAATATTAATCCCTCGACATTACTTGAGAATGTGTCCAGCGATGGTGTATCTCAAAGCATTTGCGTAAACGATTTGGGTATGATTCATTTGCATATGTTGCACCTCTCTTCCTTTCCTAAAAAGATTGTTACATCTTTAGATTTCAAGATTCAGTCTGGTACATGGACGAGGACTTACACTTATATGCGTTTTTCAGAACCGCCAGCATTTTCAGTTCTTCCATCTCTAAGACGCTTGAAGCAACGGATAATAGCGTCTGGGCGCGGTGAATATGATGCCGTATTTATGTCTGGGAGGTATGCCTTTTCTATAGCTATTTCCACATTATCGATTAATTTCACAAAAATACTGTGCATTGCATAGTTAGCTCATCTAGTGGCAACAATGTGCTACTATTGTATATTTGTCTTCCCAAATGCATCCTAACAAGCTAGTACAAGATCATATTTAGTGAGCTGAGTAATATTTACTTGAACAAGAGATTATAAAATGAAGCTGAGTAGTTCTGCTAATTCTTTGCTATGAAGTGCTAATTTTTGTGGGATGAATGCATAACAGTGGAAGCACTATTGTCGGTATTGGATCACCAGATCCACCGCAATTCATATATGATGATGAAGAATACAAGAACGTATTCTTGTCCGGTATGTTCTTTTCTTGTAATTTACAAGTAATGGTTTCTACTCTTCCCAATTGTGTACATGTAAAGAACTAATTCCAAGTAAACATGTTGCAGAAGCAAATTTTATGACTCGTGAGGCTAACGAATGGTACAAAGAACCTGCTTCTGCAAATGCTACTACCTCATCCGCTGAATCTCGCATGGATTTCCAAGGAGATGTTTCAAAGATGTAATAAAAGGATTGATTTGAAGGTTTACTTTTTGTTTCAAAGAGTGGTCAACTAGAGGAGAAGATGCTTTAAATATAAGTTAAAAATAAGGAAAATAAGACATATTCACGAATAATAACCAAAGGGAGAAGCAACCACACATAATTCATGAAACCATTTTCTGTCTTTTTTTTTCTTTTTCTTGTTTTATTACTTTCATGTCCATATGTAAGCCCCTCTGCTCTTACAGAGAAGGAGGCACATATTTTCTAGACAAGCCAAATATATCTTTTCCTTCAAATGGTGAAGTCCAGTCTTGAGAGGTAGCCGCTTGTTGTGTTTCCACGACAACACCAACACCCGCATTCTCCATAGATACACCGTTGCTGCTGTTGACTCTACCTCCCATGGAACCATTTAGACTATACCGGTTCATGTTCGCATCATAAGTGTGGCTGTTGCTTTTTAACCCGGACCAGTTTCCATTGACTCTACTGTTTTGGGATAAACCTTGATCTAGACTCCAGTCTATGCTTGTGTAGTCTACTGAACCGCCGCCAGAGATCCAATCTACTGGTGAGGATGCACCTGATGTTCCCGCTGAACCAACCGCAGAGAACAATCCCAACGACGATGCAGCAGATATAGATGGCGATGATGCAGTGTTTCTAGTCCATAACCCGCCATTCCCTCTGGCCATGCTACCGTGTGGATCCACTTGGTTGGTGTTACTGAATCGCTTCTGGTTTTGATATTGAAGTTGCTGGTAGATCTGATTTGGATTCAGATTGTTTGGACTAGGGCTTCGCGCACTAGGGATATTATGTGTTTGTATGAACCCATTTGACTTCACTATCTCTATGCTGGATGCAGGATGCCAACTGGTAGGGGGTGCGCTCATGCTTGAGGTTGGAATGGGATTTGTGCTTACAACTTGTGGCCGCTGCCTCATTGTCATGACTGATTCTCTATTTGCTACCTGCTGCTGCTGGAGGTTCTTAAATTCATTTCCACTAGCTAAATAGCGAGCTTCAACCCTCGAAGCAGGCTGAGGTGACGGGGATGGCGATGATGGGAAAGAGTAAGAAGCAGAAGGAACCTGTCCTGTATTTGGTGGCCACCTTTTATCAGCCAGAGCAGCAGATTGCTGAGGTTTTGGCCACTCTAACTTCAGTTCAGGTCGTTTCATAGGCTGAGCCATCATTTTGTTCACTAACTCTGTTGTGGAGGGTGATCTTGTATAGTTAAAGCTCTTGTCATCTCTTGGTGGCTGCAAACCAGGTGATGGAACAGTTTGAGTTTCTAGCCTTTCTGCATCGGAATTCTGATAACCTATTCCTACTGTATGTTTACTACCATTACTGGGTGTAAGAGTTTCTTCTTGTTTCACTGGCAGAGAAAACTCATCATATTTGGTGCCTTTCAAAACTTGTACTGCTCTGTCCAAATCACCCTCTGCTTGAACAACTGCACGCTCTATTTCCTGCCTTGTACACTTAAGTTGTATCTCCATTTGCGTAATCCTAGCTAGTTCTTCTGTAATGTCTATTTTCAAATTCGCGGGAGTCTTAATGCTTTGCTTCTGAATTTCTTCCTCGCCCCTGTCAAAATACCAATGAACAGATTCCTCAACTTTGCCATCATTCATCATCAAAGCCGTAGTTGCATGCTCTTGAGATAGTCCCATAGCCACAAGCTGCTGTGTAAGGGCTTCGAGTTTCCTGGACATGAGATATGTGGTACACTTGTCATACAACTCGAGAGCCCTCCTCTCCTTCTGGCGTTGATGTTTTCTCTCATTCTTTTGTCGAACTTTTTCACGCTTGTCATTGTCTGCACCTGGTATCACCACCTCCTGCTTGAGATTGAGGGGAAGATTGGTTGTCTTGTCCTTGTGATCTTCCGACTCGCCTGAGCAGCTACCGTTGTTTGAAACAGAATCAGACTCAATCCCATTCACATTCACATTCACATCAGTCTCGTCTATACTGCGGAAACGACCATACTGTAGTGGTGGTGGTGGGTCAGAAGAAGCAACGGAGACAGAATCAAGAACCTGAAATGTTCCTAGAAGAGGATTATAAGCTGCCATACTAGTATTCCCATTAAGTGAAGGCTTTGGTGATGCCTTGTGAGCTTCTTTCCCAGTTTTTTTATCCTTTGACTTAGACTTAGTTGCTGGAGACATCTCTGCAAAGAACATCAATACACCTAAACAACATATCAAAGAGATGAGCAAAAATGAGATACTTTGTTCTTTTTAAGACTACAACAACACAGCCCTATGTATCATTCTCCTACAAAGCTACATGGAACCCAGAAACATACAAGACAAAACTTGAAAGGGTAATAAGACCAGTAAAATAGTGAAATGATACATTTTTCTTTTCCAAAGAGGAGGAAATGAGCAAAGCATGCGAAAAGGTTTCAAATTTGGTAAAAGCGAGGAAACAAGGAATCTGATTTGGGCGAAAGAAGCTTTCTGATTTCTCTCTTTTTAAGTTTTTTTTGGCAGCAAAACAAAATTGACCCAGAAGAAGAAGGATTTGGGCGAAATTTCTCGAAATCCAGAAAGACGATAATACGAATACAACAAAAACGAGGAATCGAAAGAGAGAAGAAGAAGCTGAACCTGTTGATTTGATATTTGGAGATCGATGTTAAGTTTTTATTTGTTCGTCGTCGTCGGAAGGGCGAAACTGAATCGAAAGAGATGATTTTTTTTTTTTTAGGGTTTTGTTTTTGTTTGGGAGAGAAATTGGAAAAATGTTTTTGTTTTTGTCAATTCAATAAAGAGAGAGAGAGAGAGAGAGATTGATATGTCAGTCAGCCAATGGATATGTCACACACTTACTTGTTTCGTTTTTTCTTTTCTTCAACTCTTCTCTTTTATTTAATTAAGCTAACTAAAAGAGTGATAGCGGAGAAGAGGAGAGAGAGATTGATATGTCAGTCAGCCAATGGATATGTCACACTTACTTGTTTCGTTTTTCTTTTCTTCTTCAACTCTTCTTTTATTTAATTAAGCTAACTAAAAGAAAAAATGTGATTTAGTTTAGCTTAATTAATCAAATGACTCATTTGTTTTTAGGAAGTGGATGCTAACTAAATCACATTTATTATTATTTATAGGGTATCTTCATGTGATATAGTTAGTTTTTAGGCTTTTGTTTTAGGAAGTGGATGCTAACTTCACATTGTTTTCATTGTTTTTGGCTTTTTAGCTAGTTTAGTAGTTTAGTACAATGAAGGATATGAGGTCAGAGGACCAGAGGTATAGTACTATAGTGTATGGTGTTTTTAGGTGTGGCTTAAAAAATGTGGTTTAACAAGTCAATGCAAAACTTTCTAGAGAGAAGGTGGCTTAGATCATGATGCTTAGAAAATGTGGTTTAACTTTAAATATCATCAGGTCTTTAGAGCGTCATGATTTGTCACATAATACTAAGCAGATGTGTTTCATTTTTAATGAAATGTTTGCATTCTTAATGATTTGCATGCTTAAAAAACATATGTTTTTAACCTAAACATGATTATGTATTTTATACAATCTAAACGCTTAACTTAAGTTTAAAGTTTTTAGAAGGAGATAAAGTTTATATAGCTCATGATTGAATACTCTATTTAAAATGTCATCTTAAGTTATTAGAAGGAGATAATTTATATAGCTCTTGAAACTCTATTTACATGATGAGTGACCTTACAAATCACTCAAAGTTACACATGTTGGGATCTTTTTCTACCTTTTAACTCACTTAAAAGTTACCATATATTTAAAACTGATTACTGTTCTATATATAACTCAATACACATTAATGAAAAAAATAACAAGGAACTAAAAACACAACACAACACAACACAAGACTTTTATTGATCCATACATGTAATGGCAGAGGAAGAATAGGCGCAGTCCCCTGCCTTGTTGGGTATAAAAGCCCCCCAATATACAAATTAACAATAGTTGGTATCTGCTGTATATGTGTGTATATATATATAATATGTGGGAGTTGGAGAGTTTTGGTAATCATCAATCATCTTCTCTGGAAATTGAAGGCTTTAATGGCGAAAGCAAAGACAAGGGAAAAGAAGACGCAAAAGGCTACCACCATTATAGCAGATACTCCTAAGAAGTCATGTTTGTATCCCATTACATCCTCAAGCAGTTGTTTCACCATCACCTGATGGATACCATCTGAGAGTTTCACCCTTCTTTCATCATCTCCATACTGAGACACCAATAGTCCATACAATGTCCATGCCACCGGGTTTGCCCAGTAGTACCATCTCCACCACAGCGGAATCCTCTGTGGTCCGAAACATGAGATACAAAACCATAGAGAACAAAAGATAAATAAGATGAAATATAGTAATGTACCTTGTATGGTATCATGAAGCCACTGAATAGGTTCCAGAGCATGTAGAAAGGTGCTGCTATGATTGAGGCAACGTTGTGGTTTGGGGTGATTGCTGTTGTCATCATCCCGTAGAAGGTGAAGTACATTATCGAAAAGTACATGAAGAATAAGTACCACAAGAACTTCACCGCTGACCATTCAAACGCGGCCATGGCATAGAATATACTGCTGTATATTGTGGATTGTGCTAGCACGTATGGAAACTCTATAAACACCTGCAAACTCTTGCAAAAAGTTTATCATGCTCAAGTTTTTTTAAAACTCAACAGGGATGAGATTAAGAGAAGATAAAACGTATGTGTGACTGACCTGTGCAAATGCAAAGGGAAGTGCTGAGTACATTCCTGCTGCTCTCTCGCGATAAGAAACAAATCTTTCTATGGAAACAACAGGCTGTGCAGCGGTTGCATTGGTGATTCCAATGAAGAGAACCGCAGCATACATCGATCCCATTGCATTAAATAACTGTTGCTGAGTGTCCCTATATATACATGAAGAAATGTATCATTGGTTAGGCGGTGAAAATTTGCCACTTTACATAACTGGAAGTTGCATGTTAATTTATTTTTACCTTTTTGAGCCAAATTTCCAACATATGGTTCCAAGCATCAAAGAGATAATCACAGTGTAGAAGAACCGAACTGCAGTGTATTGTGGGTTTCGCCAGTATGATAGGTTTTGTTTCCACAGACAAGCAACAAACTGACTATAGAGTGACTGGGAGTATCTGGTCGGAAACTCGACTTCTTTTGCAGCATTACTTGGCTTGCTGAGGACTTCGATCAGCTCCTTGTTGTGTCTGCAGTAGAAAAGGAGTCAGGGAATATGGTAAACAGAACTTATGGAAAAGCTAATTCACATGCATGGGGATAGTCACATACTGACACAGATTTGAATTCCTGTAAATTTCAGCAAAATCAACTCCAAGACGGTGTTCCTCGGTCGAAGAGGTGACGTCAAGCATCCATGCTGCTGGGTTATGGCCAGGTTTGATCTTTTGCACTCCTTCAATTGACTAAGGAAGCAAAGAGTTATTGTAAAGAGACTTTAACTTTACATGTATTTCTAGTTTAAAATTCATGGATCAAGAATAAAGGCTACCTCAAAATACTTGACAAGTTCACATGATTTCTGACCAAGTGGACCGGCATATATGAGCTCTCCACCACGTTTCATGAACAAAAGCTGCAGAGAAAAAAAAAAAGAGAAATTAACAATTCTACAGACTGTTATATTTTATTATCCAACTCCATTGTTTGAAGAACCAACCTCGTCAAATGACTCAAAAATATCAATGCTAGGCTGATGAATGGTGCAGACGATGGTTCGCCCTGTATTAACAATATTTCTTACAGTCCTCATGACAATGGCAGCAGCTCTTGCATCCAATCCTGAAGTTGGCTCATCCATGAATACTATAGAAGGGTTTGCAACTAGCTCAACAGCAATTGTTAGCCTTTTCCTCTGTTCAGTTGATAAGCCATCAACTCCAGGAAGACCGACCAATGCCCCGCTCAAAGAGGTCAGCTCCACTAGCTCCATCACCTCGTGAACAAACGCCTCCATGAATTTGAAGTTTAGAGATGTTAGCATAATCCAAGATATGGGAATTGACTGAATGATGATGGAGATATGTTTTACCCTTTGTGTTTCTGAGTCAATGTCAGCTGGTAAACGAAGGCAAGCCGAGAAAAGTAGAGATTCAACAACAGTTAGGCATGGAGAATGCACATCGTTCTGCTCACAGTAACCTGAAATTCTTGCAAACGTTTCCTGCCTTTTGGGAAAACCAGATATGTACACATCGCCTTCTATAGTTCCTCCGGTTTTTCTTCCAGCTAAAACATCCATGAGCGTTGTTTTACCCGCACCACTTACTCCCACCAATGCTGTAAGAACACCTGGTCTAAAAGCTCCAGTAATATTCACAAGTAGCTGCAACCTGTCTTCTAGTATCCCTTGTTCTTTTAGTCCCTGAAATTTTTTGTTGCATGAGCTAAGACTGCTAGACATATAAAATGCTTTACCTAAACACTGTAGAAACCTATTACATACCAAGGGAACATCCACATAGTAGTTGATATTGCTGAAAGACAAAGATAGTGGTTGAAACGGGAGAACCATGCCTCGATTCTTGAAATATTTTCCTGGGCAAGTATAAGCATTAGCTTTCTTTTCAGTTTCAGTAAACATATTAGAAAGGAAAGATTTTTGTTCCCTCACCATGTATTGAGCCTGAATGCTGCAAGTACTCTCTTAGTTCCACAACAAACTCATCATCACCTTTCCTTTTCTTTTCTCTCTCATCCAACTCTTCTCTGGATACAACAGCTTGAAACTTGCCCCAAGCTATGAATAGTTTACACGGATATGGACAGAATTAGCACAATGGTTTATAAAAGCAGATAGTTGATGCCTTAGGTATAACAGAAAATGAAAAGCTTACGGTTGAGATGTGCTAGGAACAGCGTAAATAGTATATTGAATAGAACTGTGTATCCAAGCAAGGCACCGATACCGATCCAATACCAGTAGCTCCCAGAGAACAAACTTCTTTCTTTCAACAATGCCAAACCAAGAGAGTCGCTGGTATGATTCCCAGCACTCTACATAAACAGGAAAAAACAACCATTAGTATATTCCACATTCTATGTGTGTTTCAGACCATATGCAACCAAATATATTTACACCTTTGAGCATGGAAAATAGAAACACCAAAAAGTATAAACTAAAGAAGCACTTTATATAGATATGTTGGTAATATTGTCACCTTTTGCCAATTATGGCCAAGAAACTCATTCACGGAAGCTGCGTTTTGAGCATACATCAAAGGAGAAACCCAGTAACCCCAAATCCACCAGCTCGGTATGCTATCTGGGAAATTAAACAAGAGAATGAATGAATATTCATGTGGTAAAAAAGGATAGTGTTTAAGGGCTCCAAGAGAGAAAGTATGAAGAAAAGACCTCTGGATATTATAAACCCTCCAAGCGTCATGACCACCAGCATTGCAAAGGACCCAAACGTATTGGCAACTATCATATGTCGGCCTAAAGAACCCATAACGCGGAAAAGACCCAAGGACATCTGATGCAGAGAGAAATACAGCAAGAACTGCTGAAGAAACCTGAAAATTAGACAAGTTCACTGTTACTTATGTTAAGCTATCAAACCCCCTTGCCCAATTTTTCAACTTTTTACCTGGAAAAAAGAGGATCATATCCAATTGTATAATATGTTACTGCCACCCATGTTGCTGATTCTATTATTGAAGTAGGGATACTCAAAAGCCAGGAAGGTAATGTATAAGCCCAGCTTGGGTAAAAATGCAAGTCTCTGTGCTTATAAAGAACAGGAAGCTTGGCTACTAGCATTGGAACCTCGGTGAATCCGTTAAAGAGAATGATAACCATGGAAAAGTAAAGCGACCCAAGATATATGTTGCCATCATCAATAGTCTTGTGGTGCATTGTTGTCCGGCAAAAGACAGTCATTGTGATCAAGGCAACTATAAGAAGCTGCAAATAGCGCGTAGTATGTAAATAAGGGACTTACTATTCAAACATTAAAAAAAAAAAAGGGACTGAAGTAAAATAATTGGGGAGGCAAACCTGAACAAACTTGAACACATAAATAAATGCATTCTGCTTCATCAGTTGCTTCTGCCAGGAAAAGTTGATCTTGAGAAGTTCACCCTTCTTAACACCGTATTGAGATGTCGACAAAGCGGCTGAATGATTGAACCGTTTATCAAATGGAACCTCAAGTTTCTTTGCCAACTTCTTGCCAGTTGAATATGAACGAAAAGCTTCAGCAAACTTGCCAGGAGGTACGTAGCGATAAGGCCGGAAAGGGACTGACCAGTACTGCTGCTGGTCTTTCTTTGAAGTGACCTATATTAACAAAAAACTCTGTTTAAGAAACTGGAAAACAACAGCTTAAATCATCTCTACTTCAAATTCTCTATATCTTTCTTACCTCTTGCAAGAAATCTGCCACATTTTTTCTCTCAGGGCAACTAAAACCCAACGATGAAAAGAAATCAAGAACCTCGTCACGAGGGCCCTGGTATATAATCTGTCCTTCAGACATAAGGATAACATCATCAAACAACTCGTAAGTCTCAGGAGACGGTTGGAGTAAAGAAATGACAGTGGTTCCTTCGAGTGCGTGAGTAGAATGCCTCATGTACATGATAATCTGATGAGTCGTTGAACTATCTAAACCATTGGATATTTCATCCATGAAAAGGACTCTTGCTGGACCTACTAATAGTTCCCCTGTGAATTTTATCCCACTCAATTGGTCAGTGTATCTACTTATTGAATCTTCAAATATGAAAAAAAAAAGTTAAAAGAATGAGAAAAGCAAACCTGTTGTGAGCCGTTTCTTCTGACCTCCTGAAATTCCTTTAATCATCTCATCTCCGACCAATGTGTCCGCGCATGTGTCCAACCCTAGAATCTTTGTTGGATGTATGAGAATGTCAGAAAGAGTTTGAAGAAATAGGACAATAACCTGGTAGACTTTTCCTATAGTTTCTTACAAGTAAGCCTTACAACATACGTAAATACTCCTCATTACTTTTATTGACAATATAAAAAGTCAAAAAGATACCTTCATAACATACTCCACAACGAGGCTTGTCTCCTGTCCTCCTAGAGCTAAAGACTGGAGGGTTCGAAAAAGCGTTATAAATCAAGGGAATAAGTAAATCAAGAGAAGGAATGGACTAAGCCTTTTGAGTAAAACACCACAAGTGAAGTACCTTCATAAATATATCAAGATCTTCATCAGGTACAATTCCTGCAAGCTTTTCCCTTCTTGCTAACTCCAAAAGCATATCTGTGTGTTTCAGAGTGATTTAAGTCGAAAACAAAGACATAAACAATGCACCAACAGTACTACTGCTTCTTAGAAGCTTACCATATTTGAATCCAACACCTTGACAACGACCAGCAAACTCGAGAGTCTGCCTCACTGTCATCTCCGCCACATGCCAATCCTGTTGACTCACATAAGCAGACGTCCTAGGCGCGATTATCTCTTTGAGATCGTAGCCATTGTATGTTATTTTCCCAGATGTCTTCATAAGTAGCCAAAAACACATACAAAAAAAAAAAATCAAACCCAAAAACCATATACAGTAGTACAAAACATAACCCATCTTTTGTAATGGTTTCAAACTGAGTTTACCTGAAGATTAGTTCCAAGTCGACCAGCTAAAGCTAAGAGTAATGTTGTCTTCCCAGAACTTGGAGGACCTAGTAGAAGTGTCAATCTAAAAAAGAAACAAAACATAAAAAGGAATTTAATTATAAACATAATGAAAAATGCAGTAGTGATTTATATAATAATAATAATAATAATACCTGGAAGGTCTAATGATGCCACTAATACCATCTAAAATCGTTAATTTGCTTCTTTTCCCACCAATCACATGTATGTTCCTTAACAAACCCTGTGTAACATAATTATTCTTAATAAAAAATTACCAAAATTGCTCACAACAACAAACAACTATAATTAATTAAAGAAGAATAATTGTTAGTATTAGTACCTCAGCCATGTTAATGATGAAATTGGGAATAGTTGGTAACGCTCTGCTTCCAACATGAACGAATGATTCCACCATCAGATTCTGAAATCGAACTTCAATCTTTGGAAATTTCAAATCCACTCTGCACCACCCAAAAAGAAAACATAATTCACTCAGCAAAAGAAAAAAAAAAAAAAATGCATATCTACAAATTTGGAAAATTGAAAGTTTTTATTATTTACGCGTCGAATCGTTTCCTAACGCGAGCGAAGAACTGTTCAGGATCGTTTTCGACGGAATTGACGAGGCGATCGAGGAGTAGACGTTGTTCGCTAGCTTCGAGGTTACCAATTTGGATCTCTTTAGACTCACCAATCATATCCGTAAAGATACCTCGGCGGATACGTGAGTAAGTAGGGAGACGCTGTAACGCTGCCCAACGGAGCTCTTCTTCGTCTTCTATTTCGTCTCTAAACGACGTCGAACGCGAGAACGCGTTCTCCGCCGAGTTCCACATTCTCGGCGGCGCAATACAAAAAAGAGAGAGAGAGAAGGAGATTTTTAGTGTGAGTGTAGATTTGGTTTGGTTTGGTTTCTTTTTTTCTCTCTATCTCTTCTTCTTCTTCTTCTTCACATTAATCTCTCACCACTAGACAACAACTGGTAGGTGATGCCACCATTAATGCGGAAACTTTTTTTTTTTCTTTCTTTTGTGTTTTTTTTTTTGTTTTGCGGGTTCTCTCTCTCTCTCATGTGTACGTTAAAGTGAAATAACAGTTGAGGAAGGAGTGAGGCTCATTAATGCTTAGCGGGAAAAGAAAAAAAAAAAACACAAATTGTTTTATATTTTCGGTGTGTGACATGTGTGGATATAATCATATAAACGTAAAATAATGTAACCGTAGTATATACTATCTCTTTCCTGTAGGCCACGAATTAAATTACATGAAACCAACAAAAACCAAACCGAACCGGTAATAAATATATGAAGATAGATAGTAGTTATGGCCGTTCAGATCACATTTTTCGGATTTCGAATTTTTCGGATTTATAATTCTAAAATCCGTTTAGATATTTTCAAATTTTGAATTCGGATCAGATTTTCTTTTTCCGATAATATGTCCAAGCCTAATAAATAGTCATAAAACTTAAATCTATATGGTTTTCTTTTTTGAAAATGTGTGGAAAATCGAAATGTAGTATCTAAGATACTTAAAATATATATATCTAAACTTATTAATTATTTTTATATCTAAAATAATTATTGGACTCAAATATCTAAGATATTAAAATATCGTAATATCCTTAGTCATATTTGTTAAAATATTTTTAAATATATGAAGAGTTTTTAAAACATTTTCTATACAAAATTTGATAGATTAAAAGATATCGGTTCAACGGATTTGTAAATTATATCATTAGAATTAGTCTAAACCAACTTTTTTGTTTTCTTTGTATAGATTCTAAATCTTTTAACCAAAAGTATTGGAAAAACTGATTTTGATTGATTAATTTCCAAGAAAGAAAAAAAAAAAGAGAGAGAAAGAAAATAAAATAGTCTCTCTCAAACTCTCACAACTAATAAATACCTACAATTTACACTTGTTTGTATTATTATCTTTTGACATGTGCAAAGGGGGACATGTATAAATGGACCGTTGGATTAGGAGGGATACTACTATACTAGTCTATTTATACAATGTACCTATTTTATTTATTTTTTGATTCTAGCAACATTCTACTTTCCTCTCACCGGATTTTTCCACCTATTGATTTTTTTTTATTATTAATTATAGCAATGTTTTTTTCGAAGATTTCAAACATTTATTTATTAGTGTGTGACTTGTAACCAGAAATGTCAAAATGAGCTGGAAACTTATGACTTTTAATTTGGTCTATTCTGGTTCTATCATTTTCGTGTTAGAAATCGAATTTTCAATTCATGTATTTAAGACATGTACAAAGTCAATCCTAACATGTTTAGTTGTTATTGGTTAGAATAAAGTGTGCATAATATTGGTGTGATTTACAAAAGATTTTTTTTTTTTATAAAGGTTTCAAAA
This sequence comes from Camelina laxa, assembly GCA_024034495.1. Taxonomy (NCBI): domain Eukaryota; kingdom Viridiplantae; phylum Streptophyta; class Magnoliopsida; order Brassicales; family Brassicaceae; genus Camelina; species Camelina laxa. The sequence continues at coordinate 3,190,360 of CM043883.1, forward strand.
GAATGGTAAAAAGATGAATGTAAAAAAGACAGTACTATATATATAAATTGATTGGTTCTTTTAATATTATATAAATAACTTTTTTTTCTAACAAACTTTCCAACACACAAAAAAATGAAACACAAATATTTATGGACTAACTGTTTCGATGACCAAAGCTCCCACGACGTTTATTCATGTTAGGAGTTATTGTGTGACTCATAAATTCCTCGAGTATCTAATGGGACAAAAAAAAAAAAATGTTTGATTGAGGGTTAGTTTTTTGTGGAAGATGTGACATGTGACCATCTTTTTTTCTCTACAAAGTAGGAATAGAAATGTCGTCAAGGTGTTTTAAGATGTCGAAGTTGAGGAATGGGTTTTGATATTTTGAATATTGCGCCAATCATTTCAATACGTACAACTTGTTTCATATATATATCTAACAAGATTCATATGTAGGCTTAACATTGTGTTATGCCATGAAACTTGTACTGCTAGAAGTGTCGAATTGAAAGCAACCATGTTAAAAAAAAAAAAAGACGAAGAAAGGAAAAGACAAGACAAGGAGAACCAAAGAAAGAGTTTAGCGAGTGAGTGAAGAAGATATAGTAAAGTTGGTTAACGCAAATTGACTAGTTTACCATGCAATACATAGTTGGAAGGTTTCTGATATACAACGTAAGCTTAATGTTCAATATGAAGAGGTGATGCTAAGGGGAAGGGGTGTATAATACGCATTTTGGTTTGGTTTGGATTTAGATATTTTTATTTTTAGGAAATTTTGGTATATATATATATCTAATTAAAAACTATACAATGAATGATGATTCTATTATTTATAATCTAACAAAGCACCATGATCATTAGCCAGTTCATAAAAATGGGAAAATCCTAATCCAATATTTGTATACGCCAGGTTGACCAAAGTCATAAAACACCAAATTCAAGATAGGCCGGGCAAGTATCTCACATGGAATTTTAAGCCAGTCTCAGTCCTATAACGAGTAATTGGTCTGAAGTAATTTTTCAATCTTACATATGTAGATGGCAAGTTGGCAACCAAAAAGACTTAAAAAATTGCCTGTCAATATTAGGGGGAAGCATTAGTTTAGGATTTAGAAAGAATTTTAATGACTTTATGTTTTTTAAAATTTTAGCTGATTTTTAAAATCATAAAAAATTAGAAAGTAAAAATGAAGGATTTTATAAGAGATTGTTTAGGAAGTTATTTTAAATCTTGTTGATTTGTTTTTTCTAATCTTGTAAAATCTTTCTATTTGATGAAAGAGTTTTCATGACTTTTGTTATGAAGGAAATAATAGAAAATCCTAAACCAATAACACAAAATTTGAATTCATTAACAATCCAAGATTCTTTTGTTTTACTTGAATAACATAAAACTTTTAATGACTTTATAAAACTCTTAATCCAATAACACTATATTTATCAAGATTTTAAATAATTTTTTACAAATCCACAACCAATAACACCAAATTTTTAAAGAGTTTTAAAAAGTCTTGATTAAATAACAACATATTTTACATAACTTTTAAAGTCATTAAAATTCTTTCTAAATCCTAAACCAATACCCCCTCTAATTAATCAACCGGTTAACCAATCCCTAAAATCTTGGTTTGGTTTAATTTGAAAAAACCTGTCCGGTTTTTAATTCCATGCCTAGTGAAAAATCTATTGTTATAAGAGTTATGTAATGAAAAACTATATATTAAAAGATTTTTAATTCTAGATTTTAAAACATATAATGGAAGTGACGACAAAAAGAAAAAAAAAAAAACCAAATGAAAAGAGTTGAAAATTCTAAGAATCGACCCAAAAATGTTGAGATATTTTTCAGATAGGATTGTGGAAGAAAGGGGGAAGGGAGAATGTGTGGCTCTCGTCTCCCACATCACTCCCACAAAACCCTTATTTACCTCCTCCTTATTTGGAGATGTCTCTATTTCATCTTTTCTGATTCACCCCCAACATCCTAAAACCCTCTCTCGATCACAAACATGGCCTCCATTTCTAGGATTTTGCCAACAGACGGCAGATTAAGTCAATGCAGAATCAACACTTCTTTGGTTCCTGCTACGAGGAGCAGAGCTCAAACTCTTTTGGGTATATCCTTTTAACTTCTCTTGATTCAGATTTCTAGAGTCTCTTTTTGCTGATTTATTATTTTTGTTCAGATTCTCCCACGTTGGTTTCTGTTCGTAGCTCTGGGATTAGTTTGAGAATTCAGAATAGTAAACCATTACGTCCTGTCTCTGCTCTTGAAGCAACAACAACCTCCTCCAGGTATTTGTGGAATTGATTAAAACTTTGATGTGGATTGAATTGAAATGATCTTGTTATTTCTGGGTGTTCATTAAAGTTTGTTAATTTACAGGAGTAGTAGTGTTGTGTGTAAGGCTGCTGCAGGTGTGTCAGGTGATGTACCTGAGAGTACTCCTAAGGAACTTAGTCAGTATGAGAAGACTATTGAGCTTTTGACAACCCTTTTTCCACTTTGGGTACTTCTTTTATACCTTTTTCTTTGATGAAAGTTTGAAACTTTTATATGTATTTGATAGCTGAAATGGTGCAATGTGGTTTTTGTTGTGCAGGTTATTTTGGGAACACTTGTTGGCATCTTCAAGCCGTCTTTAGTATGTCTTTTTTATGCTTCTTTGTTGTTGTTTAATCTATGAGATCTGTGTTCTTTTGGGGCTAATGGAGTAAGTTTTGTTGTAGGTTACATGGTTGGAAACAGATCTCTTTACTCTAGGTCTTGGATTTCTTATGCTCTCCATGGGATTAACTCTTACGTTTGAAGATTTCAGAAGATGTTTACGTAACCCATGGACGGTGAGAGACTATGAACACAATGGTGTGTTTTTATTCACTCTGTTAGATACATTGCCTGTTTAACGTTGAGAGTCCTTATTCTGCAGGTGGGTGTTGGTTTTCTTGCTCAATACTTGATCAAGCCAGTTCTAGGTTTTCTCATCGCAATGGTATGTTCCCACTAGTGTCTATCCCATTAAGTTCTATTTTCTTTTCTGAAAAGGATTTTTATGCAAGCAATATTATTGATCACTCTGTTCTTTTGTTATTGGTTCAATTCGTTCTAACTTCTAGAGTCTGTATACGCTTTAACCAAGTTAAATGTCAAGTTATTGATAGATTATTGATTAGACTTAGATTTGAATGTTGTTGCGTTTTCAAATATCACTTTCTTCTTAGGTTGAATCAACATTTCCTTTCTACAGTAACATTTCCTGGCATACTCACTCACTTCTTGAGGGCTTCCTGTTTTAGAGAGGATTGCTATGAACGTGTGCTATGTGCATCTGTGAACACTACTATTTGGTTGATGATGATTGTTAATGTAGACAACTAATACAAACTTTTTTCTGTGTTTTTATTTTAGACTCTTAAGCTTTCAGCACCTCTTGCAACTGGTCTTATCCTAGTCTCATGCTGCCCTGGAGGACAGGCGTCAAACGTTGCTACTTACATTTCCAAGGGGAATGTTGCGCTCTCTGTACTCATGACAACGTATACTTCTATTTTTCACTTCTTTTCCTTTTTATTCATTATAAATGTGGTTGGAGGCCTCATATTTTTAACATAATCTTCTCTCAAATTTATTAGGTGTTCAACCATAGGGGCTATTATAATGACTCCTCTTCTCACTAAGCTTCTTGCTGGCCAGCTTGTTCCCGTTGATGCTGCTGTGAGTTTTCTTTATAAATAAAGTAACTGTAGTTAATAAGATAACATTTCATTAAGCCAAAAAATGAATTAACATGGTTCAGTAAAAGTTGTTGAATGATTTAGAATAAAAAGAAAAGAAACAGAAAAAGATAGTTGCAGCCTGCTAAAACGAAAGCTTATTGATTCATGTTTCTATATCAGGGACTTGCTATTAGTACTTTTCAAGTAGTGTTGGTGCCTACTATCGTTGGAGGTAAGTATGGTGCCAATTTTTCTAGATAATGAATTTGGCCTGTATATCCTTAGGGCCTAATGTCTTTTTCTGCATTGTGCAACAGTTCTGGCCAACGAGTTCTTTCCTAAATTTACATCGAAGATCATAACAGTGACGCCTCTAATTGGAGTCATTCTGACCACCCTTCTCTGTGCGAGCCCTGTAAGTAATTCATCAAACCAGAGTACAGAGATATGTCTTCAGTTGAGTTTTGAGTCTGAAATTGGTATTGATTATGATATTTTTCTCTTCTGAAAAGATTGGACAAGTTTCAGAGGTTTTGAAAACCCAAGGAGCTCAACTTATACTCCCGGTGGCAGTTCTTCATGCTGCAGCCTTTGCTATTGGCTACTGGATTTCTAAGTTTTCTTTCGGCGAGTCCACTTCGCGCACCATTTCTATAGAATGTGGAATGCAAGTATGTTACTTTCTCCCCTACCATATAAATATTGCCGTCTGCTACCTAAGCTTTGTTAGGGATTCCTTTTAAGAAATTTTCATTTTTGCAAACTGCAGAGTTCAGCGCTCGGGTTCTTGCTTGCACAAAAGCATTTCACAAACCCTCTAGTTGCTGTTCCTTCTGCAGTCAGTGTTGTCTGTATGGCGGTAAGTTTCCATAGCCATTTCACAAAAGTTCACATGTAGAATTTTACAAAGTGTAATTATGTTCAATGGCATTCTGCAGCTTGGCGGGAGCGGTCTGGCCGTGTTCTGGAGAAACCAACCAATTCCGGCAGATGACAAGGATGACTTCAAGGAATGAGTGAATGACATAGGAAAGGCGGTTTGCATCTTCAAACGATGTGATTGTTGTAATGTTTACTAATTTGTGTTGAAAAAATTTTCATTTTTTTGTAAGAGACATAGAAACAAGGGCGTGCACGAGAACTTGTGGTCAAATTTCTTTTGTTTCTCTATTATTGGACACAAATCTGTTTTTTTGGCACACCTTTTCCAAATTTTACCGTGGGCGAATCGATGTTTCAGATCGAGATTAGCGTTGCTCCCAGAAGCCAGAAGGGTTTATACTCTCACAATGCTCTCTCTCATCTCCAGCCGTGACTTACTCTTCGTACCTAACATATTTTTGTGCTATGTTCCTTACAAAGTCTTCCATTTCTATTCTTTAGCGTATATATTGGACATTAACACAAAAGCCCCATTATGATCACGTTCTAGCTCGACGATGCTCCAAATTCACCTAGTTAAAACTCTGTGGATTCTACAAGCTGACATCAGTGATCCCCATATGACTGTTAGGCACCACTAGCATTGATATTATAAGTTTATGACAACCTCAGTAGCTTTTTAAAATTACAATTCTAGAACTGCCTTTTTAAACAAAAATACTTAGGTTCACCTTTGTTCAGCTCTTTCTTTTCAACCAATCAGAATCTTCTATACATTATTTCATTTAAAAATAAATCAAAATTAAATTAAAAAGCAAAACAAATTAAGGAAACTAATTTTGTATATTTTTAATTAAGGAAGGTCAAATATTGGCTTGGTTTAGATTTTACAATTAAAACAAAATTATGTGTCGATTTGTGTTTACAAATAAGGTGATTAGAGTTTAGATTTTACAATCAAAACAAAATTATATGTCGGTTTAGATTTACAAATGAGGTGGTTAGGATTTAGATTTTACTACTAGAACGAACTTATATGTCGGTTTGAGTTTACAAATGAGATGGTTAGAATTTAGATTTTACAATTAGAACAGAATTATATGTCGGTTTAGGTTTACAAATGAGATATTTATGGTTTAGATTTTACAATTAGAACAAAATTATATATCGATTTGGGTTTACAAATGAGATGTTTAGGGTTTAAATTTTACATTTAGAATGAAATTATATATCGGTTTGAGTTTATGAAAAAGCTGTTTAAATTTTTAATTTGATAATAATGTATAAATATTTTATTTCCTTATTTTATAAAGAGTAGGATGAAAAGATTTACCCTGTCAATATCTAAAATTTAACGAGTTGTTTGTGTTTGTGATAATTGAAAAAGAGAGAACCTGATGACCTATGTCCGTACTTGCTTGCTATTTGGACGCCAGGTAATCTAGCAATTATTTAGTGATCTGCAAATCTTTTAATCATGAAATCAGATGGATACAATTTATTTAGTGATACATAAAGTTTCTTAATCATTTATAAATTAAATATTAGACTAATATTCGTACATCGATGTAATTTTTTCATATATAATTGCTATAACAATTTATTAAGTGATATACGTACTTTTGTTATTATTTTTGATGTATTATTTTTCTATTCTAAGAAAATAATTCATCCCAAACTTTTTTTTTGATTTTATTCATTTACAAACCTAAGAAAATTTCATTATTTTGAAAATAATTTTAAATTGGCAAAAAAGTAATGTTGTTTTGGTATCTCTTAATAATGGCATAGTGGATTTATATTGCAACATTATGATATATTATTTATTTTATAAATAAAAGTAAAGTTGCATGTTCGCATATATGTAATCATATTGATTAATGATCATCACTTGTATTCTTATTCGTGAAAGTTTTAATTTATTTATCAAATATTTAAAATTAGAAAATATATGTTAGAAAACTTCTTAGTCTAACTTAATTTTGTACTAAACTTGAAACTTTAACATGGTGTTAAATAGATCTGAAAAAAAAAAAAACATGGTGCTAAATAGATATAACTTCTACTTTTAAAATAGAAAATATAAAGAAAAATTGTTAGTAATACTCTTTTATAGATACCTTTTTCAAAAATATCTTTTTTTTTTTACCATTTTCATTTTTGTTTTTTTGCATAATTATAAATGTGTTAAATTGATTTCTAGAATTTTTTTAGGTTTGAGTTTTTTTTTTTATTTTACCTTAGAGTACAATTTTAAGGGGTATAGTTTAGTATTTAGAATTTAGTCATTTTATTTTTATATATTAAAAATATATTATTAAAAATGGATAACAAGAAAGGTATTTTTGCCCTATAAAAAAATTATTAGTTTACAATATTTATCTATTATTTATAAAAACATTTTCAAATTACATCCTTAATTATTTCTATCTAATTAACAAAAATAAATTAATTTTAAAAACAGTTTAATGTTTTAAAATCGATAATTTGAATCTAGCATGATTACTTAATAAAATTCATTCCAGAAATCATTTTGTTTACCTTTTGAAAAATGATTAGGGAAAAAAATGAAATTAGATCTAGGGTAACCACATCATTACTACTAACTCTTGTGTGGTATTCTGAAGCTTTGACTAATTAGATGAAGAATCTGTTCATTTTGAGTTTGAGAAATAAAGACTGGAAAAAATGAATTGAAAAGAAATATTTTCTCATGAGAAAAAAAGAAGACAAATCTTTTTCTGCCATATGATTTGGGAAATGGGTATACAAATTTTCTGATATTTTTGTTTCAATCATGCTATAGTATACGATTATCGATAAAACGTAAACTTAGTTTTTAAAACTTAATTTATGTTGGTTAAGAAGAAATATTAATATAACTGGAATAAGAAGAATAATTTGTCACGACTTAGGGGCATAAAAATCGGTTGAATATTTATATTTGCTCAACAAATAGTTTAAGAGGTATTTTTACATAAGATATAGACAAGGTATTTTCAAATAGCCCTTTATCAAAGGAAAATTGGGTTAAATTACAATCAATCTATGAAATGGTTCTCAAAAAAACCCTTTCAAAGTCTTAAGTTTTGATATCATTACATAATCATTTACTCACATCACTGAACGGAATAAGTGTCAGGAATTAGTTTTGTTCCTAAACTTAGTTCTTTGGTTAGAGAGGTTGAAAAGACATAAGATCTGTAATTAATTTACGTAATGTATATCGATCGGTATATACTATGTGGGATAAATTTTCTCTATCCAGCTTTGTTAGTTACGATTGAATCATGTGAAATGTAGTTTGTAGTTTAATTAAATCACAAAGATGCATAGTAACCCACACATATTTTTTTTATATGAAAAACTGGAGTTATCATATTCGTTTTGAAACATCGTATCCAAATTTGTTGATGCAATTTAAAATTATTTTTTTTCTTAGAAAAATACTTTCAAATAAATAAAGTTTATCTATGGGATGTTAATATGTAATTAAAAGAAATATTTTAAAACTACAAGTGTAATTTCTTATGACTTATGGGCTACCAAAATCACTGAATATATACTTGCTAACAAATCAGAGCTTATTTTTTATATGAATCCAATGTATCTACAAATAAACTAATCATGGGTATTCTAAAAACTCTATGAACGGTTAATTCTCTATCATTTTGGTTTGTTTCTTTCACTTAGATTCTGCCAATGAGACTTAATGATCATCTTCTTTTGAGTGATGAAATACATGTAACGCATTCAAAAATCATAGACAGCGATCCATATGTTATATCGCAATGTCAATGGCCTTGGTTGTACTTAAACCCCATTGTTGAGGATATGGTATAAGCCATCTACTGATTTTTCTCCATATATAATTGTTTATTATCACTTCATCTTCATCTCCAAATTGTCTCTTTCTCCATGATAGTTTCCATGGATGGTTTCTTTGATTCAGGTTTGCTTGTCTCCAAGATCTGCATAACACAACACATACGTCTTGAATTTGTCGATCCTTTTACTAACATGTAGTTAAACATGTTATATTCCTTCTTCATTGGCCATCTTACACGAGTGTGATATATATGCCTATTTGTTTGAAACTCCACACACTTTGACTCCACATCACTTAGAAGAAACCCATTGCTTTAAATACGTTGTTGAAGATCTTCACGGCAAATGCTTCTGTCGGCAATTTTTGTGTCGAGGGTTGCAGATTTGCATTAAAACACCATCGGCAATTTTGCCGCTATGGAGAGGAAAGGAGACCCTTGACAGTGAGAAACAATTAAGCCTCTATGGAGAGGAAAGAGAACCTTGACAGTGAGAAACGAAGTAGCGGCCATCGTTATGAAGATTAGGAATTGAGACATACTCAACCAACAAAGAAATCATCATCACCAGATCACCATGTTCTACACTGCTTTATTTGTGATTTGTTTTCAAAATTCTTTAATTTTGACATTATTATAATATCTCGTGCTAATTAATTTGTAAAAAAAAAAGCAAAAAAACTACAAGATTTCATTTTGACACACGTTTAATCCGCGGAAAAGGAAAAAACAAATGGATGTTTGCACCGGAGGAGCGACACCGAATCAAACCAAAGAAATGGCCTTCTTACGGCTTTTTCTTCTTTTAAGACTTTAACCCTCTCAACAAAACAAAGTCGTCGTCAGACTGTAAAAAAGAACCATCTCACAAATTCGCGACTCTTTCTCTTTCTCTTTCTCAGATCGAATTTGTGCTCTCTGATCGATCCTTCACCGAATTTTGCATCGGATCGCAGTCATCTTCTTCCCCGAGGTTTCTTTCATATGAGAAATTAGGGTTTAAGCTTTTCCGAATTCTGGATCCGATTTGTTTTGCAAGGGATCTCTCTCTTAGCCTCCTGTGGCTTTTTTCTATAACCAGTTAGAGAACTGGGGGCGAATCAGTCTAATCCCCGCCATTATCCTGGCGTTTCCGATCATACCAGGGTAGGTTTTTGGGATTTTCTACGTGGTAATGCTCCTCGAAACCACACTTTACAGTTCATAGATTCCGTGACCACCGTCGGATCTGATCGCACTATGGATTCCGTCTCTAGAGTCACCGTCGCGTCTACAACTGCTGTTGTTGAAGAGCCTGAGTATCTTGCTAGGTATCTTGTTGTTAAACATTCCTGGAGGGGTCGTTACAAGAGGATCCTTTGTATTTCGGGTGGTGGAATCGTCACGCTTGATCCTAATACTCTTGCTGTTACTAATTCTTATGATACTGGAAGTAATTTTGATGGTGCTTCACCTTTGATTGGGAGGGATGAGAATACGGAGAGTGTTGGTGGTGAGTTTACTATTAATGTTAGAACGGATGGGAAAGGCAAATTTAAGGCTATGAAGTTCTCGTCTAGGTGCAGAGCAAGTATTTTAACCGAGCTGTATCGGCTTAGATGGCATCAAATTAGACCTGTGGCTGAGTTTCAGGTGCTACACCTTAGGAGACGCAACGCTGAATGGGTTCCTTATGTAAGTTTTTTCTTCTTCTTCTTACTGTGGTTCCATCTCTTAGGTTTATGATGCTTGGTTTCCTATGATTTTGAGCTGTGTTTTGTTGCGATGGTTGTCAAATTGGTATAGTTTGTTAAGTGAATTTGGTGTTGAGGTCAAGTCAGGCTAAGCCTTTTAGCTGTTCAACAATTTTCGAAGTTTCTGATCGTTAGATAGTTTTAGCCATAGTCTGGTATTAGCCGTGAAGCTGATGCAGTTAGTATCATAAAATGTACAGTGTGCTACTAAAGTTTTGTAATCATGAACTGGGCAGGGGGAGTTGTCATCTGCAGTAATTAATAATATTTCACACGACTAGCCTTATTCTTATTTTCTGTGGGATTGATTGATTAATTTTTGTAATTGCAAGAACCAAGATTCATTTGAAAGTTGCGACTGGTAGTAGAAATTAAGTGAGGTGCTTTTACTAATTGTTTAAATTAGGTTTTGTTATGAAGCGAGTTTTTTGTTTCCTTGCAGAAATTGAAGGTCACCTTTGTCGGTCTGGAGCTCGTTGACTCAAAATCTGGTCATTCACGATGGATTTTGGATTTCAGAGACATGGGTTCCCCTGCAATCATTCTTCTCTCTGATGCATACCGGGCAAAATCTACGGACTCTGCTGGGTTTATTCTGTGTCCTATGTACGGGAGAAAGTCAAAAGCTTTTAGAGCTGCCCCCGGGACAACAAATTCCTCCATTGTCGCAAGTTTGGTATTAATGAGATGCTTGGACATTAGTTGAGAAGTTGTTGCTAACTTATTTTTAATTTTGCTGAGACTTTCCGAAGTAAGCTTGATGATTGCAAATATCATTTGCAGGCTAAGACTGCAAAGTCCATGGTTGGGGTATTCTTGTCAGTCGATGATTCACAGTTGCTGACAGCTTCGGAGTATATGACACGAAGGGGTACTTACAACTCCTCTTAATTAGGTGTCTTGTCGTGTTCACTTTGTTGTTATTTCTTTATCTTTTTTTTTTTTTTTTTTTTTATGCCGTGACTATGCAGCCAAAGAAGCAGTTGGAGCTGAAGAAACTCCTAATGGGTGGTGGTCTGTTACTAGATTAAGATCTGCTGCTCATGGAACTCTAAACATGCCTGGACTAAGCTTGGAAATTGGCCCTAAAGGAGGACTTGGTAAGCATGGGGATGCTGTAGCCCTTCAGCTAATTCTTACTAAGGCCTCCCTTGTTGAGAGACGAATAGATAACTATGAAGTAAGTTGGCAATACGTATTCTTTGTTCTATTGTTTTTGTTTCTTTTTCTGTCTTAGAGTTTTAATGTAAAAAGTTTCCCATGATATGGCCGTGCCACAAATTGAACATAAGTCAAATAATTTACGTTGTTTAGGATGATAAAGTTAGACTGAAAATGAGTAGGAAGTTGCTTTTACTTTCTACTTGTCCAGTTTGGTTTTGTTCTGTCAAATACTGAGAATACTGCTTAGATGTGTGCAGGTTGTCATCGTTCGTCCTCTATCTTCGGTAAGTTCACTTGTTCGGTTCGCTGAGGAGCCCCAAATGTTTGCTATCGAATTCAGTGATGGATGTCCAGTTCATGTGAGTTTTTCTCTGCTTCTATGTTATATATTTAATCATGATAATTAGCTAACCTCTGTGACACGTATTTTAGGTTTATGCGAGCATATCCCGAGACAACCTACTTGCAGCGATTCTCGATACTTTGCAAACTGAAGTACGTATACTCCTGATTTTTGGAACGTGATATGTTTGTCCTAAACATTGTCATATATTAATACTTGGCTTTTATTGCACCGAAAAATGTGTTTGAGATGAGTATGCTAATATATGGTGAACATGTGATTTAGGGACAATGCCCAATACCAGTATTACCAAGGCTTACTATGCCTGGTCATCGCATTGATCCACCTTGTGGAAGGGTTAGTTTGATCTTTGGACCACAACATCTTGTTGCTGATATGGAAACTTGCTCCCTACATCTGAAACATTTAGCTGCTGCTGCAAAAGATGCAGTTGCCGAAGGTGGTTCTGTTCCTGGTTATAAGGCTAGATTATGGCGCAGAATAAGGGAGTTCAATGCTTGTATCCCGTATACAGGTGTGCCCAGTAATATTGAAGTCCCTGAGGTGACTTTGATGGCATTGATTACAATGCTACCATCAACTCCAAATCTCCCTGTAGACGCCCCTCCTTTGCCACCACCGTCACCCAAAGCAGCTGCAACTGTCATTGGCTTTGTGGCATGTTTGCGTAGGTTATTGTCCTCCAGGAGTGCATCGTCCCATATAATGTCTTTCCCTGCTGCTGTTTACAGGATAATGGGTTTACTTAGGAATGGTTCTGAAGGCGTGGCTAATGAAGCTGCAGGGCTTATTGCGTCCCTCATAGGTGGTTGGTCAGCAGATCTAAATACTGTACCGGATTCCAGAGGAGAAAGACATGCAACTATCATGCATACCAAGTCTGTTTTGTTTGCTCAACAGGGTTATGTTACGATCCTTGTCAATCGATTGAAGCCCATGTCAGTCTCACCTCTGTTTTCCATGGCAATTGTTGAAGTCTTTGAGGCTATGGTTTGTGATCCGCATGGAGAGACTACCCAATACACTGTTTTTGTAGAATTGTTACGACAAATAGCTGCTCTACGACGTCGTTTATTTTCACTCTTTGCACATCCTGCGGAAAGTGTTAGGGAAATCATTGCTGTTATAATGCGTACAATAGCTGAAGAAGATGCAATTGCTGCAGAGTCAATGCGCGATGCTGCTTTGCGTGATGGTGCTTTGTTGAGACATTTATTGAATGCATTTTCCCTTCCTGCTAGTGAGCGCCGCGAGGTAAGTAGGCAGCTTGTGGCACTCTGGGCAGATTCTTACCAACCAGCTTTGGATCTACTGTCTCGAGTTCTGCCACCTGGGCTTGTTGCATATTTGCATACACGTCCCGATGATGTTCTTGATGATACAGATCAAGAAGGTTCGTCAACAAGGAGACGGCAGAAACGATTACTTCAGCAGAGAAGAGGTCGCATAGCTAAGGGAATGGGTGCTCAAGATTTTCCTCTTCCCTCTGGTAACAATGTTGAGACCAGCGATGCAGCAAAACAGATGACTGCAAATGCTTCTAGTGTACCCGATAACTTTCAAAGGCCTGCCGCAGATTATTCTTCTGAAGCTTTGAATCAACAAGCTTCCGCTTTTCCAGGTGGTGACAGTACTACTGCTGGGGTTTCACAAAATGGCTATCCAGCATTTGCTTCAATCACCACAAATGCAAATGGACACGAGCAACATGAGACTAACGCTTCTGATGTGGTTGGTTCTGACCCAAACTTGTATGGCATCCAGAATTCAGTGCTTCCAGCACCTGCCCAAGTTATTATAGAAAGTACAGCTGTAGGCTCCGGAAAGCTACTTCTAAATTGGCGTGAGTTTTGGCGCGCCTTTGGCCTTGATCATAACCGTGCAGATCTCATCTGGAATGAGCGTACAAGGCAAGAATTAAGGGAAGCTTTGAAGGCTGAGGTTCACAACCTAGATGTTGAGAAAGAGCGCACAGAAGATATTTCCCCTGAATGTGTGGATGTCGAGGCCACAACTGGCCAGGAGACTGTCCCACGTATATCGTGGAACTATTCTGAATTCTCTGTTAGTTATCGTAGCTTGTCAAAAGAAGTTTGTGTGGGTCAATATTACCTTCGCTTATTGCTTGAAAGTGGGAACGCTGGCAAGGCACAAGATTTCCCTCTCCGTGATCCAGTTGCTTTTTTCAGGGCACTCTACCATCGTTTCCAGTGTGATGCTGATATGGGGCTTACTATTGATGGTGCTGTTCCAGATGAATTGGGTTCATCAGGCGACTGGTGTGATATGAGTATGCTTGATGGTTTTGGTGGAGGGGGAGGAGCCTCTGTTAGGGAGCTTTGTGCAAGAGCGATGGCGATTGTCTATGAGCAACACTACAACACAATAGGTCCTTTTGAAGGCACTGCACATATTACAGTACTGATAGATAGGACAAATGATAGAGCATTGAGGCATCGCCTACTTCTTCTCCTAAAGGTATCATTAACTATTCAAAATATTGCTTCTTACTCTTTTCATTCTAGTTACTCTTGTTCGTCGCTTATTCTCATTAAGTTTTGATGTATGCATTACGTCGTCACTTACAAAATCATTCTGGAGATGTTCTTTTCGTGCTTAGTTGCTTACTTTTTTTCCTCGTACATGCAGGCTCTAGTTAAGGTCTTGTTAAATGTCGAAGGTTGTGTTGTGGTCGGTGGTTGTGTCCTAGCTGTAGATCTGCTGACTGTTGTTCATGAAAACTCGGAGAGGACTCCTATTCCATTACAGTCCAATTTAATTGCTGCTACTGCATTTATGGAACCACCTAAGGAATGGATGTACATTGACAAAGGTGGTGCAGAAGTGGGACCTGTAGAGAAGGACGTCATCAGAAATTTATGGTCTAAAAAGGATATTGACTGGACGACAAAGTGTAGGGCTTTAGGAATGTCAGACTGGAAGAAATTGCGTGATATCCGTGAACTTAGATGGGCAGTAGCTGTTCGAGTGCCAGTCCTCACACCTACACAGGTTAAGCTTTATGGTTATTATATGTGTGTGACTAGCTAAGACATTTCATATTATCATGCTTAACATCCCAAAAGCATGCATGCCCATTGCCTTTTTCCTCTTTTTCATTCTTACTTGTATATGCAATACTCAATCTAATTGCTAAAACACTACGCAGGTAGGGGATGCTGCATTGTCCATATTACATAGCATGGTTTCGGCCCATTCAGATTTGGATGACGCAGGAGAGATTGTAACTCCAACACCAAGAGTAAAACGTATCTTGTCTAGTACACGTTGTCTTCCTCACATTGCTCAGGTAATGTCATTCTTGCTCTCCATATTCTTTTTCTAGCTGCATTGATGATGTGTTTGATAGGTGTTATTGCCCTAAGTTTAATGGCATTAGGCACGTCTGCTATCTATTCCCTAATTTTTCTGTATTATCTGAGAGATGAGTTGCAAAATAATCAGTCAGTATTTGAATCCTGGTCATTCAATTTCCTTTCATCAGAAAACTGACATTGTTAATCTGATGTCTCTCGAAAATTTGGTTAAGGCTCTGCTTTCTGGCGAACCAGTTATTGTGGAGGCTGGTGCTGCTCTTTTGAAAGACGTTGTTACCAGAAACTCCAAGGCGATGATCCGCCTGTACAGTACAGGGGCCTTTTATTTTGCCCTTGCTTACCCTGGATCCAATCTTTACTCAATCGCACAACTCTTCTCGGTCACTCATGTGCATCAAGCTTTTCATGGTGGGGAAGAAGCTACTGTGTCCTCCTCTCTGCCCCTGGCTAAACGAAGCGTATTGGGTGGTCTTCTCCCTGAGTCCTTATTATATGTATTAGAGCGCAGTGGACCAGCTGCGTTTGCAGCTGGCATGGTTTCGGATTCTGATACTCCGGAGATTATATGGACACATAAAATGCGAGCAGAAAATCTTATATGTCAGGTATTTACATATTCGTTACTGTGGGCCTTAGCTCAGTTTCTCTTGAAGAGTATCTGAAAACTATCACTTTCAGTTATTGAGTTTTAATTTCTCGTTTCTATTTCCTCAGGTTTTGCAGCATCTTGGTGACTATCCTCAGAAATTGTCACAGCACTGCCATTCTCTCTATGATTATGCTCCCATGCCACCTGTTACGTATCCAGAACTTAGAGATGAGATGTGGTGTCACCGTTATTATCTCAGAAATTTATGTGATGAGATTCGGTTTCCAAATTGGCCGATTGTTGAACATGTCGAGTTTTTACAATCATTACTTGTGATGTGGCGTGAAGAGTTGACTAGGAAACCCATGGATCTTTCTGAAGGAGAAGCTTGCAAAATTCTTGAAATATCCCTGAATGATGTTTCAAGTGATGACCTAAACCGGACTGCTTCAGTTGAGTTGAATGATGAGATATCTAATATATCCAAACAGATTCAAAACCTTGATGAAGAGAAACTAAAGCGCCAGTATAGGAAGCTTGCGATGAAGTACCATCCTGACAAGAATCCAGAAGGAAGAGAAAAGTTCCTGGCTGTTCAAAAAGCTTATGAATGCCTACAGGTACGTCCACAAAAATTCTGATCATTATCTGGGATTTGACCGTTTCTTGAATTATATGTTTACCATCTTTGCCTGTTATTGTACCTCTCTTTTAGACCATTGGATGGTCACCTTATATGTTGAAAAGGTGCAGACTTCTTGGATACCAGCAGATAATTCATGTTCAAGTTGTTTGATGAATACTATATGTAGCAATTGCTTTCACCTTCATTATGTTGCTGTATTCTTATTAGTAGAGATAACATTGGTCAACCTTTTCCTTTTCGGTGTTTGCTTGTCAAGGAAGTCTTTAGTAATAGTATGAACATTAGTCAACCTTTCCTTTCAGTGTTTGAGGTCCATAAATATGATTGTGTTTGTATATATATATTGATTTTTTTTTGTTTGTCACTAGATTTTATATTTATCATACTGTTATCCGTTCTTCTGCTTATAGGCAACAATGCAAGGATTGCAAGGTCCTCAGCCGTGGAGGTTGCTGCTTTTACTGAAAGCGCAGTGCATCTTATATCGACGTTATGGAAACGTGTTACAGCCATTCAAATATGCTGGCTATCCAATGTTACTTGATGCCGTCACCGTGGACACGGATGACAACAACTTTCTATCTAATGATAGATCTCCTCTTCTTGTTGCAGCATCTGAGCTTGTTTCTTTAACGTATTTATTACTCTTGCTAAACCTGTGCAATTCTAATTTTATTTATTTCATTCGTTGAATGTTATTTATTTATCTCCTCTTATCTGCTGTGTAGCTGTGCTGCCTCTTCATTGAATGGTGAAGAATTAGTGAGAGATGGTGGTGTGCAGCTTCTATCGACTCTTCTTTCCCGCTGCATGTGTGTGGTTCAGCCAACAACTTCACAACACGAACCAGCTGCAATCATTGTCACAAATGTAATGCGTACACTTTCTGTAATAAGTCAGTTTGAGAGTGCAAGGGCTAGATTTCTAGAGTTACCCAGTCTGATTGAAGACATTGTGCACTGTACGGAGTTAGAACTTGTGCCTGCAGCCGTTGATGCTGCTCTCCAGTCTATTGCCAAGGTTTCTGTCTTCCCTGAACTTCAGCATGGTCTGTTAAAGGCCGGTGCTTTATGGTGAGCTATATTCTTGTTCTGTTTGTCACTGTTAATATGTTCTTGTTCAATCACAAGACAGAATCTTGGCGGCTCTATTGTCCATGCATGTAAAATTCCATGTATAATCATTATGAAGGCATGGGGATTCAATATTCACCTGAACTTTGTATTTTTGTTAATTGTTACACTCATTTGGACCTTTGTTCGTGACAAGTATAACTAATGGCTGTGATTCTTTCGATTTGTGTGTCTGTTTGATCAGGTATATTCTCCCGTTATTACTACAGTATGACTCAACTGCAGAGGAATCTAATTCTGTCGAGTCTCATGGGGTTGGAGTTAGCATTCAAATTGCCAAGAATGAGCATGCTTTACAAGCATCACAAGCCCTATCAAGGCTTAGTGGACTGTGTGGAGATGAGAGTTTGACTCCTTACAATGCTGCTGCGGCTGATGTTCTCATAGCATTACTGACTCCAAAACTTGCTAGTTTGTTGAAAGATGAAGTTGCCAAGGATTTGTTATCCAAACTTAACACAAATTTGGAGACACCAGAGGTAAACATTTATCTTTTACTGATTTGTTTGTCTGAGCAACTTAAGAATATTGAATGCATGTTGCATAAAGATCGTCAGAATTCACATTTACATGTTTGTTGTTCTTGTAATTTTGGATATCTCATAAGATATATATGTTTGATTCGATCATATTGCAGAATTTCTATTTCTTAAGATATTTCTATACATACGAACTCTTGATGAACACTTCATTGAATGTTTAAAACATGTTAAGATTTTGGTGCATATAATTGTATCAAATTTTTGTTTCACAGATTATCTGGAACTCTGCAACTCGATCAGAACTTTTAAATTTTGTGGATGAACAACGCGCCTGCCAGTGCCCTGATGGTTCATATGATTTGGAAACTGCTCAATCTTTTTCATATGACGCCCTGTCAAAAGAGGTCTTCATTGGCAATGTTTACTTGAAGGTCTACAATGATCAACCCGACTCAGAGATCAGTGAACCAGAAGCATTCTGCAATGCTCTAATTGACTTTATCTCATCATTAGTGCATACTGAGTTGCCCTCTGTTTCTGAGGACGAAAATTTGATCGAAGGCAGCAGTTCTTCTAAGGATACTCCAGAACTTCAAAGTAGCGTCGCAGAACTGTCATTGATTGAAGCAGATTCCGATCATCAGCCATCATCTGAGGGGACGAAGAAGGAAGAGTGTTCTCTGATTGATCACCTCCAATTAGGATTGACTGCTCTTCAGGTAATTGTATGGACCCTGTGCATGTGTAGATATCAAAGAAATTAGCATGTCTGACCTTTTCTTTGCGCTTTTTTTTTCTTTTCAGAACTTGCTTACAAAGTATCCAGATCTGGCTTCAGTGTTTTCGTCCAAGGAGAGATTATTACCTCTCTTTGAATGTTTTTCGGTGCCCATTGCATCAAAAACTGATACTCCAAAACTCTGCCTGAACGTCCTCTCTCGTCTAACTGCTTATGCTCCTTGCTTGGAGACGATGGTATCTGATGGATCTAGTCTTCTTCTCCTCTTACAAATGCTTCATTCTGCACCTTCTTTTCGCGAGGGTGCCCTCCATGTTCTTTATGCTTTGGCAAGCACACCAGAACTTGCTTGGGCAGCGGCAAAACATGGTGGAGTAGTATACATCCTGGAACTTTTATTGCCTTTGCAAAGTAACCATTCTTAACTCAATTGTTTTCCCGATTGACTTTCTGATTACATAAAATGGGATCAGTAACTCAAAATGGTCTTTTGTAGAAGAAATTCCCATGCAGCAAAGAGCTGCAGCGGCTTCTTTGTTAGGGAAGCTTGTTGCACAACCAATGCATGGGCCGAGAGTTGCTATCACACTTGTGAGATTCCTTCCGGACGGTCTTGTATCCATAATTCGTGATGGACCTGGGGAGGCTGTCGTACATGCGCTTGAGCGGACCACAGAGACACCAGAACTTGTGTGGACACCAGCAATGGCAGCATCTTTGTCTGCACAGATTGCGACCATGGCATCAGATATTTATCGTGAACAACAGAAGGGTTGTGTTATTGAATGGGATGTAACAGAGCAGTCAACTGGTCAACAAGAAATGAGAGACGAGCCGCAGGTTATTTTTATTTTGTCTAAACCTTTATATGAAGCAGAGCAGGAAAGAGTTCCTTTGAGTGGAAGCATGATTATTGATGAAATTTTTCTCTTTAGGTTGGTGGAATCTATGTCAGGCTTTTCTTAAAAGATCCCAAATTCCCTCTGAGAAATCCAAAACGATTCTTGGAAGGACTGCTAGATCAGTATTTGTCAGCAATGGCAGCAACACATTATGAAGAACATCCTGTTGACCCTGAGCTCCCTCTCCTCCTCTCTGCTGCATTGGTTTCTTTGTTGCGAGTGCATCCTGCACTTGCAGATCACATAGGATATCTCGGGTATGTCCCCAAACTTGTAGCTGCTGTGGCGTATGAGGGGAGGCGGGAAACAATGTCTTCTGGCGAAGTGAAGGCTGAAGAAATTGGCTCTGATGGAGTGAATGAGTCTGCTGATCCCTCAAGTCTACCTGGGCAAACCCCTCAAGAACGTGTGCGCCTTAGTTGTTTACGTGTGCTTCATCAGCTTGCAGCTAGTACCGCATGTGCTGAAGCAATGGCTGCAACTAGTGTTGGAAATGCCCAGGTTCTCTACTCTATTTCTCTTCTCTTACTACCACACACATTAACAGATTGAAACTGGCTGTTGCTGTTACTTGTGACATGTGGAATGACTCTTGAGTTGATTAAAAACCAGGTGGTTCCACTTCTCATGAAAGCGATAGGATGGCTTGGTGGGAGCATTTTAGCACTAGAGACGCTTAAGCGTGTTGTTGTTGCTGGAAATCGGGCAAGAGATGCGCTTGTTGCGCAGGGTCTAAAGTGAGTCATCCATTACTTTATAATTTTGGCTTTGGTACTCGAGCTAACTGTTGCTGACATCTTATATATCTCTAAGTGCTAACTCTGTTTTGCTTCAGTGTTAATCTGGCAAATTCGAGTTACCGAAAATAATTGTTTAGAAGATATTGATACTCGTTCCTCTTTAGGATGGTCTATCTTTTTGTCTGATACAAATGGTTGTAAATATTGGTAGGGTTGGTCTTATTGAGGTTCTTCTTGGACTGCTTGACTGGAGGACGGGAGGAAGGTATGGGCTCAGCTCTCACATGAAATGGAATGAATCGGAAGCATCAATCGGGCGGGTGCTTGCTGTTGAGGTTAGTATTGAATATGTCAGTATAATTTGTTTTGTTTTTGTAACAGTATGTGATTGATAAAATAATTATTACATGTCTTAGGTATTGCATGGTTTTGCAACAGAAGGGGCACATTGCTCAAAAGTGCGTGAGATACTTGACGCGTCAGAAGTAAGTTGTGATATTGATACACTTGCTTCGTTCAACAAGTGTTGTGTTCATTGAAAAATAAACCGAAATGAATTTGTGACAGGTGTGGAGTGCATATAAAGACCAAAAACATGACCTCTTCCTGCCATCTAACACGCAATCAGCGGCAGGAGTGGCTGGCTTTATTGAGAACTCATCCAACAGTCTTACTTACGCTCTTACCGCTCCTCCTCCTCCGCCTTCACATCCTTGACCATTCCTTCCTTTTGTATATCCCTTTTGTAAAGTCCCATAATTCCCCTTGCTTTCTTCTTTCTATAGAGAAGATACTATCGATTGTAAATGTTTGAACAGGATGAGAAAGTACAAAAAATATTGTAGTTTTCTTGGACCGACAGTGCAAAATTACAGATTATATGATCGTCTGATGTCAGGATTTATGGGTTGTTACTGTCGACGCCTAGCCAACAACTGGTCTCTCTGTATTGTGGGTTGGAACTTATGGCTTATTAAATGCAAGTACAAGTGAAAAAATTTCTCCAAATATCTTTGATCTTCGTTTTTGCTTCGTACATTTTTGTTGAATCTAAAATGATCTGCTCCTTGAGTTTCGTAAGTCGTAACTACTATTAGCAGAGACGATGATAAGATTCTTAAGTCCAATCCTTGTTCCAAGTAATAATGAAAGAATACATAAAATCTGCTTAACAATATGCCAAAAGAGAGTTAAAGTAGTTCTTTATACACTCAATGACATACTTACATCAGCACAGGTTGAGGCTGTTATCTTCTTCCTTCCTAGATACACTTTCCTAAATTTGCTCTTTTGATTAATAATTTATAATTTGGGTCACGGTCTCACAGTTACGGGTCACGGGATTTACAAACGACGTTTTTATATATAAATATTAATCCCTTTCAAGCGTCGAAGTTTTTGTTTTCCACACATTATAATATGGATTTGTTTTGTTTTGTTTTATAGTACATTCTATAATTTTGTTCTTGTATACACTTAAACAATAAAGGTAAAACTGATGATTTTTTCTTAGAAATTTTCATTTTCAAATGCATAAACTGATAATATTATATTTTTGGTCAATTTATCATTATTCTATCCTATCTTTATTTTGGATTATATAGAGATCTAATTTACACAATCTGTTTTAGATTATTATTTAACTCCAATTAGTTTAAAAAATGTGAGATTTTCTTTTAAATTTTGTTCCTTTTGAATTGGTTCTTTTGGCAATAAAAAATTTAGAAAAAATTAAATTCCACATTTGTGTTAATCTTCTTCTTATATATATATATATATATTCATACATACGAGGAGAGAGATTTAGAACGTACACACCTTGAAAATCCAAACATCAAGATAAAAAAAAGAAGCCAAGACATAAAAAAAAAAGTTATCCACCCATTTATCTATCATCTTTATCATCAAAACTTCCCGTTCCCTTTTCCCCACCTAAAAAAAATATGTTCATCAAAATATGCATTTCTCCACTTGCTTTGATTCTCCTATTAACAGTAACGATCTTACACAACCATGTCCATGCAACAAGTCCGATCAAAACCATCGTAGTTGTTGTGATGGAGAATAGATCGTTCGATCACATGCTTGGATGGATGAAGAAACTGAACCCGGAGATCAACGGTGTGGACGGGTCGGAGTCAAACCCAGTCTCAACATCGGACCCTTCCTCTAAAAAGATCAAATTCGGGTCGGGTTCGCATTACGTGGATCCAGACCCGGGTCATTCGTTTCAGGCTATAAGGGAGCAAGTGTTCGGGTCAAATGATACAACCATGGATCCTCCACCGATGAATGGGTTTGTTCAACAAGCATATTCCGAGGACCCCAGTGGTAACATGTCGGTAAGTGTTATGAATGGATTTGAACCTGATAAGGTTCCTGTCTACAAGTCTCTTGTCTCCGAGTTTGCTGTTTTCGATAGGTAAGATATATTTTTCATTTTTTCCTGTCTTTTTTTTTTGGATTTATCATTACGTCATATAATCAGATTGTCGTATCCTTTGTTGTCTTATTGGCTCATCTTAAAAGTAAGATTATTTTTTACTTAAAAGCAGTGAATCTGAATTTTTTTTTTTTATTAATTGAATTCAGAAGAAAAACAGATGCATGGTTTTATTCCTTCATTCTTTGAAAATTTCCCTCTATTGATGGAAGTAATATTTAATTATGTGGTATATAATCTTTTTTAGTTTCTTTTGTCAAGTTATTCTTCTGACTGGTGCACCACCAGTGGTGCTCTCTTCTATGGTGATATTGTTGACTCATTTAGTCAAGCTAAAACGTATGTTAATATAGTAATAAAAAAGTAAATAGTACTAATAATTAAATCTGATTTTTGTTTTCTTTGAACAGATGGTTTGCCTCGGTACCATCATCGACACAACCAAACCGCATGTACGTGCACTCAGCGACGTCAGCAGGAGCAACCAGCAACGACCCTCTTTCACTTGCAAAGGGTTATCCTCAAAGAACCATTTTCGACAATCTTGACGACGAAGATATCTCTTTCGGGATATACTACCAGAATATTCCGGCGGTATTGTTTTATCGGGGCCTAAGGAAACTCAAATACGTGTCTAAGTTCCATAGCTATGGACTCTCTTTCAAGGATCATGCTCAGAAAGGGAAGCTCCCTGCCTACACTGTGATTGAGCAACGTTACATGGACACCATCTCGGAACCGGCTTCTGATGATCATCCATCCCATGATGTCTACCAAGGACAGGTTTGTTTTATTTATTTTATATAGTTATGTTTATACTATATTAATATTATATAAAAACTTTTAACTTAAAAACTTGGTATGATATTACACATTTCAGAAGTTTATAAAGGAAGTGTACGAGACCCTAAGAGCGAGTCCACAGTGGAATGAATCTCTATTAATTATCACTTACGACGAGCACGGTGGGTACTTCGACCACGTGCCCACACCGGTTCGTAATGTTCCTAGCCCGGACGGTATAGTTGGACAAGAACCGTTCCTTTTCCCATTCAACCGGTTAGGTATTCGTGTACCAACAATAGCAGTGTCCCCATGGATCGAGAAAGGAACGGTCGTACATGGACCAAACGGGTCTCCATTTCCATCGTCCGAGTACGAGCACTCTTCCATCCCCGCGACTGTGAAGAAACTGTTCAATCTATCAACGCCTTTCCTCACAAAGAGAGATGAATGGGCTGGAACTTTTGAGAACATCTTACAGATCCGAAAGGAGCCTCGAACTGATTGCCCCGAGACGCTACCGGAACCGGTTAGGATAAGAATGGGAGAGGCGAATGAGAAAGCTTTGTTGACTGAGTTTCAGCAAGAGCTTGTACAACTAGCTGCGGTTCTAAAAGGTGATAATATGCTTACAACATTCCCTAAAGAAATAAGCAAAGGGATGACAGTTATTGAAGGGAAGAGGTACATGGAAGATGCTGTCAAAAGATTCTTAGAGGCTGGTCGTTCAGCTCTTGCCATGGGAGCGAATAAAGAAGAGCTTCTCCATATGAAACCTTCCCTCACCGAAAGAAGACCTTAAGCTTCAGTTTCCATTCTTCCTTTTGACTTTTATCATCTCTCTCTCTCTCTCTCGCCTATATTTAGAAGTTAAATCCCCAATATCTAATTAATAAACTGATATATAT
This sequence comes from Camelina laxa, assembly GCA_024034495.1. NCBI lineage: Eukaryota > Viridiplantae > Streptophyta > Magnoliopsida > Brassicales > Brassicaceae > Camelina > Camelina laxa. The sequence goes on from CM043883.1 coordinate 3,214,738, forward strand.
ATTGTTTCTAAAAGTTATATATATGGCAAAGTAACACCTCTCTCAAATTTTGTTTTTCTTCTGGTGAGAACACTTTTCTTTAAAATTTAATACCATGACTATCAACTTTTTAAATGAGGTACGCAAACAAAAAAATTTAACCAACACGTTGTTGTGGACAAATTGATTTATGGGTGAGTATTGGTGATTTAAACAATCTTGAATCTTTGATAACAAGTCAGTTTCGTATTTAAAATTGGCAAAATAGACATTTATGCACTGTTTCTGTAATAAAAGGGGGTTTTGAGATAAGATTTAGTCGAACTGAAAATTTTAAGTTGGAGGCTTGAAAATATATCCCCAATATATATTGTGGTAAGATGGGTCCAGCCCCGTCTCAGTAAATTTTTTTGTCCCTACACATATAGATTTTTTTTGGACCCTTTTCATCGTGTCGAAGGTACCGTCCCTCTCACCATAGGTAAGCCGGGCCTAGATGGGTCACAAGTCTTTTGAGTGTCGTAGTAAGAAGGCTCGTAAAGAAAATGACAAGAATGAAGCTAATTTCACGGAAGCTGACTTGGGCGCGATTGTCACTGTGCTAACATTAAGCTTGTTATTTTTAAAAATGGGATGTACTAATTTGGGTTAAAGAATTTTTTTTTTTTTTGTGATGGATTGTTTAAAGTGTCTAAAACAATGATGGAACCGAGTCTTTCCACCTCGAAGAAGAAGAAGAATAAGTTGTAGCTTGTTTTCTCTTTCAATTAATAATGGAAAGTTAATTTCTTTTTCATTTGGTTGAGTCTTTTTACTTTGACATATTTTTAATTGTGAAATGCAAATGTGAGTAAAGATAAATGTGACATTTGCGTCCAAGGTAAACTCACTTAAGTAAGTATTTCGAGAGTATTGTAGTGATTAAATTCGTTAGAGTGTTTAAGTGATAGCAAACCCGATTGTAGGTGGTTATTCCATGGACTCTTGGAGCTAAGAATCTTGTCGCATTGCAGGGGTTTAGAGAGTTAAGGAAAGAGATTCATTATGCTTCCATTTGTCCGTTAACATTTGTGATTCTTGTTTTCAATAATTTCTCCGTAGTGTTGCTATTTTAAGCTCAAAGAATTGTGACCCGTCTTACAAATTTTTTGACATGTTCCGGTAAACTTCTGTAAGCCCTCTCACCGGATTTTTTTTTGAACTTTTGTTTATTCTATGAAATGATTTTCCTTTTACCCTTGTCTTGGTACCCTTATTTTGCCACTTTCCTTGTTTGTTAATTTGTTGTTCGGCCACATTCGCGCGAATTTGTACACCAACTACCATTTGTGTTCGATTTGTCGACTCAAAGCGGATCAAGTCTTCAAGACTCATCCATTTTTCTCTTCAGCTTGAGATACTTTTTGAAGTCCTTCCTGCTTGGAGCTTCTCAATGACGCATTCATCTTGATATGTCTCGGATAGTCTCATGCTTTTAACATGTATCTCATGTAGGAGATTTGTTAACTCCTCAACTTGATCCATCAGTGGTCGTGAATCCACTATTTTTTAGTCTTGAAACTTTGCCACTGCGTACTTTTGTGATCCTGCGTCTTACGTGCGGTGTCTTTTGTTAAGAGAATTCCACAATCCCTTACTTGCAGTACACGTTGTACAACACTACAACTGATCGGAGAGGCGACTTTGGATGTATCCTTTACAAAGGAAATCACCATGTTCTCAAACATGTATGATATATCATGGTTTTTATAGTTTTTAACCATAATATGATATAAGTGTGCTTTTTGAGTATTTTGATTTGTTTTTTATGATGTTTTTGAGTCTTTTCAGGTTTTTTAGGAATTTGGCAAGGATGGAGCAAGTGGAGCAATTTGGACCGTTTTAGAGCATTAAACGGGAGAAATCAGTTTTGAGTCGAATCAGAACGAGGAGCATCGATTGACACCCCGTTTGTCCGATGAGAGAAGCAAGTTTTGGAAGTTATACAAAGTTGCCTGAAGTTCTCCATAATCGCAAGACTGGTCCCTGACGTATTTTAGGACATATAAATAGTATTTTTAGGTTTTAGAAACCCTTAACCTTTATTCTAGCAAGTTTTGGTTCTAAAACCTTGAGAGATTTTTGAGAGCTATTGGAGAGACGGATCTTAATTCTTTTGTACAGAGAAGATTCATAAACTCTTTCTTTACTCTTTTAATTTCTACTGCATATTATTCAGAATGATGATTTGTGTTTCATTGAATATGTCTGAGTAATTTGCTTGTTAGGTTTAGGGTTTTTCATAGGGTTTTAATGAATTATTAGATATGTTTATTTAGGATTTATTATCTTTCTAGATCTTCATCATGGGTTGTTCTTAATAATGATTCTTGGTTGATCACCTAGAATTAATAACCTAAGAAAAATATTGATATGAGAATATAATTGATTTTCCTAATAAAACCTATTGATGAGAAAAATTACTTCTTGCAAAGAGATTTGATTTAGTAATTTTGTGAACAATTTAAATTTGTTTTTAAATCAGATTTTTAACCTATAATTTTACAAAGAGATTTGGATTTTTTGATTTTAAATTTAGATAATATTTGCAGTAAGAACTGATTTATTTTACAAAAGAGTTTAGAGTTCTAGATCTGATCTTAATTGCTTGAATCCTATTCATTTATTGATTTAATTATTTAAAATTTCCTGAGAAATTCCCTAGACCTAACTTTTTTATCTTTTGAATTTACAAAACTTTTGTTAATATTTTGCATAAATTTTCTTAATTTAAATCAACTTGTTTAACTTAATTATAAAATTCTACAATTTATAGAGTAATCTAGAGTCTTTGTGGAATTCGACCCCTAAGTACTATAGAGATCTCGTAATTTAAAAGAGTAGCTCTAGGGCTTAATTTGAACATATCAAATTTTGGCGCCGTTGCCGAGGACTCTTTGATCTACCATTAGATTTGAGTTTTTGATTTTGTCTAAATTTTTTTTTTATTTTAAACTAACACGCTTTTGTTTCTCTTCTCTTGTGTGTTTCAGGTGCATGCCTCCTAAGCCCAACACTAGAAACAATAAGACTTGTCCAACTTTGATGCTTTCAAACTAAGAGTTGGGAAAACTTGAGCGTGAGAACCAAAAAGCAGCCAAATCTTTGAAGATGCTTAATCCAATCATTCTGAGACCTGATGAGGCTGGTGTTTTGAGGGATCAAGAGGGCCACTTGCGCAATGATCATGGCCAAAAGATTGATGCAGAAGGCAATGTGATTGCTTAGATTGTCATCACTGAAGAACAGACCGATGGTGTCGATCGACGCCAACAGGGTGTCGGTCGACACCCCCTTCCAGCAGACGGACGTGGAGCTGCAAACCACGTTAACAACCCAGTTCGAAGACAGGAGCGGAACCGAGACTTGATCAGGACTATTATTGGATCACAGAAGAGAAAAGGGGCTAATGGGTTTCTCAAACCCGGATCCAGTGTCAGTTTCGTGTTTTGGAGCGATGGGACTGAAGAAGAAGCCCAAAACCGACGACGGCAAAGCTTCCTCCTCTCGCCAATCCGACCGCCGTCCGCCTCCATCAGTTCTGGGGAGTGATGCTCCGCCACCGACAACCACTCCTCCTGCTGCACGAGTTCCAACTCGTCATTTAGAATTTAGAAAGATTAGATGTCATAGGAATTGGAATGATGATATTATGAAGTAATTTGAAGAATCAGAGTATATCAATAGGCCAATGTTAGATGATTGGGATGAGTATGATACATTGTTCTACAATGAATGGTTAAGAGTGGAGATTAATCCCACTAAGACACTTGATTTGGTTGCTATGAAGCAGTTGGGTATTGAGGATGAAGTTCTTGCTATGTTGGATATGATAGGATTGTGAACCATTGCATCTAGGCAGTATGATATGTATCCTGTTCTTGTTCATCAGTTTATGGCTATAGTGAGAGTTTATTATTTGTATGAGGCGGTTAAGAATGTACAGGAGAGGTTTCTATCTTTCTTCATTAGGGATGTAATGAATATTCGCTATAGGCTACTACTTAGAGATCTGTGCGGCATTTATGGTTTTGAGAGAGATTTTACAGAGGTTGCATTTCTTGATGTCCAAGATTTCTGGAGTTTGTTTGGACATGGGCAGTATAATTCTAAGACATCTACACAGATAAATATTCGACATCCGGTGCTGAGGTATGTCGTTCATGCTATTGGGCACACAATTCTGTGTAAGATGGAGCCTAACAAGATGCGAATGGCAGAGTTGATCTTATTGTATTATGGCTTGCGATACTTGGTTGTTGGTATATGTCCTACACACGCATAAGATAGAGCCTAACAAGATGCGAATGGCAGAGTTGATCATGTTAACTTGCCTATCTAATGCCTGTGTAGGACATATACCAGCAACCAAGTATTGCAAGCCATAATACAATAAGATCAACTCTGCCATTTGCATCTTGTTAGGCTCCATCTTACACAGAATTGTGTGCCCAATAGCACGAACGACATACTTCAGCACCAGATGTCGAATATTTATCTGTGTAGATGCCTTAGAATTATATTGCTCATGTCCAAACAAACTCTAGAAATCTTGGACATCAGGAAATGCAACCTCTGTAAAATCTCTCTCAAAACCATAAATACCACAAAGATCTCTAAGTAGTAGCCTAAAGCGAATATTCATTACATCCCTAATGAAGAAAGATAGAAACCTCTCCTGTACATTCTTAACCGCCTCATACAAATAATAAACTCTCACTATAGCCATAAACTGATGAACAAGAACAGGATACATATCATACTGCCTAGATGCAATGGTTCCCAATCCTATCATATCCAACATAGCAAGAACTTCATCCTCAATACCCAACTGCTTCATAGCAACCAAATCAAGTATCTTAGTGGGATTAATCTCCACTCCTAACCATCCATTGTAGAACAATGTATCATACTATCCCAATCATCTAAGACGGGCCTATTGATGTACTATGATTCTTCAAATTACTTTACAATATCATCATTCCAATTCTTATGACATCTAATCCTTCTACCTTCTAACCTTGGCCATGGATGACGAGTTGGAACTCGTGGAGCAGGAGGAGTGGTCGTCGGTGGCGGAGCATCACTCGCCGGAACTGACGGAGGCGGATGGCGGTCGGATTAGCGAGAGGCGAAAGCTTCACCGTCGTCGGTTCTGGGCTTCTTCTTCAGTCCCATCGCTCCAAAACACGAACTGACACTAGATCCGGGTAGAGGAGAGAAAATCGAGTGGGATAGAGCTTTGAATCACTCAAAACGGATCAAAATCGGAGAAGTTAGGAGGATTTGAAGCTTTTGCTTTGAGAAGTTATGAACAAAAGAAACGGCTCGAGTTTTAATTCGCGAGTCCCTCGGTTGTAACGGTGTCGATCGACACCACTAATGAGCGTCGATCGATGCTCTTCTATAGCCAGCCCAAGTTCAATCGCAGGCTCATCTCTTTTTAAACTCAGAATTCCTGCTGAATTTGCACCTGCAAAGCTGTAGGTTATGATACAGTAGCATCTCAATTCAAGTGTGATATCGAACCAGAAGATTGCAAAACTAGAAATCTAAAACAGTTGCTGAGTTATCGTAATCTAAAGCTGAGTTAGAACCAATGATTTCACACAAACTCTCCTTAAACGTTTATGAAATCTCAATTCCATCTGTTAGATCATGTTTACAAAACAACAACAGATTCAAAGAGTTAAAGAAGGTATCAAGTATATATATCTAGAAGTTTTGTTTTTGTATTACGTGGGTTTGAAATCGTTTCTCTACAAATCCACCAAAGTCAATCGCAATTCTAGGGAGGTAGGTGACGTGAAGAAGCAACCAACCTCTCCATCAATCTGAGTCTCAAAGGACTCAGGAAACATAAGTTTTACATCTTGTTTTCTGATCTGTTCCAAATCTCCAACGCGAGCTAAACCAATTCATATGGTCCATTTTCGTATTCACACCATTTCATTTTACAAAGCCCATTTAGCTTAACTAAAATTAGGTCCAACAAAGTTTCGTATCACTTAAATTATGTTAAGAAAAAAGTCAAAAACGCTTGTCTGTAATTCACTGAAATGATTATTCAACTAATTATTGATGCAATATCCCAATTTTTACATTGCGCCAACTATAAAAATAGTACAAATTCTTGACTTCCATCCTCGAATTGATAAAAAAAAAACTTTTGAATACAAAACAGGTCCATATGGAGGATTTTAAACTAACCTTACAAATTGAACATTAATTTTGATATATACCAGTCAAAGAATAAAACAAAACAAAATACCTTACAAAGTGGGAACAAACATGGAAATAAATAAAATTTTGACTAATTACAAAGTGAGAACAAACATGAAAAGAAATAAAATATTGACTAATTACAAAGTGAGAACAAACATGAAAAGAAATAAATTTTTTGACTAATAAAATGAAAAGCAATGTAACTAGTGTCTCAATAGTATAAATACATACTTTTTCATTAGAACCCATTCATAAACATAAATAAGAAAGAGTGAGTAGAAAAATGGGAAAAATAACTAGCATAGCATTTTTCATGATCATATTAGCAGTAATTGTGATAGAAGGCGAAGCAAAATCGGCAATTGAATGCAAGAAGATTTGTCGAGAGCATTGTCAACGTTCATCACCGGCGTCAGAATGTGTGGCTTGTCTTAAAAAATGTTATGAATCTCCACCGAGTGTAGTTAGAACTAGGAACTTCCTCATTGAGTTGAAAAATGAAAAACATCAATAAAGAATCTTGTTTGTTTCGATTAACATAATATAAAAGATTTATGTGATTTTATAGATGAGAGTAATCAAGAGATTTGAATATTTTTATGTAACCATTTAGTAATAAGATAATAAAATATATATTTATCATCTTCCATGTTTAAATTCACTGCCCGCACAAACATTTTATAGGTCCTCGGAAAATTTAAAACATTGATCCTTTTTAGTATATCAACAATTATTAAAAATTCAATTTATTTTGACACGAATGAAAACTGCATCATTTTTCATAGGAAAAAAAAATAAATTTTAGAAACTCTTTTGTTACGTATAAAATTTTGACTAAAAAAAGAAAAAAGTTTCTTATATTAAATAAAAAATGAAGAATAACTAAAATGTATTCTGAAAAAAAAATAGTGAGTTATTGCATTAAAAATTTTGATGTCAAAAAAAATAGTAAGTTATTAAAGAAAATACAATTTTTTAAAAATCACTTTTTATTATTTTTTATCATCTTATTAGAAGGTATGTAAACTTGATACCCCAATGGAGATGCTCTTAGAAGCATTTTTTCTCCTTTTCTCGTTTTGTTTTGTGGTGTATAACGTTTTTTGGCAATCGAAATCGCATGCAATGGAGATAAAGCTTCTTCATATATATGAACGTTAAAAGATAATGGACAATGGATTTGGAAGTTAGAGATTATTATTACAGAATGATTTGTGGTATCTATGGAATTGAAGTAGAATTTCTCTCACTTTGAAATTATTGACAAAAAGGTAAAATAAGTAGTAACCTCTCGTCTTATCCTAATGAAAGTATTTGCTATAATTTGTGTGAGCGATAATAAATAATTTGTCTAAAATAAGGACTTTTATAAGAAAGGAATAGTTTGATTGTTGTCATACTTTGTTATTTTCATAATTGAGGTTCTGGGAGGAAGAAGAAAGAAAACTGCTTTCTGAAGAAGGTGGAGGTGCCGAGGGAGTTCCAATTCTTCTTCCTCCTCCTCTTCTTCTTCCTCATCGGTTGATTATCATTTTATAAGTATTCTTATTATATACAGTTCTTCTTAAGTATTAATTTTGTCGATTTTTAGGTTCAGTAATCCATTCATTTTATGCATAATTGTTATATCTTTCCACATTATTCCAGTTTTTGTTTTTGTTATTTTAATATTGGATTTTGTAAGGGTTTCTCATTCTTATAAATCTAGGTTTTGTGAGTCCAACTCTCCATTTCTCTCTCTTGTTTTCAACAAAATGGTTTCAAGTTCCTAAACAAGAGAGAGGAATTGTTTTTTGTCACCAGTTATGCTCCAGAAACAACAAATTTTACGGTAACACAACAAAAATAATACAACCTAAATGCTTCTATACCTATTGATCACTTGTCTATCTTTCTTCTTGTTTTTCAAATCTCTATGCCTACCTACATGGGTATCTAAAACCAAAACCTTGTTCTCCTTCTATTTCTACAAGAATCCCCTCATGAAAATCCTACACCCGACCACACCAGATATTCTAGCCTCTCCAGTGCTTAACCAAATGTCGATTCTTGACCTTCCGGACCTTCCTCTCGACTGCATTCTCGAGCTTCTTCCTCCCTCTGAACTATGTAACTTGTCTAGGGTATGTACCTCCTTGAGAGAGAGATGTGTGAGTGATTATTTGTGGGAGAAACACTTGATAACCAAATGGGGAAAAATTCTTGGACCTGCTGCTCGCAAAGAGTGGCAATGCTATAGGTCTTCCCCATATCATCTTGATTCTCCTCATCACCAAACTGGACATCCTTGGTTGGCCAAAATCATATCTCTGATTCGATCTCATTCTTCCACTTTTCGAGATGATAATCAAAGGATGATATATGCACCTTCTGTGTCACTTGATTCTACCATGAGCTTCTACCTTTCTCTTGAAATAGGTCGGTTTTGGTTCCCAGCTCAAGTATACAACCGTGAGGTAATCATCGATTTCATAAAAACATATTTTATCCATTTTGTGCTTCATGGATTTGATGAAAGTAGTATATGATTTTTGGTGTGTAAAAGCAGAATGGACATGTAGGGTTCATGTTGTCATGTTATGATGCTCAGCTAAGCTATGACACTCACACTAATACTTTTCAAGCTAGGTATAAAATATCTCATGTCCATAGAAAATACAATTTTTTTTCTTATTCTTCATGATCAAAATTTGTAAACTAGACTCTATTGTGGATTTTAGGTTTCCACCACATGGTAGAAGAGCAATTGCGGTTGAAAAGGATGTGACATGGGAGAGAATAAGAGCAGCTCCCATTGATGCATCACCTCATCATCTCTATATATCAGATTCTTTAAAGGAGTTGAAACCTGGAGATCACATCGAGATCCAGTGGAGAAGAAACAAAGAGTTTCCTTATGGTAATTAAATTATAATCTAATGCTTGTTGTTTAGAAATAATCTGATTTTAAAGCAAGCTTGGGTGATGTTGTTGTGTAGGATGGTGGTATAGTGTTGTTGGCCACTTGGATTCATGTGATGGCAATCTCAACCATTGTCATTGCCATATTAGTGGTGAGTTCTCGGCTTCATATTCTATGGTTTAGAAATGGAATTTTGGTTGAGTGTGTTTAAAATTGGATTTCACATTCTAATATTTACTCATATCCTCAGCTCACAAAGGCTATTAAATTCCCTAAAATTAGTTGACTAAAGTGAATATTTAAGAGAAGATGATTCTTTTGTTGCATCAGAATCACCACAAAACGTAAAATCAATTAAACAAAGACAAAGTTCTTACTGTGCTCTTGCATCAGAATTCAACATAACCCCAAAATCATGTGATATTAACCTTTCTACATAATATTAATGTTGTTTCCAAATAAAGGATTTATGCATGTATTCACATGTTGTTGTACTAAATGGTTTAAGTGTTGATGAATTAATTAATGGTGAAAATTAACAGAGATAGTAGTGCTGGAATTTAAACAATACACAATTGGATCAAGGTGGAGAAAAACAATGATCAACAGGAAAGATCATAGAGAGAAAGGTAATGAGGAAGAAGGATTCTATGGAGGAATACGAAAGCTAAATTGTAAAGAAGATATTGCAAGGTGGACATGTCTCTGGCCATCATCCATCTTGGAGTAGGATTGTGTACGTAGGATGTCAATTTTAGAAGTTTTTTTTTTTCATTTTTTTTCCAATGTATAATTGATCGTTAATTAATTATTTATAAAATATTCAAAATATACATGAAATACAAATGTACTCATATATATATATATATATATTTTTTTTTTTTGGGTCAATGGCAAACTTGCAAAAAAAAAAAAAAATTAAAATTAAAACCCAAAAAATATATATTAGAAAATTGAAACGGGGTTGAGTTTTGTTTTGCTCTAATTTGGGGCTTCGTCTGGTAATGACGACATTGTCCGGCCAACCGTTGCTGCCACAGATGCGTAGTCTCTTCTCAAAGCTCAGACCTTTCCTTTCTCATTCGCCGTCTTTCACAGCTCCGTTCACTCGCCGGCGAAGTCTAGCGTTTAGCGCTCTTCCTACGACGAAAGCTATCGACGCGGCGTTAATGAAGGAGAAATGGTTGGATTCTCTCTCTCTCACCTCACTAGATGAAGATACGACTCAGCAGAGTTCTGAGTCAAGCTGCGTCATTGGGATTGACCCTGATTTGTCTGGTGCCTTGGCTCTTCTTAAATTTGACCACTTGGGTTCTTCTTCTTCTTCTTCTGCTCAGGTTAGTCACTAGTCTGGTGAACGTTTTAGGGTTTTTTTTTCCTTTCTTTTCAATTGATTAGGGTTACAGAAAGTATCTATCTTTTCAATTGAACAGAATCAGAAACCAGAGTTGATTGAGTTATTACAGAACAGTTTTAAGTTTACATGGTTCAGTTGTAATCTGTGGGAAAATCTTCTGAACCTTTGATAGACTCGGAGTTTGTTTAACTGAAGTTGGTTTTGTTTTGTTAAATCTGGAGTAGGTTTTTGATACACCTCACATCCCGGTTTTAGTTGGGAAAAGAGTAAGAAAACGTTTGGACGCAAAGTCAATTGTGCAATTGATTCAGAGTTTAGATGTTCCTTCTGGTAAGAATATCCTCTTTGTTTCTACATTGTCACTTTGTTGCTTTTTTGTGTTCTTTGGGTTAGAATATTGGTAGAAATGTTACATCTTTTGTGTTCAAAATAATGTAGGTAGCAGAGTATATATAGAACAATCGAATCCGTTTCCCAAAGATGGAAAACAGGTTAATGCTACAACAACACACATTCTTTGTCTTGAGTTTTGGTGTTTTTTTTTTTTGTTAAAACTGAAATGTTTGTGTTTGTGTTTGTTGTCATAGGGTTGGTATAGTGGAGGATTTGGATATGGGTTATGGATAGGAACACTTGTTGCTTCAGGCTTTTGTGTCATTCCAGTTTCTGCATCGTTATGGAAGAGGCATTTTCAACTTGCCAGTGGGAGTAGTACAAAGGTGGTTTGATCTTTTACTGTCAAACTTTTGTGAGTTCAAAACAAATCTCTCAAATGCTGACGAAGTTTTTATATTTTGTTACAGGACGATAGTAGACGAGTTGCAGCGGAGTTGTTTCCATCGCTTAGTTCACAACTTAAGAGGAAAAAGGATCATGGTCGAGCTGAAGCACTGCTCATTGCGGCCTATGGTGAAGCCCTTAGAACAGAGAAGTTGTTGATCCAGCCACAAGAACTAGTCCCTCACATTAATTACTTAGAAAACCAGTTAGTTGAGGTTCAGTAATGTTTTAGTTTTCTTGGCTCAACTCTCATTAATTAAACAATTACAGTTTGGAGTCTACTCCTAATTCTACTAATTGTATTTTTGTTAAGGTTCCCTCTTTTAAATATATAAATTTAGTGCCATACATGCAGTCATATCACCTAGACCAAAGCCATCGAAAACATTTTGGTTTTACCATTACTTTCTTTCTTCTATATAAGCTACTAACTTTCTTGTCCCTTCACCTTACTTGCCTTATTTCATTCATTCCTCAAGCCTAGGGCTCTTCCTGTTCTGCAAAATTTTGATTTTTTAACCACAGTGGAGAAGGAGCAAGCATTTTTCCGCAACAAAACATCTCAACAATTGTTAAGAATAGAAAAGAGAGAAATATGTTTCATGCCAAGTAAAGATTCTTCACCTTACTTTTCTTTTGCCTGTTAATTAAGACCTCCATTTCCTTCATGCTTCCTTTTCTGAAAGATGTTGAAATGAATTAAAACCTTAGACCAAAGAAAGTGTGTAGCATCCACAGCTTGATGATCTATACAAAATAAATGTTTGCCAAGATTCACTGGACATACTAAAAAGTTACAAGAGTCTCCTCAGTCTATTAATCATAAAGTTGCCTTAAAGCATACAAGAAAAAAGTACACGTCTCGAGGACTCTTTCTTAACTAAAAAAGTGTGGGAGAAGATTATATTATCACTACATTTGTTCAGTCATCCTCCTTAGCACCTTGCTTGTGGGTGATTGTTAATATAAAGCGCGACTACTTCCACAAATCAAGTTCATTCATACAAACCATACAAGGTGTACAAAGAACACAAACAAATTTTACAAGAATTGATAACACGACAAAAAAAATAGACAAAGATTTAACCATTTTGGTCAAAGGCTACACAGATGCAGACATGTAAGACGTAACAAGTGATAAGGTAAGAGGCTTTTGCTTCTTGTATTCGTTGTACCGCAAAAAGAAGTAACCCAAATATTCAAACTCAATGGGAGACATCCTTGCCTGTTCCAACAAATTAGTACAAGTTACATTAGCTTAATAGAAGTTATTATCATAAAGCAATATACTAGATGACTTAACAAGCGCACCTGGATGATCGCCCATATTGCCCAGTACAAATGAGAAGCTAATTTGTATGCATCTGTCTCTACGAAGACTGATTCTACTTCAGCAACACTGACCTGTTTACACAAGCAATTTATATATAATTCTTAAGCTTTGCACTTGACAATATATATTTTGCAATAGCCAAACTTTTTTCAAAAGAACGCAAAAGTGTTTTTTTTGCGACACATTACTATGTATCTATTAAAAACAAACTGTCTTGATTCCAAACGCCTGATATGTTCTTACCTCATCTGGTTTGTCTGGCTGCAAGTAATGCTTGATGAAATGATATTGTTCCTCTTTACTTGGGTACCTACGAAGAAACCACAACACGCAGTTAGTCATGTTCTGATCTGTTGAGAATTTTTTTTAGAAACAATAGAAGAAGTCAAGGAAGTTGAACATACAGGCTGTAATCACAGTCGTATCCTGCATATTCATTGAAGTGATTTCCGATGTCGAAGCCTCTATAGTTGTATGATCCATACTCAAAATCAATTAAGTATAGTTTTTCTAAATATGGATAAAGAGAATCAAGTTAGACTCTAATTATCGTAACTACTTCAATACAGAATAAATCATTTAAGCCAAACCAAAAAATCATTGTTATACAACTCTTAAAGTTGGTTATAGAACCATCTCACTATTATGATCAATAATTAAACTAAAATGCAATTTTCTGGTAAGTGACCCTAATTTTTAGTACCTACGTCTGTCATAATAGCTGAAAGATGTACAGAGAAGAAGGAATTTTCTTACCTTCTTCGTCATTCAGCATCAGGTTTCCTGAGAGTAAATCGTTATGAGCAAACACCACAGGTGCGTTAAGTAAGCCTGTGAATTCCTGATCAATCATCAGAATTAGCATATATTATCAACCCAAAGCAGAGAATAAAGTTTAGATTACAGAAAGAAACATATGCAGATTTTTGAACAAGTGTTACTGCATAGGAGAAGCACCAGAGGACCAATTCTTCGACATCATTCAAAGATGGTCACAATTTAGCACATCACAATTGTTTCTGTCAATTTGTGCAACAAAAATGACTACAAATTCCAACATGAAAGATATAGTATTACTTGTATTGTTTGATTTCCAGGAATAACTTGACAAGTTGATTTTTCAAACACCAGCAGCGGAGTATCATAAGACATCAAGACCACATACACAGGGCAGAAATACAAAAACTTTACTGGGGAAAAGGAAATACCCTGAGTTCAATAATTTCTTTATGCAGTTCTTGAAACGAAATTGTCTCAAAGAGCTTCTGCTTGTCAGGCTCTTCAAATCTAAGAGTAGATGCTGCAAGTAAAGGGTACAGGGCAGACATAGAAATTGCATATGAGATGATTTGTAGCCAACGCTCATTAAAGGAAAAAAAAAATATAACAGTAATCAAAACAAAAATAGATTGTAAGACCTTTTTCATAGAACTTCAAGATATCAACCCACAACTGAGGTTCCTTGGAACCTGGTATGTCCACTTTATGAAACTTTCCAAGCTCTTTGGCAATTTCCGCAGCAATCTTTGGCTCTCTCATGTCTGCCCACAACAAAAGAGAAATGAGATTCATTTGAAGTGCATAAAACAGAATTCGACTGAGCAGCTCTTCCACTATTATTACAATAAACAAATGAAACACAAGACTGGAAAGTCCATAGTTTAAAGATGTGTTCCACCAGTGTTACTGAGGAGCATTGCCAAATCTTTAAAGCAACTTCCTTCAGTTTAATTCCATAGGATAGAAGTATTCTTCACAAGGATTGAAGCTTATCCATTTGTTTCTTATTTTCTTGTGGAGTCAAACCTTCATTTGATTTTACTAACCATTTGAAATTTCCAGGTAATCCACTTAATAACAAGTAGCAATTTACATATTCTAGAGACATTCTATATTCCGCTACAGGAATTAAAAATGCCTACCTGATGGCTCTAAGGTTCTTGCATTGATGAATGATTGCACCATGCCATTTCCAAATCCACCAAGCAACTTGGCACCAAATCCGGCAGCCGAGAGATACTTGATAGCCTATTGAAGACGTGAGGAGCAGATAACGAAAAAGACAAATGATTAAATTTCAAATCATGCAAAACGAATAAAAGGAAACACTAGCAGAGAAACCTTCGATATTTCAAGAAAAAAATCGAGCAAAAACTCTGCCATGATCAGATGTAAGGCTCATGCTTCAAGTTGACATCACTAGAAAGACAAATAAATCAAATAACATAGAAGTTCTTGGGTAACGCAAACTACGACAGACATGAAAACACGGAACAGAACACAAGGGGAAGGGACTTATACACATAATAATATGAATAAGGGAAGTTACCAGTATCTCTCTCTCACGGTTAATAACATACTCAGTGTTAGGCCCATACAGTCGCACTGTTACAGATACTTGTCTATCTGTGTCTTCCTTGACAGAAACCTTGAGCACTGCCATCATCAAAAGATGACATAACTATGGATGAATAAGAAGATTACATGATGATTTCCTTCATACAGTAACTGCTGTATAAATGAAACAACTCACATAGATTTGTGATGCCTCCTGATACTCTCTCTACAGAGAAGAGTGAATCATCAAGCTCTCGCCAATTCTTGAACAGATCTTTACATAGCTCTCTGTTTAAAAATAAAAATAAAAGGTTCAAGATAGCTTTTATCTCTCCACATTCGTATTCATTATTGGCTAATACGCCATGAAAACGAGAGACCATAACAAGAAAAAATGAGTCAACAAACAACAAGCAGTCTAATCACTTTTTTGTTTCTTTATGTTATTTTAATATAATCTCGTCACTTTCAAGATAAGGAAAGTTTTAACTATGTCATCCACAAGACAAAGCGCTTTACAACAACAACCACAGCCCTCCATAGAAACAACAAAATCCAAGTGTAAAGAAAATAGCAATAAAAGCCAACTTCTAGGTTCTCTCTAGGTGAGAGACTTCTTCCTCAATCCCAGGAGGAAACAAAAAAAAATCAATCTCCGTAGCTAAAACAAATCCAAATCAAACGGGGAACAATAGAACGAAACGATTTGAGAGAATTGGGAAACGAAGACGAACATGATACGAGGAATCATGAGAGGAAGAGGCAAAGAAGTATCGACGACGAACGAAGAATATGGAATCTGTTCAGCGTTGTCGTTGCCGTTAGCTCCATCTTCGGCGTTGGCTAATCCCCAGATATTATTATTATTCTTCGCTGCTCCCATTTTCTTTCAAAAACTTTCTCTTCCTCTTCTTCTTCTTCTTCTTCTTCTTCAACAACAACCAACAATAAAGATTCTTTTTTTTTTTTTTTCTTTTCAGATCTCAAATTAATTGTTGATTCTGTGTTTCCCCTAATTTAACGCATCTTATTTTTTTTTATATTTTTGTATGTCGGCATTTTGATATTAGGGATAAGTAGTCATTTTAACATGTGCCGTACAAGTTTTTATATATTAGGGATGTTTTTGATGACTTTGTCAAGTTTTAGTATCATTTTTTTTACCTCTAGTCAACAAATCAATTGCTTTGCCTTCGGGATTAAGTAACGAAACTCTCTTGAGTGAAAAGATCATGCAACTACTAGGGGTGTCGTGCTGCTACATATGATTGTACTCGAATACTCGATCCTCTCTAGTCACACTTGAAGCAATCAGAAATGCTCCTTTGTTTGTACTTCTATCCTCTTTGTGTAATTTCCAAAAACGGTATGAGATTTAACCCTGCCCAACAAAACATCTGATTCGAATTTAAAAGAAGGCCAAGCTTCTGGTCTGAGAATAGTTTTGTATCAAATCCTTTGGCCTATCAACAGCGAGAATCACTCTCCTAATCGTGAGACTTCTTAAATTTTTGATTGTCCATATATAGCCAACATTCCAATTCCATCTCATTTTTTTAGACCATGTTACTAAAGGCTCTCCGAGTGTGGGAGTAAAACTGCATGCGCACCTTCAGAATTTGTAAGGACCCAAACAGCTCCTCTAATATTCCAAGCAGACTTTTTTGGACAGAGTTATGATATTGAATTTCATAATATCTTTTATTCATTATAAAACAAAAAAATTCATGTAAAAAACAAAAATATAAGTTTTCTACGGAGAGACAAATATATGATGTTAAAAAAAAACAAATATATAGAGTTAAAAAACTAAAATAAAATAATTCTAAATGAAACCGGTTAAATCAGAGAACCGAAAAAGCATCGGTTTGGTATGCTCTCTAACGCTAATCACAATTCCCGGAACCGCCGCCCGCAGCTGTAGCCTGTAGTCATCAGAGGCCATTGTTGCCGCACCTCTCTGACAAAGTACCTATCAGTCAATACTTTGCTTTCTCGATTCCCTAATCTGACGTATTTCCTTCAACTCTTTTGCATAGTTTAACTTCAAATTTGGAGATTTGTTGCAACAAACTTTATAAATTTTTTGGAATCTGATAAATTTTATTATATTCTGATTTAGTTTCTGCAATTGACAAAGATGGGCAGCGAAAGTGACAAACGGAGAGAAGCAAAGAAAGAAGAGGAAGAAGAAGAAGAAATAGTCTGCTTGGAGTCTTTCTTCATCAACGATGAGTAATTTTGTTACCGAAACAAAAAAATATATACAAATGTTTGTTTAATTTTGGTTTTAACCTTTGATCAATGTGTTAGGTTATGGTTTCCTTAGACATGTTTGTTTTGTCTTTTTTTCTTCCGGATGCAGTTATCAGTTGACGAAGTTTACGTTTGGTTCTCATGTTCTTGAGCTCTATTGTCTCCAATCAGCTTCAAGTGAGTTTTTTTTTTTTTGAAGTCTTTTATCAATCTTGCATTGTATTTTTGCTTCTTAGATTAAAAAAGGAGAGAACTTTATTGGTATAATATTTGATTTGGTTGTTGTGAGGTTTGTGTTATGATCAGAGTTGAACTTATGTTGTTTATATGCTTTTCAAATCTTCGTGAAGTTATTATTAGTCAATGTCGAGTCACTGATCTGTATACGAGGCTGGTGTATTCTTTGAACTTTTATTGCCATTGAAAGACTATGTAGGAGCTATTTAGAATTCAGAGATTTTTTTAATCTCCACCCTTGTATTATTGTATTGCAGTATCTTTTTTCTTAGATAATGGCTCTGAGGATTGAGTCATGTGATTAACAAAGACTAAGCACGACCCTTTTTTGTGAATTTTTATTCATCAATCATTTTTGAGTGGTGTATTCTTTGAACTTCCTTTTCCATTGAAAGACTATTTTTATGAGTAATGTGAGTTCAGCGATTTTTATCTCTATCCTCGTAGTATATATCATAAAGCTATATGGCTCTTACATAACAGGATGTCTAAAATGTTTGTGGTACAGCTGATTTTGATTTAACAGGGCAGCTGGTTTGGCCTGGTGCGATGCTTATGAATGGTTATCTCTCAGAAAATGCTGAGATTCTCCAGGGATGTTCAATTTTGGAGTTGGGATCTGGCGTTGGTTTGTGCTGTTTATAACCTTTTTCTCATTTTCCATTTATATTGGACCACACTAATGCATCTTGTTTATCCTAGTACTTAAATGGTGAATCACCACCTTTGCATGTGCCGTCATCTATATTGTTAGATATGTTGTATAATTTCCTGGAAGAGTTGGTCTTAGCAGTCTGACCTTACCTGAATTCACCATCATTCACATATATAAACTCCTAAATGTGTGCTCTTTCTTTGGTCTTTGAGAACATAATGGAAGGACTAGTTCCTTAATTTGCTGAATGTTCTTCCAAAGCTTAAATCCGTTTTCTTCTTCTGGTTTAATTCATGTGTAGTTTCTAATCTTTAATCTTCTTTAACTCAGGGATAACTGGAGTTCTCTGTAGCAAATTTTGCCGTAAAGTTATTTTTACCGACCATAACGATGAAGTGCTCAAGGCAAGGTTGCCTCCCTGAAGAGCTGCTCTAAAAATTCATATCATTGGTAGAGTATAATCAGGTTTTTATAACTTTTCAGATACTGAAGAAAAACATCGAGCTGCATGGACATTCCAGCGGTCCTAACCCCTCAGCTGGTGAGAAAATAAAATCAACTAAGCTATCGATTCTCATCATTCATGTTAGTAATGGGTTCTGTTTCACATTTCTATCTACAGAACTAGAGGCTGCAAAGCTAGAATGGGGAAATAGTGATCATCTAGGTGAAATTTTACAGAAACACAATGATGGCTTTGATCTTATCCTTGGAGCTGATATCTATATCCTTATGTTCGAGAACAGTTTTTTTTTTTTTATCTATCCGCATAATAGTGTTATTGATGCCGTTGTTTTGTAGTGTTATTGATGCCGTTCTGGTTTTGGTCCGGATTCAGATATATAGAAAAATACATCTTTAGTTCGGTTTAATACAGAAAAATCTTATGTTCTTTAGTACTCCTATGATTTACACCAGAATGAAAAGAACAAAAAGCCTTGACTATTCGTAAGCTTTCAGCAATCAAGTGTGCCGTTGCTATTTGACAGTGTTGAGCAGCTTCTGCGGATCAGGGGACACGGAAACTGCAAGTTCATACTAGCATACGTATCACGGGCTAGACAGTAAGTTTGTCTTTTGCAATTTTCATCATATGGCTGCAATTTTCATATGATCTGAAAATGTTTGTTTCAGGATGGATTCTGCAATCTTGAGAGAAGGCGCTCAGCACGGGATGCTGATGAATGAAGTTTCTGGGACTCGGTGTACCGTAGCAAACTTGAAAGGAGTCATATATGAGATCACACTTCAATAGAAGAAGAAGAAAAACATTGTTGGAGTAATTTTGTACCATGGATTCTTTTCATTGTCAATGTTATTTTAGGATGCATACATTTTTGGTGAAATCCTTTACTGTTTAAAAAGTATAAACAATGACATTTGTGTATGCTTTGAAGTGAAACCACATTTGTTAGCTGAAAAATTGTTGCAACTAACATTTCTCCTTAATTATCATATACATATACAAGTTGCCATGTCCAATTTCTTGGTTTCACCTACTTATCAGTTATTTACTACTAAATTTATATTGTTTATGTATCTAAACACACTGGCTAACACACTCCACTGGTCAATTTTCAAATAAATTTCCACCATATAATAATAATTTAATACATACAGTTGTATTTAAAATTTGATGCTCCAATCAGTAAAGAGAGAAACAAGAAAGGAAAAAAAAAAAAACATGTTTAAATTGATTTTTGTATTTATAATTTATTGAGGTCTAAAATAAAGGTGAGAGTCATCATCATCTCCCCAACTCCAAGAGGACCTCCCAACCAGAATTAGAGGAGATAAACTTGACGCGTCCCTCTTCTTCTTCTTCATCATCCTGCGTCAAATCAAATCTTATCGCCGGAGATTCTTCATCGGAACTAATCGCAACACCTTTTCACGGTAAAAATCTCGTCTCCTCTTCTTTTTTGCAGCATGATCCGCTCCTAATCGGAGACAGTGAAATTTATGTTGAATTTATTGATTTCTGGCTAAAAAAGAATCGATTTTGGAATTTTGTGGAATATTTTGGAACAAATTTGTTTGAGCAATGGACTCTGACCATTTTTCTCCAGAACAAAAAAAAACTCAAACTATTGCTGAAAAAAATGCAATGGAATGGGGCGAGACGAGCCCATTCTTTATGGTGCAAGAGTCTAACAAACAACACTCATTTGCATCATCCTTCTATTCCAGTCTCACATTTTGTCACCATGTCGAGTTTGGAGGAGCCGCTTGGCTTTGACAAGTTGCCTAGTATGAGTACAATGGATAGGATTCAGAGGTTTTCCTCTGGTGCTTGTCGGCCTAGGGATGATTTCGGCATGGGACATCGTTGGATTGATGGAAGAGATTGCACTACCTCTAACAGTTGCATGTGAGAGTTGTTGGCTTTTTTTCAATAATCTTTTGAAGTTTGATTGGCATCTTTCATTCCTTTTAAAAATCTGTTAACTTTTTACAGTGATGACGATAGAAGCTTCGGTAGAGAGTCCTTCCCGTGGAGAAGGCATACTCGGAAACTATCTGAAGGAGAACAACATCTGCTTCAGAATATTTCAATTTCAGGGAGGACTTCTGGAACTTTAAGGGAATCCAAAAGTTTTAAGGGGCATAAGTATAGCACATTTAGCAATGACAATGGCACGCCTCATATAACTAATAGGGTAAGTTTTCTTGATGGAGGAAGTAGTTTTTTGAAATCTATCTACATAAATCATATGCCAATTAGACATTTTCTCTATCTTATTCTGTATCTTCTGTTTGAAAATTTCATCAGATCTCTAAAGGTATACCAAAGTTTGTGAAGATTGTAGAAGTTGGTCCAAGGGATGGCCTGCAGAATGAGAAAAATATAGTACCTACATCTGTTAAGGTGGAACTAATTCAGAGATTAGTTTCTTCTGGATTGCCCGTTGTCGAGGCTACAAGTTTTGTATCACCAAAATGGGTTCCCCAGGTAATGCTATTATGCTTTTGTTTATGAACTTTATTGTCTCCCTGAACTTTCATATGATCCTATGTTTGGTATCTCCATAATAAAAGCATATAGAGTGACCACTTTAAAGAAATGAATTTTTTTTACTGTAGATAGACTATTATTTTCTTATAGATATGAATGTTTCCTTTGTAGAGGAACTAATTTAACTGAACAGAAATTTATACTATTTCACCTTGTAGCTTGCAGATGCAAAGGATGTAATGGATGCTGTAAATAGTTTAGATGGGGCTCGATTGCCTGTTCTGACACCAAATCTAAAAGTATGTACCATTTATCTCTTAGGATTCTCAAAACGATTCTTTGTTTCTTACCTATGAACACCAACATGGGAGTCCTTGTTTCTTTTTAGGGCTTTGAAGCGGCTGTATCTGCAGGTGCTAAGGAAGTTGCAATCTTTGCATCAGCTTCTGAGTCATTCTCCTTGTCAAATATTAACTGTACCATCGAAGAGAGTCTCTTCAGATATCGTGCTGTTACCACTGCTGCAAAGGAGCATGGGGTTCCCGTCCGTGGGTACGTTTCTTCTAATTTGTCTTGATTGTGTACGTTATCTGTTCCCTCCTCTGTATAGTGTCTAGCAAATGTGGTGCCTACTCAAGCTTTTCATACTTCTTTGCTAAGGGCCGTGTGCAAAACTTCTTTAAAACTCTTTTTACCCAGTGATTTAATTTTGGTTTCTCGCTATCCAACCATTTGATAGTTTGTCACCTTATTTAATTTTAATGCGTGAATTGAATCAACGGTGGATCATGTTTGCCAAAAATCTAATCCAAATTTGTGATAATCTTATCATAGGGAGTGTATGACATAAGTTTGTAAAAATATGGTCATAGACTCATGAACAGTTTTCTTGTACAAACTTCATTTTCCAACAAGCTTGATCCAATTAGTTCAGACTTGGTTTAATGTCTCATATTATTGACTCATTGAATGTTGTTATGGTGGAATTAATCTGTTTTCCAATTTCGACCCTAATATAACACTTACAGCAGAAACAGTTGGTTCTAATTAAAAGTCCATGATTATTTCCCAATGTTGAAGGTATGTATCTTGCGTTGTGGGGTGTCCAGTGGAGGGAGCCGTTCCACCCTCAAAAGTGGCTTATGTTGTGAAAGAACTCTACGACATGGGCTGCTTTGAGATTTCTCTAGGTGACACAATTGGGATTGGTACTCCTGGTAATTTCTTTTCTGAAAAATCTTGCATAGTTTAATCAATTGAATTATAAGCATTGAAGATGTTGAACGGCTTAAATAGTAGCTATAAGTCTACTACCTAGCCTAGGACTGAATGCAACCGATTTTAAAGCTGTTGTGACTTGTAAGTTGGTTATGGTTACAACAAAGCAGTTCTGGGTTTATGAGAAATGCCTCGGCAGATTATTTTGGGTGTGGATTTCTTGAGAGTTTTAAGTCTTTCCATTAATCAAGTCCCTCTGTTTGGTGAATTGAATAAATCAGGTTCTGTAGTTCCCATGCTCGAAGCCGTTATGGCAGTTGTGCCAGCCGACATACTGGCTGTTCACTTCCACGACACATATGGACAAGCTCTTGCAAACATATTGATGTCTCTCCAAGTAAGTCAAGAACTAATCTATAGAACTTTTTTCGGCAAAAAATATTTGGTTATATATTCATTTATGGTTCGACATGTGTTGGTGCAAAAGCAGATGGGAATAAGCATAGTAGACTCATCAATTGCTGGATTAGGCGGCTGCCCATATGCAAAAGGAGCTTCAGGAAATGTAGCCACAGAAGATGTGGTTTACATGTTGAATGGTTTAGGCGTCCAAACCAATGTCGACTTGGGAAAGCTTATAGCTGCTGGAGATTTCATCAGTAAGCATCTCGGCCGTCCCAACGGTTCAAAGGCTGCCGTTGCCCTCAACCGTCGGATCACAGCTGATGCCTCCAAGATATGAGTTTTGTTAGAGGATTCACATATTTAAAGTCTTATGAATACGAGAGACAAAAAAGAAAGTGGAATATAAATTTTATATATAAGATGCTGTATGAATGATTCATTGTTATACACGATGCTACTGAAAGGTACAATGGTTTTTATTCTTGTTTATTTGCAATGTTCTACAATACTTTGTATGCTAGACGTACGGGATACTGTATGGTTTATAGATGTACGGGCAGGTTTATAAATGTATAATATAAATTGGAGATAGTCTCAGAAGTAGAAAAATGGAATTGACCGTCTCTCCAGCAATGCGAAATCAAACTTAACCTACATATTTTTACTTCGATTTTTTTTTTTTTTTTTGAATTTAATGTTAAATTATATTAAAAAGAAAAATAAACGTTTTACAAAAGTTTGTTTATAAAACTTTTTAAAAGAGAAAGCATTCAGTAGAATCTGGCTGCAAACCAGGCTTGGATGGTTGTGGCTAGGCCACCTTGAAGTGTACTTAGTCGGTTCCGTACATTCTTGTCGATGAGTTTGATCAGGTGCTCCGCCGTCAAAGGGGATTCTCCATGACGGCGACCGTTTCTTTCCCTCCAAATCGAGTAAATGGTGGTTTGGAAAGCATAACCGAGAATTAGCTTCAGTGTTTTGTCCAGTGTGTTACCAGCAAGAAGAGTGATGACATCTTTCCATCGACCTGTGTATTTTTCTGCAAGTAGTTTTTTAACTAACCCTTCCTAGACCAGCTGCGTATAAGGGCATTCGAAAAAAAGATGTTCTCTCGTTTCTGGCTGATGATTGCAGAGTATACACCTTGCGTCTGCCTGAGGGTTCCACTGCTGCAGTTTGTCACCTGTAGCAAGTCTGTTCTTAACGACCAACCAAGTGAGGAAAGCGTACGTTGGAGTAGCTTGTGCGAGCCAAATTACTTTGAAGTCTACCAATAGAGGGTGGGGCGCATGAATTTGTTGCCATGTATCTTTGGTTGAAAAGCTATTGCGGTAGCAATCGTTTTTTCCTTTCCACAGAGGGATGTCATGATCACAAGAACGACATAGCTTCTGTTTCTGTATCTCTTCCTCTACAGCAGTTAACAATGGTAACCGATGCTTCCGTCTCCTCTGCATATTCATTACATCAGCCATAGTGCTTGATTTAGATTTTTTGTTTATAAATGCTGACAAACTGACAAACTCAAAGAGAATAAGAGATCAATGCTGACAAACTGATCAACTCGAACAAGGGTGCTCTTAAAACGCTTAGCCAACAAGCTTCCATATGACTTTATAAGTGGTATCACAACACCTTACCGGGTCATGCAGTTTTGTATTTACATCTTTCTTACACAAACTAATCCCACTGCCCTTCTCATCATCCAAACAGTAGCCGGAAAAGCAAAAAACTCATAAACAAAGAAAGCAAGCTTTTGTCCCAATTCCCAAAAGATAAAAAACATTCATACATCATCACTTTCTTGTTTCTTTCTTAGCTTTGTTGTTCGTCCAGACTACTTGCTCCAGAGAACTAGAGAGCTTCTTATAAATCTGCAAAACACACCATCAACTCTGCTTAGCTCATCAAAGTACGTGGACTTACCTTGTGGATTCGAGATAAAAATATATTATTGAGGTTTTTGGTTTTTGTCTATGGATTGTGGGTAGGCGGCTAAAGTTTTAACAGAGGAGAAAGGATAACAAAAACAAATAAAAAGAGGAGGAGGAGGGGAGCTACTATTTGTGTTTTTTCAACCAATCAGATCACGTTATTTCATCTCCACTCGCACAAAACGCGAGTTGCGCGAGTGAGAGCATTTTCCCTATGCTATTACCCACCAAATCATGCCTTTACGACAGCACGCACCAATTTCTAAAATTGACACCGCGTGACTTTACTTTTTTTTTTTCTTCAAAACCTCAGTTATTAATTCCAACCCATGTAAACCGAACCGATATCAATTTTAATTTTAGTGACACATGCCAAATTAATTTCTAACCCTTAAACGACAATTCCTAACCGAAGACAAAAAAAAATCATTGGTTATTAATTTAATTCTAATGTAAAGACGCAACAAAACAAAACCGTAAAACACCCTGCAACTGCACAAGTAACAATGGAAACATTTGATTTCAGACCCTATGATATATATATATATATATATATAAGTCGAAACAAAACTTATGGACTAACCTTGTGGAATTCGAGGGTGTCTCCTTTCGATTTCGATACTTTTAACCATATGGCGCTACTTGGTATATCTGCTTGTCACACACCATACAAACACTCTGGATCAGATCAGAAACTGATAAACCATATGATCACCAACACTTTCTTGAATAACATACCTCTGTCGCCACATTGAGATTTCCTTTTCTCCCCAGCCTTGACATTCTCAAGCCTCATCTGATATATTTCAAGTAATATTAACTTCCTTTTATGCAATTTCCTTCCGTTGGCACTGTCACCTCTCTCAGCAAGTAACGGTTCATTTCGTCAATGTGACCATCGATTCTGCTGTCCAGTATCAGCAACACTAGCAACTCCGTCACATCCTTCTCTGGCACGTTCAGTTCCTTCGATATGAACGGGATCCCTATCCTTGTGTATGGCTTTATCAGCTTCAGCAACACTTGTGTTCTCACCTTCTTCAGCAGATCTTCCATGTAGTTTCTGATAAACGGATCATCCATTATCGTCCTCCGGTTACTCTACATTCCAATATCATTACATGAGCATCGTTCTAAGATATAATAATGTCAAACTCTATGATCCCAATAATATTTCACCTATTACCTTTAGTATTCTCTCAAACTCTATGATCTCATTTCGTTGATATGCTGCTATCAAATTTGTCATTGCCAGGATCTCAGGGTCGCTTTTGTACCTGCAGAGAGCAACCTATAAAGCAAGCAACCAAAACAACTGTACAATACAAATATTTAGGGAAATGACTTACGGCTTTGCCTCTTGGCCATCAAAAGGATTCACTTCTGACTCCATGAATGAATGTGATATACAGAACACAGTAATGAAACATTTTTGAACTAAGATTTCTCTCGCGTAAAACCATTAAGTCTATAAAAATGAAAGCAGGATTAAAAGGGATACCCGTGCCATAGAGACAGCAGCTTGGCCTAAAGTGCAGTCATATTACCGCAGGAGATTCTTCGATAAGCTTTCTAGTGTCTTCTTTGCACACCGCAATCCCTTTCGTACAGAGCCAGAAACAGTAACTTGATGAATACGTATACGCCAGCAAAATATGACCTGATCCATAGAACTAAACAGGACATGGACATGAGCAAGATATCTTGGCTTTCACAAAAGAAACAGAGTATGGAATTTCACGACCCACTACCTGGACTTCAATATGACTTGGCCAAGTGATGCAGTTCTCAAGAAGAATTAGAGTTAACGCCAAAAGAAGCACCAGCTTCACCACGCTGAGCGCCTAAGAACGAGTCAACAAAATCCTTCAGCACTT
Organism: Camelina laxa; assembly: GCA_024034495.1. Classification (NCBI taxonomy): domain Eukaryota; kingdom Viridiplantae; phylum Streptophyta; class Magnoliopsida; order Brassicales; family Brassicaceae; genus Camelina; species Camelina laxa. The sequence continues at coordinate 3,241,228 of CM043883.1, forward strand.
TGCACTATCCTAATTCCCTAAAAAAATAAGAAGCTTACATTAATTCAAAACCGATAAATATTAAAAAGGTATTAATAGTACTTTTGACTATTGCAATAGTTACAGTCTTAGAGATTCATCGATGTGGTCAAGGAATCCAAATTGGATTCTTAATCTTCATTTTAGTTTCAATCATTCTTCATACTTGTCGCCAATCAAACAAATAAATAATATAGCATATAAGAGAGTAGGAGGAGCTACTGTAAAAGAAAAATGAATACCTAATTTAGTCGTGCATCAAGAGTCAAGACGTAGAGAACATGAAAGCTAGCTAGAGACTCCTCTTAGAGATGCTCAAAAGGCAGAGATTCAATGAGACTCAAAGCTGTTGTGAAGCTTTTAAGTGACTCAAAACCATACATCATGTCCACAGTGGTTTGATTGATTGAATCAATAATAAGTTCACAACACAACAAAACATGTTGACACTAAGACAAAAATCATACATACGTGTTGTAGTGGTCAAGAACAGAACAAAAAAAAGGAAGCCGGGTCTGAAAGCTTACTAGCCATGGTGCTTGTGACTGTGTTGTGGACTGAAAAACTGTGGAACAGGAACCGAGTTGACTCACTCCCGCCGGGTGATTCCAGAGAGCTTTCGAAATCAAATTTGGGTAAGAGAAGAAATATTTAGTTAACCAATGATTCACTCACAGAACATAAAAAAAAAAAAAAAACAAATAAAAGAGAAGAGAGCAGTCAAGTTTATGGATTGTGGGCTAACGTAGTTTTAACAAAAAAACAAATAAAAGAGGAGGAGGAGGGGAGCTACTATTTCTGTTTTTTTAACCAATCAGATCACGTTATTTCATCACCAGTCGCACAAAACGCGAGTTGCGCGAGTGAGAGCATTTTCCCTATGCTATTACCCACCAAATCATGCCTTTATGACAGCACGCACCAATTTCCAAAATTGACACCGCGTGACTTTTACTTACTACTTTTTTCTTTATCTTTTTCTCAAAACAAAAGCGTAAAACACAATTTAATTCGGTTTATACGGTTTATTCGGTTCTGTTATCGGTTTATTTTGATTTTTTAAAATACTATTACCAAACTTAACCGAAAAAAAATCGGGATACTGTATGGTTTGTAGTTTTTGTTCGAGTAAACGTCTCAGAAGCCCTTAAAAAGATTTGACAAATCTCCTATCTCCCTCTCTATTCTTCATACCCCCACTTTCTTCAATAATATTCGATGAGACGATTTTACCCTTTTTGTTTTAATGAATTAGATTAAATTTTTTAAATTAAAAATAAAAAACTCGTTTCCCAGCTTCTTTCTTCGACCCGAGAAACTCCCGACCTCTCTCAACCCTGCCGCCGGCGATTCTTCCGTCGTCGGAGCTCCTACTGCTGTCGTTCTTCACTAAATCAAGTTGCATCAAGTTGTTCTTCAAAATGCAGGTGCGTTACTTCACTTTAGAGTTGCTTTTGGTTGAATTTGTTTTTGATTTGTAAATATAGAAATTCAATTGGATTTAGATCGAAGAAAGCTTAGCACATTGGGTGTTTTACAAAGGTTTATGGGTCGATGGAGCTATCTATTAGATAAGAAAGGGATTTGGCTCCTTTCAATTTCAGTGAATTGACTCGATTAGAACTCGTCTACCATTCGATTCGATTTTGATAGGAGAGAGAAGGTGGTGAAACTGGTAATACTGGTATGTTTAGTAAAAATAGTAAAACTAGTAGTAGTACTAATTTTGAATTTTTTATATTGGTTTGTTTGGCAGGATACAATATGCGAGAACGTCAGCCTACATTTTAAATATGAAGGACGCATGTATAGTATAATGTTCAAGAGGAATATAACATTGTTGATGTTAAAAGCAACGATACAGAGGAAGCTTAGGTTTGTTGAAAGTAATGTTCAGTTGCAGCTGAGCTACAAGCCACTACTGGTAGAAACATTGGAGCATTGTGAGCTTAATGATGATGAGGATGTTAATGTTTATCTAGACTCCGTTAATTATGAGAAGCGAAGATGTATGTTGTTTGTGAATGTTATCCCTTCTGAGCCTCAGCCTGAGCAAGTTCCCATAGTGCCCACAGTGCCCATAGTGGACCAAAGTTCTGTTGGTATGAACTATGAAAACCAATATGCGAAGGATGGTGAAATCGGACCTAACGCCATTGTTGTCTACGTAGGCAAAGAAAAGGATGTAGAGGGTGATTCTAATAAAGAGGGTGAACCCGAATCACGTGATGAAGGTGATGAATATACTGAGCCACGCCCTGTTGTAGAACCGTGTAAGTATATTGAACCATGGGATGACGGTTTGGATCTGACTAAACTTCAAGAATTTCCAAACAAGAAGGCATTGCAAGATGTGGTGGATAGAGCTTCATTCGCTAACTGTTTTAGTTTTGAAATAGTAAAGTCGGACAAGGTGCGTTATGTGGTCAAATGTCCTAAAGAAGGATGTAACTGGGGTTTACGAGGTGGTAGGATTCGAGGTACAGATATTTTCTCGATTAGAAGGCACAACAAGATGCATACATGCTCTCGGGCTAGTCAAAGTTCAAGCAATAGTAAGAGGCAAGGCACTCCACAATTAGTTGCTTCTCTTTTACATTGTGATTATCCAGGGCAAATGGAAACTCCACCTCCGAAAATTATCATGGATCTTGTCAAGACAAAACTAGGTGTTGATATATCATATTCCACGGCATTGAGAGGGAAAAATCAAGCTGTTACTGATTTGAAAGGTAGCCCAGAAGAAAGCTACAAGATGCTGCGATGTTATCTGCACATGTTAGAGAAAGTTAATCATGGTACAAGATCATATGTTCATTGCAATGAGAATAATAAATTCATGTACTTGTTCATAGCTTTGGGAGCTAGCATTGAAGGATTTAAAGTCATGAGGAAAGTTATAACTATGGATGCAACTTTTCTAAAGAACGGATATAAGGGTGTTCTTGTTTTTGCGTCGGCTCAAGATCCTAACCGTCACCATTATCCCTTGGCGTTTGGTGTTCTTGATGGTGAGAATGATGCAAGTTGGAATTGGTTTTTGGAGATGTTGAAAACTGTTGTTGGGGATTCTTCTGAAATAGTATTTATGACTGACAGAAATACAAGTCTCATAAAAGCTATAGCTAATGTGTATCCTCTGGCTCATCATGGTTTTTGTATATGGCATTTATCCCAAAATGTGAAAGGTTATGCTCGTAACGTGAACAAAGACGTTGTTGCATGGAGATTCATGGAGTGTAGTAGGTTTTACACAGTGGCTGAGTTCAACATTGCTTACGCATCTTTTACGACAAGATATCCTTCTGCTGCCAAGTATCTTGAAGAATCTACCCAGAAAGAAAGATGGGCAAGATGTATTTTCCAGGAGATAGATACAACCTAGACACAAGCAACTGTGTTGAATCGTTGAACAGTGTATTCAAAGATGCAAGGAGGTACTCCTTGATACCCATGCTTGATGCAATAGTTAAAAATTCTCTGAATGGTTTAATGAACATCGGAAAGATGCTGTGTCTGGATCAGTCGCAAATAAATTGGTGCCTTTAGTGGAGAACTACTTACATGATTTATGGGCAACTGCTGAGAAACTAAAGGTGATAGAGCTAAATGGTTTTGAGCTTGAATACAATGTCATTGACAGTGACGGAAAGCCTTATTTGGTGAAGTTGCGATTGAGAAGTTGCAGTTGCAGGTTTTTCGATATACAAAAGTATCCTTGTGTGCATGCATTGGCGTCTTTCATTACATTCCAAAAATATGGAGGTAAGGATTTCAAGTTACATGAGTTGTGTTCTAAGTATTATTGGACGGAGCTGTGGGCAATTGCATATTGCGAACAATTTATTTAGTACCTGATAAGTCTCGATGGGATGTCCTAGATGACGTCCAAGATATGGAGATCATGCCTCCGAATCGGAAAATAAGAGGGGGAAGAAAGAAAACAAAAAGGTATGCATCTGCTGGGGAAAAACGACCAAAAACTCGACCTAGGACGCATAATAAAAGGCGCCGGAGACAAGGACTCCAATGGTTGTTATTTGGAGATAATGTTCATGTTTGATTCACCTCTTCATGTATCAATTGTGTTTGGTTTGAAACTTAATGTAAAACTTGGGTTGAAACTTAATTTGAAGTCTATTAATGTTTTCTTCTTTCAAAATATGTGTATATGAGAGCGTAGAACTGGCAGAACTAAGATAAAACTGGTAAAAATAATAAAATTGGTACTACCTAAAACCACTACATATTGTATAATACATATTGTATTGTAGTATAAATGAATAATTTTCGAAAATATACCAATTTTAATTTATTTATGAAAGAATCTTAACAAGTGTTTCCTTACACTTTTAATGTCACTTTGTAAATAATTACCAAGTAAGCATGAAAAAGTTATAGAATTACAAGTTTTAACTTATGAAGTTGCAAAAAGCTTGTAATTGTATGTTAGTTAAGTTTAATCAACTGTAAAACTAAAAAAGTAATGCTAAGGTTTAGTAAAACTAATTAAACTGAGAAACCTCTAAAGTACAACTATTTGCAAGTTGAGTGCAACCGCATTACTCGGTAAACTGTGTGTGAACACACAGTGTGAACGCACAAATCTTTTACACGTGGCCAGAATTTTGTTTTTTCTTTCTTTCTTCACGAAAGCATGAAGATTTATTTATTTATCTTCACGTCAGCTCATTCTCATCCATTCATTCATTTTCTTCGAAACCTAAAAGTCAGAATCTCTTCTCTCATCTTTAAAGTCAAATTCTAGATCTATTTCTCTCCTTCAAACTATGGAACAATTCGAGGCCGACCCATACTATGCTGATCAGAAGGCGAGGAAGTTAGAAGCGTGGCGACAAGCCGTAGCCGATGGTGATTTGGGCATGCCTCGAATTTGCCCATGTGGCAAACGAATCGTCAATGAGATCTCTCCAACAGAAACAGAGAAAAAGAGATGGTTTACTTGCGTTAAGTATAAGGTAAATTAAATTTAATCAAATACAATTGAGAGACTGAGTATGATGTCTGTTCGTTGATATATTTTGCAGGATGATGGATTGCACAGGCGGAAAAATTGGGCTGATGCAATTGAAGAAGAAACCCAAACCTTAAGGAAAGATGTTGATAACCATTGGGAGAGATTGAGGGAATTTGATCCCCATCATACTAAGATCTATAATTTGCAGATGGAGCTTAAGGAGAAGAGTGACGAGATTGTCAAACTAAAGGAGGAGTTGGCGTTGCTTACAACTCGAGTCGATCTCCTGGATAGGTTGTGTTTTGATTGATATTATCTGGGTCGATCTTATTCTACGTTGGTTTAAAACTTGTTGAATCAGTTTCTGTTTCTTATATTTCCTTGAATTCTCTTGTTGAATCAGTTTATTATCTTTCATGTGACTTCTCTTGTTGAATCATGATGTTCTATCTCTCTTTTATGTGACTTCTAGGATTATGCCTCCTTCTTGAATTGAATCGTGTTCTATATTTTTCTTATATGAATTCTCTAATTTTTGTTTAGTTTTACCAAAAATACGAACGGAAAATCCAAGAAAATAACGTAGTTTTGCATAGTTTTACTAGTAATACCAGTACCAATCGCAAATCCAACAAAATAACGAAGTTTTACATAGTTTTACTAGTACTACGATGAAAAATCAAAGAAAATAACCTAGTTTTACTACTTCTTAGACCTTTTCCTCTTCGTTCCTCTCCCTCCTTCTTGCGAAGTACTCGGTTGCTCATCAGCTACAGGCGCCTGACATGAAACCAAATTTTGTTAACACCTTCTAGTATTATCAAGTATTACTATAGTATTACGAAGTATTACCTTTGGTTTCTCTTGCTCTTTCACATATACTTCCAACGGTTCGATCCTTTTTCAAGCCCATCAATCTTCGCCGAAATGTTATCGAATTGGGTTTTCATATCCTGCTTCATGGTCCTTAGAAGATCAACCAACTCAATAGTATCTTCTCTCGGTTGTTCATTGGCGACTATTTCCTCATTCGCATCGTTTTGTCCTGAACGAGTAGCCACATCGGCTGTGTACATCTCCTCCAAAAGTACAGGTAGTCCTCTACGAATGCGCCACATCCAACTGGCGACTACGACATCATGGGTATCCTCTTCCTCAGCTTCTTCCATGATTAAATCGAGAAGAGGAATTTCTTCATCATTATGAGGGATCACACTAGCAATTGCCTGTGTAAACGAGCATACTTTAGATACATTACAAACCAATTTATTCAAATGATTAATAATGGCAATTACTAGGATAACTAACCGTTGTTGTACCAAGTGTATCACCAATATTCTTTAGAGGAAAACCTTTCTGACCGGTATTCTTAAATTTCCTCCTGCACATCCTAGGACAACTTTCATCCGCCTCAGGAATTTGGTCAACATAAGTGTTCGCTAAAATTGGAACTGCCTCAAATAGTAAAAACTACACAACACAAAGAAAAACTAAAATCAGCTTCACATATAAGAAATATCAATAATGAGAAGACTTCAAATTTTAAACTTACTAACCTCCAATGGAATACGAAACCTGGAACAGGCCATAACGCATTCTCTTTAACCACGACCCCATCAAAATGCCTCATTGTATGGGAAATCTCTTCTAGCATGTTCTCGAATGATAATCTCCCCCAAGGAAAAGACACACAAAAACCTAGATCATTCACTGCGCTTACAACAAAATCATCAATACCCATGGCATCTCTCCCGAGTCTTTTGTATAGCCTGCAATGATGCTTCCTAAAAAGTAGAGAACCGCCATCTTCAACCTATCACGAGTACGATCTGGTTGCATTACCATTAGCTGTCTCCTCACATCTTCAAGTGTAATCTTTTTTTTCGTAAAAACTTCCTTCGAACTCGATACCGCCGGCTTCCTTGTAATCAAGTGGATAGCTCCGACAATCTAATCCAGACATCAAAGCATGTTCTCTCAGACCATACCGGATTGGAACACCATTCACAACAAACCATGCTTCCTTCTTTTTTTCGATTTTAGCTGTTCGAAGTAAGAGCAACCACATTCCCATAAGCTTGTGGTTTGGTTCCCTGGCATGTGGAAAATGTGCTTGAATTGTGGATGTTTCTCAAACCAATCCCTCTCAGAACGAGTCAGTGGATACTCTAAATTATCCAGCGTTTTCAAGGTTTCAAAAATATGACACCTTGTCGATAGCTTGATTTTCTTGTTGTACTGACTAGGCTCGAAGTGCATTCCTAAAGGTTGCATCGCTTCTATTTCCTCTGATTCCTGCAACAATAACAGGTTTACATGAGTTATAAAAATTATACAACAACTAGTTGTACCAGTTCTACTAGTTCTACACCACCTACTTGTACTAGTTCTACACCCAATAGTTGCACCTGTTCTACTAGTTCTACACCCGATAGTTGCACCAGTTCTACTAGTTCTACACCCAATAGTTGCACAGACTTGTTGTACTTACACTTGCATCGTTTTCTTCTTCCCCTTCTTCACCTTCTTCTCCTTCATTGTTTTCTTCTTCCCCTTCATCGTCTTCTTCTTCCCCTTCTTCTTTCTTCTCCTTCATTGTTTTCTTCTTCCCCTTCATCGTCTTCTTCTTCCCTTCTTCACTTTCTTCTCCTTCATTGTTTTCTTCTTCCCTTCATCGTCTTCTTCTTCCCCTTCTTCACCGTTTTCTTCTTCCACTTCATCTTTTTCTTCTTCGCCTTCATCGTTTCCTTCTTCCACTTCATCTTTTTCTTCTTCCCCTTCATCGTTTCCTTCTTCCTCTTCATTGTTTCCTTCTTCTTCTCCATCGATTGATTCCACAGAAGTAGATCTCTCATTATCTCCTCCTTCTTCATCATCTTCTTCTTCATTACTTGATTCCGGAGTAGCGGATTTTGCTTTCTCTACTTCGTTCGCATTTTCTCTTCCGACCACCGGATTGGGTTCCTCCGAAACTCGACTTTCACTTTCTTCCGCCACCGTACTCAAAGCTCTCTCTCCTCCTACTATCGCCGGACTCAAACCCGACACACCTACTTCCGGCGAATCGGATTTTGCTTTCGAACCACCATCTCCTTCTGAGATCTTCTTCTCTTTCAAACGCTCACTCCTCCTCAGACGACCCCCCCTTGTTTTCACCATCTTCTTACTCAATTTTTGGGTGATTGAATGAAAACGAGAAAACCTAGTTCTACAGTTTCACCCAAATCACTCGATTCGAATTTCCCGAGCAGTTTTAATTTGAGTACAGTTTTTTTTAAACAAAAAACCGATTCAGTTTTTTTTTATTTTGGGTCTTAGATCCGATTCAGTTTTTTGGGTGGATACTACCCAGGTATTTTTTGTAAATATCTAAGTTTTCTTTGGACAAGAATGTAAAACAACACATTCTCGATTTAAAAAAAAATCAAAAACAAAAGCAAAAAAATTGAGGGACTTATGAGATTGTCAGAATTGTTTTAGGGAGTTCTGAGACGAAAACTCGTTTTTGTTCTATAAGAGAATATAATAATAATAAAAAAGGTAAACAAAAATCAAGCCGCCGGCTGGGTTTAGGGTTTAAAGATACTCTCATCATCATTCGATAAAACTGTAAATCAAATCGCCATTTTTGATGCGGTTGCGATTGTTTTCTCCTACCTTTTTCTTACTCTCACACTTGCGTTTGATTCGAAGATCTGCCTCTTCGCGTTTCTACGCCGTCTCTGCTTTTAACCCTAATCTCTCAGATTCCGAACAACAACAACTGGTGAATCTCTCCAAGCTCAACCAAGCAAGTCTTCAGCGATTTCTCAATAGTACCAGAGACGACCCAAATCTCGCTTTGTCGTTTTTGGGACAGCTTAAACAACATGGTGTTTCGCCTAATGTTAATGCTTACGCTACTCTTGTCCGAATCCTCTCTACTTGGGGTTTGGACAGGAAGTTAGATTCGGTTTTAGTTGAACTTATTCAGAACGAGGAGCGTGGTTTCACTGTAATGGATTTTATTGAAGTTATTACAGAAGAAGCTGAGGAAGAGGTCTTGATCCGAGTCTCCGGTGCGTTTGTTAAAGCTTATGTTAGTCTCGCTATGTTCGACGAGGCTATCGATGTTTTGTTTCAGATTAAACGATTGAACTATGTTCCTAGTATCAAGTCCTGTAATTTCTTGATGAGCCGTTTGGTTGAGTCTGGGAAAACTGATATGGTTGTAGCTCTGTTTCGGCAACTTAAGCAGTTGGGTTTGTGTGCAAACGAGTACACGTATGCAATTGTGGTTAAGGCATTGTGTAGGAAAGGTGATATCGAAGGAGCGGTTAAGTTGCTTTTGGAAAGTCCGACCGTGTTTGTTTATAAGACGTTCATTGATGGGCTTTGTGCAAATGGGCAGACAGAGAAAGCTGTTGGTTTGATCAAAGGTTTGATAGATGAAAAAATGCTTGTTGGTGATGATCTTAGAACTGCGTATAGCATGGTGGTTCGCGGCTTTTGTAATGAGATGAAAATGGAAGCTGCCGAAAGTGTTATTCTTGAGATGGAGAAAAATGGGTTTGGTCCTGATGTTTTTGCTTGCTCGGCGATAATTGTTCGGTACTGCAAGGACATGAATTTACCTGAAGCGTTGGGTTTTTTGGATTTAATGTTGGGAAAAGGTCTGAAAATAAATTGTGTGATTGTAAGTTCAGTCCTGCAGTGCTATTGTAAGATGGACATGTGTTTGGAAGCATTGGAAAAGTTCAAAGAATTTAGCGGCATGAACATTTTCCTTGACAGAGTTTGTTACAATGTCGCGTTTGATGCTTTGGGCAAGCTTGGCAGGGTGGAAGAAGCTGTTAATTTGCTCCGAGAAATGAAGGGTAAAGGAATGGTTCCTGATGTTATCAACTACACAACTCTGATTGATGGCTACTGCCTTCAAGGTAAAGCTGTTGATGCCCTTGATTTGATTGATGAAATGAGTGGAAATGGCATCTTTCCTGATTTAATCACATACAATGTGCTTGTCAGTGGATTGGCAAGGAATGGTTATGTGGAAGAGGCACTAGAAGTTTATAAAAGAATGAAAGCTGGGGGTCTAAAGCCCAATGCGGTCACTCACAATGTGATCATTGAAGGCTTGTGTTTTGCACGTAAAGTAGAAGAAGCCGAAGATTTCTTGAGGGGACTAGAGCAGAAATGCCCGGACAATTATGCCAGTTTGGTGAAAGGTTACTGTGAATCTGGCCTTTCTAAAAAGGCATATAAGCAATTCGTTAGATTGGAATGCCCTCTGAGCAAGAGTGTGTACAACAAACTATTCTTTAGTCTCTGCATGGAGGGTTATCTCGACGAAGCTCTTGACGTACTGAAGAAAATGTGGGCTTATCGAGTTGAACCTGGGAGGAGCATGTGTGGCAAAATGATAGGGGCGTTGTGTGAGATAAATAATGTGAGAGAGGCACAGCTGCTATTTGACACAATGGTTGAGAGAGGACTTATCCCTGATCTGTTTACTTATACAATCATGATTCACACCTACTGTAGGCTGAATGAGTTACAGAAAGCCGATGATCTTTTTGAGGACATGAAGCAGAGAGGAATCAAACCTGATGTGGTAACGTACACGGTTTTGCTTAATAGTTATCAGAAGTTGGATCCAGAGACAGGTTCTGTTCAAGGAGAAGAGCAGAAGAAAGAGAGTTTCAGAGTTCTGGAGAAAATTCACAGCTGCCGGCATTGGACTAGACGTTGTATGCTATACAGTTTTGATAGATCGTCAGTGCAAGATTAACAACATAGAAAAGGCCACAAAACTCTTTGATCGAATGATAGAAAGTGGGCTGGAGCCTGATATGGTGGCTTACGCAACTCTACTATCTGGTTATTGTCGCAAAGGATACATAGATAAGGCAGTCGCACTTGTTACCGAATTGTCAAAAAAGGATATTTTACTGACTGAACATTTTAGGGATTCAGTTAAGCGCGCTGCTTTGAAGCTGAAGACATTTCAACAAAATCAGGAATGAAGGAGGGTTATTATATAATGAGTGTAATTTTGGAAGGTCATCTATCATCTATGTAAATTGTTAACCGTGTTATATGAATTGTATATAATTAGTTCCTCTTATCTTGCTTTTGATATCCATTCTTCTAAATTATTAATCAGAAAAACTAAAATTCCTGAATCTTACCCTTCATAATTTTTACGATTCATAACTATTGTATGTTAACAAATTCGTTAGTCTAATATATGCAAATTCGTTAGTCTGTTTCCTAACAAAAATAAGATCAAAAGATCCCTGGTACATAACAAAATTGATATATATATATATCTATATATATATATATATATATATTAATCATCATATTGCATTTTGGGTTTCTCAGCTCATCTCTCACAAACTCAATATAACACGCAGATATATTAGCTATATAAGCTGTGCATTACCATCAAGGAATCATTCCAATTCACTTCTCATGATGCAGAAGAAGAAAAACCACCACAAAATTATTTCCATGTCACACATCACTAACATGTTTCCATTTAAAACGATGAACTAGTTCTTTTAATCAAACCTGTATAAGCAAACTAAAAAAAAACAACGACGTCTGAGATTCTCATTTATATTCTATTACATAATGTTGGGCATCAAACTAAATCTTCTATGTGCTTACTTAGTTAACGAGGGGAGATTTGCAACCGCATCCCTGGATTTTCTCAACAACGACTTGGCTTCTTCGCTCTTCTCGAGCTCAAGCAAAGATACAATCTCAGCTTTGAAATCTACTTCCACGGGATGAAAAGACGAGACCATGCTATACAGTTCAATCAACTCCAGCAGACATGTGGAAGCAGCCACATGAAACTGAGGTTTTAGGTAAAACAAACATTCAATTAGAATATAGTTTAAAGACAAGATAGATAGCTTGTGAGATTATTACGACAGTCAGACAGTTTTCTCAATCATCACATTCTGATCGTGCAAATGATAGAATGAAGATAGTCAAAACGATTCCAATATGCAAACCTTTGGTAGGTGGAATCTTGTTGAATAAAATTGCATAGTTGATTCAAATGTTTTGTTAGACGAAAGGGTTAGACCAGACATGGTTGAACCCAGTCCTATACTCTGTCAAAACAAAGGTTCTTTCCTTCTAGAAAAACACTCAAAAAGCATGATAAACTAACTCTAAATGCAAGTAAACTAGACATAATTAACGAGGCTTTTCATTAAGCTACCCTAATTAAAAACCTAATAAAGACATCAACTTTCAGCAACAGTGAAGATCTCTTACATAAAAAACGAATACCAAAATCACGAAATTTGTTTCAGTTTTCATTCCGTGCAGACTGTCATGGGAATTGAATACAAACCAGAAAAGAACATACCTGCGCTATCTTCACTGTGTGTATGCATTCCAGTAGTTTGGGAACTAGTGAGTGATATAACTGAAAAGCAAGCACAACACTTAATATGCAGTTAAAATTATACATGCATGGGGTAGTAACTGAGTTCAAACTATGTACCTCATGAACGAATTTTGTTGCATCACTAGGTAAAAGGTCATCCATTGAGTCATTCCAAAGACTCTGAAACTTTAAAGAAAGCTTTCCCACACATGAAATTCCAGACATTTTTACTGCCCACGAAAGATAGATTGGTTAAGGTAATTAAAAGTTTATTGAAAGATTAAGTGAGAGAAGAAACCAGTACCAGTCCACAGAAAACCAGGTGATAAGGAAATTAGAAGAACATGAATCAAATCTGCTTTCTGACTAAGAATGTCATCTATGGTTGCCACTTGGATGCAAGACTTGACGCATTCCATAATTTTTTCAAGTGGGACATATCCGTCTTCTCCATTTTCTGATTCTGAAAACAAAATGTAGACTGTTCAGAGTACTGAGACAATTCTGACGGTACAGGACCTATCTTTTATATGAGCATTTCAATGAGGTAAGGGATTTTCATTTCCTTGATCAACTTTCGACTTATTATTAAACAAGCAATGGTTACGAGCATCTGACTATTTCTACCTCAATTGTCCTAATCTAAGTTATTTATTAATCACCCAGCTAAATGAGAGAAAAACACAAAAACTAACAGTTACTACTCAACATAGTATCCGGTGTGACCCAACAAAAATGATGCAAAAGCGTTATCGATCGAAGCATAGGACGCATGGGATTGTATAGTAGTCGTGTAACAACCTGTTTTGACAGCATCACTTGCTGGCTGAACTTGAGTGCTCATTTTAACGGAGGCAGTATTACACATCTCATACAACATCGGGAAAACAGCATGGAAAAACTCTGGATCGCCAAAAGCTATTATGACCTGATAAAGATAATCATAATATTCAAAGATCAACTATGCTGTGCAAGAACTGCATTATTAGCAGATTTAGAAAACACGATCGATCTCTTAAATTCTGCATAGTACGCCGCCACTAGTCATTTACTTACCTTCTCCAGACAAGAAAAGGCTGACTCGCGATACTTCTTGACTTTCTTTTTGCATGCAGAACAGATAAGACTCAAGATGGTAGTGGGAGTTGTTGGGTCCTCCTTAGTTATTGCCTCGTGGCAAGCGACTGAAAGAGCACCAAGGGCATCCAAAAGAGCATCCTTTCCCTGCAATCATAAGTATTTATTTGAAATACTAATGCAACAAAAGTGCATCTATACATACACCAGCTCTATCCATCCACAGGGACGGGAAAATAAATATTAGAGCTGCAGTTCTTAGTGGAGGAACAAAAATAGAACTCTCGAATATAATCTTTTGCTGCTGCAAGCCTGCAATATCTCAATTAACTTTTTTTGTGAACCTTTAACTTTAAGGAATAGGATAACGAAAATAAATATTAGAATGAAAGAACCTGTCTCACCTCCCATAAACGTCCAGGAATTTCATTGACAAGACATTGCAGCAATCTCTTGTGGTGCGGCGATAATGAATCACCCAAGACTTCAGTTAGTTTGCAAATCGCCTTACCAGACTGAAAACAAGTTTAAATCTTCTATAAGTACACCAGCTGAAATACCAATTAGTACAACGAAGAGAGAAAACTGGCATGAGAAAGATAGATAAGTTACCTTCTTTTTGCTTGCCCACGAGGATGATGTGATGCTCTCGCAAATATGATTCACAATTTCTTGCAGAAACAACTGCAGTGTGACCCTTTCACCACTTGTGATGTCTTCCCAAACCTCCTCAAAGAGACTTGAAATCTGTTTTTCATCCTCAAATCTGAAATGTATAATCACTGTCAGCTTCTTAACTATCAACAAATAGAGGAAATATTTGATTCTATAATGAGTTTTTGCATCTAGGGAAAGGTTTTAAAGATGGTACAGAAACATCAGCCAAATATTTCAAAGAGAAAGAAGATTCTCTGGATCTTATTTGGGGATGGTAATTGAACATGGCAGTTATGAATTTACGGCAATAATTTGTTGATCTTTTTTAAGACTAATATCAGTTATTATCAGGTATCATGCTCATTATGCAAAATATCTCATATGGATCAGACTCAGTAGTATGCAGTTACAATGGTGTACCTGGAAATAAATATAGCTGGAACAATCGCTGACTGATGACTGCTCATAATATCAGAAGCTGTAGATGAGAAGCTTTTGAAAAGACTCGCACATGCGATCTGGGAGCTTCTATCACCAGAGTGCAGAGCTGCAGTTTCTTCGATTAAGCTTTGAGCTTGAGAGGGGCTAGAATACTTCAATACAATACCACAAGCACTTGAAAAAGCACGTTTTGCAGCAGAACTTTTCTCCTCTATGGCAACAGGAAACAAAAGTCTTAGCAGCATTCCAGTGAATGGCTTTATCTCAGTACCAACTTTCTGAACTAGCAATGAGATGAAGCTGGCAACACCAACCCTTTTAAGAAAAATGAAATATTTTACAAAATATCAATATCTAGAAGTGATTACATGAAATCTAATAAAAGACACAACTCCAACACCACAATAAAAGCAGTTAGACGATTCCATTGAGGTAGTCTGCATTCATGAAGATGGATAAGAAGGTATGGAATTGCATTACTTATTTTAAACCAATCAAATAGTAGTAGTTAGACGAGTCCATTGAGGCAGTCTGAGTTCATGAAGAGTGAAAACGTATGGAATTACGTCACTTATATTAAATAATTGAATGGTTAAAGTTATTTAGTCTACCTTATGTGAACTCAGTTCTCTCAGGAACTCTTTACAAGCCATAATAAAAAAAATTTAGGTGATTAAATAGGGGATATGATTATTTTCCTGTGTTTAGATGGCAGAGACAGGATACCGGTCCAAAAATGGCTTAAGTCATATGACATCATTTTTGAATGCAATCAATTTGACAAGGGATTATTCCCAAGTTTTCTTACCTATATCAAATTCCGTAATAAACTTAACAATAGTACCGGCCAAAACCCAAAGAAAGATAGTGTCAAGCAAAAGTTGTAGATGGATTAGTTCGTTACCAATAGAAGGTTTTAAATAACTGACCTTGTATTGAGGCCAACACCACCCCGAACAAGTTGCGTGAGACGAGGAATCAACTGATCAAGTGATTCAATATCCACTATATTAATACACAGATCAAGAGTTTCCCACATTGGAGAGCCTTTCGCAATTGAAATTCGTAAATTTTCAAGTTTCTCGGTTTCTATGCCAATATTGGCAGCATGCAACTGAAACATGAGAAAATTAAATTTAATACGATTTCAGGACAAGGTGGAGATTGAAACTGACGTTGCTGACAGTAAAGGATACCTCAACATAGTTAAGTCCTTGGTCTTCAAGACTAGACAAACTTTCCAACATACAGCAAACTAAGTCTGACAAATGTGGACGGAGGGCAACCCCAGCACCCTGCAAACGGAAACAAATAGCACAAAATCACTTGAAAAGGATCATAAATATTTCCCTGGGGCACATTCAGTTGACCAAAACCAGCAAGTAAGTTTAACATGTTACGTGATGCATAACAAGTACAGAAAATGCAATCATATACAATTTAAATTGATTTAGCATTCCTTGTTTGGAGTTAAACTAAAAGAACACACCACATGAAAAACTTTAAGATGCTAGTTTAATTAACAGTCAGCTCATATCTGTCCTCCTAGGCAAAAGGATTAGAAACAGACACCACAAGGTTAGTTTCTACAGTCCGGATTTACTGATTACTCAACTGCATTAAAATAAAAATAAAATATAACACCACCAATGACACAAGAAAAATCTCTGAGAAAAAGGCATGACACGGAAATATACCATTACCAGGAAACAAATTGATTATATATGAGCACAACTCTCTTAGATCATCAATCTACCATAGTAAGGCTAACCTTTGCAAGCTTCATAACAACTCCAATTGAAGCCTTACGTACACTGTCCACTTTACTCATTATTCCTTCAGAAAGCAAAAAAGGAAGAACAATATCCATTGCTTGTTTTGCATCTGATAGTTCAGTAAGCGTGACATCACAGATCCTTATCGTTAAGGATGTCACAGCACGACACAACTTATCACCAGCATTTCTCACAGTCTCTTTAATGTCATCCATTGCACGGAATGCAGCTATCCATAGTTTTTTCAAATGCTCCCTGACCTTTAATGACATAAGTGCATGAAATAAGAATACCAATTAGAAAATCTGATAGAACAACAATGTTTAGATACAAGAAAGAAACAACCAGGAGGCTGGGTGAATGTATATGCTATACTTCACTACAAACTGGTTCTAGAACCTGGCAGGTATGTAAATTGATATACGAAAAGGATTAACATCATCTAAAAACCAGAACTAGTGTTTAAGATATGGAGTCTAACTTCATACATGAAACAGGAAATTTCATTTAAATTTTTTATCAGAAACGAAGATCCCACCTGGTCAAATTTCCGACCTTGAATAATATCAGCAAGGGCCAAACAGGATGCCTCACGAGAGCGCCAAAGCCGTGAACCACATTGTACTAGCAGATCATCGAAGATGTTATTCAAATGTTCATCAACAGCTTTCTTAGGGTCTTGTATGAGTGCTTTCCAAATGTGTGCCATTGCATCCTGCCAAGATTACATGAAAAGTAGCAATTACTAAAAGAAGTAAACAAAGATGAACCCGCCAAGTAGGAATAAGTGATATCACTGTTATAGCTATATTTTTGGGTGGTAAAACATTATTTATCTTCATATAAAAACTGAGGAACTTTATTCAATTCATAAAAATAAATAAATAAATATACTGGACCGAAAGCGATTTATGCAGCTTGTCGAAGTGCAACTGCTAAATATTTCTCGTGTAAAACTAAAAAAAAACTACTGATTAAAGAAAAATGCTTTTCAATGCTAGAAATGGTGTCACTCAGTTCAGTTTAACAAGCCAATGTTTAGTCGCAAGACTACTGATGAATATATAGCTTGGATATGCTGACACATCATCAATATGTAAAATAGAATAACAGCACAGACTGAACCATGAAATTATGAGCATTTCAGGATGAATAGGGCCCCTAATTGAATATACGCCAGATAGTAACAGGCCAATATTCCGAAAACGTAGTAATCCTACCTGCACATTTTTGTCAGGATCATATTGATAACGAATTAACCTCGGAATCAACAGTCGCAAATGTGGTCGAAGAGCATCTCCTGCTTGCTTGGCTATCTTGGAGAACCCAAAAGCAGCTCCTCTCTTTGAGTTAAGAGATGCTTGGTGATTGGCTAAGTCCATAAATTTGTAAATTAAATCAGGTTGCCCCATTTCATTTGCAAGATTACAAAGCTCCTTGTAAGTGCTTATCTTCCCTCCAGTGGGACTCTCACCGATGGTTCCCTCTTGAAACACTTCAGAATCCTCAACAAGCTGAAAACAAAAATACTTGAGGAACAAATACAAAAACTGAAGAACCAGAAAGAAGAACCCAGATGGATAGATTTTACCTTTATAGCTCGTTTTCTTTTGCTTGTGCCAGTTAGAGTATTTACCAGAGCATCTACTAGGTTTTTCTTCATTGATTCATCACCAAGTTCATAGATGATGCTCATGCCCTGGGATGCCAGCTCCTGTGTAAGTTCATTCTGGTCGCCTAACAAATGTGAGAAAGCCTCCTGCGAAAAATATTTTAGTTAAACAGTAGTTTGTACAAGCTTCTACCCATTGTGGGGTTGACAATACAGCACAAGATGGTTATGGGGCTTTTGTAATAAAATAGTATTTGAGATAACAACCCCAGGGTATCATAGATGGCTGCAAATGGGTAATACATCCAAATTAACTGGAATGATAATGTGCTTAATTTTCCTTATTGTTGTGATGGTGCAGGGTTGGGTTACAGCAGCAAAGAAGCTTCCTGTTACCGGTTGCTAACCTGGATTTTAGGAAGCATTAGTTGGATTGATGACTGTTGGCCACAGTACATGGTCAAAGACAGCATCCACACAGTTCCAGCACATCGTTCATCCTTCCTGCTACTAAACAGAAGAGTATCAAAGAGTTTTCCAGTAATTGTATCTCTGGTTATAGTACGACTATCTTCCTCGGCATCAATTTTGGCATCAGACAAAGATTTAACTTCTTTCATCAGAAAATTTGAGTCCGTCGAAAGAGAAGTGTAATTAGTTTTCAGAATCATATCAGCAGTAACTGGTACACCACCCCAGAGGAAAGATAGCGCCTCACCCACGGCAAACAAAATTTCTTCAGCCTGGTCAACAACAAATATACAAATTTAGAGGTTTACTCCGCTCTGCTTGAACTCTTCCGGATCGAATAAAACGGACAGAGGGCAGTGGCTTTGCGAACAATATTAACAAACCCACCTTTGACCGTGAGAGACTAAATAAAAGATCAAGCGCCATTTTCAAGTGCGAAGATGACGTTTCATTTAAACAGAGATGTCCAAGAGAAAGAGCAATCTTCTGAACTGATTTTATATCATCACCAGAGAGCAGCTTGCTCAATCTTTCTAGCAGAACTTCCAGCACTTGAGTCCCTGATAGAGCAAGTCAATCATCTGAAAACTCGCATAATACATGTTACAGACAGGCTCTTGGAATAAACTGACCTGGACTAGAATCATTAACAAGAAGAGGTAATGCGCCACAAATGCCAATATGACCCAGAGCTTCCATAGCAACAGAAGCCAGTGGTGCAGTCTCTAAGTTAACGACATCCACTAAACATTTAACCGCATTTTGAGTAACTGCTTCAGAGACCTGCTTCACGCAAAATCCTAATCATGATACTACAAAATATCGAAAATGTGTAGCCAATTCAAAAACAGATGTGTGTTAAGCTGGAATGTGGTTTAACATTAACACATAAGATTTAGCCCATGATTGGTGGGTGTCAATATTTGTAGACAGACAAGTGCAGAGTATCAATAAATTATAACATTGGACTGACATCGCTAAAAAGGAGGCCAAGATGAATCAAGACACCTGAGGTTTGTATCGGATTTCAGCATTAGCTATTTTATTGATCTCAAGCAAATTTTTAAGGGTGGATATGGAGAGAACAAGAGACAAAAAAGGGACATCACCTCCATAATTGTTTAGTTAATTCAAAGGCAAGAAATGCTAGAGCAGTATTCACCAAAATTACCAAGCAATGTCAATGTCTTTTTTACTTTCGTTTTCCAAACTGCAAATAGGTTTCTTTTTCAAATGACTTAATACTATGTGAAGCAAGCTACCTCCTTTTTCAAAAATGATCCTAACCAAAAGAGCTTCAATGTTAATGTTAAGTATGTGAGTTAGCATGTCCAATTAACTAAATAGTCAAAATTAGGCAGTAATTGTATCTGGATGTCATATCACAAGCTAATTAAGATTCAATATAATAAGGGAGACATGCAGCATTCAGATTCCTAGAACCAAGGATAGCACCATACTTTTGCTACAGCAATCATATACATGAGATTCTAAAAATACCATAACAACTTACAGCAGGCATTCTATGTAAACAGTGTGCTGAAACAAATCCTATAGCGCATAATCCCCCATGCTGCGCCTCAAACCTAAGAAAGCAAGAGGTTAGCTCTAAGAATCCTGCGGCCAGAAGCCTTGTTTGTAATACAGAGTCTAAAAGAAGTGCTCAACACCTTAACTTCTGCGGTTGGGAAATTGAAGATATCAATTCAGAAAGCAAGGAACATGATTCAGCATCAGAAAGAGCACAGGATGCCATTCCCAGTAATCGTGATACAGATTCACGAGTACTCAAGTCTGTATGACTAAGCAGACCCCTTAGCCACACAATTTTTCGGGAAAAGTAAACTTCAACCATCTTCATGCAAAGAAAAAAAAGGAAGATCGGAGGATTAACTTAAAAGAGATTTGAACTACTATAGAAAACGGGACAAATTAAAAGGATGAAAATATATTTTAGAAAGCATACCTCCGGAAGGTAAGAGCCAACTGAAACCAATGCTTTAGAAGCACAGGCATGCAGTTCAGCCGAGCCTTCGAATGCCAAGGAATGTTCTAACAACAAACACATTTTTTGTGCCGAATCCAAAAAATCAGTCCCTACTGCCTGGGTATTGCTCTCAGCCATCTCTAACTCAAAACACTTCACTAAAAACTTTATCATGACAAGATATACTTGTGAGGGAAAGAGAAGCTTCTGGCTTCTCATTTCTGAAGAATCAAACAGTTTTGGCTGTTGCTTAAGAATGTACTCCAGCATCTCAACAAATTTTGGGTATTTATGGTCATGATTAGAGACTATAGTGCGACCTTCTTCTTTCAGAAAGAGTCCTTCGAGTGCTATTTCCCTGAAAGTAGAAAAATTGAATAAAAACATATCGCTTCAGTACATCACAAGAACCAAAAACAAATGACGCATTGAAGATTTATGTCATGATGGATCCACGGAAGAGGTTTTGGGGAAGTATGAAAGTCATCTCTTATTGTCACTGGGGTTTTGGTAGTCCATCAAGTCTAACCTAAGATAGATTGAATTGAACTCACAAATGCACTACAAAGTTAGAAGGAATAGATCCCATTAGAGGAACCCTCCACTGGACAACACTCAAACACTTTGATCCTTCATTCGTGTGTGGGCTGCTAGGGCTTTTTCATGCGTTGGTTTTGAATTAAGCTTTAATATATCACAAAATATGTGTACCCATAGGGCGAAACAACTAGAGGAAATAAACTAAACTAAAGAGCGTTTTTCGAAAACAGTCAACATGCCGCAATTGAACATGCCACAATCACAAGACTAGCAATAAAATCCGAGAAACTCCAATACCTTATATCTAGCTTCGGATCTGCTGCGCTCAGCATGCAAATGTAGAGACTTGGACAATGTTGTGAATTATACAAAGAAGTTGCCCATCGCAAAGCACAAAAGCGAGCTTCATTTTGTTCCTGGTCAATATATAAGGCATAAAGTAAAGATACTGCAGATTTTATAAACCCCTGATTATTTGGTAACAAAATCAATTGAAATAGTATACAAAAAGAAGCAAAACACACGCAAAAATATTCTAAGCGGCGCCAAATAAGCGAAAAAGTATACATACCGCCAGAGAATTTGCTAGCAGAAGCACTTCCAAATCTCTGAGAATATTCTCTGGGGAGTCCTAAAGAAATGAATACCAATACTGACATGGTGAGCACCAAAAGGAATGCAAAAAAAAAACATAAAAGCTTAAGGACCAAAATCGAAAATGAAATGACAATTTGTCGATATATAATGTGAAAGTAGCACACCTTGTATGCAGCAGCAAGAGAAATTATTGCCTCCTGGATGGTTGAACGAAGAGATTGGGTTTCTAACTTTAGCGCATCAAAAAGACGAACAGCCATTTCAGTCTTTTCTCTGAAAGTTACGTTTACAACAACCAATTGCCTGTTAAATGACAGCAAAACGCAAAACAGGCATAGGGCAGAGAAGAGAGAAGCCCTTACCTAAAAAGCTGAGGTAAACGTTGTGCAAGTAAACCAATAGCTTGAAAAGAAAATGTTTTGGTCTCCCTCGACAGAGCATCTGTAGGAAAGCATGAAATATAACTACTTAAATTCTCATTTAAACACTTGCATAAGGAAATCGAGACTTTTTTCTCTTTTAAAAAAACCAACCTGTTTCTGAGCCTGTGAAACCATCAAGCATTTTTAGAATAGCATTCAGTATAACAGGTCCCATAAGTTTCAATTGATCTATCTTCCCCTGCATTTTAAACAATTCCAGTGATGTAAGCATAAAATACTCAGAAACAAAGACTCTCAACACCAAAAAAAAACAAAAAGTGAAAAGGCGTTTGTTGATATGGTCCTTCGTCCAAGATTGACTTGAGCGAAAAATATTTGAGTTATTTCCACAAAAATAAAAATATTTTGCGTTCATACTGTCTGCTATTACACAAAACAAACATAAATGCAGGCTGAAGTATAGAAAAGAATATCTTTACATGCTTGAAAACCCACACGGTGAACTCCATTCCCATTTGCTTTAGCCTTAAGGTTGTTCCACTTCCTGTCCCATCAAAACAAGGTCGATAGCAAAAACACTAAGTAATCAACAAGAAAATAAATGAAGAACCCAATTCATAGAGAGCAGGTAGTTTAATTATTCTTTTAACTGCACCAAGAAACTAAGGAGTTCCCTGATTCTTCATAATTGAATCCTCATGAAAGTTAGACATGAACAAGCCAAATGATTATTCTTACAATAGTCAAAACACATACCATATTACATTTACTTTTTCTTAGAAGCTTACATTTAATGTCTGCCACGCAACCTAATTGTATGAATTAGATTGACTATAAGAAACTATCTACAAAGAAACCATAACTAAACTGACATACACACTGACCATGATCACAGAAAGAGTTTACCATTATAAAGTTCAGTTTAAAG
Source organism: Camelina laxa (assembly GCA_024034495.1). Classification (NCBI taxonomy): domain Eukaryota; kingdom Viridiplantae; phylum Streptophyta; class Magnoliopsida; order Brassicales; family Brassicaceae; genus Camelina; species Camelina laxa. The sequence continues at coordinate 3,264,082 of CM043883.1, forward strand.
TATGTCATATATTAAACCAACATACCATACATGCAGCCAAATATGCACTGCAATGTTGCAGGAAAACTATTTGCAGCTGCGATAGAACGACAGAAACCAGACATGAGCTTCATTTTCAAGGATGTATTTCCTGGAGCTACATTATGTTCCGGAGTAACATTTTCAGTGCCTGTAGTGCCTGCATGCATATCAAAGTGATGACAGGCAATTTAGCATGGACAAAGGAAGAAAAATAAAATACCCAAACACGGGAAGACACCCAGGTCTCCCAACATTTAAACGAATCTGTTTTAACATCAGACATGGCTAATGTGCAATAGTTTGCATACTAAATGGGGAGCTCTAGTAATGTCATCCACAAGTTGCAGAAGAAAACTTATTTGCATCTATTTAAAGTAGCAGAAGACATAGACTTGATTCTAGATGCTAGAAATGGGTTAAGTAATTTCATTGTTAATATATTCTTAGAATATAAATGATTTAAGTGACCAAACTCCAAAGGTCTTATCAAAATGTTTATAAAAACAAAGATTACGTACCATTGAATAGTAAGAACAGTCTGTTTATCAACTTGGGATCATCCATATTTGTTCCAGAAGCTATCTTTTTTAGAAGATCTTCCCCTCTCTTAGCTACAGGTTCTTGACTTGAATGAATTTTCACCAAAAAAATCCATACCGACTCTCAGAGACATGAATAGTAGATATAAAGTGCAAGAAGGCTAGTGATAAAATGGTATTTCATGACATGTTGTAGAAACAAAGCATGTCATGCGGCGAAAACACAAAGCGTACCTATCTACTGATGCAGCAATATACAATGGATATACGGATTCACCAGGTAGGTCCATGGTTCCGATGACATTCAAGATCCCCAACTGCTTAAGAAATTGATCAACTTTTAGAAATAGCAGTTCTTAGTAACCAACATATAGCTTGGCAGCTATAGAAACCAAGATATAGATTTGAAGTGATATAACAGACCTTTCGTCTAGTAAGCATGTCCCCTTTTAACACTTGCTTTCCCATTATACGATTAACTTGAAAAACTGAAAGCCCAGGAGAAGGTCCACCTCTGAATTAGAAGGCCGAACAACTCTTATTAGATACAATGATAACAAAAGAAGGTCGAACAGTGCTCAAAAAATGGTTTCCATACCCTTGAGAAGATGGTTGATACAAAAGCATATGAAGGCAAAAATCCAGAAACAATTCTTTATCCTGAGAAGCAATCAGAGATCTATACTTCGCAGAGACATCATCACTGATCTTGCTTGCATGACATTCTCCAATGACCTGGAAACAAACCAGTTAAAATTTGAGGATATTGTTAGGCCAATTACTTTTAAAATAGATTTTTAAAATTGTCATCTATCCAAGTGAAACTACTAATAAAGCTGCCAATGGTCTTCTCTTACGTTTTATAATAGTGTAGATCACCAGATATTGTTCCCCACATAGAACATCTAAGACTAGCAGTATATGCAGCACTAACCACATAACGGAAGAACTCCATCAAATAGAGAAAAAAATGCAAAAGGATCACACAAAAAAGGGCATGAAGACAAACTAAAGCAAAGATATTGTCTTTGGTCATCTAAGTAGTAATGGATAACAATTCGAACAACTAAAGAAAAAAAAAGATGTAATTAGTGGTCACAGAATAGATATCCAATTTCACACTAAAGGAGGAACTGAGAGACCACCTTAATAGCAATTCTCAGAATGATCTCTTGGTGCTGCTTAGGAAGCTTTGAAACATTCTCCAGCGTATTAGGTGCAATTTCCTCCCGTTCCTATTAAAACAAAACAGTAAATCAATCTTCTCATTTCCACAATAACAACAAGCAAAATCAAAACCCCAACAACAAAACAAATAAGATGAACCAAACCTTTGCAGGAGCTCTTTCAAAAGCCATCTCAACATAGACGATAGCAAAGTTCCTAACCATAGGAGCAGCAGCAGGATCGGTATACAATTTCCATAAAGCCAACAAAGGCAAACCAATTTCAAGCTGATGCTTCACTCTCTTGTTAACATGACTCAATATCTCAAGAACCTGACAATTGAAATCAAAACCCACTGAGATTTTAAAGTTCACAATTTCTATAACTCTAGAATTTGAAATTAGTTGTAAATCTCAAACTTGCCTTGTTACGAACAACGGGAGATTGAGAAGACAGAGAAGATATGGTAAGTGGAAGGAGGTTAGAGACTAGGGATTCGAGCTTGGAGTCGTCGCAAAGAGCGAGTCTCGTCAGCATCCGCTCGAGCATTTCATCCAATTCACCGTCCGATTTGGAGACTAACGAAGACGAAGATGCCATAGCTAATCTACGAATTTGTTCAGTTGCAGAGATTTATCAGTTCTTCTTCGCTTCTTATGCTTTTTATGCTTTTCTTCTTCTCTCCCGTCTTGCCGGACAAGAGAACTAAGGCTGATACAAAACGGCTTCGTATCGTCGTTTGCCTATAGTACTAAGTAAAGAAGATTCCCCTAGCCATATCGGGCCAACGTCTCCCAAGGCCCCAACCACAGCCCAGCTAAGCCCGGATATGCAATTTGTTAAACCAGTTTATTACTAAAAAAAATTCTTTAAAATTTTATATGTTTGACGTAGGATTTTAATCTGGATTAATAAAATAAGGGAAATAAATAAAAAAAGGTTTACATTTGGTTTTATAGTAAAAACTAAAAACATGCAATATGGTGAGTTAAGTCTTATAATGTGTGACATAACTGACTTGCATTTATTTAATGAATTCATACTTTTTATCAAGAGAAATACTAAAATATCATTTATACTTATTTATATCTTTAAAATCCTATATCATATCATTTCTAAAGTATTTTAGTTTTGACTAGTTCTGAAAGCTCACACTAAAATAAGTCAATTCCATTGCATATTAAGAATATCTCATTTGAAAAAAAAACATAACAAATCAATTATAAATTTTAGTTAAGATAATTTTAAAATACATCAGAATATTCATTATTCTCATTATAGCCTTTTCCACCATCAGATGTATTTTATAAAATTTAATTTCTTGATTTGCAATATCGCTGTGATGATTCTATTATATCCCTCTTAAATTTGCTATGAATTATATCTTCGTGCATCCGTCACAAATTTGGTATGAATATGTGAAAAAATACCTCACAAATTCATCGCAACATTTACGAAAACTTACTCTCTTACAAATTTGCAAGGACTTTGCTAAACATATGATATTAGTGAAAAAATGGTGCAATTCACTCAAAATTTGTAAGAAATTATTATTTTCACAAATTTTCCTAGTTAGTTTGTTGTTTTCTTGTAGTAATATATATATATATATATATATATATATATACTTATAACACGTGATCATTTTGATCTATTTAAGTTATTTTGTTTTTTTGAGTTACCTATTGTGCCTGAAGAAAATATTGTAAATAAAGTGATGGGTTTTGCTTTGGTGTGAATCCACCAATTGAAAAATGCATTAAAAGGAAGAAACCGATGATCAAATTGCAAAGCTTATAGATTTCAACGAAACCTTCTGGCTTTAAATAAATTTATATCGAACATCTTAATTATATCTTATCTTCGTAGATGATGCAAGTGAGTCATTAAGTGTTTCCTAATGAAAAGTACTTTATAGTTTCACCGAGAGAGAAGAAAATAAAAACAAAATAACATGTTTTTCCCCCAAACAGAATCCGTGACCGCCGTGAGATTTTTAAGTTTCAGACAAACAACAAACAAGTACGACAAAGACACGCATCAACCGGAGTTGAAAATTATGAAACAATTTATTACCTAAACCAGAAAACTATTAATAAATAAATTATTATTTTATTTAGAGGAAAAAAAAACATTGTTTCCACCAAAGCCACAATTTTTTCACGGTCTTCTTTGCTTTTTGGTAAAGCTAATGCTTACGACTCTATCAAACTTCACTTTTTCCTTCTGCTCAGACCAAATCTTCTTCTTCTTCTTCTTCCTTCTGTTTCCGAAGACCTCTTCGTATTCGATTTCAACACAAACATTTGTCTGATCCATCAATCGGATTCGGGTGAGAAGTCTTTAGCTTTGTTCTCTTCAACTTCATTGCCTAATATTTCTGGCATTGTTCGGATTATTACAGTGTATTGTGTTCTGATTTTGGATTTCAAAGTTCTTAAATTTGACTCTCAGTTTCTAACTTCTTTGAAATTTGTTACTAAATTGGTAAAGCTTGTTAGCAACTCTTTATTTGGTAAATGGTAATCTAGGGTTTTGACTTCCTCCAAATCTTTATTTGTATTACGATGACTTTCTTCAATGTGTGTTGAATCTATTGTTATCTCCAACATTGTTATTGTTTTTTGGTATTTCAGATTTTGTGGATTTTCTCAAGGACAGATCTGTGAGCACATTGGAGTATATTACTTACTAGTCATAGTGGTTAGACATCTACTGACATTTTCTGTCTTTTAATTTTAAATCTTTTGTTTTGTCTAAATTCCTTCAAGTCTAAGCATTTTCTTTTTTGTTTTGTTTATAAACAAGACACAGATGACAAGGGTTACACGCGATTTCCGAGATTCATTGCAGAAAGATGGTGTTCCAGCAGTATCAGCAGATGTGAAATTTGCTTCAAGTAGATTTCCTAATTATAGAATTGGGGCTAATGATCAGATATTTGATGTGAAAGATGACCCTAAAGTGCTATCAATGAAAGAGGTTGTTGCGCGTGAGACAGCACAGCTTATGGACCAGCAAAAACGTTTGTCTGTTCGTGACCTTGCCAATAAATTTGAGAAGGGTTTGGCTGCAGCTGCTAAGCTATCCGAGGAGGTCTGATATATTATCCTTATTTTAATGTTTGGTATCTTCTTCTCTGCTTTGTTTCTCTCTTGGTTCTTATATGTGCCTTCTTTAAGGCTAATTTGGTTGGGAATGAATGCAGGCAAAACTGAAAGAAGCAACTTCCTTGGAGAAACATGTTCTATTAAAGAAACTTCGAGATGCATTGGAGTCTCTTAGAGGACGTGTGGCAGGTAGAAACAAGGATGATGTAGAGGAAGCCATTGCCATGGTTAGTCTTTTCTAGTCATTTCCTTGTATACTTCTGGTACTTTATGTGGTGATATCTATAGCCACTAGCCTTTACAATCAAATGTGTTCTTTTTTCCCTTTCCAGTATTGCCTTCTTAAATTGTCTCATAATCCCACCACCAACATTTTCTCGGCGTTCCTCTATTTCTTAAGTATGTTTGGAATTTGTAAATTCTGCTAGGTTGAAGCTCTGGCTGTTCAGTTAACTCAGCGAGAAGGAGAGCTGTTCATAGAAAAGGCGGAAGTGAAGAAGCTGGCGTCTTTCTTAAAGCAGGTAAAACATGCTCTTTGAGACGTTGATGTGTTTTTTCATTTCTCGTATTACTGGAGGTGAATAGTTAGGAGATGTCTATTTCATTTTCCACCTGAAACAACCAAGTCCTCTGAAAATAGCAAGTATGTTTTCGTCCACGGCTTAATACCATTCAGGTTTTGTTAGTCCTTGAGGTAGCCAAATAAATAAGAGATAGCTGGTCCTTTTTGTTGTCATTTTCAAGTAGTTGATATTCGATGACTTTTGATAAAGAACTATGAAGTTGTAATTCAGTGATTACTGGTTGGACTCGTTTAATAATTATGCAAATGTGTTTTAATTTTATTGCTGATTAGTGGGTAGCATTCTTAAACTAGGCCTCAGAGGATGCTAAGAAACTTGTCGATGAGGAAAGAGCTTTTGCGCGGGCTGAGATTGAAAGTGCAAGAGCAGCTGTACAAAGAGTGGAAGAAGCCCTGCGAGAACATGAGCAGATGTCCCGGGCCTCTGGGAAACAGGTATGTAGTGATGGCTTCTACCATGATCTAGTAAATTGTCTTATGCTTATAATGTTGATTTACGTACCATTGGAGATCTCTCCAGCTTATGCTGATTTCACCTTTGAACATGTAAACCAGCTTATTGTTCCATTTTCTTATATTAGGACATGGAAGATTTAATGAAGGAAGTTCAAGAAGCTAGGCGGATTAAAATGCTTCATCAGCCAAGCAGGGTAGGTAGATGAGAGATGGATTATTTGTGGGGTTAAAATGGCTTGATCTGTCTGTCTAAGTCATGCTTCTGTAGTATCTTATGTTGTTTTAAATCATGTGCATTGTTTTAGGTAATGGACATGGAATATGAGCTTCGAGCACTTAGGAATCAGCTTGCAGAGAAATCTAAACATTTTCTTCAACTACAAAAGAAGGTTAGTTGGATCTATATTCCATACACATATATTTTCTTTTTAGTGCATTCCAGGTCCTTTTAATTGTCCTAACTTCTATATGAGCGCATTTGTGACTGTATGTTGTTGACAGACAGATGGATTCTGATACTAAATTACATTTTTCTATAATTCAGCTCGCAATGTGCAAAAAAAGCGAGGAAAATATATCCCTAATATATGAAATAGATGGCACTGAAGCTCTAGGTTCTTGTTTGCGAGTCAGAACTTGCTCCAATGATGCTCCTGATCTTTCCAAGTGTATGATCCAATGGTACCGATCATCTTCTGATGGCAGCAAGAAGGAGCTGATATCAGGTCCACTCACCTTTCCCATTTTTTGCTTCCTTTGACTAAATTGTGTAAATATTTTATCTATGCAATATATGGTTCCATAAATGGTGAGCTTTTTCCTAATTGAATTTAAGTTTTTAAAAGGTTTCAGTTCTTTTCTGAGAGCTCGTCGATTACATATTAGATTATTATTAACATCTGATGATTTCGGAATCAGGAACAACTTTTGCTCATATTGGTGATGTAATTAGAGCCAAATCAAGTTGGAGATTGTTCTACTCGTTGAGGACAGATAATTTATTACTATATTCCTTTCTCAGGTGCCACAAAATCAGTTTACGCTCCCGAGCCTTTTGATGTTGGACGAGTCTTGCATGCAGATATCACTTACGATGGCCGTTTGCTTTCATTATCCACAGTTGGAAAGATTGATCCAGGTTCATTGTTATGTTATAAAGGGTTCTTGTTTATGTCAGCATGATATAATGTTTTGTGTAGGTTGTGATGCACTGTTTCTTAGTGATATTCTCTTTTATAATTCATTGTTATCACAACTGACCCTAAGAGCAAAATAAGAAACTTTATCGAATTTCATGAATTAATTTAACTATGACAAATCAATGAAAACGGTACTGATTTCATCACTACTAGATGTTTCAACGAACTTAACAGAGTCTTGATTTGGTGCAGCTGCTGGATTGGGTAGCTACGTGGAGGCTTTAGTACGGAAACATGATGTTGATTTCAATGTAAGGTTTCTCTAATGCTAAATCGTAATACATATATATATATATATATATATATATATATATATGTATGTATATTATACGCAGGGATGTCTAAGGCTTATATGTATGTTATAGTTCCCTTATTGTAATTGACAGGTAGTTGTTACCCAAATGAGTGGGGAAGACCATACATCAGAATCTATCCACTTGTTTCACGTTGGGAAAATGAGGATAAAACTTTGCAAGGGGAAGACAGTGATTGCAAAAGAATACTACTCTAGTGCAATGCAGGTAAGCATACTCTTTTTTCCCAACGAAGTGTCATATCTTTAATGTTGCACGGTGAGACCTTAAACATCATAATCTTCGATGATCATATTGAGTAGCTATGTGGAGTGAGAGGAGGTGGAAACGCTGCACCTCAGGCATTGTATTGGCAAGCGAAGAAAGGGGTGTCCTTTGTGATAGCTTTTGAGTCCGAGAGAGAAAGAAACGCTGCAATCATGCTTGCACGAAGATTCGCTTGTGATTGTAATGTAAGTATAACAAAGATGAAGTTAGAAACTATGGTTTTGTAGACAGAGGTATTGATGTAAGTATGAAACTGATGTGTTGCAGGTGACCCTTGCCGGACCAGATGACAGAACAGAGACGGGTCAAAGCCCATGAAGAAGGGCTCTTAACTAAGTTGTGACTTTTATAGTATCCGTAAGAGCTTTTTTTGTTGTGTAGTTTATATAGGGTTTAGGCATTTGTTTGAATTGTACTTCTGTTGTGTGTAAAAATATCGAATCAATGAAGTAAGAGGTGATGGTGAATCTATATGTAACGGGTGGCTTGTGTTTGTTTATTCATTTGTTTTATGGCGTTTCTTACTTGCCTTTGAATGTAACGTATATCTTGCTTTTTTGTTTCAATCTTCTTCTGTATGACTAACACTCAAACTCTTCTTGGATAGGATCTCAAACCCACAAGGTTCTGACTTTTCTTTTATTTAAAACCACACAATATTAGGATTGCAAGTGTTCCATCAATAAAGCCAAACCTTATCAACCAAAATCCGGCAAAGACCTGAATTGTGAAATTGGTTTCTAGAAAATCTGCTTCTCAATATTATACGTTCTAACGATGTTTGGAAAGGTCTCTTAACACTAGAAATGTGACAAAAGGATTAACACTATCTCTGTTATAAGATAATATCACTAAAAACAGTCAAACTCAGTCAGAGAAATCCAAGAGACACTTAAGATAAACGAAAAAACCACACATACAAAAAAAACTTGTCCATGATCATCATTCTTTCTAACAGATCTCACAGAGATTCCAAAACTACATCAAACCAAAACAAAAGGCAAGAAAAACATAGAGAGATCATTACAGCTACATGATCAACAAAAACCTAGGGTTTGTTTCTTAATTCTTCATGAGCAAGAAACGGATTAGTCTTCGAGGGAAGAAAGAAGAGCAACTTCAGCGTTTTCTGAGACAGAGTATTTCTTGAACACTGCAGTTAGTGTACTCTCTGAAGCCGAGTCCCTTAACTTCATCAGCATTTTCGCATGCTCCCTGAAAAAAAAAAAAAACCATACCATTGTTAATTCATGACCGCAATAATGAAATATACTTTTAACATAAACAAATATTAGATTGGATTAGCTTACATTATCTCATCTTGCAAGTAGCCAGTGTGATGTTTCAAGGTCTCAGTCCAAACCGGCGTCTTTCCAAGGGTTTGACGTGCAGCATAAACCGCTGATGCAGCCAGCATCGATGGACGGTTTAAGACAACTAAAGGATACTGCATAAGTCCCAGCTCAGCCAAGTAGAACACCAGTTTCTCCATCTCAATGTCACATGGAACAGAAGCTTTAACATAGCGTCCAAGGAACACATAAGGAGTTGGAACAGTGATGTACCATTCAACTTTTCCTAAGATCGATTTCTCCATAGCCAAAACCTGTTTCCTGCTATAGGCACTGTCCGAGATACAGACGAAGTCATTAACCTCAGGAGCCCAAATCTCTTCATACTTGCAAGCTATAAGCATAGAACCTAGTCCCAACAGCTGAAGCTCTCTTCTAGGAACCATAGCCAAAGATAGAAATCGATCAACTAGGTTAATGGTTAGGTAAAGCGTCTCTGGCATCAACTCAAACTTCCTGTGAACGTCTACAAGCCAATCAATCAGAATCGATCTCATCTTCTCGTTTATCTCAGGCTGTGATCCAATATAGTCTTTGATTCCTCCTTCCTCTTCTACAGTCTTGTAATACTTAAAGATGTCATCTACGTATTCCACAGCAGCAAGTTCGTTATCAGCATCCACAGCATCAATATCAATCACAGGATCCTCCTTTACGTTTTCTTTCACTCCGCTCGCAGCTTTGCTTCTTGCTCTTAAGGTTGCGGTAAAAGTCTTGGTTCCTCGTGTATAAGTCCTTCTGCTAAAATGTGGTTTGCAGCTTTTCTCGTTTTCATCAGGACTAATGACAATAACCTCAGCCTTTGTCTGCTGCTGCTGAGGTTTCGCCTTCTTCGCAACGTCCTGAGATGATAAATACTTCCATGAGTTGTAAATTTGGGGGAAAAGTGGAAAACAGAACATGATGAAAGAAGGAAAGAGGTCATATAGATGTTTAAAAATCTCACCTTTCCGGTTACAACAGCACGACCAGTGACCAGATTCCCAATATCTCCAAGAACCTTTCGGTTTTGTCTCCCATGTCCTGCAACATTCTTCGATTTGATTTCGCCTATAAAACAACACAAACTCATCAGTAGTTTTACAAAAATAATCACTTTTTCTTGTTGTGTTTATGTAAACGAAACCCACGCAATTGCAAGAAACTTAAAAGGAAACGGAAAGAAAAATATTAGATTAACAGATCAATCGATCAAGATCCATAACAAATTTAATCAATCTGTAATCAAGAACCCACTTAGTTGCAAGAAATCGAAGACAAAAAAATCAAAGAAAACATTAACCAAAATCCAAATTAAAGGGTATAAAAAGATTCAATTAATCAAAGATTCAGAAACAAAAACCTGCGACTCCGCGGTGATGAGGAAGATCAGAGACTCTAGACGCCATTACTGAACCTTCTTGTTGTTGTTCTTCTTCGGTGATCTGAAGCAACGCTCCTCCAATACTCGTTAACAGAGATGAAAAGAACTCCCGGAGACGACCCTTTCCCGTCCCGGCTTCAACCCAACCAGACGCCACTCTCTCTGAATCGAAATAAACCCTAACTTTTTTTTTCTCAAGTGTGAAATTTGTGAATTGTGGTGAAGAGATTTGTGATTGAAGAAGGGGCACAGTTTTTATTTTAAATAAAGGATCTTTTTTTTCTAGCTCTCTCTAACGGTCATGTTTTTTGTTGAAATCGAATCTTGGCCGTTGGTTTAACTTTTAATTGAGATCTAACGGTTTGAAGTGAGTGATGTTATAAAAATGTTAATTTTTTTACTAGCCGTTGGGGGCGAGGAGCCTAAAGGACGTGTGGTGTGTGGAGCGGACGTTTTTATAAGAGTAGTGCTAATTTGCAAAAGTAGTCTCTTTCCTATTTTCTGTTTATTAATTATTACAGATTGCGTTTATAAACAAATGAAAAATCAAATTAAATTAAATATTTAATAATTTCAGTTAAACCCAAGGTGTGAAGTAATTTATTTAGGCAACTTTTAGAATGTCAGTTTACGACGTTATTTTATATGAGTGCTAATTAAAAAAAGTATCTGATTGTTGAATTTTTACACTATAAAGTTATGAACATATAAAATTATAATTAAATATTGTGTAGAACCCAAGTTGTCAATCCTACTATTAGTTTAGTATTTTATATTATGCAGTATTGTTTCTGATTGGTTGAACTTGTTAAACGTATAAACTTCTTAATTTGTGTGATTTAGTTAAAACATCCTATATTTTGAAACGGAGGGAGTATTGTTTTTCTGAGATGAAGACTCATGTCATGGTTACTTCTTGAAAATTTTAATTGGTTGGTCACAAAATTAAAGGGGTGTATTGAAACAATAATTTTGGAGGATTTGATGGGATTTAGGAAATTTGAAATTTTTGTAGATCTTAGGGAAGTTGATATGATTTATAGGAAAATTCTTTCAAATTCCATCTAAAACCATGAGATTTAGATTTCTGTATTTTTAACTAAACAAATCTTCTCAAATCCTTCAGAATCTCCAAATCCACAAACTGTTTTGAATAACAGTGGACTTTAAAGTATATTTAAATCATCAGTTCAATAACAGTTGATTTCAGGAAATTTTTTAAAATTCATGATTGAATAACATAAGATTTATAACTTTTACATAAATCACTTAAAATGTTAAGTTGAATACACTCATAGTATTATTGAAATATGGAGTCTTATTAATATAACTGATCAAAACATAACTTTCAAAATAGTATGGGCGTATGGCTATCCCTAGGATCCTTAAAGTCTTTATAATATAATTATTTCATAGATTTATGAATTCTAATAAGTTTATGCACATTTAATAAATTTCTCAACTCTTTTAGTTTTGTTTTTGATTTAACAGCAAAACAAATCTCTAAAATTTCTGAAAATCAAGTAACTCTATCTTAAATCTAACAAATCTCTAAAATTTCTGAAATTCAAGTAATTTCTTAGGATTACATATTAGTTGTTTTTTATGAAAGACCAGTCAACTTTTTATTCAAGAAATACATTTATTGCTCATCAATTCTCTAAACTGTTCTTTTCTTATTACGGAAAATAAATAAATAAATCATTAATCTAATTTGATAACTGATTTGTTAAATTAAGAAACATAATTTCTCCACGATTCACCAAATCAAAATTTCAACAAAGTAATAATTGTCATATTTTCCTAACTTCTACATACTGTATCTTATTACTATCTCCTTTTACGCTTAAAAATTGCAGAATAACGAATCACATACCATACTTTTACTCAATTTATAACGTTTCCCCATCAAACAAAAATATTTTCTTAACAAAAAAAAAAAGAAAACAAATTCCGAAAGGTCAAATCGTTCCCACTTCGATTCATTGCATTTGTTACGAGTTTTGCTAGATTGACCGCCAAAGAATACAACATTCTAGATGAGAGAATTTTTAACACGTGTTGGAGATAAACTCGAGATAAATCTATCTGTAGTGTATAAAGATTAGTGATTCTCTCTCCTTTAGGCTTTAGCCACTGTGAACCACTCAAAAGTAAAAAAATAATGGAACACCACAAGGTAAGAGGAAACGGCGTAGACATCCATGTGGCGATCCAAGGCCCTTCCGATGGTCCTGTTGTCCTCCTCCTCCATGGCTTCCCTGAGCTTTGGTACTCATGGCGTCACCAGATCCCCGGACTCGCCGCTCGTGGCTACCGAGCCGTTGCTCCTGACCTACGTGGTTACGGGGACTCCGATGCTCCTGCTGAGATCTCTTCCTACACTTGCTTTAACATCGTAGGTGACATGATCGCTGTCATATCCGCCTTAACCTCTTCCGTGGATGAGAAGGTATTTGTGGTTGGACATGACTGGGGAGCTCTCATCGCTTGGTACTTATGTCTCTTCCGACCTGATAGAGTCAGGGCTTTGGTCAACCTTAGCGTTCCTTTCTCTTTCCGGCCAACCGATCCCTCGGTGAAGCCCGTTGATCGCATGCGTGCTTTCTACGGCGATGATTACTACGTCTGTAGGTTTCAGGTTCGTTCTTTACTCTTTCTTCCTAGCTAATTTCTTGAAGTTGAAGGAATCTTTAGTTATCTAGGGTTTGATTGGTGGAGTCTTGAGTGTAGGAGGTTGGAGATATAGAGGCTGAGATTGCAGAGGTTGGAACAGAGAGAGTTATGAAGAAGATACTCACTTACAGAACTCCTGCAGCGCTTAATATACCGAAAGACAAAAGCTTTTGGGGATCGAAAGACGAACCTATACCTTTACCGTCTTGGCTAACGGAGGAAGATGTTGCTTACTTCGTCACCAAGTTTGAAGAGAAAGGCTTCTCTGGTCCAGTCAACTACTACCGTAATTTTAACCGGTAAGCTGTTTTGAACAAGACAAATTGTTGTCGGGTCCCTATTGTTTAGGCAGAAGTGTCAATTGGGTTTTGTAATGGCAGGAACAATGAGCTGTTGGGCCCATGGGTAGGAAGCAAAATCCAGGTGCCTACAAAGTTTGTGATAGGAGACCTTGATCTGGTCTACTATATGCATGGTGTGAAGGAATACATAAACGGTCCAAAGTTTAAGGAAGATGTGCCTTTGCTCGAAGAGCCTGTGGTCATGGAAGGAGTGGCTCACTTCATTAACCAAGAGAAGCCTCAAGAGATTCTCCAAATTATCCTTGACTTCATCTCCAAATTCTAATCTTTAATTTCCAGACTCTTCTTGCAAGTGCCATAATAAGTTGAATAATGAGGATATCCTCCTTAGTTATGGTTATGCCTGCGTTACTATAGTTGGATGCGTGCGAATCATGTGACGTTATTTTATTTTAAGTTATAATAAGAGAATGTTTTATATGACATTATTCGTAATTTTTTTGTTTTTTTGGGATTAATTTTAACATTATTCAAAGTTATATGGTTGATTAATGTGTGATGTGTTTGAGTAAGACAACATGATCATTGCTATACTAGGATATGGTTTGATTAGTAGCTTTGTGGTTTCATTGTTGATTTTTTACTCCTTGCTAACAACTAGAATTCAAAATAATAGTGGCACTCTAGATTTGTTTTCAGATAAGTAACCTTCATTTCACATTTTATTTATTTGTAGTGTATATATATATTTTCTCCACTTTTCGGACAATACGGTCTTGCAAATCGTCAACGAATTGAGCCATCAATTATTCTTTGGACTCTTCTATCTCCAATGAGTTCATGAGCATCTCAAAATCATTCAATGGAAATACTGATGTTAAGCTACACAGACGAGTAATGTTAGCATCTGTTTTAATCTTTGGTTCCAAAAAACCATGTATTTGTAGATTCTTAAGAATAAAGCTGTGCATTCTTAAGAGGTTTTATTTTCAGTCCGTTTACACTGTCTTCAAAGTCAAAGTTAAAACTTTCCCAAAAAGGTAATAAACCAAATTATAAAAGAGTGAGCTTATAAAAAAATCTTTAAATATAGTGAAATAAAAAAACTGCAACGCGGTTAGACTGAAATTTGATTTGAACCTGTAATGTAAAACACAATATTTCGAAAAGAAAAAAATAATAACCATTAGAATATCTCGAAAGACTGAAAAAAATAGATGGGAGATACCATCTTGTAGAAGTTGGTCCAAATGTAGAGATGGTCCAGTCTTTTTTTTTTTTTTAGCTTTACTGTCACACCCAACAAAGACCTCACACACTATCTCATCCCTTTCTTTATCTCCTTTTGAGGAGTTAAAGAAAGTAAACACAAAACAAAAACTATTAAAGCTGCTTTCCCTTTCTTTTTCTTTTTGTTGTTTTCACTTTCATTCAATAGCTAAGGCGTGACTGACCGTGGTGGTGTCCTTGATTCCCCAGGAGGAGTCTGACCTTCTGATCCTTTTGACGGGTCATCAGATGATTGTCTTAACCCGTCATCGGTTGTCTCACTTCTGTTCACATCTTCAATCATTCTCAGTACTTCTTGCATCACTGGTCTTTGATCAGGAACTGTTGATACACAAGCCATTGCGATTTGAAGAAGCTGAACCATCTCTTCCTCTATGTTGTGGTACCTCATCAGCTCAACGTCAAATACTTCAGCAGTCCATTCTTCCCGGACCACGGAAAGTACCCACCGGGGTAGATCAATGCCTTCTTCACCAAGTGAAGCCTGGTTTGGTGATTTACCTGTCAACAGTTCAAGCAGTAACACCCCGAAACTATACACATCCGATTTGTAAGTTACTTTCCGTGTCTCGAGAACTTCAGGAGCATGATAACCCGCCAAACGGTTTGGTGGACTCGAGTTACTAAACAGTTGATTCAGTCCATAGTCAGAGACGCATGTGTCTTGGTTTTGATGTAGTAGGATGTTTGAGGCTTTGATGTTTCCGTGTACCAATTTGGCTGAAACGTGTAGATGAGCCAAACCTCTTGCAGCAGTTATCGCTATTCTCATACGGTTATCCCAATCTAACGGAGTTCTCCCTGATCCACGGCTCCCTGATACAAACACAGAACTATCAGCCAGATGTTGCAGGTTAATAAAAGACCAAACTGGTCATAGTATTAGCCAGAAACATTATGATACTCATCATAACTAGGGGTTATAACTTAAAAACTGTAAATACATGAAAGAATCCTAAAAGGTTCTTCAAAACACTTCAGTTCACTCAGTTAGACAAAAGTATACTTCAAGGAAAAGGGTTTTGAGAGATATGATGAAAGAAGCCCCATGTGGAAGAGTCTTTTTTTTTCTTTTTCTTTATTCCAATCTTTAAAGAGTGAGAGAGAAGCAAAAATTGTGAAATTATTATTATTATGACAATTACCAGACAGACACATATAATGTCGGCAACACCTTTTCTATTTTAATAATTGCTTAACAACTACAGCTATAACTACTACCACAATTCAACAAAAAAAATAAAATATCTAAAAGAATGTGAAGCTGTGTAATAAGAATGTTTTTTCTTGACAGCAAAGCATAAATCACATAAGTTAGAAAAATATTATCAAACCATCACTCCTTAACCTCACTAAGTTCTCATTTCATATTAACCAAATCCTCATTAAACTAACCAAGATTCTACACAATGTACCTAGCTAATGTTAACTTGAATAGCATGAACAATGAATTTAAACTAATAAAACTGATAGCAAGAGAATTAGAAAACAAACCGTGAAGAAGAGCAGATAAGCTTCCAGTAGGCATGAAATCAAAAACGAGAAGTTTCTCATCTTTGGAGTAATAGTAAGCTCTCAATGGAATCACATTAGGGTGTTTGATTTTACCAACAACCTCCATTTGTGTTTCGAACTCTTTCTTCGACGCCATTACATCCTTAAGCCGCTTCACAACAACCGTGGTACCTTCCTCTAACACCGCCTTATACGACGTTCCTACACTTCCTTTACCTAAAACCTCAGCTGAAGCTCTAAGCAAATCTTCCAAATCGAAACTATACACTCCTCCTTCAGTGAAAACAAGCTTATTCCTCTCTGTTTCACCTCCCATTCCTGATGACGTCCCTGTGACTTCCTCTTTCGAGGACGAAGCACCCGGCGGAAGATCCACATTCGTTAATGATGTGGCTACTCCTGCCGCAGGTTTCCTCTGCTTCGTCCTCGCGTCTTTGCTTCCTCTTCTCTTTCTTATACATAAGAACAAGAGCAGAGCTAACAGGAGAAGCGCCACGAGTGCGCTAGCCACGGATATGGCGACAATGGCACCCGTGGAAAGCTTAGAGTTCTTGCCGGATACACGTTTTGAAGGAGTAATCGACGACGGAGATGGCGAGGGAGACACGAAGAAAGATTTACAAGGCTTTAAAGGACCACCACAGAGATCTACATTTCCAGTGAAGGATTCAGCTGAGAATCTCGACAAGGAAGACGGAATCGAACCGTTTAGATTGTTGTTAGAGACATTGAAATCGACTAAACCGAGACTAATACTTGGGAGGTTCCCAGAGAAACCATTGTTACCGAGAAACAAACCAGTCAAGTGAGTGAGATTGTTGACTGAGAAAGGAATCGAACCAGTGAGGTTGTTAGATGAGATATCAAGACGAATCAAGTTGTTTAACTGAGTAATACTCGCCGGAAACTCGCCGGAGAATTCGTTGTGTTGGAGATACAAGCTTCGGAGGTGAGTGAGATTCGAGAAATCTGAAGGGATCTGACCAGAGAGACGATTAGAGCGAAGACTTAGAACTCGGAGCTGAGTTAGTCGACCTAACGATCCTGGTGGGATCTGACCGACTAAACCGGTTCCTGGTAACCGGAGAGAGTGGATTGAGGATTGGTCTGCGTTGCATTCGACTCCGACCCAGTTACAGGCTGAGTCTGACTCGTTCCATTGAAGACGGTTCTCGTGAGGTGTTTGTTTAAGGAAGGTGAGGAGAGCTTGTTTCTCTGAGATTGACTCTGAGTTGACTAGATGAGTCAATACCAAAATCGAGACAAGAGAATTCAAAACCCATGCCATTTTTTTTGGGAGAAGAACAGTTAAGGAAACAAAAAATGGTTTTTTTTTCTAGTTTTGTCTGTTTATTACAAGAAGTGAGTTTGATGAAAACTAAAAGTGGTTTTCCGGCAAGAACTCATTTTGAGTTTCTGGTCTGAGAGAGGACTTGCAGAGAGAGAGAGAGAGAGAGGAGTGTGTGTGTGGGGTGTGGGGATCGTGAGGTCTTTTATGAAGAGAAAGAGAACGAATCAAATCAATCACGAGGGACGAATATGATAAAACAAAAATATTTTTGGCTCAAACAAAAATATTTTTGGCTCAAACAAAAATTAAATTAAAATTAAGTTTCCTTTTTCCTTTCCGTGGTGAGTGTGAAAAAGGGCTAGTTTACTAGTACGGTTCATATTATTTAAACCGAACCGAACCGAAATTTTAGCAAATGGGTTCGGGTTCTTTTGATTGAGAAAACCGATCAGAATGAATATGATTTAAGATCGGTTAATCGAGATGATAATACACAATTCCAGAGATGATTTGGGAGCATAAGTGAGCAACTTCTTCGTTCTTTTATTATTTCTTTGATTCTTTTTCTTTATTACGATCGTAGAGAAGAAGAGATGAGAAAAATTTGTTAGAGAAAGTTCCAAAAAATTTAATTGTTCATTCAATGAATCAGAAAGCTTTAAATGTGTGTTGTTGTTATACAAATATCTAATATATGAGTTAACCGGGTAAGCTAACCAACTAATTAACTTAAACTGAATATTAATCCCAATATTCTTCTTCTTCTTTGATTCTTCAGCCGATTTAATATTTTTTGTTTCCTATTTTCTATAACAAACATCGTTGTCATCCTCGTTTTGATATTGGTTATGACAAAGTAAATGGTGAAAATGAGTTCCATAAGAACGGAATTGGTTGCCGGCTTCGATTGATATTTTGTTTTGGGCCATTTTTTTTCTTTCTATCTAGTACTTTATCATTGGGTCTGTTGGATTTAGTAGACCAATAAAAGTATAAGATACATAATTTCGGTTATTTCGATTTTCAGAATTAATAAGTGAATTATTTGTAAATTGAACCGATCCAAATTTCGGTTAAGCATTTTTTAAAAAAAATTAAACAAAAACTGATTTAACTAGAAAAACCGAAATGGCAGGCCTAGTTCATATATATCATATTCATATATTGTGATTTATTACTGATTTGGAGGATAAGTAGGTTTGGTGCTTTATGGTTATTTGACTCTTGTAAATCGTGTAACAGGAAAAATATCACTATAAAACATGCCACCGTATTAAAAGCCACGTTATATTCCGTGGAACTATGAAATATTCATATGGTAGAGTCGGTCTTTATTGAGTGAAATTGTAACGAATTTGATTTCGAAGAAGAGAGGGGATGAAGTCTATGTTTGGGTTCTTTGTGTGTTTATGGGCTTAACCAAATTATTTGTTCTCTGGCCCAACCCAAATTCATCTTCTTAATATGTTTGTGTCGATTATGAAAAGGAAATCAGAAGGAAAACGATGAAACAAGCTCATCGAGAAACGTAAAATTCCAGTGGAAATGACTTTCTTTTGGGCTTATTTATGGGATCTTCTCTATAAATTTTTTTCTATTTGATAAAAATAAGAAGAAATGTCAGAAGTGGGGTTTGAACCCACGCCCTCGTAAGAGGACCAGAACTTAAGTCTGGCGCCTTAGACCACTCGGCCATCCTGACTTTTTCGTATTAGTTATGGGTTTTTCTTACTTAGCAAAACAAACTGTGTGTTACACTATATTACACATGCATTCTTAAATGTACACAGGGGCTATAACTTATGTATCATTTAACTATCTATAGTGGGTTTAAGATTGGATCACTAATATGTAAGACGTTGGATTTATTCATTTTTAGAGTGTGAATTAATTTTATATCAATAGTCCATAATATAATGTTTGTCTTAAACATATATATATATGATTACTTGAACATATTCTCTAATACATTTTTTTCCAGTAGTTCTGTTGCATCTTAGATATATATATATATATATAAAGATAATATATATTAAATTGTATTGTAGATAATATTGTTTTTAAAAAAGTATAATTAGAATGATAATTAAGAGTGATACTTTTTTAAAAGAAGAATGACACTAAAAATTTAGATTACTGACAGGTTATATGGTGAAATTAATTTGCACAAAACTATAACATCAAACTAGCTAATCAGTGAGATTTTTTTTTTAAATTATATTTTTATTAATGGGTCAACCCAAAAATAGATCTAGGTCTGAAAATTATAAAATATCTACACTTACGAAACAGAAAGATTTTTCCGGCGAACAATAACAGAAAGCGAGGTTGAATCTGGGAGGTTAAACGGAGGTAGCGAACCCGATCTACTAGTACCGTGGAATACAAGGCTAACAACTTTGTGACTCTGCCATCGGATCAGGTTCTTTAACTGGAGAATTCAGATCCCGTCTCTGAACCGTTCCAGTGACGAGCGTGACTCGCCAGAAGCCGCTTGAAATAGACCAGTTCGCCAACACTCACCCACCCATGAATACCGAATAGACGTTGGATCTAATCATAGTGAGGAGTTGGAATAGTACATTCCACAATCATCTACATCATGGTTTTCTGTTTTTCTACCTCATGCATGTTAAGTTCCAAATACACAAGTAAAGATACTTTCGTTTTATATCTTTAATTAATTAAGGATAAGAAAGTTGAAAAAAGGTGTAAATCAAACATTTGTATAGCATGAGTACATGAAAATGAAACGAACGTATACACACGGACACACATATCACGTCCAAAAAAATGAAATAAAATGTACACATATGACACGTGTACAGGCAAGCATGCTCATTTCATGAAGGGTGAATAAAAACCCTAAACCACAGAGTACAAGCTGTCATCAATCCGCTTTCAGGAGATGATACAATATTTAAATCCATGAATTTTATAAATTTGGTAAAACCTAGAAATAAAAGAACAAAACCTCTATTGAACTTTTTGATTTATGTTTTTAAATTGTATATACTATAATGAATAAAATATAATATTTGTGTTTTTAAAATTTTAATAAGATGTCACTGCGATAATGTGAAGTATGAAAAAATATATATTAATTAGATATAATATTTTATATCAATGTTGTATTTTAGTTTTAAAATATATCTATCATTAATAAAATATTTAGAGATGCAAATATTTAATATTAGTTTTATAAATAAAATTAAGCTTTGTAATTGTTCTAGATAGTTTGTTAATGTTTTCAAAGATTTATGAAACAATAAATGAAAATTTTTAAATATTTTATCAAATAATTTCAAAAAATCTTGTTTTATTATTTTTAAAACTAATATAAATTTTTCTTTTGTTAATTATTAAATTAATCAAAATGTAATAATATTTTTTATAATATATCACATGATAGTAGGGTTAAACTCCTAACAATATTGCTTAAATAAATATATAGAGATTTTTAACCACATATCATTTTCAGTTTGGAAATTTTATCAAATCAAATAATTTTATATAATTAATAATTTTCTCTAATTTGTATCACTCGAGTTAACAGATCAATGATGGTTTCATGTCAATGGATCAGATATTTATTTGGTCAATTTCTCATTTAAAATAATTTTATTTTAATTACAAATTTAAGCAATTATCTTAAGTTTGACTAATATGATTATTTTTTGGGTCAAATGTACATTAGAAGGTAAGATAGCTAAAAGGGATCGTATGACCAACGACTAGAATTTGTAGCTTAATCTTTGTGTTTATCTAGTGTCAGTCGTTATGCCACTATCTATATTTTGATGTTAAGAAAATAGTTGACTGATGACCAATTATATTTTAGGATATGTTAGATAATGCATTGACTAGCTATTACAAATACTTAAAAAAATTACAAAATTTTCATCTATTGATTTTTAAGTTACTATGTTTTTTTTTAAAACATTCTCTTTCATATTTCACTCTCTTTATATAGTTATAAATGAATGATAGATCCAATAAAGGCATAGATTCGTGGTTTATGAAATCTATTATGTACATCTTACACCATATAAATATCATTATTGACTAGATCGATTAATATTATGTATCTTCTAACATACAAAAATTAATTGATGGCAAATATGTATAATTTGTGAGATAAGACTAAAATGACAAGAAAGTTTTAAAAATAATTTAGAATCATTGTCACTATGCTTTTTAAATCTAAAAAGTTAAATAATATTACATTTTATCTCTTAGGCTCATACCATATATATAAGTATGATATTTTTATAGAAATCATGGTTTCTCAAGAGTAAAAATTCAAAAAGGACTCAAACTGAAAATACCAAAAAAGTTAAAAATATTACATTGCAAATTGATAAAGAATTTTATCTTTTAATGGAGAGAAAACAAAATTTTGCTATTTACTTATTTAATTACTATTATATAATAGTACAAAATCATATACGCAACCAATTACATTGTGACACATGGATAAAAAGATAGAAGCATCTTTGTTTTCTTCTCTTTTCTTTTTTTGACGTTATCTTTTTCTTTTCTTTCCTTCGAGCTTGTAGGGTAAAGTAAGTGTCTCACCTATAAATATGTGTCTCTATAACCCATTCCTCACCACCACTGTCTCACCTCAAAACCGCTTCGTAAAACCATTAGTTGATTTCCGACCAAGCCCCTGCTTCCTAGCTATAGATACTGTCCTATTTTTCATCGACAAACGTAATAAATCTATCTTTCATTCATGTATGTCTAAGATTTCATCCTTTTTTATATATAATTCAGAAGTAATCTTAAAGGCTTCCTAGATCCAGAGACTATTCTCTTGGAGTCGGAGGAAACCATATTAAATTTTATCTTTTTTTCATTTGACTGTTGGTGAAATTAACGAGTTCTGATCAAATTTGGAGTCGGAGGAAACCATATTAAATTTTATCTTTTTTTCATTTGACTGTTGGTGAAATTAACGAGTTCTGATCAAATTAGTGGTAGTTGTATCTGTTATATAAATCAAATGATGATTTGGTTTTGCCTACCAAAAAAAAAAAAATGGATGATTTGGTTTCTTATGATGTATCTTGCTTTTGGGACCGTGTTTTTTTTTATAGATTTTTTTCCTTTTCGTTTGTAGAAAAAAAGAGGGAGGGATAGATCAAGCGAACAAAGGAACAATAAGCTTAAAAGATTTGATTCTTCTGAGTTTATTTACATAAAGGTATCACTAGATTCTCTCGTTGTCTTTTTTTTGTTTTGTTTATGTTTATGTTCTTAATTATATATGGCGTCGACCAATTAAATACAACAATGATAACAAAATAATGGGAAAATTTTAATATATCACATAAATTTGTTTTTTGTTGCTGGTCGGTATATATACATATATGATACCGTGCCTTTTCTTCCCCTTTGCAAAATTTGATTATATATCTATAGGAAAAAAAGATAAATTTTCAGTGGTACTACTTTATAAACATACATACATATAAATCTAATAATTTTACTTTATTATTATTATTAAAGTCAAAGTAATTTAATCGTATTCTTTGATCTTCTTATTGTCATTTTAGTGGCTTTAACAATTCCTCCTTGTTCTATAATGTAGATCTGTTTAAATCGTGAAACCCTAATATAAAACAAAACTATTGCTGACAAAATCAAACTTCTAAATAACATTTGTTTTGCCTCGATTCATACTGTGACTCTTGAACTAGTTTCGGAGAGTTCATATAGTGTTAATTTGTTGGTTAGGGGTTTTTTTTAATTCATTAATTTGTTTGTGTTAATTATTTGTTAATCTGCTGACTGTGATGTGTGATGCGTTATTTTTTGTCTTGTTTTTTGTTTTTGTCTTTGATTTCTACTGGTCGGTTTTTTTATTCCAACAATCATCCTCAATCACTTTTCTAATTTTTTTTTTTGTCTGTTAACCTTTTATTTACAAGATCTGTAAAAAAAAGTGTTTTGACTTTGAAAAGCTAACTTTTTGTTGTAATCAATTTAGTGAAAGGGAGAGTGTGCGTGTGACTGTGTCTAAATCCAAAAAAAAAACAACCCAATTTCATAAAGAAATCCTTTTAATTCTTATCATTTTAAGGACAAAGGAAAACATAAAGAAACCTTTGCCACAAGCCCTAATTTCTAGTTCTAGTGAGTTCTTATAATTTGATATCCCTCTACTATGATTTTAATTTGTTGTAAACTCATTTTCGTTTTTACTCCTATGATGATTAGATCTTCCAGAAATCGAAAGAGCAAAAATGTCCGAGTCAAACATGGTACCAGTGGGTAACAATGGAGAAAATGATAACAAGGAGAACAATGTCATGAACAACACTGACGGTGGAGCTGGTAGTGGAGCTGAAGAAGTCGACAGTGCAAAGACTGTAAGTGATAATCGTGAAGAAGCAATGGGAAGCAATGAAGGTCCTCCTCGTAAGAAAAAAAAATACAATCGTCACAGCCCATATCAGATTCAGGAGATGGAAGCGTAATTTTCTTCTTATATTTTTTTTTAATATATATAACTCAACTTATAATATTATCTAGCTAGATTAATAATAAACATTTCTCTCTTCCTTTTTTTTTTTTTTTTTAATTTTATGTTGAATAGTTTCTTCAGAGAGTGTCCGAACCCAAATGAAAAACAAAGGGAGGTTCTTGGCCGTCAATTGGGTTTAAAACCTCTTCAGATCAAATTCTGGTTTCAGAATAAACGCACTCAAAACAAGGTACATATACATATTTAATGAATTTGTTACCATCTCACACATATTGTATTTAATGTATCTATATAGACATATGATTGATTGAGATTGTGATTCCTCATAACTACTGTATATGTTGAATTAGAAATCTAGTTTTTAAGATATTAGGGTTATCTGACTTCGTAAGAGAATATTATATCGTTTTGAAACGTGTGAAACACACATTGCTAATCATTAGGTCAAGCAATTTTCACATGTACATTTCTTCCTTTAGTAATGTTCTTTTTTTCACTTAAAACCAAAAAAAAAAAAAACTTCTTTACTTTTGTTGCTTCATATCCTAAGATAGTGACTTAGTTGGTTAATTATTTAGTTTGAACTATTATTAAGAACCTTTTTTGTTTTTGTTTTTGTTTTTGTTTTTGTTTTTGTTTTTGTTTTTGTTTTGCAGAATCTTCAAGAACATTGTGAGAATTCAGGACTTCGGTCATTGAACTGCAAGCTTAGCTCTGAAAACCAACTGTTCCGAGAAGCTGTCTTTTTAGCCTTGTGCCCTAAGTGTGGAGGCCAAACTGCAATTGGCGAAATGTCCTCGGAAGAACATCATCTTCGGATCCAAAACGCTCGACTAAATAACGAGGTACTAGATGTGAACACACACACACACACTGACCACTACAATTTACATATAGTTAAACACATATATTAGTGAAGTTATTTAGAATAAATGACGCATACATATTACATATAGAAATTATTAAAAAAAGTTGTATTTCTTGTTTTTGGGGTTCTATAGATCAATGAATTGACTGCTCTGGCGGAAAGTTTTACCCGCAAAATGGTAATAAGCCGTCCGGTTATGTCTCCTCGGCCTTTTCATCGTCCTCCAACTTTCGAGTTCGGGGCGGGATCATCTACTGGAAGAGAGTTGTATGGAAATGGAGGAAACCTCTCTTGGGGAATCACTAGACCGGCAGATGCTGATAAGCCAGTGATCATAGATTTGGCACTTGGAGCCATGGACGAGCTAATGTTTATGGCTAAAGTGGATGAACCACTGTGGATTAATGGAGGAGTTAATGGCACTAGCCTAGCTTTGAACTTAGAAGTATACGTAAGAACGTTTCGGACGGGTCTCGGGGCTAGACTTAGCGGGTTTAGAAACGAGGCATCCAGGGAAATCGCGCTCGTGCCAATGAATCCTACTAGCGTAGTTGAGATGCTCATGCGAGCGGTAAATTGAATTCATATAACTATAGCAGATTATATGATCCTAATTCATCCTTTTAACTAACCATCTATATATATTGGCAGAATCTGTGGTCGACAATGTTTGTCGGGATGGTTGGTAGAGCCATGACTCATGAAAAACTTTTGACTGATATTGCTGGAGACTTCAATGGAGCTATCCAAATCGTAATTCTTCTACTTTACTTTATTTATTTATTTATTTATACATTTGATATAATCTACAGGGGAGTTCTAAAACAGAAGTGAAACCATATTTGATGTAACCAATGTTGTTCTTTATCCATAGATGTCTGCTGAGTACCAAGAGCTTTCACCGCTAGTCCCAACCCGCGAAAGCTACTTTGTCCGCTACTGTAAACAGCAAGGAGATAATTTGTGGGCGGTGGTGGATGTTTCCATCGACCATCTGTTTGCAAATATGTACATGAATTGTCGCCGCAGACCCTCTGGATGCTTGATTCAACAACTCCCTAGTGGTTACTCTAAGGTAACCTATTGTCATATTCTGGTTATTTAGTGTATGGTCTCAATACATTAATGATTGTTTTTGCTGGTTTGGAAAAAGGTAACATGGGTTGAGCATGTGGAAGTAGATGACAGAGGAGCAAATCAAAACATATTCAAGCACTTCCTCAGTACTGGTCAAGCTTTTGCTGCTAACCGCTGGGTTGCAACATTGGAGAGGATTGCCAGCAATAACATCATGACTACAGATTTTCAATCCGTGGATTCGGCTGATCACCTTTGTAGTTTTTTTACTACTCAAAGAAATGTGTTCTTTATTGGGGCAAAGTGTTTCTTTTTGTTAACCATTCTGAGAGTTTTGTGATTTGGTGCAGTGCTAACGGACCATGGAAAGATGAGCATCCTGAAACTAGCTGAGCGGGTCGCAAAAAGCTTCTTTAATGGGCTTTCTAATTCGATGGGGACTACATGTTCTGCAGGTGTAGGAGGAAAGGAGATCAGAGTGATGAAAATGAAGAGCCTGAATGATCCAGGAAGGCCTCTTGGTGTCATTCTTTCTGCATCCACTTCGTTTTGGGTTCCTTCTCCTCCTACGATTGTCTTTGACTTCCTCAGAAATGAGGATCATCGAGTCAATGTATACTTAAAATTCAGGACAAGACTTCTCTCTTTTTTCTTTTTCTTTCAGTGACTTCCTTATGTAACATGTTTTGAGATATGTATCTGCAGTGGGATGCCCTCTGCAATGGATCGATTGTGCAGAAGATATCAGAGATTGCAAATCGGAGAGACAGCAGTAACTGTGCAACTTTACTCAGGGTAAAGAGCTAAGTTGTGTGTTTTGAGAATGCATTATTTAAAAAAAAAAATCTTTTGGTATGTGACCGATGTTTGTTTTAGTTACAGAATAAAAGCACTTACCAGAAGATGATAATTCAAAAGACCTTCACTGATCCAACAGCTTCATTTGTGATCTATGCGCCTGTTGATACGGCATCAATAGAGGGTATTCTCAATGCAGGTACAGACCCTGACTATGTGGTTCTCCTGCCTTCCGGTTTTGCTATTCTGCCGGATGGTATGGGTGATCAGCCTGGAGTAAATGGAGGAGGATCACTCCTGACCCTTTCCTTCCAGATGCTGGTTGAAGAAGTTCCTTTGGGTAAGCTGAGTATTAGCTCTGTTACATCCGTTGAGAACCTGATTTATGCAACCGTCATGAGGATCAAAGATTTGTTTCCTTTTCATATTGCAACAACCTCAACTCGGTAATCTATTGAATCTATTTCATAAACAAACTTAGTACTTATCTAATACTTGCTACACAATTAAAGGTGCTGATGACGTTTTTGTTGTCTTTTTTTTTTAAGCTAAATGGAAGATTGAATCAAGGAAGAAAGAGGGAGACTGGTTGTGTGGAAGATTGGTGGAGAGCTTCAAAAGGGGAGGAGTCAAGAACGAACCACAAAGAGATTTGTTCTTTATGAGGTTCCGGATTTGACTTGCCCTGAAATATATTCATTCAAGATGGGAAAAAAAACAATTTTTTTTATTTTCAGTTGAGTCTTATGTGTCCTTGTCATTGCGGGAACCTTTTGTTATTTCAGTTGAGTCTTTTGTTTTCTTGTTGGAACCTTTTGTTATTTCAGTTGAGTCTTTTGTTTTCTTGTTGGAACCTATTATGAAGTTTTCGGGTACTCTTTTTATTTGAGTTTCAATTTGGTTTTTATTTTCCTAATGTTGGCTTTAGATCTTCTATAGTATGAATGTTTCTTTTGTACTACTTTTGTTGTCTATTTCTGGAGTTTGGTTTATCATAAGTTCACACCTTTTCTTCCCAAGACTCTTATCTGTTCTGCAAGAGAGTTTTTGGCTGTTGGCTATGGTTTTCGATGGACCAAACCCAACCAGACTAAACAAAATCTGAGCTGATGAAACCCGATCTTGACTTGTGATTTGTCAAGAAGACCCAGTGTAAACTCTTTTTTGGTGAGGTGACTTGTAAAGACCTTCAAATTAACTTCATTTCATTTCAAACAAGAACACACTTGATGTTGGTAAGAAAAACAACAAGAATCCAGCCGAAAGGTTCAAAATTTTCTCAATAAAAAAAACAAAATTTTCTCAAGAGACAAAAGAGACATTCACTTGCTGATCATCGGTACCTTAAGCACGCTTTCTCCTGGTCAAAAAAAACGGGTCTCTTGCCAATGGCTCCATTGTTCGATTGAGAAAGAAGAACTCGAAGAGGAGCAAGAATACATCATCAAAAATTTCTCAATGCCTTCCCTGAACCTATCATCTCTCCCAGTATAGCAGCCTAATCAATAAAAAAAGATATCACAAGGCATATGATACCATAACAGCTCCAAAGCAAAGAATGCAGAAAGATTTACATTGCAGAACAATAAGAGAAGTTCATGAAACTGGTCAACATAGCATAAACTCAAAATGTCTGTAGTTTGTCTCTCATCAACCAGCTTAATTGCAATCAACAATATGCACTTGAAATCAAAATGAAATCTTGAATCAAGTATATACAGATCCCACTACTCTGTTCTGTAAATGCTCCAGTTTCCTAAACTATATAGAATTAATTCTCTTCATTTATCCACATCAACCTCAAGGTTTTAGATCAATACAACTAAAATGTTCGGCAGATCCACAAAATCAAAAACACATTATATATCAGGAACACAAAAATATCAAGAGCAAAAAATTAAGATCTAATGTTGTACCATTGAAGTCACGACGGAAGCTCCGTACACCCAATCCCGGCTCTTGGGGGTGTGCAAAACCACAAGGTCCCATTTTTTCCAGTAACTGTCCACATCAAGCTCCGTACACCCAATAACCAGAGATTTAGTTTCTCCTGTGACTGTCCTAAACCCAATATCTGACACTTCAAGTAGTGCACCTAATAAACCCTATGTAGTTAACCAGAGTTGTTGACTTACCCTTATCATGGTTAATAACTGTAAACTTTTCAGACCTAACATCAACGCAAATTACCTTGGACCCAAGTTTGATAATACAAACCACCATTGAAGCTGAGGCGAGGAGAAAAAGCAGAACACATCTCTGTTTTTGCCGGCGAACAATAGCAGAAAAGAACTCGGTATAGACTAAACCGAACCGTTAAACCGACTGTCATTATTCCGGGTCGATTGAGTGGTAAATTAGAACATAACGTTCAAAGTACTGAATTTGCAAGTCACTTAAAAGACATGCTCATTTTAACAAATCCATTACACAGTAACACAGAGTTCCATTCAGTTTAGTACACAACGAAAATTGTACAAATTTCATCCTCCCACACAACATGATACGAAAAATGTGTTGAAATTACACCCTTACATTATATGTTACAAATACATACAAAATATTAAATTGATAGCAATTTTTTTAACATACTTGTTAATGCTATTTTTGATGTAACTCTTGTTCCTACTCCTAGACTTAAAAAAAGAAAAGAAAAAAAATTGATCACCACCGTAGCAGCATAACGGAAAACCATAATAAATTTGTAGGGAAAAATGAAATGAAAAAAAAAAAAAAAAAGCAATGGTTTGAAAGTTAAAACTATATATTTATGAAGGTTAAAAATGACAACGTAACAAAAAGAGCATGTCAGTTATGAAAGCTCTTTTTCTTTCAAGGCTCTTAGCGATCCTCATGATTGGTCAATTAATCTCCGGAAGGTGATTGGTGCACCGTGCTGAGGATAAAGCAACATAAGCACGGTAGGTGCATGCTGGTAAGTAGGAGCCAAGTGAAAGGTGAAGCGTTGGATCATTACAGCGAGTGTCAATTTGGCCTCAAGTATAGCAAGATTCTGACCAATGCATGTTCGAGCTCCGAGGCCAAACGGTATAAAGCCAACGGGGTGTTTGGCAGCACGCGGCACTCCATCTGCAAACCGAGCTGGATTGAATTCGTTCACATCGTTGCCCCAGATGGCTTGGTCATGATGGACCGCTATGATTGGGATAAGAAGCTCCGTGCCACAAGGGATTTTGTACCCTCCTAGCTTCACATCCGATTTAGCGCGTCGAATTGTAGCAACTATTGGTGGATACAACCTTAGGGACTCGTTCAAGATCATACTCAACTGCAAAATTGGTAGAGAGGTAAAAAAAAAATATTAACATATCAACTTCGTTCAATTACTCTTTTGCCCTTGAATCTTGTCTTGATATATATATATATATATGCTTAAAATTTAGCCTTATAAAATTTATAGATTAGGCGACAGAAAAGGCCATGGTTAACGTAACGAAAACTGTATCACAAATTGGCCTTTTGTATCTTGTAATAAATGATATACTTCCGAAATTGAAAGATAACAAAAGCAAAGACAGAAAGAGAAAGCGCACCGTTTTAAGCTTAACGACATGGTCCTTGGTAGGGACATCACGTGAGCCGCATACCCTGAGGACCTCATCACGTGCTTTGGCCTGCCACTCCGGGTGCATGGATAGCAAGATGGTCGTCCACGTAAGCAGATTAGAAGTTGTCTGTTTCCCGGCAAAGAAGAAGCTTTTACACTCCTCCACAATGTCTTGAACCGTCACATTCTTTGCTTGAATCATTAATCCCAACAAATCCTTACCCGTTGGCTCCTTACATTCTTCGCCGTCTCCGTCAACAAAGCTCTCTCTACGCCGCTCTATCAGCTTCAACAACGACTTCCTTATCTCCTTGTCTAACTTCCAAGACTTCAGATTCCCTCTTGTCGGAAAAAATCTATCAAGAAATTAATAAAATAAAATAAATACTTATAGATTAGCTAACAATTAAGACGACCGGTACAAGAAAACAAAAACTGATGTTGATTATGTTACCTATAGCCTGGAATGAAGACTTTTTGAAAAGCTTCGGCACATAGAAGCATTTGTTGAGCTTGAAGTCGAAAAATTGCTCGGCCATCTTCATAACTACTTCCAAAAGCTGTTCTACTGATAACATCTTCAGTCAAAAGCTGAAACCACTCATAGACATCAACCTCAATTTCACCGTTTTCGGATAACTTGTCGGACCATTTATCAAGCATATCGGTCACACTCTTTAACACCACTGGCACAAGCAACTTAAGATTCTCCATGTGAAAAGTAGGGCTAATGATTCTGCGATGATGAGCCCATTTTTCGCCTTTGAGACTAAGAAGTCCATCTCCTTCGAGTTGTTTAACCAAAGGGTGAGCTTCGTTCTTCTCATAGAACTCAGACTTAGAGAAGATCTCTCGGATCAGATTGGGATCAGCTACGGTTAACCGAAAAGTTGGACCGAACCATACCAGAAATGTAGCACCTGAAATTAAATAAATTGGTTTTAATTTTTTAAATTAGATGACAAGAAAAGCTGTAAAACATGAACAGATCCTCAACTTGGGAACTTTGACAAAAAAGAGGGTATGGTCACTGACTGACTGTTGCTATTAATGCACTAATTGCTCTTTCATAATTTACCACATTGGTGCTATTTAATTTACTGCACAGCAACCAAAATTTTCATTTTTTTTTCTTTTCTTTTTGTTTTTGTAATAGACTAAAGAAAGAAGACAAGAGTTAACAGCAGAGAGGGAAAATGATGACTAAGCCCGTGAGGAAAGAGTGGGGAAGAACACACAGCCTCCTTTTTCACATCAAAGTACTGACATCATAATTTGATCATGACAAAACAAACACAGATAAATTAAAAAAAAAATGTCCTTTTTTAAAAAAAATTGTGTAATAAAACAAAAACTTTTTGCTTTGCTTGACATGAAAACACACTCTGTTGCATTTCACAGAGAATCGGACCAAATCACAAAGGTTCCAACTCCAAAACAAAAAGTAAAAAAAAAAAAAAAAACTTTCACTAACAAACCCAAAATTAAGAGGCAACTCTAAAACAAATTTTTGTATTAAGAAAAGTCTTATGCTTCAACCTTTGAACCAAGGAGTTTCAATAAAGTTTTAACCAAAATCTAACAAATCAGAAACAGAGTAACCAAAACAAGTAGTGTTTGAATCTGAGAAAGAAAAAAAAAACAGAGCAAAATTAGGAAGAGAGAGGGGGAAACAAGAACTAACCATAGATTTTTCTCCAGTGATGGTAAAAAGAGAGAACTCTAGGAAGAATATTGTGAGAGAAAGGCATAGGATGAGAAGAAGCCTTAAGCATCATTCCAACAAGTTCTTTAACATTTCCAATGAAGAAGTGATAAGGAGGACCTCGAATCCCTTGTTTCGAGAAATGTTCTTCGATCTTTCTTGGTCTCCACCATAACAGAGACATACCCTTCACTATTACAAGACTGAACATTATAGACAAAACAAGAATTAACCAGCTGCTGCTGCTACTTTCTTCCTCCATTGTCGGAAAAAAAAACAAAAAAAGAAAGAGAAGAAACACACAAAAAGGAGAGTTAAAGTTTTCTTCTTTGGTCTCGTTTTTCGTTATACAGAGTGCCGGAGAAAGAGGGAATGAGGTGTTAAAAAGGAGATTTCTTTTTTTTTTTCCAAACTTAAAAAAAAATTTCCTTCCTTTATTTTTTTTATTAATTGGATTTTTTTTTTTCCTTTTTGTTTCTTTGCGAGTTTGGTTTCTTCTTATCTTGTTTCTTTTTGGACTATTTTGCTTGCTGGGCTATTTGAGCTTTTCTAGAGAGAGAGGGAGATGAAGAAAGAGAGAGAGAGAGAGAGGCAAGGCCAACGGCGTAGGGGCCGCCATTGGAGGATAGTGAAGGGTCAACGAATTGAGGTTTTATTTTTTCTATTATTTTAAAAAGATAATAATGCAAATTTGTTTCATCATCTTTCATATGATTGTGATACAAGTCTATTTTATAATTTTTTAAAAAATAAAAGTTGTCTCTAGTGAGTTTAATTTTATGTTTTCATTCTTGTCGAATTCCACATCATTTTTTTACTAGTAATATTGTAATGATTTAAATAGCAGATGGCAAATTTTTATAGTTTTTTGTCCTTTACTCAGTTGTTGGTGCAACTGCTGAAATTTAATGTGTACGACCAGGATATGTATATGTATATATATATATATATTCAGCCAGAGTTTATAATTTAGCAACGTATACGTTACGTGTATATATATATATATATATATTTATATTAACATTTTCCCAAATTGAGAACTATTTACATTCTATATTATTATAAATAATCAATTGCTAAATTATTATACTAAAACAGCTTAACGTTAAAACTCCATTAGTTAGTCGATCCTTCAAGCACAATAAAATCAAGAAAAGAACGCACATTTATTATAGCTGCAAAAGTAATCCTGCCCAAAAAAATTAAATTAAAATACAAAATCAAAAAAAGTAATTGCAAAATCAAATTAAAATTCTTCAACAATTAATTTCCACAATTTTAGCATATTAACATTAGTTATTCATATATTTCCCGAAATATCGAAATTATTACAATCTTTCATAACTTCCTTTAACTGCATGTCTAATTTTCTGCAAAATTTTCATCAAATTAAAATTCTTCAACAATTAATTTCCACAATTTTAGCATATAAACATTAGTTATTCATATATTTCCCGAAATATCGAAATTATTACAATCTTTCATAACTTCCTTTAACTGCATGTCTAATTTTCTGCAAAATTTTCATCAATCAATCATAATGTAAAAATCTCAATCATAACAAAAAAAAATCAAAACTTTCCAAACAACTCGGATCAAAAATATCTTAAATATTAAAAAGCGCTAGGCGGTATGTGGGCGGTGACTCAGCGTCTAGCGCCTAGAACGCCTACTCGAGATTTTAGGCGTTTTAAGGCGGTTTAAGCGTTTACAGTACAAACATTATATATATGATATTATATGTAAAATTATGTAAAAATATATGTTAGAAAAAATAAATAATAAGAAATCTTAAATTAAAATTAGTAAAAATACAATTATTTAATTTAGATTAATAACATATAAATATTTATATGAATATAGAACTTAAAAATTGAAATATATGTAGTTAAAAATAAAGATATACATTAAAATAATATTATGTGATTTTAGACGGTCTAAACGGTCGTCTAGGCGTCTGCTGAGCGCCTAGCGCCTAGACGGCGCCTAGGCGGCCGCCTAAACCGCTTTCTTGGACACTGATTTTTATATTTCTTTTGTTTCTTTTTTTTTTTAATTCGGATTAGGAATATTCTAAATATTAGTTTTTATATTCTAAATTTTATATTTTTTAGTCAAACCTAATAACATACTCTAAACCTCTCCTCTCCTATATATATAGATCAAGTCCGAACAAATTTTAAACTTCATCATCATAAACCACTCTATTGATTTTTCTTTCATTCCATAACAAAATAAGGGGGGGGGGTATTGGTTTAGGATTTAGAAATAATTTTGATGAATTTAAAGTTATGTAAAATATGTTGTTATTCAATCAAGACTTTTTAAAATTCTTTAAACATTTGGTGTTATTAGTTGTGGATTTGTAAAACGTTATCTAAAATTTTGATAAATTTAGTGTTATTGGATTAAGAGTTCTATAAAGTCATTAAAAGTTTTATGTTATTCAAGTGAAACAAAAGAATCTTGGATTGTTAATGAATTCAAATTTTATGTTATTGGTTCAAGATTTTATATCATTTCCTTCATAACAAAAATCATGAAAACTCTTTTATCAAATAGAAAGATTATGAAAGATTTTACAAGATTAGGAAAAACAAATCAGCAAGATTTAAAAAAACTTCCTAAACAATCTCTTAGAATCCTTCATTTTTACTTTCTAATTTTCTATGATTTTAAAAATCAGCAAGATTTTAAAAAACATAAAGTCATTAAAATTCTTTCTAAATCCTAAACCAATATCCCCTAAAAATGATTCTGCAAAAACATAATGGTCTTGGCCGCGTGCAGTATTTCAGTGTTCATCTTTTTCTTGCCTCTTAAACTCATTGCCAATACATGTTCTTTTACATATCTTGGAGTTTGTTAACATTTTTTATTCTATTTGTATATAATTTTTTTAATAATATTATAATAATATTAAAACAAATTCATAGAATAAAATATTTTAAATAATTTGATTTTCAAAAAATCAAATTAGTATGTTTATAATTAATATGGTAAATAGTTTTAATATTATTTTTAGGCCTGGATATTCAAGTATCCGATCGGGTTCAGATCATGTATTTTGGATTTTCGAGTATTTCGGTAAAGGAGTCCTAGACCCATTCGAGTTTAGGTATTTTGAATATCCGGATCGGGTTTCAGATAAACATCCATCAGGTTAGGTTCGGATCAGGTATCTGAAATTAACCCAAAATTAAATAAAACCGAATTCAATGACTCACTAATTCAGTAACCAAACACAAAAAGAGACTAATGTTCAAACTTCAAATCACATAATAGAGTTTGTTAAAGAAACAAAACAACTCCATATTTTTCAAACGAAACACCAAAACACCAAGCGAAATACTAGCCGACACACCAAGTGAAATACTAGCACCAAGTGAAACACAAAACAACAAAACACCAAAACCAATACACAAAGTGAATAGCCGATAGTTATTGTCTTCTTGATGATGAATCCATATGAAATAAGATGCATATTAAAATTAGATGATTAGGAATCGAGTAAAAGAGTAAGTGATAGACAATACACTGAACTTATATACCTTGTAGTTGTAGTTGTAGCTGAGACCTGAGTGTGACTTACTCTTCAATGTAGTACTCTGAAAACAAAAGAATTGGAGGAGTTAACATAAAGTATAAGAGAGGAAATAACAAAAAACAACAAGATATACAAACATTTTTCAAGTCGATCTTCATATTTTACTTCTACAAGAATTTGTATATTTGTAAGCACTCTTGATTCAATTGCAATGTCTTGTTTCATCCAATGCTCTGTACACATCAAAACATCAACCATATAGGGAGTTAGGCAACTTCTACATAGTTCTATTATCCTACCACTTGTGCTAAAAGCACTTTTGGATGCTACAGATGACAATTGCATAGCGAAGACGTCAAAAGCCATTTGTGATAAAATAGGGTACTTGCCACGATTGAGTTTCCACCAAGAAGAAAACATCATAGTCAGTCCCCATCATCACATCCAGATTCTCAACAGCCTCTTCCAAATATGTAGTCAACTCATTCTTTGTTTCTTTAACTCCAATTTCATTTAACAATACTTTGTACCTTTTATCAGTTGTAAAAAACCGAGAAGCACTATCTGCTTTACTCACATCCGACTGAGATGACTGAGAATGCTGAGATTTAGCATACTTTCCTTGAACATATCAACCAGAAGATTATAAACCTTGTCATACATCTCTTTAGCTGTCGGTCGACATTACTACCAGACTGCACTACTTCTGCAACGCTATCTCCTTTGCGACCTCGGATGGTGTCGAGGGACACCCACTTGGTGTCGGTCGACACCCCCAACTCTGCAACACCTCTGTTGACGATCTCTCCCGTCAATCAACCCTAGAACTCCAACATATCATCTCATACGATGACACATCCCAAAACAGCTACACAAGGCCACACAACCACCACAAAGCACACAAATCCTAATTCAAGGAATCAATCACCAAATCAAATCACACAAACCCTAATTGTTCAGATAAGCCATGGTCATGCACTCACCTTGATTTAGAAAGATATTTAGGACGAATGAGGCAAGGAACAACACCACATCAACCTCCCTCACACCAACAACCACAACACCTCTTCCTCTCCTTGACAACCCCCAAAAAAGACCTTTCTACTCCTCTTAACCCTCCTCAAAGCTCCCTTTTCCTCATGATCAAACTCACAACCTTTCTCTCTCTTTCTTTCCAGAAGCGACAAAACCAACTCGGGCTAAGAAAAAAGGCTTGTCCAGTCTTTAAAAGATTTAAAGTTTCTCTCGAAACCCAAACCAAGTTAAACCGAGCGATTTCGTAACAAACTGAGCAACCACCAATTTTTAAAATCTTATAAAAAAATCTTTTAAAAACCTTGTAAAAGCGTTTAGAAGGTTTTTGTAAAGTTTTATAAGATTTTTAAAAGCGTTTACAAGGTTTTTATAAGGTATAAATTTTAATTTTTTGGCAAGAAAATCAAATTTCGTAATTTGGCGGATTTTTTTTTTTTTTCAATTTTTGGTAGAAATTTTTTTTGATTTTGGCGGATTTTTTATTTTATTTTAGTGACTGTACATTTTTGTTGTCACTCAAAGAAAATGTAATTTGGTCATTTTGAACATAAAAAAAAAATAGTTTTAGAAATGGTCAACATGAAAAAAATATTTTTAAAAATAACATAAAAAAAATATTTTTGAGAGTGTCCTTCGTAATATTGAAATTATTTACTTACACCTACCGAAATTATTTACTAAGACCTACCAACGACCATCAAATCAGAAAGTGAGGAATGAAGTGAGAGGAGAATAGGAGATATTTGCTACTATCGACTGTTTTGTAAACCAAGAATTTAAGGCATAATTGCAGGACACATATGAGATTGAGCAAATTAATTTATCATGGTTGACGACGATAAAGAGGTACTGGAAGAATAAACAGATAAAAATATTACGTGGTTCTTGAAGATTTCAACTACCCATGTGGGTTTTGGCTTCTCCATAATGGAATGTTTCTAATTCTTATTTTATATATAATTAGATCTCTGATCCCGCTAATACAAAAGAAGTGTTATATATTTTGACTAGTATTTGCATAAGGTGGTCTATACATGTATGCATATCTGTATAATTAATTCAGAAATTAATTATATAAATATTCTTTATCAATGATATTGTATATTCTACTATATTAATTGGGAAGTACAAATATAAAACTAATTTTATGAAATATAAAAATTAGGTTGTCATAACGTTGATTTTAAAGGTAAATGTTTAATTTTGTATTAAGAATAAAAATATAATTTAAATATAAGACAAACAAAATTTTTAAATAATTATTAGTTTTCAAAAAAAATATTTTCTCTCTCTAATCAATTATAGACAACAATTATTAATTAATTTTTAAAAATTGTCAATCAATCAAAATTTTTAAAAGTAAGATTTTATATCTAAATATCCAAATTATTATTTTAATAACTATATTTGGATTTTGTTAAGATTTTAAATTTATGATTCTCTTATTATTATTTTTTATTTACAAATTGTTTTAAATTATCATAAAATACATATGATAAAGAAATATGTAAATTTTTTTCCTGCATATGTTGTGATTTAACTTTTTAAAAACGAAAACATATTATTCAATTTATGATGAAAAATGTGTGTTTTTAATGTTCCACATCGGCGGGATGGTAAAACTAAAATTATGTAATTAATAAAATAAAATTTTTTATTTGTTCATAATTAAAGTATAATAATTAATACATTAAAATAATTCACAAAAATGATACAAATACAATTAAAAATAATATAAAATAATAATATACATCAAACAAATTAAAATACTATAATATTATAAAATAGTTAATATGTAAGAAGATATATGTAAATTTACCATACCCAATATTAAAAATAAATACTATCTCAAATAAAGTAAATTTTTAAAACAATTATAACAATAAATTTTATTATTGTATTGTAATTATGCATATACTGTCAAGATACCAAACATTGAAGTTATAGAAAAATAATATCACTCAATGCACATACTTCCACGTATAATTAACAACCAAATGCACTTTTGTCTAAACGGTATTTTGTTTCGCTTTGTCATGAGAATGGGGACATACACTATACCCCCTCGTTGTAATGTCCTCTTAAAGAAACTAAATAATTAATATAAACAGAAGAAAATTAATGTTGGGGACAATCTGTCCCTTGAAAATTAAATAGGAAATAGACAGTGCTGATATATATATATATATATATATACATCTACTATAATACATAATTTAATAAATGTATGAACTCATTTACGTAGAGTAGAATCTCTACAAAATAATAATGTGTGCTATTTTTCAATAAAAAAAGAGAAAAAAATATATTAAGTATTGATATTGTAATAATAAAATTTTCTAAAGCAATAAAATTACTAATTATCGACATAGAATTATTGACGAAATATATTTATTTATCCAGGTTACACATTATTGACATAGTTCATTGCTCGTCTCTGAACTTTGTTGCAGGGGTGGAGCTAGTGTATAACTATATGGGTGAAATGATCCTGGTGAATTTTAAATTAGTTGAATATTTAGAAAAAAAATAATCAAATTGAGTCTTGCAAAATAGCACAGTTGATTCTTATAAAGAATTTTAATAACATAATTGACCCCTTCAAAATTTTTCCATTCTGATAAACTGATTTCCTAGCTCCGCTTGTCTATTTTTTTTTTTTTTTTAACCTAGTCGAAAAGTTTAAGGCTCCAGGGAAAAAACTCTTTTCCATTCCGACCCTTCTCTTTAAAGTCATATCTCATTTAGGATTTGGA
Source organism: Camelina laxa (assembly GCA_024034495.1). Classification (NCBI taxonomy): domain Eukaryota; kingdom Viridiplantae; phylum Streptophyta; class Magnoliopsida; order Brassicales; family Brassicaceae; genus Camelina; species Camelina laxa. Next base: position 3,303,374 of record CM043883.1, read on the forward strand.
TTGTCATCTTCGAATTCAGGTGTAGTAATCTAGTATTACCCAGTGAACTTGGGTGCCCCTTTCCTATTATGCATTATAATCCTTCCCCGTACCCACAAAACAGAGAAAACAATCAACAAGCAAACATAGCGGAAGCTCACAGACAAGAAGCATCAAGTAAAATAATCAAGTCTACAAGCATGTAAAAGACTCGACACAACAAGACGCTACTACTTTTAGGGCCCGTGACTATTCTATTCCATTCCACACTATCGTTGAGCGAAGGAACCACAAAGGTTACCAACTCTCCCTGCCTTGCTACATCGTCATGCAGCCTTTGGATTAGCCGCGAACTAACTCTGAAAATAGTCCAAGTATGTGAGAACCATTCGGTGCCTCACGGATAACATCTCTTTGGGTGGAACAAAATGTTGCTTCTACTTACACTAAGACCTTGGATCTGAAAACAGAGTCTACAAGCATTAGATAGCATAAGTAGCACAAAACAGAGAAAACTTCCCCGAAAATAATCAAGCAACATATCAACATGGAATCACAAGCAAGTAGGTCTAGATGCTCACAACAACAATCATCGAGAATTAGCCCAAGATGATAAACCACAAATGCATGTATTGACCTAACTAATATGTGCAGGCTAGTAAATCTAAGTTCATTCTACTCATTTTTAAGTCATATTCATCAAGGTTTAGTCCGTGTGTTGATATGCAACCGATTCAACCTTATGAAATGATATGCAACTCTACCCTAAGTCACACAATAAACAATGGATCTGTACATAACCCGAAGATTATGCAAGTTCCCACACAAAATTACCACAAAACTCATTGTTTTCAAACTGAAGAGTTCGATAATCCTCCTTCCATGTGACCCTCAGTCTTTCTGCCTCTCTCTGCGTTCTTCGACGTCTCTCTCTCTCCGGTGTTCCCGTCGGCTCCTTCGTCGTATTCCCCTTCGCGTCGATCGACCAGCTTTAGAGAGTGTTTAAGTGTTTAAGTTTTTGGGTGATAATCGATTTTTAGAAGCGATGGACTTTTCGCCTTCCTCCGTCTCTCTCTCCGTCTTTTTATAGTCCAAAGGAGCTGGTTGCTCATTGGCCGCTTCCTTCCTCGCATGCATCGACACGTGGTGTCGGAAGCTTGCGCTACCAGGTCGCCTTACGCGCGGTGACACGGGTCCAAGATCTTCGCAACAAATCTAGAGTATTATTCGGGAAATCATTCTTCTCTCTCTCCGATCTTGTTCCTTGGCTTACACGCGACAGTTGGTCGGGTGAGCTGAGAAGTCCAAGTTCGTTGTATGCTAGACGCCGTCCGCCATTATTATTTTTTTAACGCTGTCAACTCCGTTTCTTTAACCGCCGCTAACCGCTGTTTTAACTGCCATTTAACCGTCGTGTGGCGAGAACAAAACACATAACTCATGAGCCGAGAGAAGATGTGGAATACACTAAGAAGTGGCGGTCCCGGAGTTACACAAAAACCTTTATGCCAATGAACTATAAAATATGTTAAAATCACCTAAAAGTTTACAATTAAATATCATAAAATCATATTTTTTTTAGAAAAAAAAAAAAGAAAAACTCTAAAACACAATAAAATCTGCTAAAAATTCACCTAAATCTTCCAAAATCCTAAAATGTTAAAATCCTACCAAATCTTTTAAAATCTAAGTTGAATACCCCCTCTAAATCATGCTGCGAGTGAGACACCATGTATGAGACACCATTTGGAGCTGCTTCTTTTGGGTTCTGAAGGGTTTTAAGGGTTATACAACTATGTCCAGAGACAGAGAGAGAGGAAGAAGAAAAGTATCTACTATGTGTTTTCTTCTTCAGGTTTCTTTGTAGTTACTCTATAAACTTTGTATATGAAACACAATGTAAACTTTAATTGATTGATAGTGGATGTTTATGGTAGAAGTTTCCCACACGAGTTGTACCTTCATGCAGAAGGGAACTCGTTAAATCTTTGTGTTATATTTATGTTATGCAATTGATATGTGAAGTAGACGATGAGTAGGGGCAGAGTCGCGGTATGCGGTTCACTACAAAAGTGAATAGAAGTCTACGATTCTCAACACCAAACTCCAAAGTAGAGTTAATCCATTTTTAAAAAATAGAGATATGGGTTGGAGATGTCCATATTTCCCTCGGCCAAGTTCCACAACTTGTGAACCTCATATGAGAGTATTTACACATACACATTTACATGGTCAAGCCAAACCAACAACCTATAACACAAATTCTAGTCTTTTTATCTATTTTAAACTGGATTTTGACCTGATTTGTCCTAGTTCTACCTGGATAGTTTTTAGAACAATTTATAGTCCAATTGTCTCACCATGGGTTTATTTTTCTTCCTTGTTTTGCCTCATTTATTTTGGATGCTTATCTTGGAATGAAATTTGAGCTTCTTGTGATATTGAGAGAAGCTTTGGTCTCATTCCATCTATTTTCAAATATATGTGTATTTGTTTTGTTTTTAGAGTCATCATTTTACATAATTAGTTAGACTTTTCTAAATTGGATCTTGGGTAAGTTATATTAGGATGATTTAATTATTAATTGACATCTATGATTAAATTATCCGATCATATAAGATGATCTGAATGCTAGATTAGAGATAATTGATCAAATCTTCATGGTTTGGTTTCTTTTATGCGTGTAACATGTTTGTTGAAAGTCTCGAACGAATCTTTTATAAGCACTTCGTGTTTAGTGGGTTAGGGCAAATTTTGAACTTCTGAAACTTGATACTAATACTTTATAGGGAGTGTTGAAAATAAAGTACATTTTTGAAACTGTTAAATGTTTAGCAAAGTTGATTAACGCTAGGAGTAGGTTAATACTACTCAAGTCTCTCACGAGTCATGTCACATGATGGTTATTAAACATTGTACTTGCATCATTGTTTGATCATTTTCTTCCTTCATCGCATCCAATGCTTGATCCTTGGGTTCATTTGTTTTATTGTTTAGCTTTTTATTAACTCTTTTTTTTCCCTTTGTCAACAGCTTCTAATTGTCTTAGTAGTTCCCTTTATCTGTCTTGCTAATTTAGTTTCAATATCCAGTCCAGGTAAGAACCCATCAAAAAGGACTCCCTTTTTTACAATAGATTGTGGTACTCAACCCGAATACATTTAGTGTGTGAAGTAGTTTTTTTTCATGCATATACTATATTTAAATTTCAATGTAGTAGCTTTGTAGCGTATTTAGGGTTTAATACTCAATTACATAATAACCAACATTCCAAATAAACACTATCCGACAAGTTAGATCGTAGTGGATGATGTGGTCCTAGAACAAACATTGAAAACTAAAAGGAAAACAAGAAGAAGAAAAAAAGTAAATTAGTTATTGCACAATCAGACAAACAAAGAAGCAGAGAGGTTGCGTCAATGTTTTTGTTTTTTTTATTCTCCCAAGAGATTGGATTTTGGGAGAGAGAGAGAAAGAGAAAGAGAGAGAGACGAAGTGAGTTGGGACAGTGAACTTTAAATAAGAAGCACATGGGAACAAAAGATGTCTGGATTTAGGGATTGAAGATGAATTTTGGTGGGGGCTCTGTTCATTTTCACCCTTACATGTTGATCTCGTCTTTCCTTAATCTTGTCCTAATGCTCCCACGACATGCCGGGCCATGTGCCTCCCTCCGTTTCCCAACTCCCTTCACGTTATTTACTCAAACTAATCTATTTCCAACTTCTCATTTCAATGTCTCGTACCGCATCATTTTGCAATTCCAAGGACTACATATATATATATATATATATATATATATGTGTGTGTGTGTGTGTGTTTCGTGTAAGAACGTAAAACTAGTGTACCAGCATGGTGTTAAGATAAATAATGTATGAATTAGAAATATCTTATGTAAATAAATTACCATTTACACCCCCACCAAATGACCAAATAGACATTGCAAGTAGTGTAGACCAAGTGCTTTCCTCCATCATGTCATCATCCCTCAAATTCACATACAACCCACTCGATGAGTAACTTAGCAAAATACTCTCTTTACTTCTTAATAGGCACCAACGGATTCCAAACACCTTCTATGGCTGGGCAGCCAAGAAGAATGTGAATAATAGTCTCATTACCCCTTTTACAAATCTGACATACTCTTGATCAGGCCCGGCTTAGCACATGTGCTGAGGGTGCAAAAGAATAGGGTCACAGGGTCCAAAAAAAATTTACATGTTAATTCTTTTTCTTTGGTTGTGAATACTATATATCTAGGTTTTGTTTCATAAAATAGCACTGGTACTAGAGAAATTTTGAGTCGGACGTGCTCTTGATTGACATAAATGACGTCGTTGTCGCTCCATATTTGTCATAATAACTCAATTCATTCTTAGCTATAGGAAGACTTTTATTCTCTCTAGTGCAATCACTTTCCAAACTCGTTGGAATAATTTGCTCAAATCTTATTTTGGAGTGTTATCCTTAGTTAACATAGAGTACGCTGATGGACTGCAAATTTCCCATCCGGGCTACCTCCCCAAGAAATCTGATGATACGCCCTAGTCACCTTATCTAGAACCACTAACCTTAGCCTTAATAAACTATCGTCCGGAACATGAGGTTTGTTTTGATCGAACAAATAGCATGTACCATTACGTAATAGCTCTTGAGCCCGAATCAAGTCAGCTCCTACTAGTAAACTCCCTGTTGAACCCACCATTAGTACTTTAGTAGATGACCACCTATCAGCCCATAGCTTAATCGTGTGTCCATATCCCATAACCCATCATGTCCTGACACATGGAACCACCACTTCTCTTATACCAACTCCAACACTATTCCATGTTGACTAAAAATTACTCTTATAGTAACCATCCATAAATGATCATGAACATCTCTCACTTTATATTTGCTTCCCAATACTCTTGCCCAAATACTAGAATGCTCGTGTTACAGCCGCCACTTATCTTTCACCCAACTAGCAGGGATTTATTCATATACGGTGCATACCTTATTCCCAAGCCTTCATCACTCTTTCCGAGAAAAACTATCATCCAACTTAGTAAGTGTTGCTTCCTCTGTTATGTCCAACTGCCCCACAAAAAAGGATCTTGACATTTTGTCAAGAGATGCAAGCGTAGATTTTGGAAGAGAGATCATACTCATTGCATGCACCGGAATCAACGTGAGTACACTCTGGTAAGGGTCAGCCTTCTCGCAAAGCTTAGACACCGTCCCTTCCAACCTAATAATCGTGATAAGATTTTCTCAAAGATGTCTCCAAATATTTTCCCACATCTCGCGTCGATTTAATTACACTCTCGTTACTAACCAATTTCTCTAAAGCTTGACTCACATTGCTTGGAAAAAACATCTTTGATTTCTCCAAACTAAAATCTTTCCAGCACCCTCTATATTACGCCGCTTATATGTGTCACATAAGCCTCAACAAATAAGATTAGGTTGTCTGCAAAACAAATATGGGAAATCTTTGGCCTCCACGCGACAAGCTGGTTGGAACTATTGCTGAACTGCATGCTTGTTAGATTGTTGTTTATCAGTTTAGATTTATTGGTTCGACCTGGTTAATTATTTGTGACATTTGCTGGTTATTTGGTTAATGCTGATTTAGTTATTTATGCATGTCAATTGGTTTATGATGGGTTCTGCATTGATTGTCGGTATGTTTATATAGAGAAAATTAGTTAATTATAATGAGATTATTAAATGATTAACAAAAAGATGAGTGGGGTCATTTCAATCACAGATCGGATTATGTGGCGGGAGAAGTTTTGATCAATATTAATGGAAAAGGTTTAAAATATCTTGATGCTAAAACACATGTCAGTTTAGATTTTCATTTTATTATTTTGTAAACACCACTAATAATAAAAATAGACATCTCAATATATCAATGTATCTCAACAAATATGAATAATGTTTAGTTATCTAAAAAAAGAAGATATGTAATTAAGAAAACAAATAAGATATTTTAATACAACATTCAGTTATATAAAATAAATTATTTTAATATGACAAAAAATTATCTTGATAAAATAAATTTTAAAAGTTCACGGATGAGTATGTTCTATTTAACATTGGTTCGATGTAATATGAATTAGATGATTTATAGTGTTAATCTCCTTTGATATTTTTACCTCTAAATGTGCAATCGTAATATTAAATTACAAAATTTTTTTTTGAAAAGATATTAAATTAAGTTACATGTGTAACTTATGATAAATCTAAAAATACTAAAAATTTAAATTATATAACTTTAATAGTAAACAAGAAAACTTAAACTGTTACATGTAAAAATAAAAATGGTACGTGTTAAGATTAAATCTGAATGTTATTATTATTTTCTTGCATAGAATTTTAAAAAATTGGACCAGTGGATTGGGTTTAAATTACTGAGCAGGAGATCTGGAGTAAAGGCCCCTGCTTTGAAGACACCGGTGAGTTATCGTTGGATTTTCTCGGCTCATCCGTTCAACCGGCAGCTGTAGGGTGAGTGGTGTGGAGCGCTGTTTCGTCGAGGTGGTTAATGGCTAGATCATTTAGATCCATGTTGGCCATCGCGGATTATGGTTACAGGTGGATTGGGTGAGCCGCTAGCCTCTATAATTGTCGTGAATCGTGTGTCCACCAAACCGGTTTGAAGTTATCCTTGCTCGAGGGAGATCGAAGTCATCGGTGGTTGAAGGAGGATATAGATATGAGTTTCGACAGTTTACTAGGTCAGGAACTGTCAACGTCGACGTCGGTTGTCAGAAGTTGTGCACACCGGAAAGGTTGTGTCGGGTCAGGTGGCTTGTAGGAACAAGATTAACGGTAGAAAGTGGATTCATCTATCGGTTGACTAATTGTTAGTGCGTGATTTAGCACCCCCGACATACCGGTCTAAATCAAAGAGACAATTCGATGTCCTATTTGATAGTTTTTTGAGGCATGTTCGGACAAGGAGGCCTAGCCCAGAAGACAGAAAGCCGACTTCCCAATTCGCCCCGTGACCGTCTTGAAGAAGAAGGAGCAACTTTTCATATTATGGTTTTTGTTATAAGGAATGTGGATATATTCTATAATCTAGCAAAATGTATAAATAAGGGGAGACCCCTTCCATTGTAGGGCATCCAGCATCTAATACAATAATTTAGTTCTTTCATTGTTTTTAGCAAAACCCTAACTTGAGTTCTAAAAGATCCAAACCCTTTTCCGATTTCAAAGCTTAGATCGAGTCTCTTGAGAGATTACTTCCTTGAATTTGTTTCCCCTTACTAACAAATTCATTGTGGAAACCTAGTTTCTATAGTCTGGATCCTGTCGTTGCTGTCGCGAAGTCGTGGCCCTTGAAGCCACCGGAACTGGTGCACTGACTCGCTGCTTCTGGTGATCAACAGGATTCAATCCTCTTGTCGGCGGCTTGCTGTGTTTGTTGTTGTAAATCCTAATTTTGTGTTTGGATCCGAAATTGTAAAGACCATGGTCCAAACCCATTAAGGAGGTTGATTATTAATATTAAAAACAAAAAATTGGACCATTGTTGGATAAATGGAAAGATGTACTTTACAATATTCGGGTAAAAATGTATTATAGAAAAATTACAAACAAAGCTTCCACATTCAGCATGTAGCTAAATTATCAGTTCTATATGCCTTATTATATCTGAATTCGAAACTCAGAACTTTATCCAAACCAAAACACTCAGATTAAAACCAAACTAAAACTAAGAAAATAACCTATCGGTTTTTTTGCTTCCATTATTTTGGATATCGTATAATATTATATCCGAACGATATTCATTAGATATCTGAATATAAACTAACATATAAGAAACATTTGATATCCCGAGGGATATACCGCATATTTTTTATGTATTGATATAGTTTTATGTTAGTTCAAACTTTGAACTTGTCATTTGCTTCATTTCTATCTTTTTAGATACTCGGTTAGTAGTAGTTATTTGGGTAAGATCAAATTAAAAGTATCCAAATAAAACCTAATCCAACAAATTTGGTTTAATTTTGGTTATCTACAATCATATTTGAACCGATTCGAAATTCGAATTATCCATATCAAAATTAATTCAAAATTTTATAAATACCTAAATGAATGTTAGAGTCAATATCCAAAAAATCCGAAATTCAAAAGATCTGAATTGAATCTGATCCAATATCCTAACGCCGAGGCCTACACAGCATGGCAGCTATAGATTCGCAATCCATAAAATGCAAACAATTTTGGTTTTTGGAAGAAACACATCGCAAGTCTTTTGACTTTCAGAGTGCGTATGATATCTTCGAAAGTATCTAAATGGATATTGGTGAAAGCTTAGCTACGCATGCATGTACAGAAGACCAACTTTACTCCCTTTTTTTTTTTGTAACTCTCGTAATTAAAGTATAAAGAATTCAATAAATAATTTTGTGGCTTTGATTTTTTTCACATTTTTTTCCGGCCGTAGGCAAATTAATTAAAGTCATCAAATACAGATGTATCATTACAACTCTTTCTTTTTGGCTATACACTTTAGCTTTTTTTTTTCCTCTAAAAGGAGTGAGAAAATTGTAATTTAATAACTTTCCCATCATTAGTTTTCAGGATGAATCATAATTGTCTCCATATACAAAATCTCCGGTCGTGATTCTAGTGAGTGAAATCATTATTGTATCCATAATTACATTAGTAGTAAAGAACAGTAGTTTTAAATGCACTAGAGTATAGTGTATGATAAGTGGTATACTGCAGATAAATTTTTATTTTTATTTTTTAATTAATATATTATTTTAATATTAATTTTGCTAATGTATTATTTTCTTAATTCTAATAATTTACACCATTTTCAATAGATTTCTCTATTTTTATTTTTAAAATAAAGAAACTCTATAATAAAGTGAGTTTTATTCCAATCAACATTTATTCTCACTTTTAAAATGGAGATTGCAATTTTTTCTCTGTATATAGATAAACCCTACTTTTTCTACTTTATAGCAAAAAAAATAAAGCAATTTCTATTTTAAATGTGCAAAATTAGCTCTAAAATAAAAATTGCTATATTTTTCTCTATATATAAAGACGAGTTAGAGATGCTCTTAGTATATAACTCGTGTCATACTATACAATTTTTTTTGTTTAATACAATCTAAATTAAATCATTTTGATTTGATATATTTTATATTGGTGTTGTTAAAATAGTAAAATAAGAATTTTCTTTATATTGAAGTATGTATTATATTGATAACATTTTATTTTTTAGTATTATCAATTCAATCATGTCATGTCATATAATTCGTCCTGCAATATAATTTTTCTGTGTTATTTTAAAAAATTAATATTTTTAAATATGAATAATCCTAAACTTAATAAGTTTAGATATATCAATTATAATATTTTAAACTTTTTAAAAGTGTACAATTTACTATATACAGTTAAATTAAATAGTGCAACTAAAAACTCGAATTAAACACACAATATGCTGTTGAAATATATTTGTTTAACATAATCTTTATTAAGTTTGACATACATTGGGTTGTTAAAAATATTAAAATGAATATTTAACCGTATTGAAGAATCAGATTAAGAATATTTTAATTTTTTTATTATTGATTTAAAATCGTCTCATCATATATATAACTTGTCAGACAATATTTAAAATATATAACTAATATTCTAAACTTAACATAGGCAATATAACTCATCTATGTCATTTAAAATTTTAACGGTTTTAAATATTCAGAATTTTAAACTTTTATTAAGTTTAGATATATCAATTATATATTTTAACTTCTTAAAATTTTCAAATTTATTATATACAGTAAATTTACTATATATGTGTATTAAACACACTTTTTCTATTAATTGAGTAATATATATCCATTTAAAAAAATTTGAATCACAATATATGCAAAAAAAAAAAAAAATTGTTAACTTTATGTATTATATGATGATTCACAATAATTAAAAATTAAATTCAAACAAAGATGATAAGAGAAAATAAAATTTAAATCTGGAATAAATCTTCAAAATATTTATATTAAGAGAACAAAGATCATCTTTATATGATTTTATTTGTTTTTAAAAATTATTCTATTACATAAAACATATGGATAATAAAAAATTATTTCTTGCATATGTTGCAATTTGAATTTTTTTAAAATGGACAAATATTGCTCAATTGATTTTAAAAAATGTATGTACAACCACCCCCATTGAGTATAAAATTTTAGACAATGGAGGAGGTTAAAGAAAAAAAGTTTGTCTTGCAGTGTACTCCGAGTTAAAATATCACGAAACGAGATTATATAGCGGTACATGTTTAAAAGTATATTAATAGAAATTTAGAATATCATTAATTCGGTGTTACACGTGTGAAAAATTATTTTATTATTTTGTTAATATTATCAATATTAGAATAATAGACATATACAATTTTAACTTTAAAATTTTTAGTTACAAATAATTTTTCCCGCGATATACTAAACCAAATATTAGCTATATATATATATATATATAGTTAATCTACTAAAAAAATTACATTCTTTTTTAAAAAAATATAGCCATGTTAAAATCTAGTATAGTATAAAACAATAACCATGTTAGAAGCTACATTGTAATAAATTGTAGCGCTAATTAAGTATTACAAAAGATATTATTGATTATTTTTTACAGCACATGATAATATTGATTTTTAGTTAAATATCAGCAAAGTTATGTCCTATATTATTTGTTAACTATATAAATTAATGTTTTGAAAACTGAAATAATTTACAAGCAAATACTAGTAAATGATCAATTACAAATAACCTATTTTAACCTAATCATTTACAATTTGCATCCCACAATAATCGCATGGAACTCAAAATAATACTGTATGAAACTACACGTCCACTACGACTACGAGTACTAGTAAATAAAACCATATCATTGCAAAAGGAAAGAACAAAAAAAAAAAAAAAATTCTCCGTTTCGATATATCCTAAAGTTAAAAATAATCAAAATGATTAGACATACGGTAAGGCTCATCTCTTTCCTTCCTACTCATCATAAACCTCGGTGGCAGATAATAATTAACGCTGCCATTATCACCTTTAGTCTTGTGACTAGTCTCTTCTTTAGGGACCCAAGGTGGCTTTATCGACCTTATTAGTGCCCAATTTACACCTTCGAAGAACTCATGTCTTTTGATCTCAATAGAGCCTTTGAGGCTCCCTAACCTCTTCTTAGGGTTCTTCACTAGTAATTTAATAATAAGATCTTGAGCGCTCACCATATCTTCGTACTCTTTGGGGCTACTCACTACAACCTTTGGGAATGTCAAGGGTGTTTTCAGAATGTTTACTAACGTTCTCTCGTTGTTCTCCCCCTTAAAAGGTGTCGTACCAAATATCATCTCGTACAGAAATATACCATAAGTCCACCAGTCTACTGCACTCCCATGTCCTTGCCCTAACAAAACAACAACAAGATAAACTAAAAGCAAAATGGAACTTGCGTTTGGCTGAAACTCAGAACAACTGTTGTTGCACAGTGTATATAAAATGGTTAAAAAAATATTCCTATGCTCCGTGTATAGTCTACTTAATGCTAAAGGTCTACTTAATGGTAAATACTAAATACTCCTTCTTTAGTTTCAATAACTGGTTCGGTACTTGTTAACTTAAAATCAATGGGCATTCTTCATTCACTTAAGCATATGTAAAAAAAAAAAAAAAAGTAAAAATAACAATAAGTCTAATTGAGTCAGCAAAATACCTGAGATTACTTCGGGTGCCAAGTACTCATGTGTTCCCACGAACGACTTAGAGCGAGCGTTGATTGGTTCGGCGAAAATTGATGGACATCCACCAGAGATGTCTCGAAGTCCATTTGAAACACGAGAACAAGAAGAAGGTGATCGAGAAAACGTTCTTGAAATATCGTTCCTTTTCACAGTAGTATCACTAGTACCAGCTGCGTTCTCATGTATTGTTGTTGTAATAACATTCTTCTTTCTTCTTCTTCTTCTACTGGAAGTAGGAGAGAAGCAGGAGATGACAGGGTTTAATCGAGTCGAGGTGCAAGAAGGTGTGGAACATTTATGGTGGATGCTCACGTCGTCATCATCAGTTTGATGGCCACGGTCATGGTCGTTATCGTTGAGGAGTTGTGGAACGACATCGCATTTGAAGGAGAGATCGAAATCTGACAGCATTACATGACCATCTTCTCTGATCAACACGTTCTCTGGCTTTAGATCTCTATACACTATTCCCATCATGTGGAGATACTCTAAGGCCACCAGAGTTTCTGCTGCGTAGAACCTGCATATTTATCTTAATTTATTAAACATTTGGTAATTAGTTAGTAGATATACTAAGTAATAAGCTATGTAAACCTATTAATATATATACATATGTGTGTTACTAGTAGAATTAAAGATTGGTTTATGTTTGTAGCTGAAGCTTGGATCTAGAACGTATGTCAGTATCTCCAACTCATCTTTATTTTTTTTTCTATAATAAAAGTAAAAATAGAGAAAAATATGGTAATGTTTATTTTAGAAGTGAAAATAAAAGTGTATTTGAATAAAACTCACCTCTATTATAGAGTTTTTCTGGTATAAAGAAATAATAGGAAAAATCATTAGAAATAGTCTAAATTATCGATGTGGCTAAGAAAGCAAACATTAAATGTAAATTGTTCAACCAAACAATAAATCGAAAAACATAATAAAAACTCATAGTTTCCAAAATAATTTGGTTTTTTATTTTTCATTTTTTTATATGAAATATTTTAACAAGCACGAAAACATATACAACTAGTCAATAAGTTTAGTATAATAACTTCGTTTAAATTAAAACAAAAAAAAAAAAGTTTTGTCCAAAAAAAAAAACACATTAGTTTATAGTATAGTATTACTATATAGAAAGCTGTGGTTCACATTCAAAAGAACACACTAACTACAAAAGCAAACAAACAAATGAAATCTTTCACAACAACGAGATTGATTAATCATGCATGGTTTAAAGAAAGAAAGGGAGGGTAGTGGGGAGGAGGACCTTGTGGAAGAGATAGTAAATCGTTTAGATGGTTGGCGGAGGCGGGCGGCGTATAGATCACCGCCGGGACAATACTCCATAACGAGAAATGAGTAATGAGAAGCCTCAAAAGCTGCGTACAAAGTAGGGCAAAAAGGATGATCAAGCATGCCTAAAATCTTCTTTTCCATCTCTGCTCTTCCAAGCTTTTTCTTAACAGCCACAGCCTCTTTATCAACAACTTTCATGGCATAAAACGCAGTGTCCGGACTTCCACGTATTTGGCAAAGGTAAACACTTCCGATGTCACCACTTCCCAACCTCTTTAAAAGTCGAAAATGCTCTAACCCTACTGCACGGCCGCAGCAGCGACGTAGCCTGGCCATAGCTTCCCATGGGACCTGGTTGGCTTTGTGAGGCTTTGATTGGTTATTGTGGTTGTTGAAGCCATGATTACTTAGATGAGATATTGAGCTACAACTGGGGCTGGCCGTGAAAGAGCTGCTCAGCCAGCTCGTGCGGCGACTTGAGTCTGGTCCGGCGGTAGAGCTCTCATAATCGGACTCATTATCTTTGTAAAAGATACTGGAGTTTGCCATTAGATACGTTTCATGGGCAAGACAATAAGTGTCTTGTCTTCACTATTTATCCATATTCTCCTCATAAATTTCTTTTTCACTTTTGTCTTTTTATTTGATTATTCTCTTATATATATATATATATATATATATATATATATATATATATATATAATTTCTTGTAGTAAAGTTAAAAACCATGCGTGAAGATAAACAATATAGATCCAAGTGCGCGGATACAAACATAAAGGAGAATTGATGAGATGCACATGTCAGGCATGCTCCGCCAAGCTGACACCACCACTATCCTTTGTTTTCTCTAAAGTTGAATGTTTGAACAAAAAAATCTTATGCCAGCTTTACCTTTAGGTATCAGTATATCCCCGTAACCCGAAGATGGTCAAGTCCTTAATTAATAGTATTATAGTATGAGAGAACAATTTTTTTTTTAATAATAGTAATATCTAATCCAAAAAAAAAAATTAAGAAAGTTTTATAGAGCATTTTGGACCAATGATTTGGGATAATTTGTTCTCATTCTTTAATATTTATAACAATGTCTTTATTCGATACATTGTCTTGTTCAAATTCATATTTGTAAAATTGAAAACTATTGTTAGTTATTCAATTGATTACTTATCAAACCAATTTCAAATCTCGTAATCACTAGCAAATTAAGTTTTTTTTTTTTTGTCAATAACTTTAATAGATTAGCTCAAAACAAAGCCAATTTGGTAGAAAATTGTTTACAAAAATAATATAATACCGATTTGGTACAAATTTTTCATACCAAAAAATCTATTTTGACATTCGCAGTAACAAAAATAAAAAAATATAAAAAATAAAAAATTTATCTTTGTCATTCTTGAGTTTATCCAGATAAACTAAAAATATTGACCACTCTGAAGAGTAATACTCCATCTTGGCTAAGTTTGAATAATCAATAAAATATTACATCTCTGTGTTGTTAGTGTGAATCATATACTTCACTGTTATAACTAAAACTTCGACTATTGTGTGTAGAGAAGATAAACTACAAAGTAAGTTTGCAACTACCATTGCAGCCATCTTTCTAAATTGTTGAATAAAATAATTTTTATATAATATAAGCAAAATATTATCTCTGTTTCATCTCCTTAAATTACTACACTATCATCGTTATTACTATGCTCAATAAACTAGTAAGACACTAAGACTATGTGCATTAGTTTCTTTTGTTTATAATTTCTTACTTTTTATTCTTTACAGTACTCCGCATCATCTCTAACTACTTGAGTATCCACTTTATAAACAAATTTTTCTTTTCATTAATTTTTATTACTTATGATGCAATAATTTATTTGGTCTGCAACATTTTTGGATGTAGGAACTAGTTTGGCTATTGATGGCAAATGACTCTGGAGATTATATTTGTTGTTAGAATCAGCTTATATTTGTTGTTAGAATCAGCTTGATAAAAGGAGTGTGTGACCATGTATTTGTTTGTGTGTATAACTTGTAGATGGGAAGATCGCTTAACTGCAAATTTATGGTAATAGTCACATATCTCATTGTATTTGTGGTGTATATAATGTGTGACGTGGAATTATGTTATGTTGTGGTTATGTTATTCTTGTTGGAACATGATTAGAAACTTGTTAGGTTGCTTGCTTTTGTTGGTTATGAATGATAATTTATCTATAAAAATTGGAATTGTGTTTTTAAATCGTTCATTTATGCATGTTGGTTTGTTGTTGGTTTATTGTTTGAGCGTAACTTAATATTATGAGATATTTTTATATTTTAAATAAAAACAAGTCGGGTTGTTTCATGGTATATAAAGGAGGAGACTAGGTGATATTCGTTTGGTGAACCACACACAGTATCTGGACCCTGATGTATGGTGTTATTCGTTTAGTGACAATTAATAACATGAACTTGATTAGATATCTAAACTCATCTAAAAACCTTCTGAATTTTAAACTCATCTAAAAAAATCTGAATTTCTAGATGAATTTTTTTGGAAAGTTTAGATGAAATAAACTCATCCAAAATTGGTAAAAGTCAAAAATACTTATATTTTAATTAAATAATTACAAAATATTTTGAACCAATACAACTTTTATTGGTTCTGTGTGCGATTACAACTTTTATACTTGTTGGATATTTTTTAACTGCATATCAAAAATATTTCGGTTTGTCTATAAGATATTTGTATGAATTTGTTATAAATTAAAATAAAAAAGTTGTGTAGAATTGGAGCCTATATATAGTTTTCAAAAACTATTTTGTCACACAAAAAATACCTTTTGATGATATATTTTTTACAAGTTTTATATATAAAGTAGTGTGACCATGACATTGGCTTCTTTTTGTCTAGCAAAAAATTTGTAAATATGGCATAATTAATTAGAAAAGTGAATTTTGTTTTGTTTCTAAATGTGTTGAGGTGAAATGGAAAAAGATCTTTCAAGAGGGTGTACTTTGTTTGACCATTTGAGCTAGTGGGGGTCGAAGAGTGATCGCTGATTTAGTTGAACCCGAGGTTAATATATAAGAGCAGTATCTTCTTCTCAATTGACATAAACTTTAACTACTAAAGTGGAAGAGGGAGAGACAAATAGATATTGCAGCTTGCAGGGGTTGGGGATATAAATTCCAGCCTCAGGAGACTACAAACGACGTCTAACTTGGTATTTATCTAGTGTAGGCATGTCATACTAAAAAAGGCAAGACACGTGTTATCTTGAAAATATCTGAAAATGGTGACATGGTATTCGTTTGAATGTGTCCCTTCGTCGGTACTATGACTCAAACAGTAAATTGTTAAAGAGAATAAACATCAAACGCTTTCGTAACTAACACGAATTTCTCGGACAAACGGTTTTGTCATTTGTAGTTATTTTATTTTCGTTATAAAAGTAAATTTCACTAAAAATAGTGAAGAATTGTAATCAGTGACAACTTGTTAAGCTCCTCGAATTTTTTCTTCGCCAAAGAAGTAAAAACAAAGGAAAAACTTTGTTTTGAATCGATTAGCTCAACTTTTTTTGACAAAAAAAAAAAAAAAAGATCAGCCAAAGCGGCCATAAGATAGGAAAATCATTTCTTGCTTCTCCCTAACAAGACGGTCCAACATCTTAAATGTTGTGTCTAGCTTATAGTTTCCGAAACTTGAGTATGTAATCCTAAATTCCTAATGGCCGGCCTCTCATTCTAGACGTTCGTTACTCGTTAGCGTGTTTTGTAGTAAGATCATTAACAAGTTATATTTTTGTTTGTTTTTGGAACTGCTCACTGTTGTATTATTTTTCGCGACTGTAAGGTCGTGGCACAAGTTGCCGGAGGTATCAGTATTGTGAAAGTATAGACTTGGGAGACACTTGGGAGATTAATTCTTTTTTTAAAAGGACTCAACAAAAAAAAAAAGAATAAAAAATACACAAACAAACAAATAGTAGATCAATAGAGTATTTGACTTCCGTATTTGCAAATACTTTGAAATTTCTAAAAGTAGTGAATACCATTTTTAAGAGATGGTATATATAAATAAAACGTCTCTTCAATAATTTACGTGTATCGATTTTTTTTTTCGAACTTTTCTTTGTTTAGCTAGCCTCATTGACGTCTTAATCATATGTTTGCAATTATGTGCAATTTAACGTTAATTTGCACGAGTTTCGAAAAATTTCAAGCCAGCGTAAGAAGGCGTCAATGCATGTTAGAAACTTTAACACTTGTTGTAAGGTATACAATTAAAACAAGTGATTCTTCATCAGCTCTTTTCTCTTCCATCTAGACGCCACCTAGAGTCAGAAATAGAACAATATATAAATACAAAAGCACGAAATATGCATAATAACAGTCCAAATTAAAGAGAATATTAATTCACGCACCATAATCTCTCGTTGTCTTGCATTTGAAGCATTCTGCCCTGCTTGCGTAGTTGTGAACCCCACAACCGACCCTGGGACAAACCCAATCGCCAGTTTTCCAGCCGGGAGGACAAGCCGCGCCATCATTCCCGTAAGCAACCATTTGAGCTCCGTAGTACTGTTCTGTGTACTCGACTTTGATCATTCCACATCGGTAGCAACTGGTGCGGCTTGCATAATTGTGGCTCCCACAATTCAATGCACCACAATACCAATCACCAGCCATAACTTCAGTCCTGTTATACAAGTACGTTGACACATCTACCCCACCAAACTTGGGGTATCCGCATTTGTGGCATGACTCTCGTTTTTTGAAGTTTGGGTGCTGACACGCACCGCATAGCCAATCTCCTCCATTCCAACTCATCTTTTTCCTTAAGCGTATTTCTCAAAATCACCTGAAAGGTTTACTAGTATTGTTTAGCCAACTTACTCAAAAGTAATAACTTATGAAGGATGAGGATGAGTTTAACAAGAAGGGATCGAACCTGAGAAGACAAAAGACTGGTAAGCCAAAAGAAGCGGTGAACTTTGTAGTTTGAGGAAGATGGCTTTTTATAACCATTAACAAGAGAATGTAAACTTAGATAGATGCTGATTCCATCAACTTTCTTTGCAACATGAGGATATAGTAAAAATAATTAATATCAAAGAAATTAAATCGAGAGCTAGTGTGGTGGCAAGAATTTGGGACAAGATCATAAATTTGAATGGTGGTGCAATATAATTTTCTAGTCGTATTGGGTTTGTGACACTGACACAATGTTTTTTTTTCTATAATCTTGTGATGGTTTTACAAACTCATTATAAGAGAGTCTATCTACGTTCAAACATTATGGTGAAGTAGACATCCGATACCGATTAACGTAAAAGTTGAAACTGTTTCATGTGAAGGAGAAAAAAGTCGTGAAGGATAATAATTTGGAAGGAAATAACAAGAGCGTCCTCGAGGGCTTAAAGTGATTCTCAATTGCATTATTGTGGGTAAAAGAGAAGAGGATGATGAAGGGTATTATTCTCTTCTGTTGCCCCCCAATAACCATTTGTTCCAATACTGCCCTTCATTCGTGGTCTAGCACACCTCAATGGATTTCGAAATCTTTCATATTATCCGTTTTCGTTTTTGTTATCTTGTAAAGAAATAAAAAGTGAACCCCCATATACGTTTAATACCTATTGTTATATTTATGGGAAAATGTCAAAACCATTTACTAATCATAATTAAATAGTATATGTTAATTCAAAGATCAATTCAACATCTAAAATTTAAGAGATAATTCGTTTAAATTTATTTTATATAATCACTGATGGATTCAACTGTAGTATGAGATATTTAATCATCATCTATACATATAATTAAAACATATGCGACAATTAGGAAAGGTAACTAAACAAAGTTTGATAAGCTTCGTCACCTTATGTATTATGCGCATTGTACATTGCCGGATGGGCAATACAGTAGTACTGCTTGATTGTTAATTTATAAATAACAAGAAGTCACTTGGAATTTTACCGTAACTAGAGATAAATTGGCATTTAAAAAATAGAAAATAGAAATTATATATACTATAGATGAAACTCCCCCGGGTATGCTCTCTTCTAGCTATTATCTTAAGGGCCATATGGGGCAGCCATAACGCGGACAGTATTAAAGTGTTACAAAACTATATACTACTACATTCACTTAAGAATTTATTCTTTATTATAATGCCAATTTATTCTTTCTAACACTTTTATTCTTTTACTTCAATAATTCAAAAGTGATCATACCCAAGATTCACTGAGGCATGTCTACGTTCATTCTTTCCTCCCCTACATGAATCGGTTCAAATTAAGTTTAAATATATAACTTTTACCATTTCGAACATGATTTTTTCTACGTTATCCAAAATTGTCCGATTTTCAATTCTTGTTGTCGGCTACTTCAACATTTACAGGACATTCTTAAATCGGAAAGATTAAGCATTAGTTTGACATATCATCTTCTTATTATTCTCTACATGCCATAATTGTGTACATGAAACTTGACATCAAATGATAGTAATATCTAACGTATTTTTGAAGTTAAATCTCTTAGTAAATTTGGGTTCATAGATCTCATCTTCTTGTTACAAAGTTGACTATTTTTAAAATTAAATATCAGCAATATTTGTTGATACTTGATACCAATAAAAAATCACTATAGACTGCTTTTGTTTTCAAATGCTTTCAGGAAATCAGTTTCCTAGTATATGGCATCCATCCATATATTTCTTGTCGTTTAACATATTTATTATTGAGTGAGTTGTTCAAATGAGTTGAAAGTAAAATTATAATTAACAGAATAACCAAATATTCCTTTTTTCTTTCTATTTTGTAAACTCTTCTCATGCATGAATTAACCATCAAGAAATTTCAACCTCTACAAATTGGACACGCGATCAAGACCTTTCTTCTAAATAAGTTTGGTTAAAAATAAAGAACAATATATTTGAATATTATGAAACATCTCATCTTATTTATCATCTCACCTTCTTTCAAAATTGTCTTTTATTTATTTTCTTTACTTCTTAATAAAAACTTTAAAAGTTTTTTCTCGTATTGAATTAAACCCCACTAATTTGAGCCCCCTAAAAAAAAGTTTCTAGGTCCGCCCTTTGATCTTCAGAGTGGTCCACAACCTCTAACATGAGCTTGGTTTACTCGTAAAAAAATGTTATTTTACCGGTCTCTTTGATTTCTCGTAATTTAAAATTTAGTGCATATTCTATATATAGTCTTGTGCACTAGAAACAGAAATAAAATATTCATTTTCTAGTCACATTTCCTTCTAGGCATACTATTTGAAAATTATCTTTTAATTGTATTGAATATATGGCTGGCAAAGAAAAGAAGTTTCATGACAAACTAATCTTTCATGGATTGAATATAAATTATATACATTGAAACACTATTTACGAAAACAATCAGTAAAAAAAGACAGCTAAAAAATAAAGAAACTATAAGTTCAAAAATAAAATTCTTTACACAACTTTTTTCAAAGCCAGAGAATTAGATCATAGTAATATAGTAACCGATCGAGAAAGGTTACTTTTAGGATGAGGGAATGTTGTAACGTTAACTAAAGCAAATTGGGTTGCGGCGAGATGACGCTGTGTGTGTGTGTGCTTCTTCACTGAGTAGTTGTTCTTTACTCTTTTTATATTTGATGTTTGCTGCGTGACTGCGTCAACAGTTCTATATGTTTCTTGGGAAAGAAGCAACCTTCCATTTTATATAAATTGACAATCTTGAGATGACAAACCAAGTAGAATCCTTAACCCATGAGTATGGCCCACGTACATATGATTTGATTCTTGTAAGTTTATAGTATTATAGTTTGTGATGTATATTTTAGTTAATAAAGATATTAAATAAAGAGGGTGTCGAAATAAGTTGGCAAAAGAGAAGATATTAATTAATAGTTATTTTTTATGAAGTTAAATTAAAAATTAAAAATCAAAAATTCTGGGGGAAAGGGTTTTGTCAGAATTAAAATCTACTTAATTTTGAATTGCCTTTTGTTTGAAGTCTAAGCTAGAACAAATTAATATAGTGAGTACAGTTTAATGTTTTGGTCTTGTAACATTTGGGGTTTCATCCATATTAAGCTTATACAAAAAAAATCAAGGAATAGTTACAAGAAAGTAATAAAAGTTTTTAAGAGAAAAGGAAAGATTCTAGCGTGTTGACACCGAGGGGGGTTCGATAAGAAAGAATAAAAAAAATCAATACACAAGATGTGTCATAAATGGCATATATTCCTAGATGGACTGACTATTACATCAATCTTCTTAACAAGTGTATTCCATTGGTCGTAACTTTTTTTTTGTTTTTTCTTTTGCCATATACACGGAAAAATAAATCGACATCCTTGACACTTGTGGCATAAGGTATAAATAACTGTTTTTACTTTGATATACAGTTTATATGAATATTCCATCTCTATGCTACGTTGCTTCCCTTGAATATTCTTTTTTTTTTTTTTTTAATACCTTCATTCTTTAATTAAATTGAGAAAGATACATAGATAATACAAATATATCAATGAGCATACAAATTGAGACTCTACTAACCATACAACCAATATTTCAGTAGACCGAAATAAACGAGGAAGTAAAAAAACACGTTACTTCATGTTTTTGATAAGCATTACACGCAAAAAGATCGATGAATATGTTATTTCCTTCATCGTATTCGTCATCCGTGTATTATGATTTTCTTGTTGGACATCCGTCTATTTTGTATGTTACTATTTTTCTAATGAATGATAACATCTGTTTGATTAAAAAAAATTAAAGGTTTTTTGTCAAAAGAATTTTAATTCTTGTTAAAGGTTTTGTGTCAAACAAATTTTGATTGTTTTTTAGTGTTGTAAGCTTTTATTGTCAAATACTATTATGTAGTTTTAGTATAAAAATGTCTAATTTAGAAAATCTCTTTAATATAAAAAATTGGAAACCATATAAGGATATAACGCTAATCATTATTCTATATGAGACCAATGCATAAATTTTACAGTCTCTATCTTTCATCACTCTATCGAAAGCAGTAAAAGTTCATCGCAAGAAATGATACATGGACGAACATTAACATTTTATCGTGTCTCTAGAGTTCTTCTTTTGTAACCTACAAGTAATTAAAATAATTAAAATCAATGAGATGTGGATTTAGTTTAGTGGCCCATCTCTTTGCTTATCTTGCATACTATCTTGGCCCAACAGATTTATTGACCCAAAGATCTTGAACCTGCTGGATTCATGTTTTTTTTTAAAAAAAAATTGATATAAAATTATATTCAAAAGAAAAAACAATATCTTTTTACAACTAGTGAAACATGTTTCAGAAAAATTAGAAACTGAAATCATAATAAAACTTTAGCACTACAGTGGGGACTGCAGCCACATTTGGTACGCTTCACCATAGAGACGTTCCCCCATCCTCCCAATTGCAGTTGTCTGGTTTTTTATCTGCTTATCAACCCATCCAAATAAGACGTTACCTGATGTCTATCAGCGAACCAATTTTATAGTTTTAGGGATGGGTGTCAATCAACAACAAAGATATACAAAACAACAAATAATTTTATGATGATATCCTTTTCATATCAAAATAGTAAATAAATCTAATATAATCTAATATATTAAAAGGTTATCAATTTGTTGAATAAATGATATGTAATTATTCGGACTGGTTCCTTTTGGATCAACCATTTTATCTCATTTCCTTAATTATCATTTTTCGTGTTAATTATGGTAGATAAGAACATCGTTTGTCACATCAAGATTTCAATGATCCATGTAGATGGGCATTTACGAATCTATTCGCTACTATAATATAACAACAAGGATAATTCAAACAAATGGCATAGTTCTTAAAAGATGGTAGGGCTCGTCTAAATTAGGACAAGGACGCCCACAAGGGAGCGCCACAACCACAGCACCAGTATCATGTAAGAGATTTTAGGGTTAATTATGTAGTGGAGAACATCTGAAAAAGAGTAAGTCAACCTGTATAATTAGATGCACGCATTTAAATAAATATTAGCATGGGAAAAAACAAATAGTGGGAACAAGGATGTGCATGTATCAGTCATACAGATATACACCTCTCTCTCTCTCTCGATTGTTCTTCCATCTTTATCTCATATTTTTTTCTCCAATACAGTAAAAGTTTTCTCTTCGGCGTGACAAAGTTCCCCATGGCCATTTTTGGAAAATGGAAATGATTGTTTCAGTTATCCTCCATGCTAAATTAGAGGGTTTTAATTGGTCTTGGTCTCTTATATTATCATTTTTTTTTGTGGATTGCAACTATCTTTAGAGATATCTAAATTTATACATTACTGGATTAAGTATTTAACGAGTAACAAAATCAAATCATTCCATCAAATCTTGAAATCTTTTAAAGAGAATATAATTTGCTAATAATTTACATTAACCAAAATTGAAATAAATGCAAACAAATTGAACAAGTTCTAATTCGTACATTCTTTAATTTTCCATAAACAGTTATGGGATATCTTCTTACAAATTATGAAGATATGTTATTGAGAATAAAGCATATACTATAAAGTTATAATGAATACACATAGCGCACTGCATTTGTTATCTCGTACAGAGTTCTTAATATTAATTATATCTTTGGCTAAATATTCTATATAAATATGTAGGTCTGAAAGACTAAATTCATTATAACGACGCTTTTGTCGTAACTCGTAACCGTGTTGGTCACATGGTGATGTTCTATAGACTTAATTACGTGCATCCTTATGACCTATATGGGTTATGAGTTACATAAGATAAAGGTCCAAACACAATCATGTTGATCGAAGAAAAAACTTCGACGTGAACCCGTGAAGGGGCATCGCTATATGAGAACCGGTTTGTTTAGTAGTATGTTATTTTTATAAATAATAAATTCTATTCTGGTTAAAAATAAAATTTGCGTTACATAGTTTAAAGTTTTAAAAAAACTAAAATTCTGTGTGATTGATATATAAATTTAATGTACATAGTAAAATACATGGAGAGTTTGAGATTATATTCAAATCATTTTCATTTGAAACATTTTGTTACCACTTACTGTATTTTGTAATTCTATTAGAAGTACTACTGGGATACTATGTCTCTAAATTTTTATAACACGAGACAAATTAAATTTAGAACAATATAGAAATAAAAAAAAAATTTTTCCAACAATATATCATAATATTAAAATTAAAATTATGTGATTGGTTATCAAAAAATGAGGAAAAGTCTCTACAAAATAAAGCTCATGAAATAAAATTTTAGAAGACTAGATTAAATTCAAATTACAAGATAAAGAAATTACATAAAGCGAAAAGTTAATAAATAAACTTGGAGCAGTCCAACTATATATATATATATATATACATATATAACAATTGGATAAAAACATATCATTTTTTAAGAGACTGCATCCTTGACGACAAAAAAATAAAGAGACTGCACCCATTATTCATTTAGACAGGTACACCTGACAATTTGTTCTTATGGAAAAAGATACTGTTCATAATTTTATAATAAAACTTTCTTCTCCGAATGAATGGGTGTAAAACTTAAAATAACTAAATAACAAAGCTTTTTTCCAAAAAAAAAGAAAAAACCTAAATAACAAAGCCTTAAATATATTAAAAGAAAAGGAATTTGCTAGCAAAAAGAAAACAGTTGTGTTCAACTTATAGTCTCTTTGATTTGAGTTCTTCTACTGTGTTTTTATCGGCCACTTTTAATATATTTTCTAATGAGTTATTTTTGTCACGGATAGATAACTTCTAATCAATTTTTAGTCTGCCATAAGAGAAGAAGAAATTGGAGACAAAGTTACACGCGTACCCATATCTCCATAGATAAATATCATAATTCACATAAATGTGCACATCCAACAACGTTCATTTATATATTCGTTTCCTCCATTATTAGAAATTCATGTGTTCTTCCACATTATATAATTGAGTGAAAGTGCCTTACAGCTTTGTTATTAATTTGCATGTGTTCGGTATGCCACTTAATTCCTCTGTCCATGATATGTTACACTTTATTAAATTATATTTTATCTTCGTACTGTTTCATTTTTATTTATCGAAGATATTGTTTCATGATATCTATCAACATGCTATTCCGGTAAAGTATTGATCATCCGTGTCGTAGATATGTGCGAAATAAACTGTATTATGAGTTATGAATAACACCTCTATGTTTGGCTAATTTCGTGTTTTTGTTTGTTCTGAATGAACGTAAAATTTATTTAACTAAAAATAATTGTATAACGTTACTAAGCTAAAGAGTTTTAAAAGATTTCAAAAAAGCCTCAAAACTCATTTAAAGAATTTTGAGTCCCAAACCAAACTTGAAGAGCATTCTCAAACTTGATTGTAGTATCCTTTAAACTTACAAACTTGTTCCGCACAATACGATCAATAAAAGAAGTCATATGAGAATGGGAGCTATTTCTTGTTCTCCATGTCGACGTTTGTTTCGTTCCCACAATTTGTTTAGATAAAAATTATTTCTTGTTCTCCATGTCGACGTTTGTTTCGTTCCACAATTTGTTTAGATAAAAAGTGTTTCTATTTGGTTTGATAGACTATGGCATAAACATTTGACTGATGAGAACACGTTTCAGGTGCAACTCACGCCCCTACTTCATACATTGCCCTATCTTATAAGATCTCAGTGATTAATATATGTCAATCTTATTTGTTTTGCTTGGGTCTCAGTGATTTTGACTTCCACTAAACAAAAGTCAATCCGATAATTTCTGCGTGGTCCCACTTTCTACTGCGCTGTGATTCTTAGAAGGACACGTTTTCGAATGTTCGCATCGCATATGCTGTCGATATAAAGTTATATGGTCTTTTCTGAAGAAAAAAAAATGATTAGAGATATCTTAATAGTTTAGAATGGTAAACATAGTTATTAAACATTACGGTATAGAAATAGATAACGTTGGTTTTTTTATAAGTGATAACGTTACAAAACAGATGCATCATAATTGATTTTTGATTTTTAAAAAAGAAGTGCAAAAGTAGACGTCGGTATGATAGACCAGATATTAACTTACAATATATTTGCACTAATGAATATCGTTTATCCGCTCTTCTTTGTTATAAGTTTGAAAGACGCAATTATTCATATTTTTTTTTTGTGTTTAGTATTGTGATCCTACTCTATGACATTCTATGACATTACAATATTGAGATTTGATATAGAAACATAAAGGAGTTATAACAGAAGAAAAATATCACAGTTTTAGTTATCTTCTGATGATCGTACGTTAGCTATCTACCTATTAATTTTAATTTGGAACATGTATAACTGCACACACAAACGGTAAATCAAGTCAATGTTATAAAGAGTGGTTGCATAAGTTATTGTGAGAGCAAAGACGATGGACGCAACAGAAAACAAATTTTGGTCCTTGAAATACAGATCAATTTGTCTCTCACTACACAGCTGTGTCTTACTTTCTCTTTTTAAAGTTACTGTCTCGTTAAAGGCAGTTTCATTGTCGCTTTTGTGAGTTTCTTAAATGCACCGAAAAGTTAAACAATCACAAGATTAAAAAAAAAAGAAGAAGAGAAACACGGTTATAGATTATGTTTGTTTAGTATTTAAACGTACAACAAAAGAATTGACCACCCATCTCACCCGTCAAAGAAAGTTACATCTACTGTCAAAGTTGTCCATATCAAATGACTCCAAACCTTCAATCTGAAGTTCACTGAAAATTTTAACAAAAAAAAGAAAAAAAAAAAAAGTTCACTGAAACTTTTGAAGCTAGCTTATACATGCAAGCGGATAAAACCAAAAGTTTACAAAACCAAAATCCAAGCTTGCTAAAAAAAAAGTTCACTAAATTATTTGGATTTTGGTTTTGTATACATGCAAGCGGAAAGATAAATACAAACAATACACAATCGAAAAGACAAACTTTGCAATAAAAGACACTTTAGTTATGTCTGCTAAAACTTTGTGTTGATCGACACCCTCTTGGAGTTGGTCGACACTCGCTCTTCAACACGCCATAAACTGTTCTGATGTCGATCTGCACTTCCTCCTGATGCAAACAATAAAGAGATCTTGGACTCTATACGAAACTAGCAGAGTCAAAATTCATTTTAAAGTGGAAGCAACTCAATCCGAACAGCCAATTGTATTTCATGCTTGTGTTTAGTTATCCCTTACCGATTGCATGGCATATGCCCGAGCTGAAGCTTCTCTTGGGACCGGTCACAAGGAACGTGACCAGCAAGTGGCCTTATCCAGGAACTCCTCACAAGCCTTGTGATCGGAATGAATGATCCTCGTTCATCACTTGGTCCAAAATGCCGAGGTTTCACGAGAAAAGCCCAAAACTAACTTCTTACACCCTGAAGCATAGAAATACTTGGTTTAACTTAGTTTTTTGGTGTATATTCACCAGTCCCCATGTAGAGACGACCAGACCGGCAGCCTTGGGCCTCCACCACTGATCCTTGGAAGTTCGAAGCTTTCTTTAGCCGTCATCATTTTCTTTTAGTTATCTTTGGTATTTGGTTGAAAAATTTGTAATTTAATTATAATAATCATCATACAAAAATTGACTGAATAGGTATACAGAAAAGGGAATTATAACTATGCATTACAAAAATAATAATCTAATATTTTGGCAAAGGAAACTGGCATCAAACTCATGATTTTTCTTTATGAAAGAGAGTTTTATCATTCGAGTACTATCCTTATTATTTTGCCTTTTTATATCAAATTTACCGGTGGTATTTTGTTAAAGCTAGACGCTCAAAGATTCACGAGTCCTGGTCTTATATATTATAAAATTAATAAATAGTAAGAATTATGTAAAAAGGATTGTTTAGAACGATACTGAATGGCCGGCGTTTATATAAATTATACAGTATCTAGTCTTGTTTGGAGTATTTATTAAAGATTTATGAAAATTTGTGAAAAACCTCAACATAAATAAAGATAAGAGAACAATCAAAAATAACAAATTAGTGATATGAGATGTAATTTCTTAAAAAAGAAATGTAGGTTTCTAGTTTTGCTATTCAATTAATAATGTTGAGGGAAAGGAAAAGAGCTAAATGTCAACCTGTATTTTAATCATGTTGGTTACCATTAATTTCAAAGATGATCTCCACATGCTCTACGATTAATCTGGATTTTTGTATAGGTTCGTAGACTAAGGAAAAAAAAAGAAGAAGGAAAACATATATGTATGAGTTTGGTATTGGAATATTATGATTTCGGATAATGATGTCGATCAAGACCATTAGGACCTTAAAGGATGATAAATGTAACAATATGAATTTTAAGAGTGAAATATTCCATAAAAATCCTACCCATAGATTTAAAAGTAGCCACAATGAACCGTCTACACAAAACAAAACAAAACAAAAACAAGAAAATACAAACACAGAAGAAAAAATGAAGCGAGGAAGGGAGAAGAGGGCCGGCTGCCTTTCGCTTCACCATATTTGGTGGGGCAGTAGACGCACTTGCTTATCGTTGTTGTGGCTCACATATCCCAAAATATTCAACCCCAAGTTTTACATATGCACCATTAAATAATTTATTATTTTTATTAAAATTTTGTATAAGTTTTTTTTCATTTATTATTTTTGTTTCATATTGAGGATAACGACATCTGGCTTTTAAATCAAAATTCATCAGCAGAGAAATAATATTGAACCTTATTTGGAATAATAAAGAAAATTCTTTGTAAATTAATTATAGCATATGAATATCAATCACTTTTTTTTTTTTTACCTTTTTTTCTTTTTAGAAATGAATTTGGTCCATTGGTGGGATAATCATTTCCTGATGGTTGGTAACTGAATTGAAATATAGTCAACTATTTTTAGTAATTATCAAACCAAAAATATAAAATACTCAACCAAAAGTCATCACTTAGAGAAACAATAAAGAAACTTATTTAGGAAACCATAGAAAATTACTTGTAAATATTGAAAAATATATAATTTATAGCACATGAATATCAATCATCTATATTTTTATTTTTCATCAGAAAATAATATGGTCCATTGGTGGGAAAATCATTTCCCGATGGTTGGTAACTGAACTGAAATCTGGTCAATTATTCTTTAATAATTATTAAACCAAAAATGTAAACTATGATCACTGTCAACTTTAGGATATAAACAAGATACGATATTTAAAGAATAATAATACACCTTAAAAATTGCTTAAAATTAGTGAAGATAGTGTCGAAATCCAGCAATTGCGCAGCCGATAATTTGATACATGTTAATTTTGTTTTTCTAATTTGAGGTCAAAAAAAAAAAAAAGTTTGTCTAAGTGTTCACGAGGACTAACTAGCCTTTCTAGATTTGTGATGATAATCTCTTTATTTGATAGAAATTATATATAGAAGATTATGTTCTCATCTTTCTCTCTCTGCCTTTTCATTATGTTTTTGTTTGCGTTGTGTTTAATTATGTATAAACTCACTGTTTGGATAAGATTTGTATTAATCGGTTATTAAAAGAAACTTAGAAATATGATGTTTTTATGTTCGAAATGGAATGACAGCGGTAGCACCAATTGACTGCTGATGTGGCGGGTGAAAAAAGGGCGATTTCCAAGCTAAGGTTTCGCTCGCTTTCTTAGCAAGGCTTATGCTGTCGGCGGCCTCTCAAAGCCGGCCGGAGGTTTGTCCTAGGGTTCTAAAATTTTTGTAGCCGGGGCTGAACATATCGCCTAAGTTTAGGTAGTATCGCGACTAGTAATATATTTCTCATTCCTTGTGCATTTTAATCCCAATTGCGCTATCAATGAATTAACCATGTAAGACAATTAAAATATAACTCGATACACATGATCAATTCATGATCAAGACTTAAAACAATTAAAGTGTTCCTACTTCCTACTCTCTTGGGAATCACGGGGCAATGCATGATTCTTATACCCTGTCATCTTTTACGTGGTACTCTTCGCAATTAATTGAAATCAGTCTTATATCTTTTGCACGTGACAAAAAGACAAGGTTTAAGTCATTTGTAATTTGAACAAGTTGGAAACATTAAATGTACTGGGAAACATATACATATTGTAAATATGTTCCTAATCTTAGGAGTTATGAGGTAATACCTTCTCATACTCTGTCAACTTTTATGTGTTACTCTTCGCAATTATAACTAGTCTTATATCTTTAATTTGCAGGTGAAAAAAAGGTAAGAACCATGAAGACGTATGCTAACTGTCAACTGAGATGAGCTTGGAGTCATGTGCTAACTCTGCATATGCTTTCTAAGTAAGAACCATGAAGACGTGTAGAAGTCACCACTATAAGAACTTACACCACTCTTTCTTTCTGACACAGAAAAATTTGACAAATGTTTCCAATAAAAAATTAACAAACCGGAGGTTTCCGATCGCATTCCAACTCAAACATATGGAGAGCTAGAATCTGTCCCATATCTCTTAACCAACCAAATAATTTGCAAATTTTATTCAGGGTAAACAAATAATTGTTATCTACTTGTAACTTTGTTTTCTGCTATTCTTCTCTTTCATATTTTTCTAATTTTGACAAAAAAATGTGACATTTTACTATATATATTTCTCTATGCTTTCTTTTTATGTTGTAAAAACAATACATGGTGCAGTTTTCCAATAGGTAGTGGAGGAGTAAAAAAGGAAAAGTGGAAAACTAACAGTAATAAACCTCGTAGAGAATCTTTACTTGATCACTCAAAACATTTTATATGGGAATATATGCAAGTGTTTCTTTTCTACGATCCATTTATATCCCTTGTCGATATGGATCAAATACAATAATTTATCATCATAGAAAATAATTTTACATCAAATGACAAAATAGGATTAAAAACACAAAAATAAAAAGAAAAAAAAATAAAAATAAAAAGAGCCAAAATAATTTACAATATATATAAGTAAAGAAATGGTGGAAAGTTGGAAATAAAGTGTGATGAACCTATCTCTTAAGACTTCACGTTTTTGTGATATGTCTCAAATCACATATAGTGGAAGGTCGGTGCTAGCTCTCTTTCATTCATTTTGTGGCTATAAAAAGGCAGTTTCCTCTCCATCATTATTTGCTTCTGTGGCTAACAAAGACCAAACATTTAGCAGAAATTAAGAATAATATCATCAAGGCGATACTTGAAGATATACAAGAAATATGGTTTGGATAATATTCTTCTTCTTACTTGTAAACTATTGGTTGTAAGATTTGTAAACTGAGGATTGATGTGGTGGTTTTCAGGAGAGCAAAGGGAGTTGGACGGTAGCTGATGCCGTAGACTACAGCGGTCGACCAGCAGACAAATCCAAAACCGGTGGCTGGATCACTGCAGCTCTCATTCTTGGTTCGTCTTTTTCTTCTCTACATTACCTATGCATATATGCATTTGCAGATAATATAACTTTGGTCCAAAGATACATATACATAAACACATATACCACTACCAGTATATAAGATCTGTGTGAAAATTACTCATATATATATATATGTCCTAGCAAAAGACAAACTTCTTCGTCTTCTTCTTGCTTATAATCCACTTTTTTTTTTGCACAAAGCTTATAATTCACTACAATCATCGTTTCCATTATTTAATAATCGGTAAATGAAGAAAATACATGTGTCGTCCACATATTGGCAAGATATTCATCAGTGAATACATACCAATATGTGTATACGGAGCTAATTTTATTAAGAGGGTTGTGGTAGTTCTTGCGTACACATTTAAATCTCCATAAGTTGTATAGTTTACGAATACATGGTGAGAAACAAAAGAGACTCAATTTCAAATCAGCACATGATATGATAGAAATAAGTCCGTTTGTATAAAATATGAAACGTCGTTGTTCTGAATCACGCTGATTGATAGAAAGATAAAGAAAAAAGGGACACGCCACATGGCTCCCCATCTCGTTCATTCAATCACAATAATAATTTTCTTTTTATTTTATTAAATTTCATCACACGTAAAAAAAAAAAAATTGATTAGTGAGGGAAAATGAAAATAGATTTATATCTGTATTCACGTGTCTACTTAGGGAGCATAAAACGCCCACCTCTAAAAACTTGTTTTGTTCCTCAATATTCTCTTACAGTTGTCTAATCAAAATTAGTCGTTAATCCAAACTTTGGTTTTGTTGCTTTCTGAGATTAAAACTGTTAATATATAATTCTTCAGTTCCTTGCCTTTTGAAGGACAAAAAGATCATGATTGTAGAGCGATAAAAATTTTTTTTTACAGCGATAAGTTATCGTGAATATTTTTCTATGTTTCCAAAATAATAAATCATAGTTGGAGTATATATGAAAGCTTATGGTTTGAGTGTCAGTTTCTGTTAATTTACCTTTAAAACCAAACTTGTTTATCAGTTTACGGCTACTTAGTTCACGCGGGTTTCAAACATTATAATTATCTGGCTATGAAAAAAACAAAAAACTTTATGATTATCTAAATCCTATAATAATTTCCATGTGTAATTTACCACTTAGATGAATTTGGCGTCTTAGTAAAAAAAAAAAAAAGTAAGGATTAACACAACACTACTTGAATATGTATGAATTATTTCCAATTTAACTTGGAACACGTATACAAAGTGTTGATAGTGTATAAAGAAAAATGTAAAAACTATGGCAGGAATTGAAGTTGTGGAGAGGCTATCAACCATGGGAATAGCGGTGAATTTGGTAACATATTTGATGGAGACAATGCATCTCCCAAGTTCAACTTCTGCCAACATTGTCACTGACTTCATGGGCACTTCCTTCCTCCTTTGCTTGCTCGGTGGATTTCTCGCGGACTCCTTCCTCGGCCGTTTTAAAACCATAGCTATTTTTTCAACCATTCAAGCTCTCGTAAGACTTTATCTCAAACCTTTTATATTTTTTCAATGTTATTAGTTGGTTTCACCATTTAATATTAGATGCCTCTTTAAACATCAACCAAAAAGTTTGCTATCAAATCTTATAATATCTTGTATTCTTGTATATAGGGAACTGGTGCGCTAGCGATAGCAACGAAGCTGCCAGAGCTGCGTCCGCCAACATGCCACCACGGAGAAGCATGCACACCCGCCACTACCTTTCAGATGACAATTCTTTATATTTCACTTTACCTTATAGCCCTTGGAACAGGTGGCCTTAAGTCTAGTATCTCCGGATTCGGGTCTGACCAGTTTGATGAAAAAGATCCTAAAGAAAAAGCTCAAATGGCTTTCTTCTTCAACAGGTTAGGTTTAGAGTTTATATTCATTATATGATAACATTATTGGAACAATCCTTATTTAAAACTAAATTAAATTTGGCACATGCAGATTTTTCTTTTTCATTAGCATGGGGACGTTGATGGCTGTGACTGTTTTAGTTTACATGCAAGATGAAGTGGGAAGATCTTGGGCTTATGGAGTCTGCACGGTGTCTATGGCTATAGCTATTGGGATTTTCTTGTTTGGGACTAAAAGCTACCGTTATAAGAAGAGCCAAGGAAGTCCTGTTGTGCAAATTTTTCAGGTTATAGCAGCTGCATTCAGAAAGAGGAAAATGGAACTACCTCAAAGCATTGTTTATCTTTATG
The DNA here is from genome assembly GCA_024034495.1 of Camelina laxa. Classification (NCBI taxonomy): domain Eukaryota; kingdom Viridiplantae; phylum Streptophyta; class Magnoliopsida; order Brassicales; family Brassicaceae; genus Camelina; species Camelina laxa. The sequence goes on from CM043883.1 coordinate 3,336,960, forward strand.
AAGATAATCCTGAGGGCGTGAGAATTGAACATACTGATCAGTTTCAGTAAGTTTCTAGTCAATTTTCAGAAACAAAATTAAGAAGTAAATTAAAGTGAAATTTGTATCTTAATTATCTAAACTTGTGTGTGCAGCTTGTTGGACAAGGCAGCCATAGTCACAGAAGGAGATTTCGAACAAACCCTAGATGGAGTCGCAATTCCAAACCCTTGGAAGCTAAGCTCAGTAACCAAAGTAGAGGAAGTGAAAATGATGGTAAGGCTTTTGCCTATTTGGGCAACAACTATCATTTTCTGGACAACATATGCCCAAATGATTACATTCTCGGTTGAGCAAGCTTCAACCATGAGACGTAACGTTGGAAATTTCAAGATTCCAGCTGGTTCACTCACCGTGTTTTTCGTCGCGGCTATTCTCATAACTTTAGCTGTCTACGACCGTGCCATAATGCCTTTTTGGAAGAAATGGAAAGGAAAACCAGGTGACATAAGATGCATGCAACATTTACATATCTAGATTTTTTGCATATATATGTCTCTCAACTATATATTCACATGCATTAACATTCAGGTTTCTCTAGCCTACAAAGAATTGCTATTGGATTGGTCTTATCAACAGCCGGCATGGCAGCTGCAGCTCTAGTTGAGCAAAAGCGTCTATCCGTTGCGAAAACTAGTACACAAAAAACATTACCCATAAGTGTATTCTTACTTGTTCCACAATTCTTCTTAGTTGGAGCTGGGGAAGCCTTTATCTACACTGGCCAACTTGATTTCTTCATAACCCAATCGCCTAAGGGAATGAAAACAATGAGCACTGGACTTTTCTTGACCACTCTATCACTAGGCTTCTTTGTCAGCAGTTTCTTGGTCTCAGTCATCAAGAAGGTCACTTCAACTTCTACGGATGGAGGATGGCTGGCTGATAACATCAACCACGGCCGACTCGACTACTTTTATTGGCTGTTAGTCATTCTTAGTGGAATAAACTTCTGTGTCTATTTCATTTGTGCTTTGTGGTTTAAGCCAACGAAGGATAAAGACTCCGCAGAGAAGGAAAATGGGAAGGGATTTTCTGCTGAAGACTGCTAAATTTTGTTGGGGGTTTATTTTCTGGTGTACCATATTATTATCTTTCAACAAAGCTGCTTTCCAATTATTATGTTCTCTTTTTTTCCTTTTTAGTGTATATTAAGCAATTGAGTTGTGTCTAGATTCCTATAAGTCTCAAATATTGTGTCTTCACTTGTCATGCTATTTACTTTTTTCTTTTTTTTTATTCATTGGTCTTTGATTACGTATTGACATGTCAATATCAGAACATTCTAGAATTTTGGAAAATATCTTGCAGCATTGAAGATGGCCTTAGATGTTATAGAGAAGTGTTGAAGGATCTAGATCATTTTCTACCGGGTTAATTTCATCTCTATCGCGCATTTTTAATGTAAACTTGTATTTTTAGTTTGTCTCTATATACTAATAAATTGTTCAATTAGCACTAAAACAACTAAGTGGAGAGACAAGTTTCCTAGACCGTTCCTGCGGATAGTGATCAGTGCGTGGCATAGGCAAGAGACCGGAGACGGCTACCATGGTTGGTGTGACCAAGAGAGCTTCAATCGGTCACACGTCTTATGGCCGGTTTAGATATGTTTTTAGTTACTCTTCGAGTCATATTTATAGTATGACTTATTGAATTTGTTACAGGAAAATAAGATATAACAATACAATATAGCTTTTTATGCATTTTTGCTATAGTTGACATACCTTTTTGTTTTAAATAGCGTTTGTCAGAATCCAAACGTTATGGTTGGTTTGTCAAATTTTAATTTTGGGAACGCTTTTTAACATTGTACTATATATAGTATTGGTATGTTTTTAGTGCTAGTTGATTGGGAAAAAATAATTAATTTGCTCTCTGAGTATTTGGTGAAGAAAATGAAACGGTTTACAATTTTTCATTCTTCCTCTCACTCTCGTATATTTTTCCTCTCACTTCATTGTTTCACTTCTCAAGTTCTTTTTCTCACTATTTCTTTCTGTATTTTAAAGCTTTTTTTTATCTTTCTAACTTTTGTTTACTCTTTTTTTACCAATTCACCAAATTCACAATTCGGATTCTTCTCCGAGAAAATCCTTAACCAAGATGTTAAACCAAATGAGTTATTTTCTTCTTCTCCACCGAATAATGCTGAGGAATCATCTCCACCAAACATCGATAACTAAAAAAAAAATGACACAAAAGATGTAATATGGAGTCTTTCTATTCTAAAACAAGATAAGTCATCTTCTACTTCTTCACCAAATATCGTCATTGTGTTGATGGACCGCCAAATCAATTCAGACAATGTTGGGGAACAATCTTACCACTAGTGAAACCGTCAACATTTTTCACACATCCGGTAGAAAGACCATTCTCATCTCATATCTTTAAAAAAATTTTTGTAAACTTTTTCCCTCCTATTTGGATAACTAAAATTATTCTTTTAAATTAATGTTTGGTTGACACAAAAAAAAACTAATCGATCAATTATTCAATTGAAACTTGCTATGTCAAATAAAAAGTCTACATTTTTCTTTCATGCATCGATAAAATTCAACACTATTATTTGCTACATCAGTTTTGTCTTTTTAATAAACCATTGTAACTTTGTAAGCTTTTTAACCTTTGAAATTAACACCATTATACTGTACATAGTTTAGTTTAAACGAGAGACTCCCAATAGAATAGCATACTGGTCTAATGTTGGAGAAAATATTAAATTAATTATTTTTTTTGTACTGAAACTTGAATTAATTATGAAAAAAGACTTTTCTATTTTTGGAATTTGCCATTTTGGCTAAAATATTATAAATTTATCAATTTTTTTAGATCTTAAACACACAATTTTACACATTATGTTTGTATTATATCTATGAGGAAAGAGGATCATATGGATTTAAAATCGTATTTAGACACACGTGCCATTGTGTCTCTGTATTGATCTTGTCTTGTCCGGGAATTGCAAACCTCGGAGCTTCTCCTTTGTGATCCTTTAACGGCTCGATACGAATCCAGCTTTCCCACCCAAAGATCTCTCAGTCTTGTTTTCTCAGATCTGAAAATTAAGAAAAGCTGCTACCCATTTTTTTTTTTTTACTCAGATCGAAAAACTCACACATCTGGATCCATTTCCATGGCGAACGCCTGGAAAAGGGACAAGAACCAGAAGCTTTTATCACCAAAGACACTACTAATCTCACTTCTTGTCCTCTCCATTATCTTCCTCTCTTCTCTCTTCTTCTTCTCTGGCTCCACTCTCCAATACTCCAATCCCAATCTCTCAATCGACACCACATTCCCAATACCTCCTTTTGATTGCTTCAAATGTCCCCAGTCAAAACCCATTATCGCAAACGTCGTCGAGAATCTCAAGTACCCTTTTGTCTATTCCCTCGCTGATCTCGGTACTCTCCCGGAGAAACCACACAAGAACATTGTCAGGCTGCTTAAAGGTAAGCCCTTTAGGAAACCAGACATCTCAGCTACGATTCAGGAGGTTTTGGAGAGTATGAGAGCTAGTGGTAAAAATGGTTTAGTCGTTGATGTGGGAGCTAATGTTGGTATGGCTAGCTTTGCTGCGGCTGCTATGGGTTTTAAAGTGCTTGCCTTTGAGCCTGTGTTTGAGAATTTACAGAGGATCTGTGATGGGATTTGGTTCAATAGAGTTGCTGCTTTGGTTACTGTGTTTGAAGCTGCTGCTTCTGACAGAACTGGGGACATTACCTTCCATAAGGTACCATCACATTTCTGTAATTTGAAATTAGTGAAGTGAGAACATTAGCATTGTTTCTGTTTTATAGATAGGTTAGTATAGAATTGTGGATTATATTGCATAGACCTTATCTGCTATAGGTGAAACTGAATGTTAAAGAACCAACCAACAAGACTTGGTTTTACTGTTCCCACTCATATTGTCTATTGGATCTTGCTAAATGTTGATTCCATTGTTGGTGTAACAGTTGGTTGGACGGCTTGACAATAGTGCGGTCTCGGAGGTGGGAGCAAGGCTTGCTTTCAAATCAAACAAAGAAATAGCAGTCCAAGTGAAATCCATACCTCTTGACAAACTCATCACACCGTCTCAACCTGTTCTTCTTCTCAAGATCGATGTTCAAGGTTGGGAATACCATGTCTTAAAGGGTGCAAAGAAGCTACTCTCAAGGAAACCGGCAGAAGCTCCTTATTTAATCTATGAGGAAGATGAGAGATTGCTCAAGGCAAGTAATAGTAGCTCCAAAGAGATACGTGATTTCCTAAAAAGCGTTGGATATAACAAATGTAGCCAGCATGGCACAGATGCACATTGCACCAAGGAGTGAAAGACATCGGACTTGCGGAAAAAGGAGTAATAAGATGTCATACGAGTTAAGGAATATAAGGATCATATGAGCAATAGGTTTTTCATATGAGCAATAGGTTTTTCATACGAGTTTATAAGTTGCCAAATTTGGTCAGTCATGTTTGTTTCTCCTTGTAATATGTACTCAATTTTTTTGGTACATTTCTGTGATGCATATCTACGATCAGCTCTAACTAGTAAACATCTGTCGTTGATGCTCCAATGGCTCGTCTTAGCCACTATATTAGTGACAAATTCTACATATAACTACTGAGAGTCGCATAAATAGTACTTCTCATATAGGTAAAGTGAACCATCACCATTAATAGACCAACCATAAAGATAAGTCATACCTTTACCATTAGTGGTTGCTTTAGTTTAGCAACCAACAATCCAATAGAATCAGATTCATATACACTAACACCTACAATTTGATACAGAAGAGTCTGTTCTCTGGCTTAGATCAGATGTACACTTATCATTTGAACTTATATTTAAGCCATAAATGGCAGAAAGGTTATAAATTTGAACCTTGAACTTATAATAGCTTTGAAGCAAAGAAGAGTTTAATACAAGCAACAAGATAATTTTAATATAATACAGGAATATAAACAATGTGCAGGATTTGAGTTGCCACAAGACATATTGAGAGATCTAGAGAGATTGCAACCCAAATCATGTCAATATAAGACGAAGTATCTCGCCAGAATACTTGAAAGACTTCTCCGTCTCTTCCAAACAATGATCCTTTTCTTCTCTCGTCCACTCCTCGGCAACCTTGTTCAGTTTCTCCCTTACGTTCTGTAATAATTGGGAAAGTTCGCCATCCCATTTGTAGAACTCAAGTTCTTTATTGTCAAGTATTCTCTCTGCTACCTGCAAAATTTGGTAAGCTTCAGAAGAAGAAAGTTTCTAACTAATATTCCAAGCGATTTTAGTGCACAAAAGATTTTACCTTTCTGCCAATCATTCGTCCACCAGCGCTATGGGCGAAGTAGATGTTGTAGAAGTGACAAATGAATGATTGAGGATCCTTCTCTGCTAAATCCTTTAAATACTGAGAATATGTTTTACCAGGAGCAGTTGGTTCTGGAATCTCATAACCTTGTTCCTTGAACCATTCCAAATCTGTGGCCAATTTATCCGCCCTTTCCAGTCCCGTGTTCCTGAATTCAGTATCTACAGAAAACATATAATGCAGAATTAGATCCTGAGAAGGTTACAATAGAAAAAGATCAGCTTTTGTGTAAAGATACTTCACAAACTGGTATCTGTTTCCAATACATAACGAAACTCAGTCCCTACGAGCTAGCATAACCATAATCCCTCATCGACTATTTGAATACTCTTATTCTACGTTAGGTTTGCGAGGACCACGAATAAGAGACAACACTAAGATTTGATGTCCAAACCTCCAAAACACAAATTGTACATAATATATTCAACCTTAAACCCACAATTCAAGAGTTCTCAAAACATACACCATTCATACAAAGCACCACTATAACCAACTAAAGGGCAAGAGTACAAAAAATAAATTGCCAAAAATTCTAAACAAAACAAAATAAGAAATGGGGCAAATGAATCATCTTTATCAAATGGGTAAACACTAAGATCTAAACACTTTAAACGTATATAAGTATTCTCCAACTCATTCATACAGACCATCAATATAACCAACTCAATTCAAGAGTAAAACAAAACTAAGTTGCCAAAAACTCTAAACAAATCAACTCCAAAACAAGATAAGAGGCAAATAAATTATCTTTATCCAATGGCTAGATAAATAAGATTAACGCATAGAAGTATTCTCCAAAATCATATCAAACAGTAGATTAAAATTGAATCAAAGGAACGATCTTTATCAAATATGGGTAGATACAAAGATATTAAACACTCCAAAATCACTTCACCACTTCCATCTAAAACCAGGTCTAAAGATTACTACTTAAAGAAGAAAAGAAGGGAGAAGGAAAAAAAAACTCACAACTTGGGAAATTGGAATCTTCAATAATCTGTTCAAGCGTATCATAAACCAATTTACTATCCACAAGAAACTTCAAGTAACCATCAACAGTAGGCTCCCACTTAGCCACAGGACGTTCCTCAATAGCTTTAGTCTCTTTCTCACCTTCCTTAGCTTGCTCTTTCGTATGAAGTTTCATAGCCACAAACCTCATCTCCTCCACAAAACCCTTGGATTCTCCAGGATACCTTTTCTTCTGCTTCTCAGCCGCCGTCGTAGCCGCGACCACCACTAAAGACGGTGTCTTGTTCATGGGCATACTCAGAATCTGAACTCTAGGGCGTAGAACAAGTGGGTTTGGTGGGGAAAAAGCAAATTGGAATCTTGAGAGTTGGGGATTCTTGAATATGGATAAGGATGAAGAAGAAATCGAAGCTAAATAAGCCATAGTTTTTGATCGGAGAGTAGAGATGGTGGTTTCAGAAGAAGTCACGCAATGTTGTTTTAGTTGCCTTGAAGGAATAGAGAAGAGAGACACACAAACACAACTCCAAACTGAATTTTTAAATTAGGGCAATTTGATTATTCAAGTAGTAGTGGTGACTTAAACTTATTAACAAATAAAAAATAAAAAAAAAAATTGTTTACACCGTCTCACGAGTTTCTATAACGAAGATAACGATGAGATTTTAGAGATGAATTGTTTATTAAGGAGCTATTATTTCGGGTCGATGTATGATCGACAATGTGTTGTGCTGATTGCATCCATGTCAATGTCACAATGTCTCCTACATTCTGTATGGGGAGGAGACCTGTATGGGTCGAAAGAGTGGAGACTCATAGCCGGTTCAATGTAAAAAAAATGTCTTCAATGAAAAGGAAAAATATATTTTATAAAATTGAATTTAATATTATTTTTACAAAATAAAATACATTATTATACAAAAATATTAGTGATTCCAGAATAAGATTACTATATTAATAAAAAGATATATAATATTTAACATCAAAATTTATTATTTATTACAAATTTTAATAACTACTCCCTATATATATATATTTTTTTACAGTTATGCACACACATTAAAAACTCATTTAATTTTTGTTTATTTCTAAACAAAAACATCATTTACTATCAACTTTCATAATTTAACACAATTCAACCAATAAAAAACAAATTATATAATATATATTTTTTTTGACAATAATAGAATCAGCTCAAACGAGCCAATTTGGAATATAATATAAATTGTTAAATCCAATAAAAACATAATTAATTTTTCATAAATTTGTGAGAAATTATCTATTTTAGAACCAAAAAAAACGTTAAAAAATATCATGTAAAAACGGAGAGAGGATTAGATAAACAGTTTTATAAACTTATAGCTTTTACTTTTATTTACCATAGAAGTTCATAAATGCATGATGTATAAAAAAAGCATTCAGCAAATTGTTCAGGTTGATTTTGGCGATTTGCCTGTTTACATGTTGGGTAGCACACTTAACATACCCTCGGAACCGCACTTGAATTTCATCAACATTGGAATAGCATAGTAGTAAGATGAAGCGAGATCTGTCAAATGCCATATACAAAAGAAAGGTCCATACATTACAACCAATCTGGCAGACCCATAACATAACAAGAATCAGACTGCAACACATGAAATGCTTTACAGTCCTGCAGCATTCAGAGAAGAGGAGTAAAACTGTGATTGAATGATGATCTACCCTTGATAAATTGATGTATAAGAAACACCACTAATCTTTTCTGTGCTTTCTAACACAGAAACAGATTACAGGTGGTAAAATACGTTTACATGAGCAACCGAAATGGCATTGGTACTTCAGTGTTACAGAGAAGATTTTTCATTCAGGATATGAAACAAAAGAAGAAGTACACGCAACGAAATTTTAAATGTGGAAAGATGATCACAGTTCTATGTTTTGATTCATCTTTTACAACTGTAAGTAAGCGTATACAATTACTTGTACATAACTATTGAAAGAAGAAAGAAAAAAAAAGATTGAAAAAAAAAAAAAGTCATAATTCATTTCGCTACTTGTTCGAGGACGCCAACTTTCTTCTTCCAGGAATCATCATCTTCTAATCCACTCGCCTGTAATGGTGGCAAAGAGAAGACGCTAACCGTGGAGCTACCGCTGCGGATTTCCTTTAATACCTTTAAAGCTGACACTGTGCTCTTCATGTACAAGCTCTCCATGTACTCGATCTCAGACAGTTCTTTTGGTACTCTAAGACGATCAGAATCGTCCGTTGCTGTCTGGACAGTTCCAGAAGTTGTTAGCTCACCTTCTTCCTCGAGATTCCGAATTTTGTTAGACGGGAAGAGATGGTCAAGCATAGCCTCGCACTCTTTCACAAATGTATTAAGCAGGTCGGTGGTGAAGAATGGTTCTTGAAGAACCTTTTGGATAAATGGTAAACGGATTAAAGCACCGGTTCGTTTGTCATACTTTTTGAGAATCTTTGCTAATCCTGTAAAACCAATAATAGTACACATTTTAGGGAATAAGAATAAAGGTATAAACCCTTAAGAGTTATTCTTAAGAAAAAGTATAAGCAAAGCATCTTCTGATGAGTGGCCAAATTAATAAATTAGAGCATATTCCTACATGTGGGCACATTTTTAAATAAACACAGATCGTGGAGAATATGACTCTTTTACATAGACGTAATGTCAACACTAATTCAAGTTCCTACTACTAGTTTCTTACAAAACCCATATTGACCCGGTTTCAGTTACTAGGAACTGTTCATTAAGACATAGACATTGTGAAAGTGTTTCGACATCTAGAGCTTGTTCTGGTTAGGCATCAATCAGGTTTAGAAAAGAAAGGCTTACCTGTATAGTTAAGAGCACTATAATTCATCAACAACACCATTTCTCCATGAAAATCAACAATCTCTTTCTTAATATTAATCATCTCTTCATTTGAATTCTTCGCCTTTGCCACTTGGTCCTTCAATTCCTACAATTCCCAAAACGAAAGTGTTGAAAGACTAAATCTTTAACCAACTAAACTTAATCAAGATCCTGAGCCATTCGTCAAAATTGTAATTCTATCAACAAACTTGACGAAAATAAAAGATTATTTTATTTTATTTGGGGGATACCTTTAAACGAATGATATACTCTTCCTCTTGCTCAACGAAGAAAGAATTGAATTTCTCAAGCTCATCTTCGAGGAGACTAATGAAATCGAGTTCTTCTTTGGTCATACCAGAGGTTGGATCTGAGTCGACGGAATTGGAATTGGAATCGGATCTCGAGCGTTTGGTAGGACGGTTCTCGACGGAACGTGGCTCCATAAGTTTGAGCTTCTTTTTGAGTTCTTTGTAGGAGAGGAATTTGTCACGCCATTCAGGTAAAGTTTCTTCGATCTGGTTGCTTAGGCTCTTTCCGAATTTCATGGCTGAGAGAAATAATAATCTAAAAGTGAACAAAATTGGTTGGGAGGGCTTTTGGATGGTTTCCTCCTGATTTATAAATTTGTCTATTTGTTTATTAAATGCCGAATATTCGTGGTTTTGTTTTTGGTATATCCTTTTTTTTTTTTTAAGTCTTGCTGAAGTATTTTTTTTATTAAAAATTTTAAATTAGTTTTATTACCAAACAGTGTTGTTGTTAAAGAGATGAGAACGCTTAGACAAAAAAGCAAAGCCACTTCTGCAGTTGCGTGAACTGTAGCCGCCAACAACGTGTGTAAGTTGTTTAGCCGGTCTTTTATTTTTTTTTCAATCAGATTAACCGATCCGAACCAAATCAAAATAAAATGCGGTGTAATTTAGCTTTGGGACTCAAAATCGAATCAGTTTGTCCGAACCGGTTTGTAGGGCAATTGGTTATTGATTGGCTACTGTGTGACAGATAACAGATCAGCAACAATTTCTGACCATGAATGTTTGAGAGTTTTCTAAATTGAAGATTATGTTTTTGAAAAACACATTTTTTCTCAAGTCAAGATTTTAGCCTAAATGGATTCCCTAAGAAATAGGAAAACTAGTTTTTAGTTTTTTTTTTGTTACATTTCTGAATAAAAACCAAAATCCACATAATTAGAGATTATTACAAAACACTTACCACACTTCTCATTTTTCTTTTATTGCAAAAACTAAAAATTCAAAAATCAAAAACCAAAAACTATAATCTAAAAATCATTTTAAAACCCACTACCATTCATGGTCAAAGGCTGTATATATTTATTTTGTTTTCTGGATGTTAGATTTTGGTTTTTGTTTTTTTCTTTATTTTGCAAAAAAAAAAAAAAAAAATGAAAAACTAAAAGAACTTAATGTTGTTGCAAGCAAATCTCAAAAAACTCTTCTGGATTGAACAAATAAATGGTTTTTTTGGATAATCAGAAACCAAAAGCTAAGCTAGAAATAACTACCATTCAAAGTCTAAATATACCATGACTCACTCTATGACCGGACAAGCGAAAAACAAACCAGTGTAAATACACCATGACGCTACTTTGCCGATCTCTCTTCTCATTTTAAACATTGCTTTGCTTGCAACAACATTAAGTTCTTTTAATTTTTCAGATTAGTTTCTTGAGATTTTATTTTCAGTTTTCCCTTTAATGCATATATTACCATCAATAGTTCTCAATCACATAGTCGTAGAATTCCTTTGTATCTTCCCCTCTTTCATGATCTGAGGTTTGTGAAACCTCTTCGCTCTTTAATTTCTTTCTTTGTGTTCTTTTAAATTATTTATTTTCTCTCTTCCAAAAACATGTTGTGAATCACCTTTCACTAACAAACAAAACATAAATAAACAAATATGTAAATAATAATTGATATTTTGTGCAAAAAAATATATTAAATGAAAACTAACATCAAAGAATATTGGGTAAATTTCCCAACAATGTCTAAATTAGATCCATATAGGAAATATCCTCAAAAACCTAGTTTCTAAGAAACAAACATATTTTATAGGAAAGGTTTAATTTTGTGTAAAAAAATCCTCCAAACAATTTTTTTTTTGCAGGTTTACGCTTCAATTCAGAAAAATGCAAGTTAATACCAACTCAAAAATCAACTGTAATATAATCCTTGACCATATATAGATTTTATAGATTATATATATATATATATATATATATATATATATTGAACGAAATGTATAAGAAACCAAAACTACGTGGTTCTGACATTTAAATGAAAAAACAAAATAATTTTACCAAGAGTTTCGAACCCATGACATGTGTTATATAACAACACATGCTTAAACAATTGTAACTAATTATGCCACAATGAATTCTTGTATATAACCACAAACCAATAAATATATAATCTCTTTGTGCCGCAATATGACTTCTCTTAGTAAAGAAGCCATTACTCCCTTCTATTCTTGAGCTGAGAAAACTGATATATGGAAGTTGCAGACTTATCCGAAAATAAAATAAAAATTATATCTGGAAGGGGTATGACCGTATGAGTATTGGTGCTGCTTGCCAAATCTGTCGAGAAGAGGGTGAATCTATCAATCATTCCCTCTTTACTTGTTTGTGTTCTAGGCATATATGGGCACTGTTTGATTACTCTTTTCCATCTGATGGTTTCCATGATGGCTCAGTTTATTAAAATATTTATCACTTACTAATGCAACGTGGGTTCCTCCTGGTCAAAAGAAATAAGATAGCAGGGGGGAGCATGGGCCCTAAGAAATGAGGAGGGGGAGGTTATCCTTCATAACCGAAGGGCTTTTGGGGGTATTTTGAATGCTAAGGATGCAAAACTCAGAGTGGTTTTATGGGCAGTAGAAAGCATAGAGTTGAACGAGTATTTTTCTCTTGGCCCAAGTATATATATATTTTTTTGACAAACAAGTATTTTTCTTTTTTATAAATAATTAAAAAATGGTTTTACATTTAGTTAAACTATTAAATCCTGTTTTAAAAATATTAAATCTAACAAAAATAAAATTTTAAATTGTGATCATCCACCTTATGAAAGGAGGAATGTAGATCAGCCAAAAAGCAACAACTAGCCGACTATTTATTGTACATGTAACCCATTCTAACTCAATTAATCGTAATAAGTATTCAAGGAAAGAACTAAAGAAATCAAGAAATTTTATGCAAAGTATTTTCTGATCTTCAACTAATGAAAGTGTATGATGATTGGTTATATAGTTTTGTATTTTAAATTTTTAAACTGTATGAGTTTGTTGACCTGTGTAGATTTGGAAGGGATCTTTGCAATTTACGTGTGTAATGTTCACAGATCATACATATGAAAATATCACAAAAAAAATTACTACTATGAATTTCTAAATTTCCTGAACCAATGTAGGGTTACAATAATCACTTTAAAAACTTTACCCACCGACAACATCAAATAACCGGAATATCTATCGCATCGACAAATGCCTAAAGCATGTGTAAATTCAAAACTTTCGTTTTGAGTGGGACAATATACACATCAATGTCTCACATTACCATTTAAACAAATTACCTATAGAATGTTACATCGTTATCAGCAAATGTATTTTTAAACAAACTCAAGTTATAATTCTAGATTATTTTTGGTAAGCTTAGTTTTTTTTTTTCAATAGTTAGAAGTCAAACAAACAATAAAAATAGTAAGTATAATGATTGAAAGAAATTGAGATCATGCATTCATGCTCTGATGTATATAAATTTTAGTCAACTCTTCCTCTTACGTCTAATATCATTTATTTTCCATTCGCACAACTATTAATGAGCTAGACGGATATTTTATTTTATCTCGGAAATGGAGAAGCCACCATTAATGCTACCATAAGGGGTTAAGACGTGAGAGTGGGTCCAACCACAGTGATACATTGAGAAAAACTTATTTTCTTGAAAGTGAAGGAAGGATCCAAAGTCAGAGATGACACACCCGCAATAAAGCCAAGAGCTAAGCTGAAGTTGCCTATTTTGCCTCTTTTGCTGAAACCAAAAGAAGAAAAAGAAAAAGAAAAAAAAGGGTCATCAAAGAGGAAGCCGAGAAAATAAAATTACATACCGGTGATGAGAAGAGGATCAGCTTTGTTATGCGGACAAGGCCAAGATGAGATTGAACAGTTGTCATCTCTTTCGAGAGAGAGTAGTCATTTTAGTCTTTCTACTGGAATTTTACCTTCACTTGGGGCTAGAAGTAACCGACGAGTTAAGCTGAAGAGATTCGTCGTATCTCCTTATGATCACAAATACAGGTTTCATTTTATTACCACCACCATCTCTTGTTTTATTTTCACTTAGTCTTCTCTGTTAGCTAAGAACATTTGCCTTCTCCAAGTTTCACTATTTTCTTGCGATTTCAACTAGATTCCTCATCTATATATCTTCTTTATTGATTCATTTTTAGGAATCGGAAATACGAAAAAATTAAGTTTAGGATCATAATTGGCAAGTGTTTTTTTTAATTAGGTTTAGGATCATAATTAGCAAGTTTTTTTTTTAATATATTTAAAAACAGTAATTTGGTTGGTGATCAACTTTTGTATTTTATCATGGGTACATAGTTATATACTTAGACTAACCCCACTAAACTAACTAATCTTATCTCCTAGTAGTATTAAATTAGGTAAAATAATCATTTCGTGAATTACAATTTTTAAATTTAAACAAATAACATCTAGTTTTGACCTTATACTAGACTAATTTATTTCAATATATCTTAACGTTCATTTTTTTTTTTTAATTGTACCATTTTGTATCTTTTTCTTTGACATGAAAAGAAATTATAAGTTTTTAATGGTTGGTGATTTTTTTTTTTTTTGACGTAAAAATTGAATTTGTACTTTAAAGGTTGGTGATCTACTTTTGTATTTTGTCATGTGTTATACTATGTAGTATATATACAACAACGATTAATCAACAGGTTTTCTATTATTTTTGTAAATTTGGTTGGATTAAAAGTTTTATCCTCCAATTATTAAAGATTTTATGTTGGTTTTAACTTTTAACAATTGTTATTTGATTTTAATATATTTATACCCCACTACTTTATTGAAATAAATTTGCTGTCCAAATTTTTTCACGTTATTCAATAGTTTTTTTTTTAATAAATTGAATATAAAATAGTAAAATTACGTGCAAATATAAAATGATATTTTGGTCAAAAACACAATTAACTCTTAAGAAAACAATTTGTTACATCACAACTAACTCTCCTCCTTTGTTCAACATTTGAAATATTCACATCCTAGTTCGTAATATTCAAAAAAGTAGATCTATGAAGGCGAAGGCAAATTTAGAATATTCAAGGCCTCCATTATTACTCTGGTTGGCTAATTTAGCTTAAAAGGCGCCTTTGCTTTTGGCTTTTGCTTTTCGGGATTATTTATAAACGAGCAAGAGAATGTGGAACAATCAAGGCACTCATATCTTGATTTCAACGATTGATGCAAATTTGATAAATTATTATAACCAATAGTAGAAAAACATTTCTTGTGGATAGGGCCATCAAAACGTAACATAGTAATATTCAAAAATATGAGCTTTATTATGTATATTTAAAGGTAATTTGTGGGATAAATATATGTTTACTACAGGATATGGGAGGCTTTCTTAGTGGTTCTTGTGGTTTACACATCTTGGGTATCGCCTTTCGAGTTTGGGTTCTTGAGAAAGCCAAGACCACCACTCTCTATCACCGATAACATTGTGAATGCATTCTTTGCTATGGATATCATCATGACATTCTTTGTCGGTTACCTCGATAAGTCGACTTACCTAATTGTTGATGATCGTAAACTGATTGCATTTAAGTACTTGCGCTCTTGGTTCCTTCTTGACCTCGTATCAACCATCCCCTCAGAGGCTGCTATGAGAATTTCATCCCAGTCTTATGGGTTGTTTAACATGCTTCGTCTTTGGCGTCTTCGCAGAGTCAGTGCCTTGTTTGCCAGGTTTGAACCATAAAGTACTCTTGTAGCTTCTTTCCTTCATCATTTTTCTCTAAATTTTGACATTTTCTTTTTAACAGACTAGAGAAAGACCGCAGCTTTAACTACTTTTGGGTCCGATGCGCAAAGCTCGTTTGTGTAAGAACATCAAATTGTTTAGTATATTATATACTTATAACGTTAACTTTATGTAAACTACACTCTCAATGTTGTAATAGTGTAGATACTAACTTACTCGCATTTTTTTGCAGGTTACTCTTTTTGCGGTTCATTGTGCTGCATGTTTCTATTACCTTATCGCAGCGCGCAATCATGACCCAGCAAAGACATGGATTGGAGCATCTAACAAAAACTTCCTACAGGAAAGCCTATGGATGAGATATGTGACTTCCATGTATTGGTCCATCACTACTCTAACCACTGTTGGTTATGGTGATCTTCATCCAGTGAACACAAAAGAGATGATATTTGACATTTTCTATATGCTCTTCAACCTTGGATTAACCGCATACTTGATTGGTAACATGACCAATTTAGTAGTCCATGGAACAAGTCGGACTAGAAATTTTGTAAGTTACCTTATTCAATCAATAATTCAATATGACCATCATAATTTGTTTTTTTTTTTTTTCAGAGAGATACAATCCAAGCTGCTTCAAATTTTGCTCATAGAAATCATTTACCAGTTCGTCTACAAGATCAAATGCTTGCACATTTATGTTTGAAATATCGGACTGACTCTGAGGGGCTGCAACAACAAGAAACTCTTGATGCGCTCCCAAAAGCCATTAGATCAAGTATATCACACTTTCTTTTCTACTCCCTCATGGATAAAGCCTACCTTTTTCGTGGAGTATCCAATGACCTGCTTTTTCAACTGGTATATACCAAAATGCATCTTAAACATCATTCATTTTCCATTTTCGACAAAAACACAAATGAAGCTTCCATCGCTCTTTTACAATTTGCAGGTCTCAGAAATGAAAGCTGAGTACTTCCCACCAAAAGAAGATGTGATCTTGCAGAACGAAGCGCCAACAGACTTCTATATCCTTGTGAATGGTACCGCGGTAAGAAAACATTACAAAGTTCTTTACAGTTTTGTTGACTTAAATGAGACTAACTTACATATTCTCGTTATGTTGCAGGACTTGATAGATGTAGATAGTGGAACAGAAACTGTAAGTCACGTCACATGGTTGATGTTTCTCATTTTATATGTATTCCTTTTGTCTCTCCAAACCCGTGATCTTGGAGTTACGATGTAACTAAGCATTTACAATGAGAAGTTTATGGAGAATTTCAGATTGTAAAAGAGGTCAAAGCTGGAGACATTGTAGGGGAGATAGGGGTGTTGTGCTACAGACCACAGCTATTTACCGTGAGGACAAAACGGTTGTGCCAACTGTTGCGTATGAACCGTACAACTTTCTTGAATATCATTCAGGCTAATGTTGGAGATGGTACCATAATCATGAATAATTTACTTCAGGTGAGTCAACATACGTTTTTGAAGTTATCATAACTTGAAATCATAAAACCATCTATGAACACTCACTGACTTATCTTCACTGTCTTTCTTTGGGGGAGAGCAGCATTTGAAGGACATGAATGATCCGGTGATGACGAATGTTCTGCTGGAGACAGAAAACATGCTTGCTCGAGGTAAAATGGATCTTCCTCTCAATTTATGTTTTGCTGCAATAAGAGAAGACGATTTGCTGTTACATCAGCTACTAAAGAGAGGACTTGATCCTAATGAATCGGATAACAATGGCAGAACACCTCTGGTGAGTTAAGTTCACAATATTTATTCTGTTATATTAATTCTTCCCATCAAGCTCTTGGAGACTATTATTAACTTAGATATCTCTTTCTTTAATTGTTTCTGGAAACAGCATATAGCAGCATCAAAAGGGAGTCTAAACTGTGTTCTTCTTCTGTTGGAATACAACGCAGACCCCAATTGTAGAGGTACTTGGTTGTTCAGTTCATACACTTCCCTATTGATTTAAAAGGTAATTATTGAGCTTCTTGGTTTACAGACACGGAAGGGAGTGTACCATTGTGGGAAGCAATGGTGGAAGGGCATGAGAAAGTTGTAAAGGTACTGTTAGAAAATGGCAGTACCATAGACGCAGGGGATGTGGGTCATTTTGCTTGCACCGCCGCTGAACAAGGCAACTTGAAACTACTAAAAGAAATTGTTCTACATGGTGGAGACGTTACACGTCCCAGAGCCACAGGCACCTCTGCACTCCATACCGCTGTATGCGAAGAGAACATTGAGATGGTAAAGTATCTTCTGGATCAAGGTGCGGACGTTAACAAACAGGATATGCATGGTTGGACGGCGAGAGATCTTGCTGAGCAACAAGGGCATGAGGATATTAAAGCCCTATTTCGAGAAAAGTTACACCAGAGGAGGGTGCATATCGAGACAAGTACTTCAGTTCCTATACTCAAAACTGGGATTCGATTCCTCGGCAGATTCACTAGTGAACCCAACATCCGTCCTGCATCAAGAGAAGTGTCTTTCAGGATCCGGGAAACAAGGGCAAGACGGAAAACTAATAACTTCGACAACTCCTTGTTTGGGATATTAGCTAATCAAAGTGTACCCAAGAACGGACTAGCTACAGTAGATGAAGGCAGAACTGGAAACCCAGTGAGGGTGACGATTAGTTGCGCAGAGAAAGATGAGGTAGCCGGGAAGCTTGTACTGCTTCCTGGGAGTTTCAAGGAGCTGCTAGAATTGGGTTCCAACAAGTTTGGTATTGTTGCTGCCAAAGTTACGAGCAAAGACAACAATGCAGAGATTGATGATGTAGATGTTATAAGAGATGGAGATCATCTCATCTTTGCATCTGATTCTAAATAACACATAGGAGCTATCTGCCAAATTCTATCACATTTTGTTGTTAATGACAAGTTGATAACTTTTGTTTTAACAACTTTGTCAAAAAATGAAAAGAATGCTACAAATATACTACATGCAGACACAACAACCAAAAACACAAGTTGGACCGACCATTGACGGTCTGCTGCATGTTTTTCCACTAAAAGAAGAAAAAATGTTCAGCCCCAAAAAAAGGAAATAGAAGAAAAAAATGTTAACAAGTTTGGTATCAGATAACCAATCAAAAACCAGGGAAATTAATTAGGAAGACAACAATAATATCAAAAGCTGAAAACTCTAAGAGAAAAATTCCCACTGTTGGTTGTGGTTTCTAGATAGTTGAGACCGTGGGGACATCAACTGGGAACTCATGGATTTCATCCATCCATGGGTTCTTCTCTTTATTAGGGTTAACCGACCTGACCGCTCTCCAAACCGAGCTGTTGCACTTGAACCCTGAACCAAAAGCTATCTGCCAAATTCTATCACCTTTCTTGATCCGTCCTTTGGCCTCACTATATGCTAACTCATACCACAAAGAACTGCTGGATGTGTTACCAAAACGGTAGAGTGTCATTCTCGAGGGTTCCATGTGCCAATCTGTGAGTTTCAAGTTCTTCTCCAATTCATCAAGAACAGCTCTTCCTCCCGCATGGATGCAGAAATGCTCAAATGCTAGTTTGAAGTCTGGGATGTAAGGTTTGATCTTCATCTTGAAGAGTCTTCTTCCAACTAATGTTGCAAAGAATAGAAGCTGTTCAGATGTCGGCAAAACTAGTGGTCCTAACGTGGTGATGTTTGTCTTTAGAGCATCACCGGCAACAGCCATTAGTTCTTTGGAGAGGGTTACACCAACCTTACTTGTGGAATCCTCTTCCTGAGTTATGCAGCCAAAGCACTTATCATCAGCTCCCTTGTGGGTTCTAACAGTATCAACAAGCTCGTATTTCGATCTTCTTCTGTCCCATCGTTTGTTTGAGAGAAGAATCGCTGCACCACCCATTCTGAAAAGACAATTGGAGACAAGCTTTGACCGGTCATTCCCAAAATACCAGTTCAATGTAATATTCTCCATGCTAATCACCATGGCATAAGTGTTGGGAATAGTGTGAAGAAGATGTTTAGCAAGGTCGATAGAGATCAAACCAGCACTGCAACCCATTCCTCCCAAGTTGTAACTGAGTATGTTCCCACGGAGCTTATAATGATTGACAACCATAGCAGATAACGAAGGTGTCGGGTTAAACAAACTGCAGTTTACAATCAATATCCCAATATCCTTAGGATTCACATTGGTCTTAGCAAGAAGCTCATCGATGGCTCCAAACATAACAGTCTCCGCCTCTTTTCGAGCTTCTTTCATACACGGGTTTGGAGGAACATTGAGGACAGCCTCAGGTAAATAAGTAGATTCACCAAGTCCCGAACGTGTTAAAATCTTGCGCTGGAACTCAAGATTCTCCTCTGTGAAAGAACCGGTGAGTTTAGAACGGTCCATAAAGATCTTTTTAGTGCATTTACGGGAATCATCGGGCTTGAAGCAGGAGAAGTCAACCAAGTACACAGGACGCGGCCGAGTCATGAAGTAAATGGTGATTAAAAACACAAGGAGCATGGAACAAACAATCACTGAGATAAGATTGTACTGAAGATGCTTCCATAGGTTACGAAGATCGCTGAGAGAGAAAGTAGAAATCTGCGCGGCGATTATAAGAACCAAAGGGGAAAGGAAGAGGTACATGCCATGTGTGATAAGGTAATGGTAACCAAGCTTCACATACTTAAGCTTCACTGATTTTTTGAAATCAGGAAGATTACTACGATCATATGATCCTCCGATCAACCGTTTCTCCTGCCCATCATCATCCATAGCTTCTCTCTGCTTGGGAAAATCATTATAAAAAAAATGATACAGAATCAATATATGAATGTGACATTCCTCAACTTTTCGACAAGATGAACGCTACTATATGACAAAACCACTTGCGGAACGTTAATTTTTAATTACCCAAATGGAAAAGTTCATACTTTCACATCATCAATTACTACTAGATTATTATCAAGATCGGAATATTAAAAAAAAAAAAAACGAGAAAGAGACCTATTCCATTCCAGAATGCAGTTACAAGACCTAGATTCGATTCATTTTCATGTTCGGAAAAGAAACAGAACATAGGAGGAGACTAACCTTGCAGAACTCTCTCGGCGATTACGGAGAAACCGAGAAGAAGAGAGATAGAGAAAGATGGCTAAACGTTTTTTTTTTTTTTTCTCGCTGCACAGTTGTCACGACAACAAATATAATTTATTAATTAATTAATTAGTTTTAGACTTCGCTGCCTTCGTCTCAGACCTCACTGATTCTGTGATTTCATGTCTGGTTTATCGGGAGATTAAGTTAAGGGTTATTCCTTCTCGGTTCGTGGTTTTGTTTTTGTTATTGTCAGATTGTTGCAAAGTGGTTTTGTTGTAATAAACGGACTTGAAGTAGAAGATGAGTATTATTATATTGCTTTTAAAATTTAAATAAAATAAAATAGAAATTAGCTTCTTCTGTTCCATAAAGTAATGTGTACTGTGAAACATAAACAAATGTCAAAAACTTAACTGATTAGTTAAAGACTGACGACCATGTATGTTTATAGTATGTATACACAGGTAGTAATTTGCACAAGTTGGTCAGTGAAAAAATGGAGGTGAATCCATGCATAGATGCACCAGCTTCCTCTGATACAACTCGTAGCTTTCAGTAATTGCAATCACGTTTTCATTCTCTGAATCAATGCTCCAACTCTCTGCCAGAGTTTCTTGGCAGGCCATAATGAAGAGAGCTGCTATCTCTGGCCGCTCAGCCTTGCGAAACGCTGCTACAGCTTCCTCAAACGCTCCTACCGCTACATATAGTATCACACCCCTGAAATTCCAAAATTTCTATTGAGATTACTATTTTCTGTCATTTCTATGGAATGTACATTATATATCTAATGGAGGAATACATTACCTGAAGAGGTTGTGTTCAATGTTCACGACGTGACCTGCCCACCTTTGCAACACCCTGAGTTTCAATTACCAAGAGTTATTTTGATTTGATTACCTGTTACGACCATGGATATAGATAAAGATTAGCCGACACACCTGGCGTAGTCAGTTCCATTTAAATGCGTCGCTGCCAATGTTGCAGAATCCGTCCAACAACCAGCATCTTGTAACTGCAATGACGACCACACGCATTAAGCTAATCTTGGATCTGAACTCCGCAAAGATTTTCTCCACAAACGTTATAAAAGAAACATAACCTGCGAGCATGCTTCTTGGTATCTTCCTACTGAACAAAGAAGATGAGTTCCAGAAAGTGACCTGTCTGACCTTACCATGTTGGCTGCAACTACCTTCATATGAAAATAATGTCAAGGAAAAGCCTCCGGTTCTGTGATATTCACAACTAGAGATGAAATTTGGCATCTTACTACCTTCACCGCTAGCTCAACGAGGGATTTTGACACGGTGGAAGATAAAGCAACAGCACGCAGGGCATTTGGATAGAAATAAGAGCTATCTGGAGAAGTGGAGAGTAAGAGACTCACCGCACCTTCCAAGTTCCCAACTGAAACAAGTCTGCTTATCAAAATCACAAGTATGTTAACCTCAAGTCTTAATTAATTCAAGTATACTCTTTGTCTGAAATGGGATGAGGACTAACTCGTGTACTCGGTTCTGAATGGCCTCTTCCCCTTCTAGTTTCTCATGCCACGGGATTCTCTCGTTAGCGCATAACCATAACTCTTTTTGTTCAAACGCCATTAGTCTGAGCTGACTTTCACTCTGTTCACCAACCAAAAATTCACAAGGGTAGAGCACAAGGTAATCATTTCTATATTCCACAGTATGACTAACCAAGGAACAGTTCTTCTCAAATCCTGAAGCTGATGGTCCCTTTGATGTAGTTTTGCTCAGCATAGATGTCTCATCAGAATGCTTCTCCGGAGACTTGCTTGTTGTTTTGTTGACTACGTGGTTCATGGCAGAAGGCAGTTGCAGCCAAAAAAGTGCCTCAGAAGTTTCTCCAAAAATTGCAGCAGCGAAAGCAAATCTTGCAGCACAACCCTTATTAACTAGACTGGAATATAATTTTGCTTTCTCGTCACCGAGTAGGCAGCCTTTAAACCCATCAGCGTTTTGAATATTTGTACAAAAGAGAAAAAAAAAAGAGAAAACATCATTAATCATGAAAGGACATACAAAAATGTTTTATGGAGAAGAGATAACGATGAAACGCTACCGTCTGAACGATATGGTTCTAATACTTTAAGAAACATTTCCAGCACCGCAGGGTCACCGATTGGTGGGAAATCAATCATGAAACTGCGAAGATCTTTAGAAGATGTAGTTCTTCCGGGAATAGAATGTGGTCGATTGTTGATACATGTACTAGAAGTGTTGAACCAAGATGGCTTTACGCCCAACTGCAAGATCATCCGCAGTGCCTACAAATAGACTGTAAGCTATATAGTACCTCTGAGTTCTGATCAGCGCAAAACCAAACATAAATTAACCTTACCAGGGCATGTGGTGTGGGGAGTAACATAGGAGTGCATAAAGGCACAGGACGAAATCTGACATTAGAAGGTTTTATATGGGATATTTCGGTCGTCATTTTTTCATCTCTGTATGCATTCAATTAAGGACATCAAGAACATTCTTCTCTGACTTCACAGGCTATTCTAAAGGTTACACTCTAAGAAGAATATACATCACTTACACATGAACCTCAACCAAGCGGAAGCTACCATCAGTTCCAACAACGCACAACACAAGGGAGTCGAATTTGCTAGTTCGCAGGGGCAGCCAATCAAGTTCAAGTACAAGGGTGCCAGGAATTTGAGGCCGCATAAGAGAAATAGACAAAGGATCTGGCGAATCCTACAATGAAAATACAAAGGCCATGGCTTAATTTGGATATGACAAATTTACTACAGCTATGAGAAAGAGTATTAACTAGACCACTATTATGACAAGACCTCTTATAACAACGTCTAGAAGTTACAAGAGACCTTACGAGGTCGTAGATGGAGAATGTGTTGTCAGAGAATAGCACTGTAATTCGTCCTCTGCTAATATCGCCAGCAAAGACAGGTGAAAACCTGATCTTCTTTATTCCTTCTCTGCATGTGTTAAATGAAGAGGAGTTACCGGATACTACATCCCACCACCGTATGTTCCCTAACTTGTCACCTGTTACCTGTTAAAAGTGATTTCTTTTTAAGATATTGCTTAAAAACAGCGAGAGATAAAATCAGAATGGCAGAATACATACAACATGAGGTATGCGATACGCCATAGCAGTTATTAACCCATCAGAAGAAACGAAAGAAGATGCCGGCCATTTTGGTCTTACAAAAGAAACGAAATCAACAAGTTAGAGAGTATGAAAGAAAAAACTGTTTAAGTTGTCTTCCTTGAAAAAGAACCTGAAATCTCGAATTCTGCGCCCGTAAACTTCAAATACGCCAAGTGCACCATTTACTAGTGCAAATGCAAAACTTTCAGAAGCATCATCTTGAAGTCCATCAGCACCTACAGATTCTGTAAGAATTCAAGTCAAGGGAAATGACGAAGTTGTTATAGAAAGTCGCTTACTAGTTTCTGATGCTTTTGGAGTTCCAGTGTCATCTGGTGTGGCATTTGTTTCCTGGTTATAAGACATCGAAGGCTTCTTTGAAAGACTCTTTTGATCTGATCTTGCAATAGTTGGGAGAGTCCATTCTAGAACCGTGAAAGGGAGAGCTAGTGATCTAAGCTACAGGAAATACAAGTCATAGCAATGTGTAAGTACAAACCCATATTTCATCATGAGTACTTCTATCACTTGTAATAACCCAACTAACCATCACAGGGCTTTTAGTCATTGCCCAGACTTCTACTGGAGCATCACGGAACAAAACAAGAAGATACCTGAAAACAAGCTGTTCAAGACTTTTTTTTAATCCTTTTGTAAAGCCTCTGAAAAAGTAAAGAGACCAACCTCCCAGAAGATGAAGCCCTAAGAGCTCTTACAGGAGCTCGCTCTGGACTTTGCAAAACTCGAAAGCCCCTACTGACGCCACTTCTAAGACATGTGACGACGAGCTTATTAATATACCCACCTTTCCGTTTACTCACCTGACACCGCAAAGCAAACATTATCGTGTTCATTGTAGTGGGAAATCGAACAAATACTATTTAAGGATCTGATGGGATAATTTTTTTTTTTTTTACCTGACTACAAGAAAATGACACGATTCTCGAATTTCCTAGCCAATTTAAACCCCTTATACTACTAGTGTGTGCAGAGAAACTTGTTGCCACTGCGTTTGCAGACACATCAACCACATCAATTGTGCCAGCTTCAGTTCCCAAAGCTACAAGAGGAACTACTACAGCAGGAATATTCCCTCCACCTGCATACAAAGATATATATTCTTATCCATGAACTTGAGATTTTCATTTTTATTTTAACATTTAAAAGAACGATGCAACTCACGACCCAAAGTTGCTGTCATGGAAGGGGTTGGTACCGCAAGCACAGTCACTGTGGACGAGAGAAGTTGAAGTTGTCCAACTAATTTGATCTGTATTAATGAATTTTCTGTTAACAGAAAAAAAAAAAAAAATCAAGAAGGGAAAAGATAAAAGCACACAAGTTTCCAAGTCCGTCATCATAAACCTCGAATGATATATTTGGGAGGAGATCTTGACAGTCATAGGTTGGACTCTCTTGAAACGCCTCGTCATTAGTCTGAGGGTTAAAATCCCTATCCCCTTCTCCATTGAAAGTCATGATCCAACTCCATATTTTACCGTCATCAGATATAGATATGAAATGCGTTTTGAAACGAAGAAAAGCATCGTTGTTGAAATCAAAAGAATTCTCAGGCTCCGAACTATCCAAAAGACCATCTGAATGGATTGTCCTCATGTTCTGGAAGGTTGAGTCCAATTGGGAGATAAGAAGAGTTAAAAGAGAGGGTGATGGTACATAATTACCAATCGTTGGTATCAACTCCTCAATTCCACATAAGACATGAACCTGTTCACCTCTACAAAAAAAAAAAACAGAACACTCTAATTGAGAGAAGATGACAGAGAGAAACAAAGATGAGAAGAAAAACTTCCTGGCTCACTCTTTCCTTCGCCAAATGCTGAGCCTGCCATCGAGGTGAAGGCAGTATAGAGCCTCGTGGCTTGGGTCTGGCAAAACGTTTACAAACTTGGCGTAGCCACGAGGTAATGCAACTACGTACAAGGCTGCTTCATACTTCAAATCAAACACGACAAGCTCCCTGGGAAAGATGGCGAAAAGAATATGTTTCCAATGCGGTGAGAAAGAAAAATTTGCGGAATAGAGAGGAAAAACGGCTGATGCAGGAGACGACGTTGAGTGACAGTGACTGCTATTAGCAACGACTTCCCGTTCTAGCTTTTCTAGATCACTGCAATCCGTTTGGATGTGAAACTCCTTCGAAGGGACGTCATTCTCAGTTACCCCAAGAACTTTCACGGAAAGAAGAAACCCTTTAAGGCCAAGGACACAGAAATGGCGGGAATCAAAGGGATCACAATGAATGCAGGATAAAAACTCAGGCAATGCGTCATATTTCCAGAATAATTTCCCAGAATCCGTGTAGAGCGAGAGAGATGAAGGACCAGAAATGGCAGCAAGTACATAGGATTCTGGACGAGCCAATACCCAACAGAGGTCCTGTATGCCACCGCATCCAAGGACCTTCCCTCTAGCATTGTCACAAGTTTGTTCAATCCATAGGCGGATAGAACGCAGGCGGAAGTCAACGAGAGCAATGCGGCCGAGGTGATCACCAACAGCTATGAGGAGATCAGAGTCGAAGAGATTACGCTGGACAGGAAGAGGAGCCCAACGAACAGAGGTAATCGTGGAATATGAACAAGAGGTAGGGGAAGGGAGAGAGACGGTCGAAATGAGCTGGAGGGGTCGTGAGTCAATGAGAGAGACAGAAGAACCAGAGGCAAGTGCCAGGAGGCCCGAGGCGCTGAGGTCAGCGGCATATAGGTTGCTCCGGGTCGGTGGTCCGGGAAGAATACTGTCGGAGGAGGACCACATTTTTTTATTTATTTTGTCGCTCTGAGCATTGTGGAATTTGTATGTTTTGTGTTTGGAGGGAGAGAGAATTAGAGAGGCTAACGAGGAAGCGCTTCTCTTTAGGCTGAAGACTCTCCATAACTGAAAACACAAACCATTAGGATCTTTTTTTTTTCTCTACATTACTTACTACACTTTCAGTCGCTTTCTATTTTTATCCTCCACTTCTACCTTCCACAAAACCAGTCTTATAATACACAAAACTGTAGCAGAACCCAAGGGCCTGCCAGATCATGAAAGATTTGAATATGGTCTCATAATCTGAAAACCGACGTAGACTAATCAGAAACACAATACATATTCTTAATCCCCCATATCCGTTGATGTCCTCAGTATATATACTCCAACAAATCTAACCAGAGACCCAAATTGATGTATAAATTTGTTTACATAAGATGTATATATATATGAGATTGCCCAATGATAATTTTCTGAACATCCATGGGCTATATATACCATGTATGATAATTCCAACCAACTTGCGCTCCTACCATTTCGTTAGCCTCTCAAACCTAGTGATAATTGCTACGAATGTATTACAAATCCGAGGATCCTAGCACCATTTCTCCACTTATATCATGAGGAAAATCCAGACAGAGATGACCAATGCCACATAGTAACGGGCTGCCTGCAACAAAACACAAAAGATCCGATATGATGGTCACTATGCATTTTTGCTTGAATCTGAATATACAGTCTGGATTGAGTTTCAAAGAGTTTAATATAATGATACATAATGGCTATGGTCATTGCAAATATACTACGGCGTCAGAATTCATACCTTGGATGACGAGATGAGTGACTTGGTAGCATCAGACTTTAGACTGTTGAATCCAATGTCATATGATATGGTTCCATCAGGTTTAAAAAGTCCAAAATGAGTTTCAGAACTCTTTCCAGGTTTTGAGTTTTCATTGAACAAAGCAAAGATATATGCTTTGAGCACCATTTTGGGTCGAAGAGGTGTGCCTTTCTTCTTTGCAAGCCTCTTCCTGAGGTTATAGTTATAAGTTCTTGCGTTATCAGGTGTTGCTGCAGGTTCATCTGAATCGCCTTTAGAAGCCCACCCAGTTTCAGTAATCATAACCTCCATCTTCTTGAAGCCAGCATCTTGCAGAGCCATGTAAGCAGCATCAATCTGAGCATCAAGCATGTTGTCATAATGTAGATTAGTTTTGGGGTCATATATACCTTCCGTTGGCTTGAACAGAGCATAGTTGATATCAATCTCTTTCGGATTATAAGTGTAAGCCAAAAAAGGGTAAGCATTCAAACAAAAAGGAGAGCCAATCTGATGAAAGAAGTCCAAAAGCGGCTTCATGAACTGAACAACGTTCTCTTTAAACACACAAGACGAAGGAGGGTAAGAATCAGCAAACACAGCCTGTGAGTGAGCTGTAGTGATCTGCACCGTATCTTCAAGATTCATTTTTTGCAACGCATTGTAAACATTTTTAGCTGCACCAAGTAAAGCTCCAGAGAGCTCCGAGTCACCACCTCCAAGAACTTCATTACCAATAGCTATACCACGGATACGAGTCTTGGGTAAGAAAGACTGAACATTGTCTTTAACCCAAGTGAAAGCATGATCAGAATTTGAACTCATCTCTTTTAAAAACCCATTGGGGAGTCCAATTACAAGATCTAAACCAGTACCACTGAAAGCTTCAAGGACTGTGTGATCTGCATCGTATATACGAACATTCCGGATTTTAGCTTGCTTTAGAAGTAAGACTACTTTATCTGGAGACGGGATGTTATCCGCAATTCTTCCGTAATTTATACCATAGGTTCCAACAAACGCTCCTCCTTCAACTACTTTAAACTCTGATAAAATCATCAAACATAAGTCAAAAGCTTCAAAAATCCAAGATCAATCGACAAAATTAGCAAAACGCAAAAATTGAGTAAGAACTAAATCTAGACTAAAACCTAGAAATACAGTAATATAGAGGAAGGAAAGGTACAGTACCTATCGAAATCAGATTGAAGAAGAAGAAGAAGAAGAAGTTGAGAAGAAGTGACTTCGAACTTCTCATCTGAGAATAATTTATCAGAAAACTTGAGAAAACAATGAGGAAGAAGATGGAGAGGAGGTAGGTCATCGAGAGGAAACGGGAATCTGATTCGACAACGACATCAGTAATAAAAGGTTCAGATTCTTCCGATCGAAACACTTTTTTTTGTTTAATTGGTTTCCAGTAACCAAAACCCCAAGGAGAAAAAGTCTACAAGAGATCGCTAACGAAGATGATGATGATTTAGCTTCACTTGTTGAATGATTGCAAAATTGATTGATTTTTTCTTTCTTTCTGGGTTTTGGGCTTTTGAGGTTTGATTTGGGGTTTCTTTTTCTACACTGTCTCGAAGATATGTATGAATAAGTTGCAATTCTTACTTTTTTTTGTTTTTTTTTTTTTTTTCAATTTATTTAAATAAAAAGAAAGCTTTCGTTACGATGGGAAATTAGAAATTTCGTAGTTATTAAGTAGTGACGTGGTTGGACGGTGAGTTTGAATATATGCCAACGTACCACTACCAACATTACAGCGAAATCAGACGTGGTTGGACCTCATTGAATCGCTTTGTCTAAAGTGCTTCTTTAGTTTCGCAAAAGGGAAGATTCTCAACAAAAAAAAAAAAATTCTCAACAACCTAAAAAGGTCTATCTTCAATCAAGAACATATCCTAGAATTATATACGTTCTGAGAATTTTCAATCCTCACACACACATGATACAGGTAATTCTATAATTCTGATGAGATAACCGTCGTATAAATTGTTCCTTACAAAAGTTTTCTCAAATACAGGATATGTCCAACTAACCATATTTCGCATCCACAGAACAATGTCATACAAACGTATTTCAGTTTCACAAGCACTTTACTTTCGTAGACTCCGATCACTCCACATCAGATTCCTTTAACATCCGACTATGCAAGTCACTTATCTCCACTTTCCGGAGCAAGCTTCACTTAATCATGTATCTCAAACGCCATATATTAGTTTCTCACTGAACTCTACGTAGACAGAAAGAAAGGAAAACCAATAACAAAATATTCAACCACATCGGTTAGCGAAATCACTAAACAATTAGATTCGATGAATATTAGGTAAAAGGGGAAGAATTTGATCGATCCACATTTTACTTAGTTGAATCTCCACAAACAACAAAGATGGCTACGAGCAAAAAAATTTGGAAACAAATCTTCTTTTCATTATCGTCAGCATAATAAACAAAGACTAGGTAACAATTTGTACTATATGCGGTATAAAATAAATATTAAATGTTTTTACTGTAATATTTATTTACAAAATCTATGATATTTATCGGTAACTAGAATTTAAAATTCGATTGCGTAGTATATATATATATATAAATTTTCTATAATAATTTAAATTTAACTTGTGAGAATTATTATAATATCAAATCATATCATATGAACAAAAAGTTCTTAAAAATTATTTTAAAGATTTTATGAAAATATAATTAAAGAATATAATTAAGTTGATAAGAGAATATAAAAATTTAATTTTTGATATTAATTATATTTTTAGAAAACTGATGTAAATGTTATTAAAAACTAATAATAAATAAGGAAATAATGTCTGGAGCTCTGTGAGTGTGACACGTCAGCATTTTGAGTGAGAATGTTTCTCTTTTAATATATAAGAGATTCTTTGTTGTGAACAGCGGATCTAGAAACAAAAGCCAGAGAAAACCGGACAACTAAAACTAACAAATATAGTGCCAAGGACAGCCGAAAACAAAGCAGCAAGGAAGCACAATTGACAAACAATCATGGATATATGAACCGAACAATATTGAACAAAAGACGGTTAATCACCGTAGTAGACTCAGTGATTGTCGGAAGAGATGCCCGACTAATCGAGATCTGTAAACTGAAAAAGAATTCGTACAGAAGCAAACCAAAAATAAAGATAGACCTCACTAGGTTGTTTTCTCCAAAAAGCTAATATGGTGTTAAATCCCTCTGTTTTCTTATATATGGTGTTTTTAGGTTGTGCACACAAATATAAAAAAAATTGTTTATTTTGAAACTAAAACATTATTTAATAATATCTACATAACACAATTTAAAGAATGAAAAAACTATGTATAATATGAATTGTTAGATCCAATAAAAAAATTAAATAATTTTGTATTGCAAACTTGAAAAAATCATCTAACTGAAAATAAAATATTTCCCTTAAGTATCATATAAATAAAACCGGATAGAGTATAATTTTTTTTTTTTATCATATATCGATATCTCGGAAAATTTGAATGACATGATTTACATAAATAAGATCATCAGTCCAAAACAATTAAATTTCACTATCATTCATTGGGACTTTAAATAGGTTTGACAATTCATAAATACTAATTGTTTCATTGCTATATACTTAAATACAATTAGCTAGGAGATTTTCTTCCGTTTAGTAAACTTGTTGCAATGCTTGTTAATTAGTCTAATTATTTTCCTATTTACCATCACTATCCAGTCAAATTTTGTTAGCAAAAAACGAAAAAGGGTCGAAGAATGAGAGGCAACGATGAAAAAGATGGATTTGGAAAACTTATAGAGAAACTTCCCATCTTGTTTAAGATATCACACAGGTTCAAGTCAGTTTCTAGGTTTCCTCAAACAATTTTGAGTGGAAATTTTCAACAAATAAAAATATAAAATATAAAATGATGTGAAAAAAATGAAAGAAAAAATTGAAAAGAAATCGCCCTCTAAGTGCGGTGGTGGAATTGGAGAAAATGTGGGGTTGAGAGAAGCAATAAATGTGATGACACATCGATTTCATGATAACTCCTTGTAACACATCACATGAGCCTATTCAACTCCGCATGATTCCAAAACAATCTTCAATGACCAGATTTTTCATAACGATAAATGTTAAAAATATTTGATTTTTTTGCTGTATTTGTAAAATATTTGATTGTTTCCTTCGTAATAGAAGAAGCACCGTACCACCCTCGATAAATAGAAAAAAAAAAAGTTATTACACCTGACTAGTTAGATGGGGTTTTTGATTCTTTTGTTTTTTTGTATGTAAACAATGTTTTCCAGTTTGGATAATCAAATCTTTTTAATTTAAATAGATATTGAAAAAAAAACTAATACGTGTGTGGTTAAAAGCTTTATATTGATTTTTAGAATTCTCTCTCTAACAAACCCTAATGTCCATCCAATCAGCTGTCCAAACTAAAAGAGGTGAACTCTAATAAACCCTAATATGTCTAATCAACTGTCCAAAGTAAAAGAGGTGAACTCTAACAAACCCTAATGTCTAATCACCTGTCCAAACTAAAAGAGGCGACAGAACCATTTGGCTCATCCCTAACTAAACCTGAAATCTATTAAAAGGTTTAATTTCCAATGAAAGCGAATAAAAATATTGGCCACTTGCTTTGATGCTTGTCCCAGCTTTTGCACCCTTCCGTAGCCACACTACTTTCTTCCTTTTCTTTCCTCTTTCCCCATTTCCATGAAATATGTGTATTGATCATTTTACCATCTCCTCACACCTTCACTATTATTATATATATTGTTTAATGAGTTGGTGATCATTTCATTATTTAACAGAAAATATTAATTTATTTTTGTCTGTTTTCGTATGATATACCATTTTTTCTAACTTGTCCATAAGATATAATGATATGTAATGACTTTTATTTGACCAAAAAAAAGTAATGATATTTGTATAGCTATTTGCATTTATAGTTATAATTCAAAACCTACTAATCAACCCTAAATATGACAATATGAAGAAAAAAAACTACCCTATATTTGATTGAAGAAGTATCCCACGAATAAAGTCAAAAAGGAAATATTCTCATATACTCTTTTTTTTGTTGTCGATCTTCATCATCAACGTTCTCATATACCAATCTTTCTTTACACCATTGATAATAGAGTATCTTAATTTAGTGTTCTTGGAAGGAAGGCCGACATATATAATATTCTCGCGAATAAATATTCTTCTTTACCACATACACCACAATGCATATGCTAATTTTTATTTTTGACTATGATAGATGTAAAAATAAAAATCATTGACAATGTTTTTTCCCCTGACCAATTGTATCTTTCTAATAACAATGTTTTTTTCGTTTTCTTTAAATAAATATGCCTAAAACTAAATGCTAACAAAAACCGCAAATTTTTTTGTTTCATTTTTTATTTTATTACTAATTTGCTTAGCATTTGATTAAGTTCATCCCAATATTTCGATAAGATTTGTTTTTTTTAATGGTACGCAACCCCATGAGTGAAGCGGGGACCCTACTCGTTAAAAGACATAGAACACAACCCTACATCGAAATTCCGAAAGCCTTGACATTGCATATAATAATTTTGCCCCTTTAACTCTCATCCTCTCCTTAGGCTTATTATCTTCTCCATTTAATTACTTTATGATCTCTTGCCAAGTTGTTGAAGTACAATACCCGATTTTAAGGCAAGTGTCTGTTCGGGTAGAGAGATAAAGAGAGAAAGGAGAGAGAGTAAGAAGCTATTTCACCTATATAAATTGCTCCCACATCTTCTATCTATTCTTCAACATAAACAACTTGTTCGGACTATATCTCCCATCGATCATGGCTAACTCTGTGATGGCAACGGAGCAACTCTGCTACATCCCTTGCAACTTTTGCAACATAGTTCTTGCGGTATATATATATATATATATATATATATGAACTATATTTGCTTTTATCAATAATGGATCTATGCTCCTGCAAAAAATCGTATATATATTAAGATACATAGTTTAAGCATATATAGATCTACCTTTATTTCCTTTGTACTATTTATTGGTTTCTGATAAAGAGTAGTGCAGTTCTTTTCATCAGTTCCACTATCTTACAAACGTTCAAAGTTCTTCCCAATGAAATCCGTTTGTAATTTGTAGTATTGTCAGTAACAAATATTTCGTTTAGCTAATGGTGCCAGAGAGATGTCACCATCCTTCTGCTATACATGACCTCCCCCCCCCCCCTATCATACATAGATTTTTTTTTTCTTCTCTTTTCCTGCTTTTCTCAAAGTATAGTCCTACTTGTAGCATTTTACTTATAATTTTGGGAATCATAAGATAAAACTATTTTCCAATGGTCATGCATATATGTGTGTGTGTCCCTATTTACTAATCTGTAACAGATTGTGCATAACTAAAAAAGGAGTCACTTCGGATCCTAAGTGGTGGTTTCAACGAAAGAAGAGATGATCGTCTATCTCAAGCCACTACTTTCGTTTTATTTTAAGATTTGATTACATAATTTTCACTCCCTCTTCTATTTTTGAGCCTTGCAAACCCACAAACGATTGGAATATCCTATCTATAATAACACCAAAAGCTATATATTTCTTTTGTGTCTATAATTATCATGAACAAATTTAAGTTGTATAAATGTATATAAGTTTTTCGTCGATCTGTGTCTTATGGATCTGGTAGACAAATCCAATTTGTCCAAGAAAGAAGATCAATTAATGTGAGATTGTGTTTTGCTAAAATGTGTAGGTGAGTGTCCCATGCAGTAGTCTGTTCGACATCGTGACTGTCCGATGCGGTCACTGCACTAATCTGTGGTCTGTAAACATGGCAGCTGCTCTTCAGTCGCTTTCACGACCTAATTTCCAGGTAACTTCTATATATATATCTCTCTCTCCTAAATTGCCTTAATTTTAGGAAGTTTATTGTAATGAAAAAAAAACACTAGAACCATCCCTCTAAAATTTAGGGCTCTTTTGTTTGTTTTGAAAGACAAATTACAGACAGAGATCTGAGCCTGTTGTTGCATGTTTCTTTCTCCAGCGGCCGTCTACATCTACATAGCTGATAGCCCCCAAACATTTTTAAAGACTACTTAATTTAATTATCTTTTACTCTTTTCAAGTTTATTTAATTTTATTTTCCAGCTGCGACTGATATGTGCAGCCTTGTCGTAAATGCTTTATTTCATAGAGGCCTAGCTTATGCTGATCTACTACTGATGTGGGCTACTTCCTCTATGATTTGATTGACATGAGTGTTAGGGTTTCATAGGTTTGTTTCTTTTTCTTTTTCTAAATATATTCTCAGATTCCTTTCTTTAAAGGTTTTGTCTTTTACTACGATTTCTTAAACATTAATAAAACGTCTTTCGTGGGTCCAGTTTATTTTTTTCTTTTTTCATTTCCTAATTTAGACAATACATACATGATTGCTTCTCAGTCCTCGTGATTCACCATTTCGATCTGAGACAAAAAAAAGTCAAGTAAATTAAAACTAAACTTAATTAGCATATAAATTGTTATTAACAAGGGTTAAATGTGGGAATATAGGCGACGAACTATGCAGTACCAGAATATGGATCTTCCTCACGAGGTCACACCAAAATTCCTTCCAGGATTTCAACTCGTACCAAAACTGAGCAAAGGATTGTAAACCGTTGTAAGTTTTGCCTATCTAGAAATAAAGAAGTACACATGACAAGTAACTTTTTGTGTATATTTTAAGTGTCTTATTGTCTTTCAGCTCCGGAGAAGCGGCAGCGAGTACCTTCTGCGTACAATCAGTTTATAAAGTACCAAAATATTTCTAAGATATACATATATAATTAATGTTCAAATTCTCTTAATTATCGAAGAGGATATTGATTTGTATGTTTATTTTATTGTGAAGAGAGGAAATTCAGAGGATTAAGGCGAATAATCCAGACATAAGCCACAGAGAAGCATTCAGCACCGCCGCCAAAAATGTAAGTTTTTTTTTTTTTTTTTTTGGACGTTACAAATTTTCTATATATAGTATGAGTTTTTTTATAGCTAAAAAAGTTGTAAGTTTTAAAGAGTAGTGGAGCTTTTTGTAGAGGAACATTAGAAAAATTATTAAAAATGCAACCATGCGACAGTAAGGTTATCTGCTGCTGAAAATGAATGAACCGATCCCTTAGGGCATGTTTATAGGGAGATCAGTTTAGGGTGTTCTTAGAGTATAAATATTATAAAAATAATGTAAGATCAGTAGTTAAGAACTTTTGTTAAGAAGTTAGTTATTGAGAAAACATGTGTATGATCTTAAGATTTAATAATATAATATTTTTATAAAAATTTAAAAATGTTTAATAAATACATAGATATAAACACCATCGCTCTCATCTCATTATCCTTCTCAGTTTGTTGAACAACACTCTTCAATATATCAATCGCTTCTTCATACTTCCCCAAAGCAAACTTCATGTTAGCAGCATCAATCTCAGCACAAATCAGCTCCAATTTCCTTCCCCAATTCTTTAAAACCCTCTGAGACAATCTATTCTGCTCCAAAGCCTTGTCATGCTGCTCTAAACCGCTATAAATCACACCAAGTAGTCTTCGATCCTGAGCAACCTCAGCTGAATTATTCCCTAACTCCTTCTTATGTATCTCCAACGCCTTCAACGCATAAGGCAAAGCCTCGTTAAAATTCAAAACCGCAACATAAGCATCAGCCAAACCCCTATTCGCCACACCCATCTCTTTACTATCTTCATCAAAATTCATCTCCTTTATCTCCAAACTCTTCTTCAAATTCTCAATAGCTTCCTCTCTCCTTAACATTAGCAAGCTCGAGCTGCACGGCGTGTAAACAGGCCTAACGTCTTCCGCAACAACATTATCTTCATCAGCTTCTAACTTAACTAGAATATGATTAGCTCTGTTCAAGTAACTAAGCTATCACTAAAACGTTTTAAACCGAAATTAGCATAACCCATCAATTGCAACGCCATTGCAACAAGAAGATTATTCCCATCTCCATGATTTAAGAGCTTTATCAGCGTAAGACAGAACCTTTTCAGGATCCTCACCTTCACGATCGAGATGGAGCCCTAGTTTAAGAGCTGATAGACCTAACTCGTTACCTTCGAATGATAACTCCATCTCCTTGAACAAACGTACCATTTCATTAGTGGTGGTCGCTGACTCGAACGCTTCTTCGAGATCGATTTTTTCCTGATCGCTTGAGGAAATCTCCGGTGGTTCTTCCACATGGGTATTAAAACTCCGATATGGATTAACCCAGAATTGACTCTTGATCAGGGGATTGGTTTTGCAGCAAGTGGAGATTTTTCGTGTTGGGGAGAACAGAGCAGAGGAGAAGAAGAAGAAGAAGCATCGTTGAGGTGGAGTAGAGGTTGGATTGGTCTGAATTTGTGGTATCGAAAGTGACGGATTAGAGAAATTGATACACTCTTCATCGCTGGAAACTCGCGGGTGATCGTGGTGGTGTCGTGAGAGAGAGAGTGATGGATGATAATTTGAAAGCGTCGTTGTTCAAAACCCTAGAGACTGAAGCTGAATTCGGTTCCGCCACATCTTGATCTTGGGATCGGAGGTTAAGGTCGATTGAACGGTGAGGAAGAAGAGGAGGAGGCGGAGGAGGGAGAACAACGGGAGGTTGAAACGGCTGGAGAACGTCGGAATATAGATCTCCGAACTCGTCGTTCTTCCATTGGAGATTGAAGGCCGATTTCGAATGAAAAGAGAAAGACGGTGGAAGAAGCTCTTTCCTTGAGAGTGTGACACGTCACGTTTAGATCAAGCACAAGAACTGATCTTGAATAAGATCAATTGGGCTGATCTTATAGCCACTGTTCAATTAATTTGATTTTTAAAAAGCCTTAGGGCATGTTTATAGGGAGATCAGTTTAGGGTGTTCTTAGAGTATAAATATTATAAAAATAATGTAAGATCAGTAGTTAAGAACTTTTGTTAAGAAGTTAGTTATTGAGAAAACATGTGTATGATCTTAAGATTTAATAATATAATATTTTTATAAAAATTTAAAAATGTTTAATAAATACATAGATATAAACACCATCGCTCTCATCTCATTATCCTTCTCAGTTTGTTGAACAACACTCTTCAATATATCAATCGCTTCTTCATACTTCCCCAAAGCAAACTTCATGTTAGCAGCATCAATCTCAGCACAAATCAGCTCCAATTTCCTTCCCCAATTCTTTAAAACCCTCTGAGACAATCTATTCTGCTCCAAAGCCTTGTCATGCTGCTCTAAACCGCTATAAATCACACCAAGTAGTCTTCGATCCTGAGCAACCTCAGCTGAATTATTCCCTAACTCCTTCTTATGTATCTCCAACGCCTTCAACGCATAAGGCAAAGCCTCGTTAAAATTCAAAACCGCAACATAAGCATCAGCCAAACCCCTATTCGCCACACCCATCTCTTTACTATCTTCATCAAAATTCATCTCCTTTATCTCCAAACTCTTCTTCAAATTCTCAATAGCTTCCTCTCTCCTTAACATTAGCAAGCTCGAGCTGCACGGCGTGTAAAACAGGCCTAACGTCTTCCGCAACAACATTATCTTCATCAGCTTCTAACTTAACTAGAATATGATTAGCTCTGTTCAAGTAACTAAGCTATCACTAAAACGTTTTAAACCGAAATTAGCATAACCCATCAATTGCAACGCCATTGCAACAAGAAGATTATTCCCATCTCCATGATTTAAGAGCTTTATCAGCGTAAGACAGAACCTTTTCAGGATCCTCACCTTCACGATCGAGATGGAGCCCTAGTTTAAGAGCTGATAGACCTAACTCGTTACCTTCGAATGATAACTCCATCTCCTTGAACAAACGTACCATTTCATTAGTGGTGGTCGCTGACTCGAACACTTCTTCGAGATCGATTTTTTCCTGATCGCTTGAGGAAATCTCCGGTGGTTCTTCCACATGGGTATTAAAACTTCGATATGGATTAACCCAGAACTGACTCTTGATCAGGGGATTGGTTTTGCAGCAAGTGGAGATTTTTCGTGTTGGGGAGAACAGAGCAGAGGAGGAAGAAGAAGAAGAAGCATCGTTGAGGTGGAGTAGAGGTTGGATTGGTCTGAATTTGTGGTATCGAAAGTGACGGATTAGAGAAATTGATACACTCTTCATCGCTGGAAACTCGCGGGTGATCGTGGTGGTGTCGTGAGAGAGAGAGTGATGGATGATAATTTGAAAGCGTCGTTGTTCAAAACCCTAGAGACTGAAGCTGAATTCGGTTCCGCCACATCTTGATCTTGGGATCGGAGGTTAAGGTCGATTGAACGGTGAGGAAGAAGAGGAGGAGGCGGAGGAGGGAGAACAACGGGAGGTTGAAACGGCTGGAGAACGTCGGAATATAGATCTCCGAACTCGTCGTTCTTCCATTGGAGATTGAAGGCCGATTTCGAATGAAAAGAGAAAGACGGTGGAAGAAGCTCTTTCCTTGAGAGTGTGACACGTCACGTTTAGATCAAGCACAAGAACTGATCTTGAATAAGATCAATTGGGCTGATCTTATAGCCACTGTTCAATTAATTTGATTTTTAAAAAGCCTTAGATCACCCCATGTGATATCCCAATAAACATGGCCTTAGTATATATATATATACTTTACTTTAGAAAATTTTAAACATACAAGAGATGTTACCATTATATTTTAAATTGTTTTAATATGGTCTCGCACTTTTTAGTGGGCACACTTTCCTCATATTCACTTCGGTCTAATGCTTGAGAGCAACAAGCAAGCCAAGCTAGCTTAATAATGTAAGTGCTCTGTTCTATATATCAATCGTTTTAAAGGTTCACCTTAATTATAAAACTTATTTAGTGGGAACTTACATGATTTTACTTTGATTCTGGTTTTAGTCTGGCGGTTAATGAAAATGAGTGTTGGAGCTTTGATGTAACAAGAGCTGATAAGGAAGCTATATAATATGTCTAATATATATATATATATATATATATATATATTATATTGTACGGTCTTGGATGTAAGTGAAGATGTCAATCTTGAAGACCATAGGTACGTAGATATAATTTAGTAATAAGGTTCTTATGATTTATCTTTTATGGCACTTATATGGTTCGTCTCAAAAGAATTTTGAGTTCGTTTTCGGATTTTATCAATCTTAAACAAAAAGAAAATGTAATCTACCTCTGAAGAAGGCATAGAATATGGCGAACCTATCTTAATAATTGTTCAAACTCCTAAGTATTACGATCAGTACTACTTCGCTTCTACGTCCACTATCCACCGGTTTATTTTTGGGTTTATCTAAACTCGTTGAAATAGAGAACAATTCCTTTACTTATATATATCATTTAATAGGTGTACAATGTGAATTCATATATAAATGATCCTTTCCATAAAATTGTTCACTCTCTTAAAATTCACTTGGATGAAGGATTTGTAGAGATGGATCGAGAGACACCACATAGATGATAAACGGTCTGTGCTAATTCTAGAGTATTCAAGCTTCAAGAATTTACACACAACAAAGCTGAGACGCTTTGGGTATTTTGATAGAAGTAAACTAGGTTTTTATTGCATATCAAAATATAAGTTTTAGAGGCTGAGAAGGGACGTTATATAAAGTCTAGCAGCAATGACCTATATTTATTATATTTAAGAGGACTAAACTTACAAAACAATAGTCTCGAAAAAGGCTTATAACAAAGAGACTCATAACTATTTCGTCCCAAAACAGGTTAGAATCAATAAAACATTGCATAGAAGCAGTAAATCGCTTTCTGGGATCGAAATGCATCACAATCCAATGCATATGATTTATTATAAAAGTTAAAAATACATTAATAAGAATATTTAGATATGTGTAGAAACACTTCTTATCATTTCGTCCCAGAACTGGCTAGAACCAACAAAACATTGCTTAGAAGCAGTAAACCGCATTGTTAGTGTTCCTTGGATCAAAATGTGTCACAATCCAAAGTATATTTATAATTATAAGAGATAGAGATGCTTTAAAGTGTTTAGACAACACTTATTACTATTTTGTCCCAAAAGTAGCTAAAACCAATGATAACATCATTG
The DNA here is from genome assembly GCA_024034495.1 of Camelina laxa. Lineage (NCBI taxonomy): Eukaryota > Viridiplantae > Streptophyta > Magnoliopsida > Brassicales > Brassicaceae > Camelina > Camelina laxa. Next base: position 3,377,129 of record CM043883.1, read on the forward strand.
TTTTATCCATTTTAGCTATAGTGTATATATGCATTTAGGAAGAGTTTGATGTGGTTTCAATGCTAAAAGGTCTATTATCAATTATTTTATGTTTCAAAAAAAATTTACAGGTTTTAAGGTAAAAAGGACAAAAGAAACAAGAGTAATGCGTTTCAGAACTTCCATAACTCACATTTTGACGCGGTTAGTATCTATGATAAGAAAGAAGAGTCATATTTCTCCTCAAAATGGAATCAAGTTATTTCATTAAGCCAATTGGACAAAATTTCCGATTTATCACTATGTGTCACAGACCGGCGAGAAGAATAAGTGAGTAATGTTTTCATAAATTTGGTTTATATGAAAATAACTTCTGGTTGTCAAATTTTCAGATAGAATTGGCATTGGATTTTTTTTGTTTTGTTTAAAACCCTAGTAGTAGTTATATATGTGAGATTTGAAAGTTTATGCACAAGATTTGGTGAAGATAGTTTCAAAAGCGATCAGATCTGTAATTAAGATAAGAGAGTTTTATTAGGTGTAGACTTTGTCAATCTAAAGGAGCTAATTAGCTAACTATCAGACTTTGTTTAGTGGAAAATTTTGAATTATATAATATCAAAAGTAAGAAATATGAAAAAAAAAAAGAAAAAAAAAAAGAGTAAGAAATATGAAGATTCCATTGATCAAAGTCAACAAAAATGCAAACAAATGCGAACGTCTTGTTATTTTCTCTAATAAGGTATATCAATTTATATTCGAAATCAATTGACAAGTATGTCGCCATGTCGTGTTCTTATTCGTCATGCTTTATAGGTTTACATTCGGGAAATGGTAAAATACATACCTATCATCTTTATTTCTTCCATTTTCCAAGCAACATATATCTATGTCAATTTACGGTATATTTCGCAAACTCATATATTTCTGTATCATATACTAACACGGTACCACCTAACTTGGAAGTTCAAAATCAAAACTCTTTTTTTTCATCACATCGTATAAACGATATTTTTTGTGCGTATGAATAGAAATATATATATATATATTATTTTTTTGTGTCACTCATCAAATTGATATTAGTAGAATAGTAGGTAAAAAGAAGGTCTTTAATTTTATATCCCGGTCGGTTATACTTTCGACCGAAAACGATTGCAATTGGCAAAAAGAGAGTGAAAAAACAGTTGAAAGTCATGCAACATATATAAGCTGAGTCTTTGTAAAATCCAAATACTACATTGAGAAAAGTTAGATATGTAATCCCCAAATGCGTTTCGAAACTTTGCTACGTTTTCTTACTCTAACTTTGTTATGTTTAGTACTATTTTTTTTTTTTAATTTGTTATTCCATAAAAAGATAATTAAGTATGATTGGGGTAGTATACTATTACTATCTATGAATTTACTTTTTACACCCAGAAATGAGAAAAAAAAAGAAGAAGAAAAAGAAGAGAGGAAATGATGGATATATATGTTTTAGCTGGCAAATGATTTTATAAGAAACTAAACAATTGGGGAAAAGAAAATATTAGAAAAAGTGACTTTTCTTGGATGAGGAAAAAACATGAGATTTGTGTATGAAATGATGGGCTCAACTCAGATGCTTGAGATTTGCATGTGTATGTGGCGTTATCATGCCAACTATTCGATCTATTGAAGCCCCCATCACTTTTCAACCTATAACTATATATACACTTTTAGTATAATCTAATTAATAGAATATGAATGTTAGAACCATGCCTTTGGGCTTTGAATGGAGATGTAGGCAGTATGTGGTTTGTGTTATCATCCATATGATTACATTGTTAACCTCATTTTAAACGAATAAGTTTCACTATAGTTTCTAATTTTCTATTGTTATAATAAAGAAGAAGAAGAAGAAAAAAACAGCCAGTGAATAGACATTGATCGACTGATACTTTTTTCTCTCTTTTTATACACATTTCGTATCTTGATCGAACTGTATTAGTTGTAGCCTGTAGGTATTATATAGCCTTAGGTTTAGCTTAAGATTTTTACAAGGTCTATTTCTATTAAGTTTTACAACTTTTGGACTAGTAAGAGACTAGTTGGGCTCGAAAACAAAATATCTTAAAAAAAGGATTAGTAAGACTACTAATGTATACGAAAAGCCCATTATCTTACTTCGGCTTAAAGTGGAACGCTTAATTAAGGACTCACGGGTATAATGGCACAGCCGCATAAGTACTTTAAGAAAAAAATGTTACAAAAATGTGATCAGTATATCTTTTCAAAATGTTACTAAAATTCATCGTTTCAAAAACTTATATATTAAATTCAAAAAAAAAAAAAATACGTTTACACATTTTAATTGTTAGGTTTTAAAATCGAATTTTAGTTCGGATCGAATCACATCCACCAAAATCTATCTCTAAACATCTTAAAAATATTTAAGAGATTAAAGTAACGCCACGTGTACAGCAAAACTTGAGGAGGACAGAACCCAAACATTAGCTCAAAGCCAAAAAAGTAAGAAGCCAGATCTTTTTTAGTTAAATCCAAAGATTATTTTTATTCTCACAAATCAGCCACTAACTTTTAAAAGTGACAAATTAGACACATTCATTAAAAGTTAACCAGGAAAAAGATTTAAATAATAAGTTAATATTTCAATATAATCATGTATTGAATGTGAAAGAATCACCGAAACTTAAGATGGTAATCGAATTGATCAGATATAATAATTTTGAGTTGCCAAATTTTCAAAATAAGAAAAAACATTTGTGGTGATGTTATTATAATAAATACAAAGGTTAGGGGTATAGTTGAAAAGGTAGGTAGGTTAAAAAGTAAACATTTATTTAATTCAGTGAAAAAGTCGTGACCTTTGCAAAGGTCTTAACTTTTTTGTAGCTTGTGTGTGCCCAATTTGCTTGGAGAGCAAAACAAACTTGAAGCTTCCATATTTGACGGCCACAGAGAGGAGAAGGCAAAATTGGCCCTTCTTCTATCTCTCTCGTTTTCATTCTCATTTTCTCTTGAAATTTAGTTTTTGTTGTCTGGGGAAAACGAAGCAGACCGGAGGAAGTCAAACACCACCGTTTTGAAGGTGACTTCGTTGTCTCTGTGTGATCTCTGCTTATGCTCTTTACTTTTTTTTTTTCTCTGATGGAAATTTTGCTTCTTTCTTAGCAATAAGTGCCGCTTGTATCTGAGTTGCTCCTCTTCTCTCCTCTGTTTCTCTGCTTTTCGTTGATATCGATCGAGCATAGGAACAATTAGAGTTAGTTAATTTTGAGATTGAACGTATTCAAAACGTTTGACTATATGTTCTAACTGTTGATTCTAGTTTAGATCTGTTCCTTTAGAGTTGGTCAATGTTTTCAAGATTTGAATGTTTCTAACATGTTTTTGAGCGACTGGTTTATAAAATGCATCTCGAAATTGGGGATGGTCTGTTTCAGCTTTGTCAATAGAAATTGTTGTAATTATATCCTAGTTTTGGCAATTTTGGGATACTTGGTGTGTGAAAAGGATGATACTTTTATGGAGAAGCTGAAAGAAAATTGAAAAGCTCAGTTTTTTTAGGTGTTAAATGGTTTAATGAATCTGATAATTATGCAAAAAAAAGGGGTGACTTTGAATTAGTAATGTACAAAAGTTTTTCAGTTTGTGGTTACTTTTAAGGGATAAAGAGGTGTTTACTGCTTTTTGGAGAAAAGATTTAGATGTCTAATAAAATTCAGTTTTGCTTTGTAATTCACGGCTTGGTTACACGATCAAGTGTTGAACCTTAAATTACTGCGTTGGTGGCTCCGTTGACATAGTTCTCGTGAGATATATATATATATATATATATATATCAGGTAGTGTTACAGGTTGCTAAGATAGTTTAAGGGAACACTCTTCTTTTACTTGCCGGGTATTTAAATCTACATTAGTTTTTTCTGAGAGTTTATGTTTCATTTGTTTTTTGCAGACAATGATTCGTGCAAAGCACATTAGTAATCTTTCCAGTTCAGCAAGATCCTTTTTTCTTAGCGGAACGAGACCTAGTGCAGCTGATGGAAACTCTTGTACATGCCCTGAGGATGAAAGTTGCGTCTCAAAACGCCAGCAAATTAGGACTGAAACTGGTAAAAGAACATCTAATTTTGCAGCTGGACTAGCCGGGAATATATTACCAGTAGACGCTAGTAAACCACTTGTGGTCGTCCCGAAAACGGTTGAGCATTTCACCCGTACATCTCATCTTCCGCAGCATGTATCAGTATCGTCTCCTACTTTTCCGGGGAAAGCAGATTCTGTAAATCATGCTTCTGCTGTTATCAAAAATGATGTGGGGGCACCTATTGGGGATCAGATATTCAAGGCTGGTATTGGAACTGTAAGTTTATTATCAGATATAGCAAACTATAAGATCCCTTTATCAGATGGAACTGAAGTCGTTGGTTTGCCTAAAAGCTGTATGGTTGATCCTACTGGGCCTATTTCAAGTGTAAAGTCGTCAAATGTGAAAGTCATCAGAAGAGATCACCTTGCTAAAGTCTACCCTAGGTCCGCTCCCAAAGACTCATCAGACCGAGTTTCTATAAACAACTCTCCAGGTACTAAGCAAGTATCAAATGACGTTGCAGAGAAGTCGTTTGCAGCTCATGATTTACTCTCAAACACTGCCTCTGGAAAAAGGAAAAGTATGCCACAAAAATCCAAGATTGATACGATCAGGTATGCGTCGGGTGATTGTGACTATAATGTGCATTCTTCTGATGACAGGACGATGATATCTTCTGTTGAAGGTTTCTGTAAACCCTCAAAGGAAATGATGAGAGTGACTCCAGGGACTGCTCCAACACCTAGGCAGTATTGTAACCCTGGCTACGTTGTCGAAAATGTTTCTAGCATATTGCGGAGATTTAAATGGGGACATGCTGCTGAAGAGGCTCTTCACAATTTTGGTTTCAGGATGGATGCATACCAAGCAAACCAAGTTCTTAAGCAGATGGATAATTATGTGAATGCACTTGGTTTCTTCTATTGGCTGAAAAGGCAACCTGGGTTTAAGCATGATGGGCATACTTATACCACTATGGTGGGTAATCTTGGTCGTGCAAAGCAATTTGGTGAGATAAACAAGCTTCTTGATGAGATGGTTAGAGATGGATGTCAGCCAAATACTGTTACGTATAACCGACTTATCCATAGCTATGGCCGTGCAAATTATCTCAATCAAGCTATGAGTGTTTTTAATCAAATGCAAGAGGCTGGATGTGAGCCTGACCGAGTAACTTACTGTACCCTGATAGACATCCACGCTAAAGCTGGATTTCTTGACATTGCAATGAACATGTACCAGAGAATGCAAGCAGCGGGTCTTTCTCCTGATACTTTCACCTACAGTGTTATGATAAACTGTCTTGGAAAAGCAGGCCATTTACCTGCTGCACATAGGCTCTTCTGTGAAATGGTTGGTCAAGGTTGTACCCCTAATTTGGTCACATTCAACATCATGATAGCTTTGCATGCCAAGGCGCGGAATTATGAGACTGCGTTGAAGCTCTACCGAGACATGCAAAATGCCGGGTTTCAACCAGACAAAGTGACATACAGTATTGTTATGGAGGTGCTTGGCTACTGTGGATTTCTCGAGGAAGCAGAGGGTGTTTTCGCTGAGATGCAACGTAAGAACTGGGTTCCTGATGAACCGGTTTATGGTCTTTTGGTGGACTTGTGGGGAAAAGCTGGCAATGTGGAAAAAGCTTGGCAATGGTATCAAGCAATGATTCACGCCGGTCTTCGACCTAATGTTCCCACTTGTAATTCCCTTCTCAGCACTTTCCTTAGGGTTCATAGGATGCCTGAAGCCTATAACTTATTACAAAGCATGCTGTCGCTTGATCTCCATCCTTCTTTGCAAACATATACGTTACTATTGAGTTGTTGCACAGATGCTCGTTCAAAATTTGACATGGGGTTTTGTGGCCAGCTAATGGCAGTCTCAGGTCATCCGGCTCACATGTTTCTCCTTAAAATGCCACCTGCAGGTCCTGATGGCCAAAATGTGCGTGATCATGTTAGCAACTTTCTTGATTTTATGCACAGTGAGGACAGAGAGAGCAAGCGGGGACTAATGGACGCAGTAGTGGATTTTCTCCACAAGTCAGGTCTAAAAGAAGAGGCTGGCTCGGTGTGGGAAGTGGCTGCAATTAAGAATGTGTATCCAGATGCATTGAGGGAGAAAAGCTGCAGTTATTGGCTTATCAATCTCCATGTAATGTCTGAAGGAACTGCAGTAATCGCACTATCTAGGACACTTGCATGGTTCCGTAAGCAGATGTTGGTTTCAGGTGACTGTCCTTCACGGATTGATATAGTAACTGGTTGGGGAAGACGAAGTAGAGTCACGGGCACGTCCATGGTGAGACAAGCAGTTGAGGAATTGCTAAATATCTTCAACTTCCCGTTTTTCACTGAGAATGGGAACTCAGGCTGTTTTGTAGGATGCGGAGAGCCTCTCAAGAACTGGTTACTTGAACCATATGTTGAGAGAATGCATTTGCTCTAGTTGTAGATTAGGTTTTTTTTTATTAATTCTTATAAGGCCTCTTGAACTTTTTTGATTCTCTGGCAGAATCTCAGTGGTCTGGTTTTGTAATATCATAAGTTAAAGGTTAGGGATGACTGGAACTTTTCTCCAGATTTTGTCCTCAGGTCAACACTTTCTCCTCTTGCAATTGGTTGTAGTGGGAGTATATAAATCAATATTTGAGGGTGATACGACCCTAATTTATTAACATTCGCAATAGTTTTTATATGTTTTATTTTTGTACAGCATCAAATGTTACAAAAATGACTTCTTACCAGCAATGTACAAAATATATTGTTAAATCTAAAATTATGTAAATGGAAATCGAAAAACTGGAGAAAGATCTAAAGGAGCCTTGAATTGTAGGAGCCACATGTTGTGCATTTATGGTAGAGCCAATGGTAAGGAACATTTCCTTTTTTTCCACAGTCATTACACAGTATAACCTGCACCAAATCGTCTTACCAGTTACCATTGCATCTCAATATTCCATCTCGGGAGAGAGAGACAGAGAGAAAGAGAGAGAGATATATGCTTTGTTCTATGTAATAATATGGAGAAAGAGAGAGATCTAAACCTGACTTTTATCGGAGTATTCATCAGGCATTTTCTCTTCTGCAAGCAATGCGTCTAACATTTTAAAATAAACCTGTGTGGGATGATTCTTGATTTAGTATCAGAGTATTACTAAACTTCTACTAGGAAAACAAAACATTATTTGAAACTGGTGTAACTGACCTGCATATCTCCTAGCGACTTGCTGCAGATAGGGCATGTGTAATGTGAACATGTGTACTCCTACCACCATAAAGAAAGCTTATGTAATCTTAGCAACTTGTTTCAGCTTATCATTGTTACCCAAAAGCATTTATAAAAAAGTTAAGTACCTGAAAGCATGTGGAGTGCATCAAGTGTCCGCAAGGAAGAGCCTTCACTGGAGAGTTGGAGGTAAAAATGTACTCATGGCAAATCGGACAATTATCTTCTAAGCACTTTTCCCTGCAAACGTGCTCTACCAAGGTACGTGACATGCAAGCATTGCATTTCATACAATGGAAGTAGTCAATTCCCAATCCTTTCCCTACTCGACAGAGATTACAATAAGGGCAGTGATAAATTTTCCTGTTACAAAGAACCAATGACTCTCAGCCTTTACTGATAGTATGTACGCGGTAAAAAAAGGAAGCATAACAAGTTCTTACATTAAGAATATTTCATTTCATAGTTTTAAGAATAACTTGAAAAAACTTAAAGGTGAAACATGATAATAAGTACCTTTCATCGTCATACAATTTGCAAATTTTGCAAAAGTATTTTCCCATTGACGACTTGCACGAAGTATTTGAGCAATTTGCACCAATAGGTTGAATCAAGAGGCATTTCATGCACATCATCTTTGTTATCTGTTTCCTGCATATGAATTCAAGATAAACAAATACGGTTGAAGATCCAACAAGATTTTATTGAAGCTCCTTGCATGAAAGTAGAAGATGTGTTACTACCTATCCACTGAGTGATCAGCTTCTTCATCATGACATCGAATACATGTGAAGAGTTTGTCGCAACAAGGGGCAAGAAGCTTGCAATTCCTCTTGTAGTGATTACAACCGAATATCAAACTGTGAGGATCTCGATATGATGGATGTTGACCGGGAACTGTTTCCATGTTGTTTGAGAGAGAGGATGGTTCCAGATTGTATGTCCGTTGTAAGATATTCCATCGACTGAAAAAATTACATAACCTTATCTGAGTGATCAATATAAATATAAGAAAGACAAATTTAATAAGATCTTAGTTATTTTGACTGTGATCTTGTAAATTTAACCACAAAAGTACACATTTTTCTGTTAATAGAAATATGTAGAAGACGAATAGACATAAAAATATTGTACAACATGACACCAAAAGAGAGGTAGCATGGCTTACCTTATTAACAAGTTCTGCTTGATATAGGATTTCTTTTGAGGATCCAAGGAAGAGTCGCATGATATTTTCTTAATCAATACCACCAGTTCTTCTTGACTCATTGTTAACAGTTGTTCATATTTTTTTGCTTGACCAAACCGGCTAACCTTCGAAAACATTTGGAAATTCTGAGCAGGATCTCTTGTCTGGTAATTGATGTCAGTTTGTTCTTTATCCTCCATATTTTCAGATCCTCTACAACATATCTTCTTACTTTCTGAGTGTTCCAAATCTTTTTCCTCTTTGTTTCCAGCCTTTACATTGTTATTAAAAGGTGGCTTATTCAAAATACTTGTCAAGTCTGTTTCTGGTAGTTTGACAAGGTAGCTCCCAATGCTCCCTTTCTCCTCATCCACAGTTGCTTCATAGAGATATTTCCAGACCATCTCAAGTGGATCTAAATCGCCAAATGGATTGTTGTTTGCTTCTCCTGCTTCATCTGGTATAACATGACCGTTGTACCATTCTGTTAGCCATTCAACAAACATTGTTTTCCTTGTTGCTTGGCGCCACAAGGACATCGCTGCAAGCTGTTCATCAGAGGTCAAAGATTCCATTAACCAGGGTATCATATCCTGCAATATTTCCCCACTTATTCTCCCCAACATGCACCCTATGATTTTTTCTTGCTCTTCGATAGCGAAACAGTTCCTGAATAGACCCCAGAGTTCAGTTTCTTCATGTTGGATATGCTCTGACAATAACTTTTGCATGGACTTGCATATTTCCTGGAGACTCAGACATAACCGCTCATACTTCATTTTTCGGTGGTCCGCTGCACCAGAATTGATAGTAGAAACCAACATGTTCAGTTCTGACATCTCATTCAAAATGAATGAAACTTTATCAAAGTGTTTAGTTTCTAGCTCATGATCAATGCTAAATGAGTGACTAATGTTTTTTAGTTGTCCCTTGGCCTCCAATGCTGGAAACGCAATCTCATCCTCTGCATCAGAATGGATCTGATACAAGAACTTTATCATATGAAATCGCTGTTGAAACTCTGGTAGGAAATGAAAGTCGGTTGCCAATCTTACTGATCCACAAACAAGATAGTCCAAATCCATCTTCATTGCCTTGTGGAAGAAGAAAAGGAGGTCAATCGGTTTAACATCCATAACTAGTGGATCATCCATATTCTTCTTACCAAAAAATTCTGGAAGATGGAGAGGAGGCTTATGCTTTCCTGAGAAAATCATTTGCTGATTCATTCGACTAGAGTAAGGCGTCTCATACATGTCTCCAGCACCTGTAGCCATTGACAGTAAGCAGGCTGAAGTCTTGTTTTTCTTCCAAGGACAAACAAGCAGATCATCGTTAGATCCTTTGCATGGTTCTAGTTGTGCTTGGTCGGAAAAAAATCCAGATGCTTCTTCGGTTTTCTCCTTTTGGCAGGAGCATCTTACTTTGAACATTACAGACAGCTGTTTCCAAAAACTTTCAACTGATGTTTTGCCTGAGTAGCCAAAGCGAAGCCACTGCAACAAGAGGCGTGCAAATGAATTTTTGGAAGAAAAATCTTCCAAGTTTAAGAAATGAAGAATTGATTGAGATTCTTCTTCTGACAGATGAGCGGAAAACCAAAGTATGACACATTTTAGCAATCCAAGAGGTAAGACATGAATGCTTGTGTATATGAGCTGCTTCTGCATTTCATGGTTGCAATTCTTGCTGATGATTGGGAAGACCTGGTGAACAATGAGAGTAAAAATGTTGGATACAATATTCATAAGACTTGCGCGAAGTTTTTAGAGGAGTGTCATAAAGTTTACCTTTGTTCTCTGTACGGAAAATTGCTTGGTTACTTGGACTACAAGAGACTCAAGTTCATCCTGAAGCTGAAGTAGAAAATGATCTGTCCTTGCTTTCTCACCAGCACTTTTGTATAGCAATCTCTGAAAATTCTCGAGACAGTCATCTATGGTGAATTGTACGGCAGTCGAAGAGCGGCGATCTGTCATTTCTTCTAACACCGGGTGAAAGAACTTTTTATATGCATTGCTGCAACAAAACAAAACATTGTGTAACTCACATAGAATAAAAGAGAAAGAAGAAAACATGTTTTAAAAGTATAAGCACCCAAAGTGAAAAAAATCCAACAACTATTACCTATAAGAAACAAGGACATCAGCAAGGAAGTTTAATCGAGCCATCAGTACATCAAGGTCCAAAAGAAGGCTTGGGAATTTTGCTTGGCATAATCCTTCCTGAATGTCTCTCAAATCTTTTTCGATTGCATTTTGAAAAAGATGAAGACCATGAATCGGGCTGTGTCCTACATTTGGAATAGAAAGGGACTTTTTACTCCACTGCCAAAAGCGTTGAAAACAACCGCTGGACTCATTATATGTTTCATGAAATGGTGATTTCTTCATATTTTTAGACAAATCTACATAGTGGACTCCTTTCATGATCTCTGAAGGAATCCCACAACAAGATTGACTCTTGTCAAGTAGCCAAGAGCATATGACCTTCAGAAAAAAAATTGTATCATCTTTATCAGCATCACGAAGATGGAAGAAGTGACATAGCGTACATGTCGTCTCAGCAAAAGGAAACATATACCTGTTGTAATGAGTCTTCAATGGGGACAACATCTTTAATGCAATTCTCAGTTTCAATTCTCTCCTCGTGAGAGAGATAAGACATCATCCATGGCAAAAAGTCTTCCAACACCATTACTGGAACACTACAAATGAATTGCCACACAAGTGAAGCCTGCTCTCGGAAAGAGAACTTCTCAATCAACAAAGGAAAGACCTGCATGAAGCGTGAAGTTATAAGTCTCAACTTGAACAAATTATTCTATGACTTGAATAGTCTAACAGATATTATTTCCATCAAAAGCTCTTGTATGCTATAACCATTTTTAATTGTACCTGCAACTCTTCTTTGAGCATATGTTGGCATATGGATGACTGAATGGTGCCTATGCATAGTAAAACTTGACGAAGTACATCACTTCTGGTCTCTATGCCCTCTTCAAGAACATGTAGCCAATGAAAAACTGAGGTAAAGAGATCATCTGTGCCAGCATGCTCAAGCGAATAATTAGAAACTATGTTCTTCACTCGTGCGTCAAGCGCCAAAAATATAACCTGCCGCCAGTAAAAAAAAAACATTTCAAAAGCCACTAATTAACTATCAGATTCTTGACATGATTAATTAAAGATTCACAAACATTGGACAAGGTCAGATTTACCATTAAAACCTAGTCTAACCAAGATATATTCGAACTAAACTTGTGACATATGAAGCAGGTGTAAAATGAAATTAGAAAAAAACAGAGCAAAGTTGATAAAACCTAACCTCATCTTCAGCTGCGCTATGATACTTATATATAAGCTTCAAGAACTCAAACTTGCGGCGTAACTCCACCGCTAGATCTTCACGGCTAACGGAATCAGTTTCCGCTGCATCGGTAGCTAAACGTCGGAGGTCCACCAGCTGAGCACGGAAAGCTTTGTGGCAGTAAACAAAAAAAGAACTGGAGCATCGGAAAGCTTGGTGTTTCGGACGGTAACCGCAGGAGAAGAAACGGAAACATTTTCCAGCTGAAGGGAATGAAGATGTCCGCCTCCCATCAACCGCCGTGAGACTCAAACTTGCGTTGGTCTTGTCGTGAAGGCGAAGAAACAAAAAAAAAAAAAAAAGGGAAAGAAGAAAGAACCGAGTTGATGAGTTAAGAGGAAGGATTTGTAAGGCCTGAATCATCTTCATAGTCGTCACTCAAATTTTAAAATCAATGTGGGATTTTTTAAAAGGTTTTATTATATTGGAAGTGACCGAGACGTTGCACCTGTAATAAAACCAACCATATGAAGCTTATACTATACTATCATACTGATTACTGTGGATTTAAATTTTAAAACATAATATCCTGATTTTTGTTTTCTTTAAGAAGAATTATTTCACGAATGGAGATAATATATCATAGTATCATATTACAATTGTTCAACATCATTAACCAATCTGTTTTTTTGCTTCTTGTCAACTGTTCAAGATTTGTTTATTTCTCCAACGTCGTAACTTACTTATAGGGGAAAAACATTAGTTGTAGTTGTTAATGACATTAAATCTGTTAATTAATAAATGTTTATGTGATTTGCGGGATTAGCTGAGTCAGGTCAGCCCTCGTGATTGGTCCATTTCCACGTACGTTAATGCAAAAAATGGCATGACCTTGGCCGGCCGTACAGTTGTCCCCATCCTCCTAGACCAGTCAACGTTGACTCCATTTCTTTAATCTCGTTCGTTCCCGTCTTCTCTCTTCCACGAGCCGTCTTGTGCATGTCGTGTGTTCTCCTAGTGACTCCACGTGAGTTTATTGGGCTCACTATATGGGCTCATTCCAACATCATCAGCCCATTTAAGTTTAAACTATTAACAAAATGTGGTCCAGTAAATAAAATCAAAATTCGTGATCGTGTTCGCTTCTTTCTTCGTTTTACCGGCGAGACAGCTGGTGGGGTGGCGATGGAAACGATGAGGACGAAATGGGTGGCTATGGCGGCTAGTATATGGATACAGTGCACAAGCGGCGGTTCCTACACCTTTAGTATTTATTCCGCCGTCTTGAAATCGACTCAATCGTATGATCAATCCACCCTCGACACCGTCTCCGTCTTCAAGGACATCGGAGCTAACGCCGGGGTTTTCTCTGGGCTTTTGTATACATACGCTACATCAAATCGCCGACGTGGACGGGGAGGCGGGACTGGAGGGCCTTGGGTGGTGCTTGCTATTGGGGCAATCCAATGCTTCGCCGGTTATTTTCTCATTTGGGCCTCCGTTATTGGACTGATTTCGAAGCCGCCGGTGCCGTTGATGTGTCTGTTTATGTTCTTAGCAGCTCAGTCGCAAACGTTCTTCAATACGGCTAATGTCGTTAGTGCCGTTGAGAATTTCGCTGACTATGGTGGTACAGCCGTCGGCATTATGAAGGTGCTTTTTTATTTTTATTTATAACTGTAGTCTTTTTATTTTTTCGGTATCTTGAATGGTTCTGTACTTGTTGGATCATGCTTTTATACTGTTGACACGGTGTTTCAGTTTGTTTATAATCATGGTGAAGCATCCAAGCTTATCACTAATACTTTCTTTGCAGGGTTTTCTTGGTCTAAGCGGAGCGATATTGATTCAACTGTACGAGACAGTGTGTGCTGGAGATCCAGCGAGCTTCATTCTTCTACTGGCAGTAACACCAGCAGTGCTCTCACTTTTGGTCATGCCTCTAGTCAGGATCTATGAGACAAGCGTAGCCGATGATAAAAAGCATTTAAATGGTCTTTCAGCTGTATCTCTAATCATTGCAGCTTATCTTATGATCGTAATCATATTGAAGAATACCTTTGGTTTGTCATCATGGGCCAATGTTGTCACACTGGTATGTCTACTCGTCCTGCTTGCCTTGCCTCTACTTATTGCGAGAAGAGCACAACGAGACGGCATGGAGAAAACAGCACCACATGATTATTCCCCTCTCGTAAGCAGTCCAAAGGCAACAACCTCCGGTAATGAAAGTTCTGAAGGCGACAGTAGAATAGATTCTGGTCTGAGTGAGAACCTGAATCTTCTGCAAGCTATGAAAAGCCTAAGCTTCTGGTTGTTGTTTCTTGCCATGATTTGTGGAATGGGCTCTGGACTTTCGACGATAAACAACATTCGGCAAATAGGCGAGTCTCTTCGATACTCATCTGTTGAGATAAATTCACTGGTCTCCTTGTGGAGTATATGGAACTTCCTTGGTAGGTTTGGAGCTGGTTATGCCTCAGATGCATTGCTACACAAAAAAGGATGGCCACGTCCTTTGCTAATGGCTGCAACACTTGGAACGATGACTATAGGCCACCTAATCATAGCCTCTGGTTTTCAAGGAAACCTCTATGTTGGTTCTGTTATAGTTGGCGTTTGTTATGGTTCACAGTGGTCATTGATGCCTACAATCACCTCTGAACTATTCGGGGTCCGCCACATGGGAACCATCTTCAACACCATATCCGTGGCTAGTCCCATTGGTTCCTATATCTTCTCTGTAAGATTGATCGGTTATTTCTATGACAAGACTGCTTCTGGAGAAGGGAACACATGTTATGGCTCTCACTGCTTCAGGATGTCATTTATTATAATGGCGTCTGTTGCCTTCTTCGGGTTTCTGGTTGCCATTGTACTGTTCTTTAGGACAAAGGCGCTATATCGACAGATCCTTATAAAGAGGTTGCATCGTGGATAGAGTTCTTGTGAATACTATACTTCAGAAAGAAAAATACAAATACTGCATCCCAGAGGTACACATCAAACTATTTTACCTATAAGTTAATTGTAAGTTATGTTTGTATCAAGTGTGTGTGTGTGTGTGTGTGTGTGTGTGTGTGTTTAGAGATGGGAAGAAAGAAAGATGAGATCTTTTGTCTCTCTTTTTTTTTTGTAGTTTCTTCCACAAATATGAGTTTTGTGAAGTGTATAGACATCCCCAATAATGTTGTAGTTTTTTTAAAATTCAAATTTGTTCATAAACTATCCCTATGCATTTAAATAATACTGCAGGCTGTCAAGTCTCAGTCATTCATTCATTATTCAGACTAATCCAAAAACCAATCACCATTCACCAACACTCTCTATTCAATGCCTTTCCAATTATACTGTTTATAACGTCAACGTAATTACTTTATTAGTACAGAAAACAAGTTATGACTTTGGAATAAAAGTAGTTTTGTAGCCTTTAATGGAAGAGAACTTGAAGAAGACAAATGCTTTTTTCTCTTATCAACTTCAAACCTACTTTTCGAACACCAATAAGTGTTCCTAGAAATCCAAAACCCAGAGGTAAGAAGTCAACTACTTTGACTTTCTAATCTGAAGACGATAGTCCCGTGAATGAGAGAGGAGCTGTAAATCAAAAGCTAGCAGCAAAGCAAAGAAAAAGACACAAACTTTGAGCATCGTATCTCTCTCTGTGACACGAGAAAGTTGAAAAATTCAAAACGAACATGATAATATTCATTAATTATTACATCAGACGAGAGAGATTTCTGGGGATATGGTTGTTGGTAGTCATGGGAAGACAGTAAACGCCATCGCAGTTTCATTTATTCTGTCTGTAGAGTCAAACAAACTAATTTTTATTATTTGATTCTCAATCATATCTCTTTTGTCTTCTTTGTCCTGAGAGATCAGATGTATATAAAAGAGAGTTCTTTTCTTCTTCTTTCTTGATTTCTCTCTCTCTCTCTTCCACTGTCATTATCCATAAGCCTCAAGATTTGTCTCTTCTGAGACACCATGAGGCTTCATCAGTTCCTCTTCTCTTTGTTCCTGTCATCATGCTTCGCTCTTTCTTGTTTGGCTCTTCCTCTTTGTTCCGATTCAAGTGAGTGTTTTTTTTTTTTTTGTTATCCTACTGATTTTATTTTTGTTCTGCTATTTTAGATTTGATGTAATGGTCAAATTTTTTTTTTTTGCAGGAGCTCCCTTGGAGGTGAATTCGACATTGAGCTTTTGTCCTTACAAAGTAAAGACATGCTGCAATACAATGGAAGATTCAAATTTAAATAAGCAATTCCAAGCTATGAGTATTTCCGACAAGGGTTGCGCTTCTGTTGTAAAGTCAATCCTTTGTGCTGTAAGTACAATCTTATCTTGTATCCCTGAAAAACTCTTCAAATGTTTCATTATGCAACACTCAATACATAATTTTACTTCAATCTTTTTACCTGATTAGTTTGGAATCATTGTCCTGTTTCTGTTTGAAAAGAATATGCAGAAGAGGAATTGTGTTCTAAGTTCTTACTCTTGATGTTACAGAAATGCGATCCTTATTCATCGGACTTATTCAGAGATAATTCAGATCAACAGTCTGTTCCATTCCTCTGCAACTCTACCAGCTCAGCAAATTCCACAACGGACTTTTGCTCTGAGACATGGGAGACATGTCAGAACGTCTCCATATCGGGTTCTCTTTTCGCTGCTTCATTGCAAGGCCGAGCTGGAGCGCCATCAAATAACAATACCTCTAAGCTTGCTGATCTGTGGCAGTCCAAAACCGATTTCTGCAGTGCCTTTGGTGGAGCTAGCTCCAATGAAACTGTTTGCTTCAGCGGTGAGCCTGTTACTCTTAATGACACTACTCCTGTCAAGCCACCTTCTGGTCTATGCCTTGAGAAAATCGGGAACGGTTCTTACCTCAACATGGTTCCTCACCCTGATGGCTCCAACCGTGCCTTCTTCTCTACACAACCTGGAATTGTATTCTTGGCTGGTATACCGGATCAGGATTCAGGCGGGGTATTGGATGTGGATCCATCTAGCCCGTTTGTGGATTTGACTGATGAGATTCATTTTGATACTGAGTTTGGGATGATGGGAATGGCTTTTCATCCAAAGTTTGCTCAAAATGGAAGGTTCTTCGCTTCTTTCAACTGTGATAAGTCCAAGTGGCCGGGATGTACAGGAAGGTGCTCATGTAACTCTGATGTGAACTGTGATCCTTCCAAAATAACTCCTGATAGTGGATCACAACCTTGCCAATACCAGACCGTAATAGCTGAGTATACAACCAATGGTACCTCGCCAGACCCTTCTAAGGTATATACTTTTCTTGTCTCGTTTTTGATATCTTAAACATTTATTTTTTGTCATAGAGCCTTGAGCTTTTTTCTCGTTGTTCAGGCGAAGAATGCTAAGCCAACAGAAGTCAGGAGGATTTTCACAATGGGACTTCCTTTCACATCTCACCATGCTGGACAGATTCTCTTTGGTCCAGATGGATACCTATACTTCATGATGGGAGATGGAGGCGGAGGCGCAGACCCGTATAATTTCTCACAGAACAAGAAATCTTTGCTAGGAAAGATCATGAGGCTTGACGTAGATAACATTCCTAGTGGGTATACTTTGCCTTTTGTTTATATAGTAGCTCTAAATCTGCAACGTATGATGCAAAAACAAAGCGTTATATGAATGTTCTTTGTCATTAAACCAAGATCCATAAATGTCTTCAGGTGCTTCTGATATCTCCAAAATGGGTCTATGGGGAAACTACTCTATACCAAAAGACAACCCTTTCCGTGAAGACAAAGATCTTGAACCTGAAATATGGGCTGTTGGATTGAGAAACCCATGGAGATGCAGCTTTGATTCTTCTAGACCTTCTTACTTCATGTGTGCTGATGTTGGACAGGTAATAGCTGGTTTCAACAATCAGTTTGTCCGTTTTTTCTTTGCAGTCTTACACTGTTCTTGATATGTTTATCGGTTAATATAGGACACATATGAAGAGGTGGATCTCATTACCAAAGGAGGAAACTACGGTTGGCGTGTTTACGAAGGCCCAAATATTTTCCATCCCGAGTCATCCCCTGGAGGAAACACATCTGCTAAATCAGTAAACACGATACTTCCTGTGATGGGTTACAACCACTCGGAAGTTGACTCAAGCGGAAAATCAGCTTCAATCACTGGAGGATACTTCTATAGATCAGACACTGATCCTTGCACAGCTGGAATGTGAGCTAACCATACACTCTCTTCTGCTTCCTTCTCTCTTGTGGTTCTCACATTCATATAGTAACAAAACAAGTTGCAATAATAAAAATGTTTTTTCTCTTGTTTTGTGCAGGTACGTGTATGCTGATTTATATGGAAATGGCGTGTGGGCGGGGATTGAAACGCCTGCTAATAGCGGGAACTTTGTGAGCAACAGAACAACCTTCAACTGCGCCAGCGACACACCCATGAAATGCAGTGATTCTCCGGGAAGTTCAGGGCCATCTCTAGGCTATGTCTTCTCCTTTGGTGAGGATAACAACAAAGACATCTACTTACTCACAAGCAATGGTGTCTATAGAGTGGTTAGGCCGAGCCGTTGCAAACTGAGTTGCTCCAAGGAGAACTCCACGGCAGCTAGAAGAAACCCAGGTCCCTCGAGTTCACCTTCTTCTTCATCGTCTTCTTGTTATAAACATATGGATGGTTTCCATAGAGGCTTGATGGTTTTATTCGTGTCTCTGTCTTTGATTCTGCTAGGTTCATTACACTAGTTTTTAAAAACTTGTTTCTTGTTTGTGTTGAAGATTTATTATGAGTTTTGTTATTGAATTGTATGTTCGAGATGTCTTTAAGAGAATGAATACATGTATGATGAATGAACTAAAGATATATTTACACAAATATATGTTCTATAAAAATCCTTGGATATCCTTAGTTTCTCTCCAGGTAATGATATTTGCAAGCTTGAAAGGTTGTACTCATATTGAATACTGTGCAGATGATTATGACCGGTTGATAAATGAAGCTATCAAGACAACCAAATACGTTTAAATCTAACCTGGGATTGTATCATCCTGTTGACTGGCAGCTTCCACATTTTGTGTGTGGGCACTACTACCTACTTGTCCTCAATTTGATACTGTTTACTTTTGTCCATACTCAGAGATAACAGTCAACAGTGAAACATAATCTACATACCTCGTACAATATTATCTCTCGTTTCCTCCAACTTGTATTAACCAAAAAGCACATGTATTGTTCAGTCATAAAGAATCCTTTTAAGGCCACGAACTGTTAATTTCTTGCTCCGCGCCCGTTGTGTTATGAAGTCGAAAGACAAAACGGGAAAAAAAAAATTCCATTTAGATTAAGAAATGGGTTTATACATATAAATCAAAATAAAGAACTCTCTACGTGTTCTTCCATACTCCCTGTTCTCGTCCCCATTTCTTCAACAGATCTGAAGGCTTGAAGCTGCAGACCAATAGAATCCAGTCCAGGCTCTCTGTGCTGAGCTTGCAAAATTGATTTCTTAATTTGCCCTGGCTTTCTACAGCAAGCTTGAAGGCATATTATATCTCAGAAAACGTAACTGTTTCCTCAAGTATCATCTCATGTTACAACACTCGGGCTTGTTTTGTCTTAAGAGCTTATCCCATAAGCAGATCATCTGTCTCGGCGACTGGTAATGAGCTGTGTAGTAGTTCTCAACACATCCAAACTGACAGAATCTCAGACTGTGCCTGTAATCCACTGGGTTTGTTGTGTTCTTAAACTGCTCAACCCACATTCCAACACTCACGTCCTCCATCTTGAACAGCTAGTGTATGTGAACAAAAGACATTTTCAACACCAGATAATGCGCAATGAAAAAGAAGATGTACAAATTAGTTTGATTCCCTCGTCTGCTTACCCGTAATTTATGTCTCTCAAACTCCTCCACAATGAAGCGCGCAATGTCAGAAGATAGAACATATCCAGGTCCATTTGCGTAGGGCGGATAGTCCTCCTCTGGCCATTCCTGAATAATGAGTGAAGAAGAGTTTATAAGCAAACTCTTAAAACCGTCACACTATTTCATGCAATATGCGTATATTGAGTGTGATGGAGAAGAAAGTACCTCGTACGTGACTGCCCATTTACCACCACGAAGAGGTTTGTGGTAATAGTTCATGTTACCAATGTACAGGCTTCTACCTTCGGGTACCTTTTTCACTTCATTAATCACCGCGCCAAGTTTTACAAATGTATCATCGTCACACTTCATTATGTTCTTTGCAGAGAATGCAAGAGCCTGCATCAATCAAAGTCAATTCTCAACAATCAACTCCACAGAAACACTAAATCAAGAACGATTCTGCAGAAGCACGACCTATATAAAATCTGATAACTCACTCCGTGTTCACATATGGCAACAGTTTTTAGCACGACAAGATCATAGCTATCCATGTAAGGAACAAGTACAATGTCCCCAAAATACTCTGCTTCTTTTTTCAATTCCACATTCACCTCCTTTCTCCCATGCTGTAAAATACACATCACGGAAGAAAATAAACATTAATGTTCCCCACTGTCTCCATTTCTCCATTGTTTAGGTCACGGTTGCATTTTGTTGAACACTCTAATCGAATTTTGCTTTCATGACTTAAGACTTGCTGAAAAATGTAAAATCCAACTTACCAGCGCCACAAAGAAACGAGCAACAACTTTTGCGGATGTAATAAGAACATGCTGCATCCAGGATTTCCTCACGGCCATCCGCTCAGAGAAATGATTGCCTGCGGAAAGGATGCCAATAAAGAGCTCCACAGGCCCATCGGGAACTACAGGGGCCTGCCATCTCTTTGACAACTCGAGATGCCTTTGGGGAGCAAAGCTAGGATGTGATGTTGGGAGAGAGGCAACAAAAACAGAATGGACATCAATGTCTCCGTTTACGGTTAGCCCTGTTGCATCCTCGAGGGTGAAACCCTATTATACAAATACAAAAAAAAAATTGTTTTCAAAACAAACAAACTAACTCACTCTACGATCTGCACTATTATGTATCAACATGATAACCATTTATCTGAACACAATTAATATGTAGAAAAGGGTTAAGGATATATACTCACAGTGCGATAAGGGAAAGATGTAACATGCTTTCCATCAACATTGATATGGTAACCCTCTAAACCGGCGCTAAGAGTTAGAACAAACAGCTTCTCTTCTACAAAAGGAAACGGCCATTCTACTTTAACCCTTTTTCTCCTTCCTATTAGTCTATTTAACCACCACCTTGCTCTCGACCCTTCAGAGTAGTTATCATCATCACGGATCCACTTCTCACACTTGACATGACTATCAACTGTAGTAGCCACACTAAAAGTATTACTCAACAGGTGACAAAAACCATAACTTTCAACATATTCATATCTCTAGCTTCTAACTTTAAAATACAGATACCAAATAACAAAAGAAAAGACCTCACCAGTCTCTTCCTCAGCTCTAGACTTCCAGCCTTCGCATCGTTGTGCAGGTCCCCATTGCATCCTATAGCAACTGTTCTGCTCAATCACGGGTTTTTTGCTCCAATCTCCCTTAAGCCTGGGATTGAAATGCAGAATTCGAGGAGGATCCTCTCCTTCAACAGTCTTTAAACCTTGTAGCTCAATCACAAACTGGGAAACAAACTTAGACCAATCACCATCCTTGGGATGACTTTTCCTTGGCCTTCCCACTAAGGTTATATGCGAACCCAACGTCAAACCACACGGCAGCTCCATCAGTTTGTTCTCCCGGTTCATAAACTCCGACCCGGTTAACGAAACGGAGTGTGGACATGAATCAGATTTGTTCTTCTCAGGCTTCTCAACAAGCTTCTCAAGCCTTCCTGATTCAAGCTCTTTCCATAGCTTTCGACCTAGCTGCCAAGCTTCCTTAGCTGTCTTGTGAAGCTCCACTGACCCGTCTTTACTACTGGGGTCGAAAGTTTCCGAATCAAATCTCAAACTTGAGAGTAACCCACGGTGATGCTCACGGACCTTGTTCTCCCGGTTAACAATGGTGGTGGAGTCAGAATTAGGGTACGAAACTGGCTTCAATGGAGGAGGAGGATTAGGGATTGTGACAACTAAGGGCTCTTGCTCGGTCTCGAGTCTAGAAAGAGATTCAATGGAGATGGAGCTGCTGGACCAGGATTTGAAAACGAGAGGTATCTCTACTGAGACAATTACCAGATAAAGAAACCCAATTGCCATTATCACACGAATCGATCTCTGCTTCCATAGTGAAGAGAACAGATCAATCTTGTCGATTTTTTCAACTTTTGACAATTTGGGTTTTTTCATTTCTCTTTCTTTCTTTCTTTTCCTTTGTGTTTTTTTTTTTCTTAGGATCCAAGCAAAGGAATTGAATTTTTTTTAAAAGAAAAAACCTAACTTTGTATGTAAATGGTAGAAAGCTCGTAAATTTTGTTGACGGGGAGGGAGCAAACGAAAATAAGCAGAGGATGATTGAAGAAAGAGCTGAAGAAGAAGAAGAGATCTTGATTCTTCTTGTGTGAGATACTAAAGTGGAATTTTTTTGAGGCGTATGTTAGTAGAAATATTTTTCTTTTTGTATTTATTTTTTTTTCCTTTGTTTTGTTAAATAATAGTCCTGCAGAATATAATCATAAATTCTGATTTCTTCATAATACTAAAATACAGATAATCAAATATAAAGATTCTTTCGAGTTTCGATGGACACAACACAATTGTGTTACACTATAAAAATTAAATTAAATAATCGAAGATTAGTGTATGTGTTGACACATGTGAGTATGTGTATTGTGTAACATAAGCCCATGTCTCAAAACTCAAAAGGAACTTATATTATACTTTACCTGAGCCAAAACTAAATACTATCGTGTTCAGTTGATGCGCCATTAGGAAATTTTGAAGGCTGGACTTGTTAAAAATTCTTTTTTATGTATGGGCTCTCTCTCTCACCCATGCATCTCGATCTTCAATGGGCTTGCACAAGTAGACAGACATAAGACATCCAATTTATGAAGTTCTTGTTAGTATTTACAGTCAGGAATCAGGAGGATATAAAGACCTAAATCTGAACTGAAGCTACCTTACAAAAATATTGTTTTTCTACTTCTCTCTATATTATTTTGATTTTTCATAAATATAAAATCTTTTCTTGCCTTATGAAAAATAAAATTGATTTTTAGAAATTTGTGGTGTAATATATAAAAAATATATCTCTCTATTTTTTTTTTTTTTTTGCAAAGCAAACTTGATATCATTCATCCAAAGAAAACAAAGTTTAAAAGAGTCATGGATACAAGGATTAGAAAGTGTACAACAACATAGAGACACCATACAATGGCTAAAGCAAAAGCTACATAAAAATAGCTAATGTAGTTCGACAAAGGATCCATGAGCTACATATCTCTCTACTAACTACCAGTTTTTTTTTGTTTGATGCTATGTTTACTAAATAGTATGAAAGTTAGATTAGATCCGTGTTCTTTGTAATCCCACAAACTTGACACCTTCTTCATGTTTATGATTAAATATGAAGAAGGTGTATTAGGAATGCCCCATATTGATTGAGTACTTGAGCAGTGTGTAGCAATTTTCTATTTTATATGTTATAACCTTTGCTGTGACTTAAAATCCACATTTATTTATATAAAAGATTTTAGAAAAGTATGACCTATACGTCGAGAAGAACTGGCGGAAACGAGTCACAACTCGCAAGACTCACAACGATAGTAGTTACGCTCATAATTAAGAAACAATAAAATGGTTAAGCATAAAGGCTTGTATTCAATGCTACTGACACATGGTCTCATAATTAAGTCATAACATAACATCAAAAACTAATTCCTTTATAACTTGAGATTTTAAAATAGTTGTTGAAATGGCCTCTACAGGAATAAATTTGGACGACGAAGTGAGGATTCAGCAGTTACGTCACACGTTCAACTAATCATAATTTTATCCTAGGTAACGACATTTTTTGTATAAAGATTTACTTTGTCCTTCTGATTAAGATAATATTAATAACATTTTTTCGGTTATCATATCAAATGTATGTTAATACAATATGATTGTGATGTTTGCGTGTTTGACTCGATGATTCGTCGATTATAAAATGATACTCTCATCGTACGGCGTTTTGAATCTAGAGTCCTTTTCAAAGTCGGGTTTTCCCATTGTTTCATTTTTCAATACTCACGGTACGGCGTTTGTTTATTATGATCTACCACTACTAACCCATGTGCATGTAATTATCTCACTTAATGATTTCATCGTTCTCATAATTTGTTTTTGTCAATTCTTATAATTCATGTTTGCTTTTTTTTTCAAAAATGATATGTTCCACCACGCCCATGTGCATGTCTAAGTATCCAACTTAATTATTGGAATTATTCAAATCTTAATTATAGTTTGAAATATTGTTTGCTTACATTTTATAGAATGCAAAACATTACGCAGATCTATACACGGTTTAAAAACCATAAAATCATGACTTTCGAAAATCATATATACTATCCAATATCCACACACGTCTAAAACGAACTCATAATCAGGTTTCGATTATGGTTCATCAATTTTCCAATTCTTCTAGTTTGAAATTGTTGGATTTTCTACCTTTATTGTGATTGTTGATGCAATATATATATATATATATATATATATATATTAATTGTTAGTGGGTAAAGTTTATCGAAGATGTTGATTACTATTTATCATTGGTAAAGGTAGTAATATACCAATGTTGATTACTATTTATCATTGATGTTTATATCTATCATGTTTATAACTTGCAAATAGATATAAACATCTTCTGCTAGTAGCTTACATCTATTTGTATTTTACTCAATGATGTAAGCTACTAGCAAAAGATGTTTTTAAAAGAACAATATTGTTGCAAGTTTAAATTTGGATGCACTTATGCACACAACAACCACACCATTAATACAATCCATTAGGCTACAATTTTGGAAAGAAAAGAAAAATGTTACAAAAAGAAATATATGACGTATTAATCAGTGGATCTGCTACACACAAAAAAAAAAGAAGAGGATTAAGCTTTTTATGAGCAGAAAGAAAAATGGCAATTGATTTGATGAACATAAGCATAAGCAATAGCAACAGCTGGCGGCTGATATGATATCAAATATGATATGATAGGAACCATAGCATATGCATATCCTATCATATGATAGTATTGCAGATCAAAATACAGATGATTTCGTCGTCTTAAAATAAACCCAAAATTATTTGTATGTCAAGAAATATTTTTTTTTGATTGTTTATAATATTCGTACAAACCATAATAATTTATTATCTATATGATAAGTTGTAGATCGAAATGCAGATGATCTGTAGTTTTCTCTTCGTCTTAAAATAAACCCAAAATTATGTGTATGTCATGATATTCGTACCACCATATAATAATGTATCCCGTACTTCAGAAAATTTTGAGACGACTTGGTAGATCATTCTCTACCTTACTATGATATATTGCTATATATATATAAAATTTTAAAGTAATTCTGATAAAGCTTTAAGGGGAATTTTGATGTTTTAATTAGTCACGTAACTAATATAATAAAACTCTCTTCGTTAAACAAAATCACTTAACTAATAAAACTGTTTTCCTTTACCAATAAAAAAAAGAAAACTGCTTTCATAATTTTTTAAAATTGTCAAAGTAAATATATTGTTGATGCAGAATTTAGCACCCCTAACATACCGAACTAAACCAGAAAGATAATTTAATTACTTAATCGAGAATCTGGTTAAGAACTCAATTCAATGTTTATTAAAGACCTGTTCGAAAGAAGGAGACCAGCAACGAAGGTGGAGAAGCCGACTTCGCCCGACGACCGACTTGAAGAAGAAAGAGCAACTTTCTATATTTTAACTTTAGTTATAAGGAAAGTTAATATATTTTGTAATCTATCAAAAAGTATAAATAAGTAGGAGACTTCTCATCCAACATCTAATACAATAATTCAGTTCTTTCATTATTTTTAGCAAAATCCTAACTTGAATTCTAAGAGATCTATACTCTTTTCCAATTTTAAAGCTTACATCAAGTTTTTTGAGAGATTACTTCCTTAAATTTGTTTTCCCTCGCTAACAAATTCATTGTAGAAACCATATGTTCCTTTGATTTCTTATTAATCTATTTTCTTTTTAAAATGTTTTACATTAAAAAGATAGCTTTTCTAGATTTTCGATGCAATATTTTCTTATTGATAAATTGTAAACTTTAAGATAAATTATCAAATTTGTGGTTGAATATAAAAAAGTATCTTTCGGCTGTCAATTAAACAGTACTTTTTTTTGTTTCCAGTTTCCACGGCTGTCAACAGTACATGTAAGAAAGAAGAAGAGCCCATTAAAAATCTTTTCCTAGGAAAAACCAACTTGAAGATATGTAAGAATCCACCATTCGAATAATGACACGTGTCAGTAGGACCACCAAAAAAAAAGACGTGTATATGTTTTTTTTTATCAAATGACCGTTGCCTTTGACCTTACTCTACTTTTTTTTTAATAAAAATCGTATCTTCGTTCAAAGCCTTACAATACATATCGCTGCTATACAACACAACACAGCAATTTTTACTTCAGCTCCGGTGATTCTCCTCGCTATCTCTTCCGTTGCATTTTCTATGTTATTGCATGTCAAGTCATTTCTTTTTATCTGATTTTTCTCTGTGAAGATAGATGTCGTCAAAAAGAATATGAATTACTGCTAATTTCGATATTAAAAACCTATATATATTATTATTAACAAAAAAAAACTTAATTCTTTCTTGTGGATCTAGATTAGATGTACACGCATCTTAAATTCTTAATCACATTCACTGGAGTTTAATTGAATTGAAAGTATTAGATTCTTTTTTTCTTTTTTTTGTTGGTACATCCACAACTTCAGATTTATCCTTGTTTTGTGCATTGTCATGTTTCTCTAATTGTGTGTGAGATATATAGATAAAGAACACCCTCCTTTTCCTATTCTCAGATAAAAAGGCAAAAAGAAAAATTGGCTTTGCTGCTTTTAGTACCCCATAAATGAAATTTTAAATGAAAAAAAGCTATGAAGTTTATTCTCGATATGTTTTCCACAATATTTAGCTTACTTTTTGAGTGGACCTAACATAAGGCTAATAAAATCTGAACAGAAGAAACGAGTTTGGTGAGCCTTCAAGTGATTTTGGGATATGGAGGAAGAAAGAGTGGAAGGCTCAAAAAAGCCATTTCAAGGTATTGTAGGAGATCTCAGAGGAAGAGCCTTGTGTTACAAGCAAGATTGGGTCGCTGGTCTCCGTTCTGGTTTCGGGTACCTTCAAAACACTCAAGTATTATATTCTGACCATTGAGTCAAAAAAGAGGAACATACCGTTGTGATTTATTTTGTTTGGTGAGGTTTTTGCAGAATTTTAGCACCGACAACATATATTTTCTTCGCCTCTGCCCTTCCTGTTATCGCCTTTGGCGAGCAACTCAGCCACGACACAGGTCTTTTTTCTCAATGTCCGATATTTTTTCCACGGTTTATATGGGTCTTAAAGTTGCACTTTTTGGTCTTGTTTTTAGTTAAGTGTTATCTGAATTCGAATTTTGGGGAATTATAGAGGGATCATTGAGCACAGTGGAAACGTTAGCATCAACAGCGTTATGTGGAGTGATACACTCAATATTGGGAGGACAACCATTGCTGATACTTGGAGTTGCAGAACCAACTGTCTTAATGTACAAATACTTGTACCACTTCGCTAAAGGGAGACCAGAACTGGGAAAAGAACTCTACTTAGCTTGGGTTGCTTGGTAATTACTCCAAAGCCCTGAACCCTTTTTTTTTTTCTAATAAATGTTTTCCTGATGGATTTTGCTGGCTGTTAAATGGTAGGGTTTGTGTGTGGACGGCTTTGTTACTGTTCCTAATGGCGATATTCAACGTGGCTTATATCATCAACCGGTTCACGAGGATCGCTGGTGAGCTGTTTGGTATGTTGATCGCTGTTCTGTTTCTTCAACAAACCATAAAGGTATATACTATATCATCATTACCAAAAAGCTCAACCACCTCTCAGTTCTGAAGATAGGTCAAAAGTTGTTATATAGTATGTTTCAATTAAATTTGGTAGGGAATGGTGAGCGAATTTAGGATTCCAAAAGGTGAAGACTCAAAACTTGAAAAGTATCAGTTTGAGTGGCTCTACACAAACGGACTTCTAGGTCTTATTTTCACCGTCGGCCTTGTCTACACCGCTTTGAAGAGCAGAAAAGCAAGGTCTTGGCGATACGGAACAGGTAAGAGAGCTTTATTCTCCTCTTTTAGTGGTCATTTATGTGTAAAGAGCTACAAGGCCTTAATAATATGAATCTTTGTGAAGGATGGTGCCGAAGCTTCATCGCAGACTATGGAGTTCCATTGATGATTGTGGTTTGGACAGCAATGTCTTTCGGTACGCCATCAAAACTACCCTCTGGTGTACCGAGAAGACTCGTTAGTCCTCTTCCATGGGACTCTGTTTCTTTAACCCATTGGACTGTCATCAAGGTTACAAACACAACTATATTTTTAAGATCTTGGTTCATCATCCGAACCTCTTTTAAGATCCCGTCTTTGTTCTGTGCAGGACATGGGGAAAGTCTCTGTGGGATACATATTTGCGGCGTTTATACCCGCATTGATGATCGCAGGTCTCTACTTCTTTGACCACAGCGTTGTCTCGCAGCTCGCACAGCAGAAGGAGTTTAACCTCAAGAACCCTTCTGCGTATCACTACGACATTCTCTTGTTAGGTTTCATGGTAATCAATCAAACTCTGTTTCTTTCTCTGCAAGCTTTCATTAACTCTCTCTGGCTAAATTATCCACAACTGCGTGGGCTTTTCAGGTATTGATCTGTGGATTGCTCGGTCTACCACCTTCCAACGGAGTCCTCCCACAATCTCCTATGCACACAAAAAGCCTTGCTGTTCTCAGACGACAGGTCTAATTAATACTCAGTTAATGAACTCTCAAGATTCACATTAAGCTGGTCTTGATGAAACTTGGTGGTTTCTATACAGTTAATGCGGAGGAAGATGGTGATGACAGCCAAAGAAAGCATCAGACAGAGAGCAACGTCCTCACAAGTGTACGAGGATATGCAACAAGTCTTCATAGAAATGGACAAAAGTCCACTTGTAAGCAGCACTAGTAGTAATAGACTCATAATTCTATGATCCAGTTATCAAAATATAAGCTCATATTTTTAAATCAACAGGCTGAGACAAACTTAACACTGGTAAATGAGCTGCAAGATCTGAAAGAGGCAGTGATGAAGAAGAATGACGACGGTGGAGATAGCAGCGACGAGAGTGGCTTCGATCCAGAGAAGCACCTTGACGCTTACTTGCCTGTACGAGTCAACGAGCAGAGAGTGAGCAACCTGTTGCAATCATTGCTAGTGATAGGTGCAGTGTTTGCTATACCGGCTATTAAGCTCATACCAACTTCACTTCTCTGGGGGTATTTCGCTTACATGGCCATTGACAGCCTCCCAGACAATCAGTTCTTCGAGCGCATAGTGCTTCTCTTTGTCCCACCAAGCAGGAGATTCAAGTGTGTGCTCTGAAAAATACTCTGTTTCTTTCTTTTTTTTCAAATTTCCTTCAAAAGACTAATCATGTGATTATTGTTGTTAGGGTCTTGGAGGGAGCGCATGCGTCGTTCGTGGAGAAAGTTCCATACAAGTCAATGGCTGCATTCACACTGTTTCAGATATTCTACTTTGGGCTGTGCTACGGAGTGACGTGGATTCCTGTGGCAGGAATCATGTTTCCGGTTCTTTTCTTCCTCTTGATAGCAATCAGACAGTACCTTCTCCCCAAGCTCTTTAAACCAGCTCATCTCCGAGAACTCGACGCCGCTGAGTACGAAGAGATCCCTGGAACTCCTAGAAACCCGCTTGAACTGTCTTTCAGGGTATGTCAGTAATGTCTATGTAATATTTTACATTCTTGTCACTTAAGGCATCTAGAGTATTTTAAAATATTTGGCGAATTAGTGCTGACGACTAGTTATAACCTTGTTTAAAAGTCGACTAACTCGACGAGAGGTGTTCAAGAGTGCGATGCTGAGATTCTGGACGAGTTAACGACGAGCAGAGGGGAGCTCAAAGTTCGTACGCTCGGTCATAACGAAGACAAAGGCCACCAGGTTTAGTTCTTTTTTTTGGTTTACAATAGAATATAGCTAGAGATCGTTGAGTTGATGATCGTAACTTTGTAAAAAGAATGTCATATACAGACTTATGTTAACCTGCATGCAGATTTATCCCAAGGAGATAGTAGAAGTAGGAGATGGGGACATGAGTACTTCGAGAGAGTGATCTATCAACAATAATACCATTTTTGCAAAGTGAAGATCATGATCGTGGTCATGTGCAAAACCTTCTTAATTCAAGTATTGTAGATCAAACACACAAATGATATATGGCTTTTATTGTTCCTAAATAAACCTAAGATGATGTGTTTGTCAAAATGTCAGTTTTATTTGTAATTTCAGTTACATCTACTTTTTGTGTTGGACCTGTTGGTTAAATTTTCATCCGTAATGATTATATATTATTAATCATTACTTCGATTTTAATACTATTGATTACAAATTCAAATTATTTAACTCCGTTGAGGAATTGGAAAACGAAAATGTTAAAAACAAATGTTATAGGAAACGCGATTCATTGCTATATATGTATGTTAGTGAAGTAAAACAAATTATTATGATAAAAAATACGCAACTCAAACACGAGATTACTAAAATTATGATTGTAAGTATACTAGATGCTTGTAAAAAAAAACACTGATTTCATTTATTCATTTAAGTAAACACATAAAAGATTACATTTTTAGAGGGGAAATATAGAACATTTTCTTATGTAGTAAACTTTGACCTGAGCGTGTTGATTGTTTTACTATCAGCCTTGAACGCCTTCATCAATACTGCGTTTGGAATCGCGGGTTTGGTAGCAAACAAAGTGTGAGGCAGAACAACCTCGCTAGGCAAGTCGTCAGCAACCACCGTCAAGAGACGTGATTGCGTTTTCCCAACGTTCCCCTCGTAATGAATGAGTCCCGGAGGAATCACAAACATATCACCGGGTCCAATAACCTTCTGGTACAACGTGTAGTTAGTCGTCAAGAACCCAACCAAGACCGAACCTTCGACCACGACCCCTGCCTCGGTCGCACCAGGGTGCGAGTGAGGCGGGTTGTATCCTCCAGGGGCTATTTCAACGTTGTACATGGATATTCCCATAGTGTTTAGTCCTGGAAAGGTCATGAGATTGGCTGAATTAGCGGCAGTACCTTTTGGGTTCGAGGTGTTTAGAGGAGTGTTCAAGCCGGAATAAAAGAAGTCTTCAGAGGTGACTTGTAACTTGCAGGGGTAGCCACTGCTGGTTGGGGAAGCTTCGAGATCAGCTACACAGAAGTCTTGTAAGGGGTTACGGTTTATGGATGAGAGAGTAGGGCTCGTTAAGAGAGTGATGACGAGTGTAAGGAGTATTAAAGCTCTGGAGAGTGAAGAAGAGATTTGTGAAATATGATCCATTGCTAGGGAGTGAGGAGATGATGGTTGATGATAAATTACGATGTCAATTGTTAGGTTATATAGCATTGGAAATTGGGTGTTTTTGGATCGACCCTATAGCTTGAATGGATAAGAATAAGATGGGTTAAAGGGAAACACATGACAGATTGAATCTTTATTAATGTTGGGTTCAAATGTGTGCAATTCTTTTATGGCTTCTATAATAAGGCAAAACATATATGGCTAGACGAAATAAGTTAGGTTCAAAATTAATCCTAACTCACTGAGACCTAGTGGCTAGAGCTATGATATTGGCTGAAACAAGTTAGGTACAAATTAAACCCTGACTTGAATCATTTATACAAAATTTTATCTAAATACATTGCTTCTCCTTATTGAAATTAGCAATATGTTTAAGACAAAAAATTCAAAATGTTATACCCTATTGAAGAGAAAAAAAAATTAAGGCAAAACTCACATCTATATACAAACGGAAAAAATTTTCGTTTGAAGCAGGTATGATCCATATAGAAAGGTTGGGTTCATGGAGCAAACTGAAAATATTTTATTGAGAAAGAATCAAAGAAATGTTTTCAAGTTAAGACAAGGCCTGGGAGCTTGCTTGTTCTCTAAGAAACAATAAAAGATGATTATTACAAGTCCATGGATTCTGAAGGCATAGCAACAAAACTACGAAGCATGTGCAAATTTTGAGATATCTGCAATAGAATGGCTTCTCCTTCACTAACATCCAAAACATCAGCAATATGTTTCAACAGATCACCATTTGACTGAAG
This sequence comes from Camelina laxa, assembly GCA_024034495.1. Taxonomy (NCBI): domain Eukaryota; kingdom Viridiplantae; phylum Streptophyta; class Magnoliopsida; order Brassicales; family Brassicaceae; genus Camelina; species Camelina laxa. Next base: position 3,409,262 of record CM043883.1, read on the forward strand.
AGCACTTAGCCTCTCTGTGATCTCCGAAAGCTCTTTTACTATCCCTTCTTTGCTTTCATTCCCTGACCAATTTCATCACAGCAACACAAGATAAGAAAGGGGCTTTTTTTGTTTGGATCAGATTTAAACAGCACAGAGTGATCAAACCTCATAGTAAAAAATCATACCTCTTTGTTCATGTTCAGAGACATCCTTTTCTGCGGTAGACTCCTCTAAAATCTTCATTGGTGAATTTGTAGAGTCATTCTGATCGATGCTTAGGCCAAACTCCTCCTGATTTGAAGAATAGACCGCCAAATCCGAGCATGGTTTAGTTTCTTGGCAAGCATCATCATTGCCGTTTGGTTCATGAACCTCTTCTCTTACATCGTCTTCATCTGTCAAACATCCATATTTCTCTCTGTAAACCTCAAATTCAGCTTCAAGCTCCTTCATTTCCTCCTCCCTCTTGGCCAATTCACTACTCATCGACTGCAAAGCTTCTTGGTCATACTCTGCTTGTTCATCCATCATTCTTTGGTACTGCAAAGCCTCCATTTGAACAGCGGCTTTCTCGGCTTGAAGCCTAGTGATCATAGCCATCGCTTCGTTGGCTGCAACAGCTGAAGCACTTCTCTCTTCATCTAACTCCATATACAAATCAATGAGTGACTTCTTGTCCAAGCGAACCTCTTTCTTGAGCTGATGAAGGATGGATTCACCGTTTTGATCTGCCGTGTCCGAAGAAGCATTCTCTGGCTTATCCAAAAGGGGTTTCTTAAGAGACCGAACGGACCATCGTGGACTGTTTTGAGCAGAATCAGACAGAGGGACCCCAAAAAACTTGTTACCTCCTCTTACAAAACTTGGTGTTCTGTCCATATCCAGATCCTTGAACTCAGGTTCGTTTTCAGACTGTTTATTGTACGACACCCTAGGAGAAGGAGCAGGAGCCAGGAAAGAGTTGTTCTTAGGCAGCTTCTCAGATTTCATCTTCAATAATTCTCCACAACACGAACAATGTTCCTTCAAGCTATCATTTTTAAGGTTGTTGTTGTTGTTGTTGATAGTCTTGTAATCCACAAGATTTTTGGTTGTCTGAACAAAATTGTCGTCTTTCTTGAGCGCCAAGGGAAGTTCACGTTCATCGTCAATGAGAAGCTCGAGATCTTTGTGTAAGATTCCAATGAGAGACTTATAAGTATCACAGTCAGAGTCTTTCTCGGTGGCGAAAGAGAGAAGACATCCTTCACACATATGTTTGATCTCAGAGAGCTTCTTATGGACATGGCAATAAGCAAGAGAAGAGACTTTCTTCTTGTGAGAGTCGCAGATTGAATCGTTGTAATATGATTGAGGGTCGCTAGGGACGAGAATGTGGTCGATCCTGGTGCAGAGAAGACAAGGAATGTTGATTTCGAAGAATTTGGCGAATTGGTTTGATAGAAAGGCGATAAGGCCATCGATGAGGAGGATAACGATGAGGCACCATTCAAGAACAGTGTAGATGAGGAAATGAGGAAGAGATCCGAGTTCTTGTTCCACGAACTTTTTGAAAGAACGTTTAGACATTGTGCCTTGTAAAAGAAGAAACAAGAACAAGAAAAAACAGAGCAATTGTATAAACATATGGAATCAAATTGATTTAACAATCAACAAAAACAGAAGATCATAATCTCTCTGTCTTATCTCTTGTGATTTGTGTTCCTATTTCTGGGTTTGGTGAGTCTAATACAGACTAGATTAGACTGGAATTTTGAGGAGAGAAAGTACCCAAAAATAAAGGATAATCTCAGATTCAAAATTGACAAATTTAGAAATAATGTCAACGCAAAGAGATAATGTCAAGGGCAAAGAGATGTACCCATAAAAACAAACAAATATGATTCGTGTAAATATTTTCCCCTTAGACGTGAGGAGAACTTTGTCGTTGACGCTGAAACTCTTTGAATATCAAAGACTAATACCTCAAAACTAAAGCCTCTCAAGATCTTACAATCTCTCTCTCTCAAAACCATCTAGGTTATGCAACATCCTTGCATAATAACTTTTATATAAAGAACACTTAACAAAACTCCTAATCCAAATAGGAAAATATACATGTTTAGATATCTCCTAAACTTCCTTTTTCCTTTTTCCATAACTCGGTTGGATTAGCTTTGTTTGAGCCTCAAGCTTTCTTCAAGCTTAAGTCAACAGAAGCTAAATACAACCATACACGACGTAAACAGAGGACATGCCAACAAAGACATGACATATGTATATATATCATATAAATATATATGATGCTTGTGTTGATTGATTGATTAATGAATGGGGATCATGTTCTGTGATTGGAAGATTATTGCTTACGAAACAGGTTTACGTACGTACCTAATCATCCCACACTAATAGTATATAAAAACTAAAAAGAATCTGGATTTTGATGGGAAAAGAAAAAGCTCCACTATAATGGAAGTGACCAATAAAATGTGACATTATTGGCATCATTAAAGATAATGACATTATTATTATTCTACAAACACTTACAATATCTTATCCTTGGAAATCAGATATATTATCATAAATCATCAAACATGATTGAGATAGCCACATGAGAAGCAAAGTACAACTCTGTTTATGGGATTATATCATGAATGAAAGCATAACGTTAATATGATATATATAAGTTTTGATAGATCCACACGAATGAACTTGGAGAGTAGTAGTATTACAACAACTTCCACACATGGAAGGAAACAAAAAAAAGGATGATCATGATCAACCCTAAAAAACACCCACTTAAAGTCCTATCTCCAAACTCTGTTTATTATTCATTCTTTTCCCCCACAGATTTTGTAGCCAAATTACATAAATTTGACGAAATTTTTATAACAAAGTCAAGACCTATCTGTACAACAAAGAAACAAACAGGGTGTTTTTGCAGATCTTACACCTTTTCGGATATGCTCTAAGCGACTCCAATAGTGTTGAATGCTGAATGCATTGAAGAAGATGGCTCGTTATGATTAGATGAAGCTAGTGAGAGGTTGAGAGAGAGCGGTGCTGGCCTTGCTTGAAAAGTTGATGGAACCAAATCCATGAGATTCGAGGAACCAAACTGTCCGTATGATTGATTCCCAGATGTTGGTACTGGGAACTCGGGATAGACTTGCATAACTGGATGTATAGAGAAGTTGTTGATTTCTGGTACAAGAGTAGATGATTGTGATGTGTTATCCTGCATAACCACTTGATCATCTTCCATGGGCATGACCTAAATAACAAGACCAATTTGTGTTATACTTAAGTTTTCACTAAAGGTTCTCTATTTCCAGGCTGCTAATGTACTAGTAGTATTTTCAGCTAATAATATCTAACCACTTAACTAGAGTAACAAGAGAGGATTAGAGAATCACCGTGTCAGTAGTCATATCAAAAAGGCTAGATCTTCGCCTGCGACGGTTGATATTGCTACGGCGGAGGAAATACTTCTGAGCATGACTAGCTACCTGAGTAGATGTCCTGCTCTTGACAAAGTTTTTAGAGATTCCTTTCCAATCACCTTTCCCTACTCTCTGCAACCCAGCCAAGAACAGCTTGTGTTCTTCCTCAGTCCATGGTACTCCTAAAAAAAAGATCATAAAGACAACAACTTTAGCATCTCTCACCAAAAGAAAACAAAACCCCTAATCACATAATCACCCACAAGCACAATAAAACTATTAAAAAGAGTAGTAGTACCTCGTTTCCTCTCGCTTTTGGCGTTGGAAGAAGACATCGGAACAGCTTCATCAGCGGAGGCGTAACCGGCGGGGGTTTTGTTCTTCTTATCTTGTCCTCCATCTCTATCCTCGCCGTCGATCTTTGGAGACTCATCCGTCTGCTCATACTGAGACAAATTGTTCAAACTCACGCACTTTCTCATCGGATCAAGCACAACCCTGACGCCGAACAGCATAATCTCTCTTCTCACGACGCCGCCGCCGCACGCGTTGGTGGTGGACTCCGAGGAGCTAGTACTACTACCGTCGGCCATAATATTATTTCCGATTTTACCCTTTGCGCCTTTCTCTTCTCTAATAAGGAATCAAAAAAAAGACAAAAAGTACAGAGCAATAGTAAATGGATGAGAGTGGTGTGAAGAGTTTGTGAGATCTGTGAGAGGCTGTTTTTTTTATTTATAAGCCCAAAAAAAGCCACGTAGTTTCTTTCTTAAATTATTACATGTTGCAGCTGCTGGTGATGCTGTCGTATGACACGTGTCTTGTTTATATTCGTCTGTTCTTGTCTCGTTTTCTTACCTGCCTGTCTCTTTACACAGTTTTCCTTTTGGATAGACTTTTTTATTTCATTGGCTGACTAGATTATTAGGTCTCTCTATACCATTTTTTTTTGTTAATTTTATGAGTTAAATAAATGTTATCCTAAGTTAAAAATGTTTATAACCTTTTGGTTAACTTTAAAGAGTAAAAAAATTAAAAAAAAAAATCGAATAATGAGAAAATACCTAAAAATTATTTTATAAAAAAGGTTTAAATGGTATTGCTGACGCACCGTAATAGAATTGAGTCGCATCAAATTACCTATGTAAACGAGTTCTGTGTGAACCAATAATGTTGTTGTCAAAAAAAAAAAGTTTAAATGAAATGAAATAGACGCTTTTATTTTTTTTAACGTTACCCTTACGTATTTTTTATTAATGATAAAAATCTAGGATTATATAATGTATTAAAACGAATCTGGTCAACTCAATGTCGCTAAGCGAATGCAACTTGATCTTAGAAAAATAGTCAGCTTCTGAAATGATTCTGTACTCTACTCTATAATATATGGTTACAGCTCTACCTTTGTACTTTTTTTGAGAAAAAGAACTATATCTTGTCGATCTTTGTGTATATATATTATTAGGGATATAACAAAATCTTGGAGACAGGTGAATCCTTTTTGGAAATTATAACTTTGAACTTCAACTAAAAAAACTTGCAATATCAGAAAACTACAACTTATATATACAGTTTCAACAGAGAATCGAAGAGTACCTCGTTTATAGTTGTAGAAATGTTAGGATGTGATTCTAGTATAAGCAAAGTGATCACATAATTATATAATTATTTTTGAGATTTATAGGTAAAAGTTGTAAAAAAAGGTGTATACACATAATTTGGTAAATAGTTTTGGAAGACAGCAAAAAACACACAAAGGCACTAGCATCGGTTAGAAAGCAAAGCCACCATTACCTTTATTATGCACACAAAGTGGAATCCTAAAGTGTAATGTGTTAAGCACTAGAGAGAAAGAGCCTTTCTTTCTCCTTTATTTTTTCTTCTTCTTTTACCAATTTGGATGAGAAGTTTGTTGTGACTTTCCCAAATCAGATAACAAACACAAATCTGAGGGAGAGAGAGAGAATAAAGATGAATCAGGCAGAAGAAGGAATCTTGCACTACATACAACAAGTGTTTTCTTTATTATGGGTGGAGTAGTTGTGTTGAAGTTCATTTTCAGATCATTGGGTGGAATGGTAGATCATCACATTAGGTCACAACCAAAAAAACTAGAGCTTCACTGAGGAATCTTGATTGATAGATCCTGTACTTGTAGTTGTAACTAGAGCATCGAATCTTACACAAGTAATTTAGCTTCATAGTTATCCCAAAGACAGTTGAATGAGAAACAAAATAAAATCTATGGCTGCAAAATCATTGGTCTAATTCTAACCATTTCATCAAAACACTTAATTGGCTACTTACTTGACGCTTCATAACGCTATGCTTATACATATAAACTAAGATCACCATTTCTCTTCTTCACCAGATTCTTCTGTCTAACAGAGGCTGACACTACTGTTTGACACCACATTGGGAGTGCTGGTGGATGAGTATTAAAGACCATAAACGCACAGTTTTGCACCAACTAGTCTTACATGGAGGAAGACAGAAGAGGCCTTTGATTGCTGGTCTTGGCAACAGAAATTACGCACACCGATTAAGCTGTGCTTCCTGCTAGTTCCTTTTTCATCCTGGTTCTTCGTTGCGTAGGGTTACCGCTGTGGTTTGTGTCCTTGCTTGTAGAAGTTCTTGTTCCAGCAGCAAAAATAGGCGAGTTTGTTAAAGCAACTAGGTTTTTATCTTCGGACTCTTCTGAAGTTGGTTCTATCTTTGACAGTAACTGCTTGAGCTGAGATCGCTGGCACATAATGCGACCTCCGTTCCATCCTGTGAAGGAAAATGATGACGAGACATGATCCTGCAAGAAGGAGAAAGCAGCTTTTGCGATGGGAGATTCTCTTGCAGCAGACGTTTTCTCCAATTGTCCCCGTCTGAGACGTTAAAAAGAAAGAGTTAAAAAAGGCAAAAGACACAAAAACGCAAAGCTTGGAAGCATCCTGCAATGAGGTAGCCACCATCAAAATACTTACACTGAAACTACAACAGCTAGTTGAGGAAGATCGTTTCCCTTCAAAAGCATATCATTCATATCATTTAGCCATACCGATAGTGCTGTGTACATACCACCTTCTGACATCCTGCAGAACATTCAAAACAAATCATTAGATTGAGTGGTACGCAACCATTTCATACACTTTAAATGAAGCCAGCGTAGGGCTCTTAAGCTACCTATGCACATCCACAGACCACACGAGTTTGTTTTTGCGAAATAACTCTGGGAAAAGTCCACGTTTCGTTGCCTCATTGAGTACCCTTGCAGCTCGCTCTTTCTGGCCCAGCCACCACAAAGCATCCAGAAGTGCATTGTAAAACCTTATTCCCAAACCACACCCTTCTGAATTGAGTTTGTCCAACACATACTCCACTATCTGCCAATTGGAGTCGTCATCATAATCTCCCTTGATCATTTGCCCAATAACTTGATGAATATTTGATACTCTATTTGAAAGCATCTCCTCCACTAACTCATTGACATCATCCCACCTAAAAACATAAAAATTGAAGCGTAATTAAACTAAGGAAGTAATATATAAAAAATGGCTTGAAGTACTACTTGTCCAGAAAGCTCAAGTTAGTTGCAATAAAATTAGCAAGGGTTCTACATTACACTAGCATATCTCTCCCATGCCTAATCATGTAAGAACACTAGGCAGCTGAAAGAGTAAAAATGATATGACAATGGAAGGTACGAGCTATAAAACTACACGCAAAAGAAAACATAAGACACAGTGTATTACTCGTAAAAGCACTAACCTCTCCGTCTTTCCATAAACAGCCAACAACATACAGTAGCACATGATACTGGGCAGTATATCAGAAGCTTTCATCTCCTCAAACTGCTCCCTGCACTCATCAACAAGTCGCGCAAAAGAATACACACTTAAAACAGCCTCAAGCGTCCTTTCATCAGGATCACATCTTGACTTCTCCATATCTACATATGTCTTCACAGCCTCTTCAAATTTGCCTCCTTGTTTATAGGCTTCTATTTGTGCATTGAAAGTATCTCTGTTCCTGGGAATACCAGAATCCACCAACCTGGACAAAATCGCCTCAGACTCCATGACCAGTCCTCCCCTTGCAAATGAATACAACAGCGAGTGGTATGTTTCAATACTTGGATTGCTTCCTACTTCATGCATGGTATTAAAAGCAACAAGTGCTTCCTCATATAAAGCAGCCTGCCCAAATGCTTCAATAACCCCAGTGTAGGCCTTGGAACTTGGCACGATATCGTTAGCTGTCACGTATTGTAAAATCTTCCTAGCATCTTCGTGGAGTCCTCCCTTCCCACAAGCAAATATTATACCCTCGTATGTCTCCATGTCAGGTTCAATATTCTCCTCCACCATGTCATGGAACAAAGTTACCACCTCCTTGAAATACCCACCTTCCCCAAAAACCTCAATCAAAATGTTGTATGTAGCAGCATCAGGATCCGTATTGCTTGATTTCATCTCAAGAAAAAGCTGCCGAACATCATCGTATCTCCCACTCTGTCCAAACAAATTCAGCAAAACACTATATGTATTAGCGTTCGGCGTACAACCTGCAGCCTGCATCTGATGGAAGACCCCCATTGCCTCCTTAATAGACCCTGATTTCGCATATGCCTCTAACAAGACGTTATAAGAAGTGATATCCGGCAAGCTTCCCCCTGAAGCCATCTCACTTAGGAGATCAGACACTTTTCCCAGCCGTCTCAACTTCCCAAAAGTCTCAACGAGATGACTATAAGTAGTAAGATCCGGAACTATCCCACCCTCATTCATAGTCCTAAAAACCATTTCAGCCTCATCACCTAAACCTCTAATGGCACAAGCACTAAGCAATGTGTTATAAGTAACAATATCGGGTTGTATCCCCTCATGTCTCATCTCTGCAAACAAACCCAATAAACCCTCCCAATCTAAGCCACCTCTAGCACACGCATTAATCACCGTGTTATAAGTCAATATACTAGGCGATATCTTCTCACTCTTCATCCTATCAAGAAACTCAAGAGAGGTCTCATACCGTCCATTTCGACCATAAGCATTAATCAAAGCCGTGTAAGAGAAAACGCTGCGTGACACACCTTGACCAGGCATTTCATCGAATACCTCAAAACATTTATCTAGAAGACCTTCCCTACCAAGCAAAGAAATCATAATAGTGTAGATATGCTCATTAGGTTTGCACCATATCTGCCGTTGCATATACTTGAAGAGACGAAGCGACCTCTGCCAATCACCACGACCAGCGAACTCTTTGAACACGAGCGCGAAATCGTTCAGGGAAAGCTTGTTCTTGAATATGTCTAAACACCTCGCGATGCTTCCGCGAGGTGGGAGGCTGCTGAGTTTGTTAATCAGGGATTCGACGTCGTAGCTGTACTTGCCTTTCTCAACCGATACGGAAGGGTTTCCAAGAACGAGATCCTTCGTCTTCGCTTTGATTTTACCGGAGGAGAAGGAGCATGGTTTACGGTTTCCTCCTGAGAGAAAACGGAGACGGCTTCCGTCGGCGAATCTCCGGTTACCGACGAAACTCGAATTCTGGATAAGGAAAGAGAGCTTGGGATTCGGAATTGCCAGATTCATTATTGGCAACTATACAGTTCACATAAGGATTGAAATATCCTCCGGGAAAATTACTCAACCGAAACGAGATTTTTCTCGGGAAAAAATCGCTCTCTAGCCGATTTGAATTGAATCAGAGAGATTCGAGATTAACACCTCAGTGTCAAGTCACCACCAAGCTCTAGAAAGAAGACGCAATTATATGTGGGCAAAGATATTTTCGAAGTGGAGAACTTTTCTCACCCAAAAGCTCTCTCTCTCGGTGAAATGGCGGAAAAATGGAAGAAGAGAGGGAAGGGTGATTGAAGAAGAAGAAGACACGTGGATTCTTATTGTGGATAACAGACACGAGGAACCAACCGGTTATTTTCGGGTTAATGAATATTTCCCGGTTTGAGTTGGTTCAATCGATATTTTTCGGTAGAACAATTTTGGCGCCTAATATTTGCAAGAAAATGTAATTGGTGTAACTACTATGTGATAAGTTCCACTATAACTTTTTGAGTATACTAGTAAATGCAAAATTACAATTCATATTCTGATAATATATGTTTGTAAACTTTGACAATGTTCTAAAAGAAAAGTATTGTAGGTCGAAATCATCTAAAACTTAAAGTTTGGTTTAATCTCATGATCAGATATTTTGAAACGATGTCTTCAAGTCTTGAAAGTATCAAATTCGCATCCCTCGGGATTTCCCCTGTTCCAAACGTCTCATTGAATCTGTCAAGTATCTTTGACCCTAAGCTTGAGACTTCGGTTTTTGTAGATAGTATCTCTATAATCAAAAAATATTTGGTCAAGCAAAAAAAAATGTGAAATAGTTTCATGTTTATAAGTAATTGTCTCTGACTTTCAAGTTAATAACAAGATATAGTATCAGTATTTCCTTCGTGGTCTCTACTCAACCGAGATGATAAATTATCATACGCCTTGGCCCAACGACCATTTCAAAATATATGAATATATAATTGCTGACAAACAGACCAACCACTGTGTTGTCACAAGCGTCTCAGTATTTCAATTGGTCCTATTGTGAAAAACCCTTCACAACACCAAGTTCAAATACATGAAAATTACGGCTTCTTTATCAAGTAAGATAGCCATCACAATGCAAGAAGTCCCATATGGCTTGACCCTTTCAGTGTCTGCTCCTGCAGATCACAAAAGTGTAATCACCATAAGCCTCAACTCCAATAAAGTTTATATATAAGATACAAGAACACAAAAAAATTACCTGTAACTTAGCAGCCAATCTCGTATTTGCTTCTAATCATCCCGTTTTCTCCTTTTGCGCCTGAGCTCCTCCTATCTAAATCTATGTTTATATGGATTCTTCATTAGCTTTTCTATTTCAGCAAGTCTCAAACATGTTTTGATCAAATATACGCTTTTCTAAACTTTGTTCTATCCTTTTGCCTCGTGCAAGTTTCTTGATCTGGACCAAACTTGGAACATAAGAGCACACACTAATTAGTCCACGATTTTTGTTTGCAGGTACTCCGAGATCCAATTTTTTTGAGTATCCAGCCTCTGCATTGATCTTAATAAATGTTTCAGGACATTCTTCAGAGTCATAGTCATAGCCATAGTCTCTACCAACACACATGAAGACTTTCTTCTCCTCATCAATGAAGAAACAGTCTGGAGAATTCATCCTAAGCTTCATATCAATTCGCAAGAACTTGCACCATGACACCATTTCGGCTTCGATCTTAGTTGTAATCCATATCTCAAACTCATAATCATAGTGGTGCTGAAATAAAGCTGCAATCTTCTCTTCTTTAACACAAGATAAATTCACATATTCATATTTAAGATCCCTAACGCAAGATGGCAGAGGCAGAAGCGGCCCAAATCTCTCTCTTGTAAAATCAAAAACAGATTATGTGATCCTTGCAACCTTCTGAGCTTCTTTCTACTGCACACCATTAACTGTTTCCCTTAAGAGAAACGTTAGAGCTTGAACAATATATTCCCCAGTGTGGAGCGACGTCAAGAGTTTTCCATAAACCAGAATCAAAATCGTACATTTCATACCAAAAGAATTGCTCGTCGGGCTCTCTGTGAAAATAATCTACAAACCTCAACAATTTAAGGCTACGACAAGATTCCTTATGCTCTTATCCGAGAGTATAATTGAAATATCCTTGTGAAAGGTGAGTATATCTGAGTTTGATCCACCTCGTTTGGCCCCAATACGGATTCCAAACCACAATCCTAGTAACGTCTTTCAAAAAGCATAACAATAAACCCTCATAGTGGTGAATTTGGGTTATACTGACTTGATTGTTAAGGAAACTAAGTTTACCCTTGAGATCTATACATGGATCAACGTCAACCACGCCGCTCGTTAAATAAATATTGTGACGCTGCACCACGATCAGGGGCGGATGTAGTAAGACTGTATTGGGGTCAGCCGACCCCACTTAATTTTTTTTTTGTGTATTATTAGTTATAAATTCTAATATGATCCCTCTAAATTTTGTAATTTGACCCCTACAAATTTTACATTTTGATTTTAACCCTTACAAATTTACATTTTTACCATATTTTAAACTAAATTTCTGTTTTGAACCTCTAAAATTTACATTTTTACCCTTATTTTTTCTAAAAAAATCATTTTAACCCTCTAAAATTTTACGTTTTTATTCTTTTCAGAAAAAAAAAATATTTAGACCCCTCTAAAATTTTTTTCTGGCTCCGCCACTGACCACGATCATCATTGACTCCCAGTGTGCATCTTCTTAAAACTCTCACTTTGAGATAGATTGTTCCAACTTTTGCAAGTTAATCCCACAGCTTTCAAAGATTTCATGGGAAGCCTATTAATAATATCCTCCATCAAATCCCTTTGAAGATTGGAGATCATCGTCGTCGTCATCATTTCAAATGGCAACCAAAATGTGTGTTTATCAGTTATCTTTGTTTCCTCTGATTTCTTGCAGCTAAGGTCAAGGAAAACAAAAAAGTATACACTACACATGGATTGCAGATACATAAATAACCCTAAATAAATTTGGGCCTAGTGTGGGCTTATTATTACTTACAAAAATTTATTAGAGTCGGTTAAGATAATCGGCTTGTATTACCATGACGAGAGTCTGTTTTTTTGGGTCACACATGAGCTGTTCAACCCATAACAGTTTATTGTATACCAAAACACAGCATACAGTAAAATCTATTAGTTTCTTTGACATGAGACTCTGGTAGTCCGGTTTATGTAGATAGTAGTAGTTCTAACGTTTCAGCATAGTTTATAGTAGGGCTTTAGATGTATCTACTAGCCCTTGGATATTACTTATCTCTCTTATCTCCTACCCAAACTGGAAACACAAGATAATACAATATCATAATCAACATTAATGCAGGACACATCAACAATCAAATGCCTTGCAAGATTAAGCTCAGCCTGCGGAACAAAAAAAAACAAAGTGGTCTTTAAGATGTTAGAAGACAAATCATGTAAAAATTTGTGACTAACATAAAGTTAATATCAGTGATGAGATGTATCATATATTCTCAGAACAATATACCTCAAAAAAATCCTATCAAATCCTATACAAACTTGGTGAACAAGTAAAACTTAAAATCAAACAAATCTCAAACATTACAGAATAGGCTAATGGGCCTATAATAAACATCCAAATCATATAAAGTTTAGTAATTAGAATTAGGTACAATGATAGTCTAATGGTCTAAATAAGGTTAAAACTTAAAACAGAGTCTAAATGAAGTAAACAAAAATTAAAGGTGTATTTTTGTAATAAATATTTCTATTTTTTTTATCCCCAAAAAATGTATTAAAAAAAAAAAAGCAAAGGCCCAATTACGGGTGACGCAAAAAACGGGAAACCGTACCGCCGTTTAAAGGTGCGGGAGGCAGACGTGACGTGTGTGTGGCAATTAGAGAAATAACATTGAGTTGTTAAGGGTAAATAAGTAAATTGTCAACTCCTTTTCTGTTCCTAACAGACAGACCCTTCAAGGAAAAACAAAAAGGAAACCAAAGAAGAAGAACGAAGAAGAAGAAGAAAACAACAACAACCCTTTATTAACTTTTTCCTTCTTCTTTGGCGAGTTCGTGACCTTGGTCGGTAAAAATCAAGAACCGCTTCTCTCTGCAACCGCATTATCGGCGCTCATGGCTGACCCAGAGGTACAATTTCCTTTTAACCCCTCAATCTCCGTCGCTCACGAGTTCTTCTTTCTTCGATTTTTTTTCGTTTAAATTTGGTTGTGTTTCTCTTATCGGACAGAATCTTGTTTCCGATTTCGTTGATTTTAAGATGTGGGTTTTGTCTGTTTTTCTTTTTGGGGGGGTTTGCGATGATTTTTTTGGGTTGTTGTTAACACAGACCTTAGCGGCGTTGAAGAGAGCTTACGCCGATACGATACTGAACACGACGAAGGAAGCCGCGGCGCGTATTATGGTTTCTGAAAAGAAGGCGCGTAGGTATCAACAAGAACTTGCGACGGTTAGAGATGATGCTCTTCATACGTTGCTTAGGCTTAAACAGATGCTTGATTCCAAGGTAATCTTTGATGATCTTTTTTTCGTTTCTGACTTCTTGTTGGTTTCTGCCTGATTATGTTTCTGTTAAACTTCATGCCCTCTGTGGTTTCATGGGCTTTCAAATTTCAAGCTTTTGAGTATTTCTTACATGGTTTTATGCATTGTGAAGGTTGTTTGTTGTGACTGTGAGTTTGGTTTGTTCAATCTTTTGATGTTTCCGCCATTCAATCTTTGGTCTTCATCTTTATACACCTTTCTCTTCATCCATTGATCATTGTTTATGAAACCTAAAAAGCCAATGAGCGTAACCAAGGGTAGCTCAGTTTCAAATAGATCTTAGCAGCTACTTTTACAACTTTTTGTTAGTGAGGCTTGTTTATACATATTTCTTGGCCGATGCCCTCATTTCATTGTGCAGTTTTTAAGTAAAAAGTTTTCTCTTTATTGCTATTTCATCTTGGAGACTGTATTGGCTTTGCTTGAGGATGAGCTTTCCCGATTGTACCATATCTTTCTTCTGTGACTGTCTTTGCAATTGCTCCTCAGCTCAAGTTTTTTGAAAACCTCTTTGTGGTTATGTAGGTCAAGGAGACAGAGATAATATCCTTGAAGCAGCAACAGAAGGTTGAGGAACTGGAAGCTCAGCTTGAAGAAGCTGAAGATATTGTAGGAGAGCTGAGGGCGGAGTTGAGACAACTTCAAGATGAGCTCAAGAAACTTACGGATGGTCAGACACATCTTATAAGTGATCATGAGGAAGACCCCTGTTTGAAAAACCGTGATGCAGCAGTTTCTGTAGTAGTGCCTGAGGTTTCTTGCAGTCATGAAGCTGTAGCTTCTTGCATCCCAGTTGAACAAACTGAATCGGTGGTGGCTAATGGGATAAAAATCCCATCTTTGGCTCGCATTAATAGTATTAACCGGTGTTCTTATCAAAATAACAAGGATGAATGTCAACACTCTCTTCCTTCTATACTGACAAAACGCAGGGAAGCTGAAGGATGCACTCAGATGATCCACGCAATAGATAGCAGCAGTATGGCCAATGGAGATCTGTCGTCCTCTGTAGAAGTAGGAGATGTGAATGATGGAGGTTGTCTTCAAAAAGTTTCTTCTTGTAAAAGTGTAGAGACCTTAGAAATGTCTGGTTGTGCTGATGCTACTGACTCCGTATCTTCTTCTGTTAGAGATGGAGATGCCCCAATAGTGTCTCCAAACGCTCCTCAGAAGGATGATGGTACTACTCCCGTATTCTTGAAAACATCTCCTCTGACGATTGACAAAACAGATGCAAGGAAGGAAGAAAAAGAGAGCTGTGAGAATATGGAGGTTTCGGCATCTCCTTTGTGCGAAGAAACTCCAGTTTTGGCAGTTAGTAAAAACCGGTGTATCAAGTACACGTTCCAGAGGAAGAGAAAGAAGGAGGTTTTAAGGAATCTTCAAGGAACTTCATCGTTTGAGGAGAGCAGAAGCGTGAAACAGAAGACTGGGGAAAAAGACGATGTTTATTTGGAAAAATCTCTCAAGCCTAGCTTTACCAGTGAATCATCTCGAGATGTAGTTTACGCTTAGCACAGATCAGATAACAGGTGGCTTGGAAGGTTAGTAAATATCAACATACATCTAATTTGCTATATCATGTTAAGTTTATAATGTTTCTGGATAACTTGTGAAAAATTTAGGTTTTATGTTTCCTTCTTGCGGTGAAAAATATTTGGTCTGAAAACTGATTTCACTACTACTAGTAGTGCCCTTGTTGCATTTTGGGTGTAAACTCTTGCCCAACGTGATGGGTTTATATATATGATTTGATGTCCAAGATTCTGAGTTTCTCTGTTTCTTTATTGTATTTTACTGAGCTCAGCTCGTACCATTCTCGGAGAAGAAAGATTTGCAACAGAAGAACAAGTCAACCAGTAGAATGCACCAGCAAAATGGTCATAGTAGTAAAGAATTCATCTAATATATATATACATATACAAAATATTCAAGTTAGATATGATATTGAGTCAAACTAAAAGTTGATGTGATAAGGATAGATGGAAACTTCAAAACTCTGACTTACACCTGGATGTTGTGTAAGAAGACTATTATGAGCTATCATTGTATTTCGTAACTATGTAAATAAATGATCTAACGAAGAAGTCTTACTAAAAGAGTAATTGTGACTTGGTCAAAGATATTCATGGAAATTTGGAATTGTGTCTATGGATCATGGACTAAAATAAGGTGAGTACAATCAATGATAATAAATAATTTGGGTAAAGAGTTTACAATGCAAGCTTGTTCAATATTCTGCTATCAATACAATTTTCCGGCTTATATGGAGAGCATTTCCTTTTTATGCAATGAACATATGTGTAAAAAAGTAAAACACTTGGAATGACTTTATTCTTTCAATTATTTGGTTAAAAAAACTGGAAACTATAAGAAATGTTTATGAAGTAAACATGATATATTTTCTAAAATAATCTAGAATATTCTTAGATAAGATATACACATAACTAAGAAAACATTTATGAGTTGATGAGTTATGTTTTCTTATATCATCAAAAAAAAAAAAGTTAATTATTTGTAATACTTTAATATTGATTTATTTAGGGGAAAAAAATATGTATATATATCTATAGTTTGCTTTTATAATTCAAAATATATCCATTTTTCCCCTAATTTAGTTTGCTTTATGCAAAATGCATCTCTTTTTTCCTAAAAATGCAGGATATTTACCTTGTAGTGCAAGTTTGAACAACAGACCAAAAAAACATTGCAAGAACGACGTCGCTTTCTCACGAAGCAGGGGTATGGTTTCGTAAATACAGAGTCAAACCAGGGGTATATTTCCGAATGAGATAACCGCATATATACATTATTATTACACACACAGAAGCATTTTGGTTCTCGGAGAGTGAGAAATAGAAGGAGCGTAGCAGAGCAGTTTCCGATTACCATCTCTCTCTCTCTTAATCCGTATTTAAGTATTAGGGTTTTTTTTTTGTCTTTCCTTAGCGACATTACTCTCTCTGTGTGTTGTTGTTGTTGCTCTTTGAAGATTCATTATAATCATGGTTGCTGATTCCATCACTGACTCTCACAACCTCTTTCATGGCTCTCCGATTTCTAGAGATTTTGCCATTAAACGCACCAAGGTTCCTTCTTCGATGAACTTTTTTTTTCGCAATCGGATTATAAATGACAATCCCCATTGATTAATCGTAAAGTTACGTTTTTTTTTTTTGTTTTTAAAATATGGAATTGAATCTTGTGACGTTGCAGGCGAATTGGATTTGTAAACTGAAGCAGTGGAAGATTGATGATCGTCGCAAGCAATGGATTTATCAATGTAAGTTTCAAAGGTTTAATCTTTCGAGTGTTGATGATGATGATGATGATGTTTGTTTGTGAATGATATGGTTTAATAGGGAAAAAAGCAAACGTAGATGAAGAAGAAATTGGGCGTAGGTTGAAATCTTTGTTAGATAAACTTACTGATAAAAAAGCTTGGAGGATTGATGATGATGATGATGATGAGATTGTAAAGACTTCGTCTGCTAGTAGTAGTCCGACGAGTGTACTAGTCAAGAGCAGCAGCAAAGGTTCATCTGTTGTTGTTAGTGAAGATTGCTTCTGTTGTTCTAAGCAGATGATGACGACTGAGGAAGAGGAAGAAGTTTTCGACGATGCTTATGACAACTGGGATGGGTTTAGAGATGCGTTGAACTCTTTTGAGAATGATAAAGACGACGACACCTTTAAGCTTGTTGAGCAAGGAGAAGATCTTGTTCCTAATAAAACAAGCCAGAGGAGGAACAACAAGTCGTTTACCCCTGAGAAAGAGAAGAAGCTCTTTCATAAAGACAACAACAGGTGCAAGCATGAAGCTTCTTCTTCACCTCAAAATAAGATGATTTATAGAAACAGTAAAAAGAAGAAGAGGTCTACTAACTCTGGGAAGCAAGAAGGTGATGATGATGATGAAGAATGTCCTATTTGCTCTGAGGTGATGGATGCTACGGATCTAAGTTTCAAACCATGTCCTTGTGGTTTTCGGATTTGTCTCTTCTGCCACAAGAAGATCAGTGAAAACGAAGCTCGTTGTCCATCTTGCAGGAAGGACTATGATCAGACGAGTAGTAATAGTGGAGAAGTAGGTTTCCAGCAACGTGGTCGTGGCACTATTCGCTTGTCTCCATCATTTAGAGGACTTGACAGAGCTTGAGAAAGAGAGAGTCAGAGAGAAGAAAGTTCCAAGAGTTTCATGAAACTTTTTTCGACATTTTTGCCATTAGTTTCTCAGTTTCATCAGAAACAACAATTTTGTGGTTTTGCTTAGAGTGTTGTCATCTCGGCAATAAGTTTTCATTGATGTTTGTGAATCATATACACACATAAAACCAAGATTACTCTTTTATTCAATACAAAGATTGCTGAAGTAGAGATGATAAGAGTGGATCATTAACAAATGAATGAATGTATTGGTTAAGGAATGTATCTACGGAGGCTGCATTCTTATAATAGTTGGTTCAATCTGATCATATGTATGTCTTTACATTCCAAAACAGGTTTGTGAGGTAACACTGATTCTTTCTCAAAACACTGGAAGACATGACCATAATGGCACCATTGTTATGTATCGTTTATCTCAGCTTAACAGACAACCTTCGGATCAGTTTCATTCCAAAGGAGTCTTCTTGGAAGCTTCTGGGACTTTACATTCGCTCGTAAACAAGTTTCTCAGACTGCAGTGAGGATCCAAGAACATAGAAAACAATCATAACTTGACATGAAAGAAGTCACTGTTACTCATGGTTTATGTATTGAGAAATTTTGAGTACCTTGATTAACATCTCTGTTGGTAGCCAAGCTGGTGCAGTCGGGATACCAACCCATCCAACCTAAAATCTCCAAAAATTCACAATCCATTAGATCTCTTCTCTAGCTCACGCAACAGAACAAACAGTTTGTGTGGAAACTTACAAGTGCATACTCTCCTGTCTCAAAGACACGAAGGTCAAGAACCTGCAAGAATTTTAAAATACTTGTTCAGTTATCTTGAAACAATCTTGTGATCTTTTTCAAAAGAGATTGAATTCGAGTTATATATACCTCGCCGCGATCTTCGTAAATGTAATCAAGTCCTTTGTAGAAAGGAGGATGTCCAACTGATAAGTACTGTGGATCATCTCAACAAACGAAGCAAAAAAGTTTCATAAACAGATTTCAAAGAATCAGCTTCAAAACCAGGAAAGATTTCGACCGTACATTGATGCTGTTGAGGTACTTCTCTTTGTCCACACGAACGATTTGACCCTTCTTCACTGTTTTCTCATCCATCACAAACAAGAATTATCAAAATTAATGTTATTGGGTTCAACTTGTTTGAAAGAGAAGTGAAGAAACAACAGACTCGAGTAAACCGGTTTCTTGGGAAGAGTTTTAGGGGCTTTGGTGGCAGCTGGAGCTGGTGGTGCTTCCCCATCTGACTTGGCCTGTGTGCTCTGTTTCTCTTTCTCTGCTTCTGCCTTGACTGTGAATTGAGGTAGAGATCGACGAGGGAATCCTCTAGAAGAAAATGGTAACGAAGAAGAGATAGTAGAAAGAGAAGAAAGCTGAGACAAATTCGCTGAGAAAGCCATTTGGAGAGACCACCAAGATAAAAAAAAATTATGTGTTCTTCGGAGTTTGGGATAAGACCGCAATGGTCTCAAAGTCTCAACGGTCTAAAACAGACATCACTGAACCAATCATAAGATGACACGTAAGTGCAGACAAGCTTCCTCTGCTATACATAGTTACATACAAGTATACAACTATGAGTCTACTATTAATACAACTATTGTCTTATTATATTTTAACCTTTATATGAATCTTGAATAATACATAGAAGTGAAATCGTGTATGTCACATGGAAGATCATATACAAATCTTTTTTTACGTTTATTTTTTAAGTAGTTGCTACATTAAATAACACAATTTAATCTGGCAGTAAATTAGGGAGCAATATGGGCAAATTAGTTTTAACTTTAAAAATTTGTTAAATTTATACTTACATTGATCTCCTTTTGTTTTAACCAAAAAAGAAAAACCATAGTGATGATGAGATTGAGCATCAGGATCAAGAATTGCAAATGTCAAAACAAGAATTTACTCAACATCTTAGCTCAATGTATATATTACAGGATAACAAGAAAAGAAATGAGGAAAAGGTTGAGGTCAATCATGAACCCTAGCTATAGGCTCTAATTTCATCCTCTTGGAAGATGGAGTGTCGTCATGGAGAGAGGAAACATCTTGAGACGACGATGATGAACATGAAGATGATGATGATGGAGATGAATCAATGTCGTTTTGTAGGATTCTCTTAGGACTAGGGGTTTTGGTTAATCCTTCTTTAGCTTCCCCACCTCTCATTATATGTTCTTTTATCCGCTTCACGTCTGCTAATTTCACCGGTTTTAGCAAAAATTCCTCTGCTCCTTCTATCATACATCTACAACAAAGAAAAAAAAAGAGGATAGACACCAAAATCAGTTTACAAGTCTTAAAGAAGATTCATTGATTCAGTTTTGTATCTTATTAAGTACAGTGACTTACTGTTCTATACGAGGTTGTATGTTTTCAGACGACATTATCACTACTGGTATTTCTCTGAATGCTGAAGACTCCTGGTAAACAAAAATAATACAGCAGAGTCTGTGTAAGCAAAGGACGAGAAAAGCTTATCACAAATCTTGCTTTAAAAAATGACAGAAGTTACTTTAATCTTCTTGAGGAGTTCATATCCCGTTAATCCTGGCATAGAGTAATCTGTCACTATCAAGTTCACCTTCAAATCCTGTTTATCAAAACAGTTCCTTGGTTATGTATACACAAAACCTCAATATTTTTTAATATACTGATAATAAAATCATCCTTTTATATTAGAAAAAAGGCAAAGGTTTAAAACTTTTGATCCTCATTAGTTAAATCTTAGGTTTCTTGGGAGCCAAACCAGTTTAAGAACACATCAAGTTTTTTTAATCTGTAGGGTTTGTTCATGTCATAAACAGAGACTTTTTATCAGAGGAAGAATATGAATAAAAATACCTTAAGACCAGAAGATCCTTTATCTAAACCAAGATATTGAAGAGCCCTAGTCCCACTCTCAACAGTCGTCACTATATATAAAACAAACCCACAAAACGAATCAGAGACCAAACAAAAGATGAAGGAAGATAAAAACCGAAACGGCTTTTTACGTTTGTTGGTACCTTTACAAGCAGAGATTTTAAGCAATCTCTCAATAACCTTACGATCAACGAAACTATCATCAACGGCAAGAACATGTAACTCTGAGGAAGAAGAAGAAGAAGAAGATAAATCACCGAGAAGAGCCATTGTTTTTTTTATCTTGAAACCAGCAAAACAGAGGAAGCGTTTATAAAAAGTTTGAACGTCAAAGGGCGCAGAAATCAATGTGAAGAAGAAGAGGACGTAGAGGAGAGTTACATAAATAAGAGAGAGAGAGAGAGAGGAGATTAATTACAAGAGAATCTGAAGGGATCGGATCTTGATTGATGTTGTGGAAGATCTTGTGAGAGAGCTGGTAAGAAGAGAATCTAAAGGAGATGAGTGATATGTTCATGTGTTGTCAGATAAATCGTAATATTGTGTCTTCACGGTCAAAATCTTTTCAGGGACCCATTCTTTTTTTATATTTGATTTTTACGATCCTTTTGTCTGCTCTTTCTTTCTCTCTGACAATGACAACTCTCCCTCTATTTACTGTAATTTCTTTCTTTTGATAACAAGTAATTACTACAGTAGTTACTGTCTATTTATTTCCAAAAGGAAAAATTCAATTCATTAATGTTGAAAAAAAAAAAGAGTACATAAATACATGTACTTTTGAAGATTCACAAAATCTACATAGAACTTATAAAATATTCATGAGGTGTGTATCTTTGTCTCTCAATCCAAAAAGTTCCAGTGAAATAAATTAGGAGGAATTCAAAAATTACTTTTTATTAAACTCTCAAATACTTCCATTTCATTTAGATAGAGTTTGGTAGCCACCATAACATATCGTGCATTAGAATAAAGAATGGCATTATATGTTACTTACTATAAACAAAAAGGTTTGGATATATCTTATATATCGGAATCGAACCGAATCGAATATGCCAGCGCGCAGGCCTAATCTATATACTCCGCTACTTGGTTTACGTCAAAGTGATTCATCGGGGCGGGGATGAGAACGTGACACCATTCACAAAGAAAGGTCCAATACTAGTCTCCTCCATTAGCCAATTTAGGTGAGGTCACAATCTCACAACGAAGGCCACTCTACCCAAAGCCCAACAATAACAAAAGGTTCGATTTCAATAAGTTAAAAACCGTTAAAAGCGGTAAAATATTGTTTTTTTACATACAACTTTCACAAAATTAACCCTACAAATTCACTTTTAATAAGACCTGAAATTTAAAAAAAAGTCGATGAAAATGAAACGTCTTTTTAATACTTCAGCCGCCGGAGTCAATCTGAAACCACCACCGGCTGATTCCGCCGCCATAGCGAAACTAATCCTCTCATCTCCCACCATAACGCTAAAATCCGATCAGTCTCCACTCTCCATCAAAACAACTCCTTGGACACCACATCTCGTGAACTCTGTTCTCAAACGTCTCTGGAACCACGGCCCTAAAGCTCTCGAGTTCTTCCACTTCCTCGACACTCACCACCGCAATTATATCCACGATGCGTCCTCTTTCGACCTCGCGATCGACATCGCCGCTCGTCTTCACCTCCACACCACCGTCTGGTCACTCATTCACCGTATGCGCTCTCTCCGCATCGGTCCTTGTCCCAAAACCTTCGCAATCGTCGCCGAGAGGTACGCTTCCGCTGGTAAACCAGATAAAGCGGTAAAGCTGTTTCTGAATATGCACGAGCATGGTTGTTTTCAGGATTTGGCTTCTTTCAATACGATTCTCGATGTCTTGTGTAAATCCAAACGCGTTGAGAAAGCTTATGAGTTGTTTAGGGCTCTTAGAGGAAGGTTTAGTGCTGATACTGTTACTTACAATGTGATTGTTAATGGTTGGTGTTTGATTAAACGTACCCCTAAGGCTTTGGAGGTTTTGAAAGAGATGGTTGAGAGAGGGATAAACCCTAATTTGACTACTTATAACACAATGCTCAAAGGGTTTTTTCGAGCTGGTCAGATTAGACAAGCTTGGGAATTTTTCTTGGAGATGAAGAAACGTGAATGTGAAATCGATGTTGTTACTTATACTACTGTGGTTCACGGGTTTGGTGTCGCTGGGGAGATTAACAGGGCGAGGAATGTTTTCGATGAGATGATTAGAGAAGGTGTGCTTCCTTCTGTTGCCACTTACAATGCTATGATTCAAGTTTTGTGTAAGAAAGATAGCGTTGAGAATGCGGTTGTCATGTTTGAGGAGATGGTTAGGAAAGGTTATGAACCGAATGTGACTACTTATAATGTGTTGATAAGAGGATTGTTTCACGCTGGAAAGTTTAGTCGTGGAGAGGAGTTGATGCAGAGAATGGTAGATGAAGGCTGCTTACCAAACTTCCAGACATACAATATGATGATACGCTATTACTCAGAATGCAGCGAGATCGAGAAAGCCTTGTGTTTGTTTGAGAAGATGGGGAGTGGGGATTGTTTGCCAAATTTGGATACTTATAACATACTGATAAGTGGGATGTTTGTGAGAAAAAGATCGGAAGATATGGTGGTGGCTGGTAAGCTATTGCTTGAGATGGTTGAGAGAGGGTTTATACCCCGGAAATTCACTTTCAATCGAGTTCTGAACGGGCTTCTTCTGACTGGGAATCAGCCTTTCGCTAAGGAGATTTTGAGATTGCAGAGTAAATCTGGTAGCCGGCTTCTCCGGAAGTTCAGACTATGAATCTCCGGAAAGATTTGTGCTATGTTTTACATTAATCAGTACTATACACTGCATTAAACTTGATGGAGATTGGACTAGGAAAGGCATTGGTACCATTGTTCAAAGAGCTTCATGGGATATATAGCAAGAACAGTGTAGTTACTATGCCAAATTACACGAATGCTTTATTATCATGGGCAAAAAAACTCAGTGTGCAAAAGTTGATACAAAGTTGTGACTGAGTATAATGGAATTTGATACAAAGTTGGAAAATTCTTGGTGTAAATAAATGATGATGATACATGTGAAATAATTCCCAAATTTTTGCTTCTGTGATTTTTGAATCAGATGGGAGATGATGCGTCTCCCCAGTCCCCAGTGGGTTGTTTTCATTTTTCAATTACAGTATGATCTCGTCTTGAACACTGACATTGAGTGTCTTGTTTGGAAGTACAATACTGCTAGTCACCACAACCTCGTCTTCAACTGAAACCGAGTCACCTGAAACCATTATGTTTGTAGTTAGTTTTTTTTTGTTTCTGCTGAGTGTAAACGGAGCAACAATGGAGAAAATGAGGATTGAAAAAAAGAAAACAAATTACCGAGAATTGTAACTCCGAGTTTGGTATTGTAGACTCCCTCAGCCTGTGATTAACAAAGTCGAACTTCAGGTTCAAGATTGTAAAGGAACCAAACAGAAACATTTCAAGGTCCAAAAAGAATGGAGTTAAGACTCTTAAAAGCTACGCGGAAGAGAGAAACATGCCTGGACACGGGACCATCTCCCGATAGAAGATTTCCACCCAACAATTGCATTAGTCACCACAGCATTTTCCTGGGAAAACACCACTGAAGAGTCAACCTCAAGAAAACTTTACCTGTTTATTATTTAAGTCTACTATAAGAGAAGCCATACCATGATCTCCACATCGTCAAGGATGATACAGCTGATAAGCCTGACACCCGGTCCAACACGAGCATTAGCAGAGATTGAGACGTTGGGACCAATCTGTGTTAATAGACGAAACATAATGCTTTGTGATAAAAGTGGAATTAAGAAAAAGTCGATTAAATATGGGACAAAATCAGAGGTAAGTACCTTAGCAGTTGGGTGTACTTTTGCAGAAGGATGTATGTAAACATCACCAATTACAATGGCACTACTTGTTCCATCACCACTAGCCAACAGTTGGGGAGATGTCAAGCCGAATTGGGAAAGATAGAGTCCGGAACACCTCAGTGACATTCTGTGCAAAAGTCAACCCATAAGTCAGAACCATAAACACGTTTCCTGTTTTAGCTGCTGCTGAACATTTTGTCTCCTTGCAGCTTAAAAGAAATGAGGGAAACACAAGGCAAGGCATACCCGGGAGATTTAATTTGCTCCCAGAAGTCCATGGTCTCATATGTGTATAGCTGTTTCTTTCCAGCTAGAGGTGAAAGGATATCTTGATCCAGTCTTACAAAATCTGTCGGGATCCTATTTTTAAAAAGTTAAAACGTATCATTTAAAGAAGATAATGCAAAGGCTTTTTCAGTTATGAAATAAGAGACATCAACGAACCTTGTTGCCGGTTGAAGAGCTTCGAAGCTGGAAACACGTTTAAGAGTTGCTACAACAGACAAAAGGGAACAAAAACAGAGGTAACATATGAGAAGAATCTTTTACATATGGAAGCTAAGACGAGAAAAAACAAATTATGTTCTATGATCTTTGTTACTGCTATAACATACCTCTATCTTTCCTCTGAGTAGAAACATCTCCTATAGCATTGAAAATTTCAGGTGTAAATACATAGACACCGCAGTTAATACGATCACTGACCTGTGTTTCCAATATAAAACATCAGAATCAAATCTTGAAGATGCTAAAGAGATGGAGTCATCTCAGTGATAAGTGTACATACAAAAGTTTCGGGTTTCTCAGTGTAATGAAGCAGCTCATTAGTAACTGGATCTGCAACCAATTCTCCAAATTGGCTAGCTGATTCAGGAGACACCTACAGAAACAAAACGCAGAAGCAAATTTCATTAACCCGCCAAAAACAAAAACCAAGACTAATCATATACAATCACGAACCTTGATCACAAGAAGAGTTCCAATTCCACCATATCCCCTGTGAGCCTCTGTTGATTAAGTAGCAAGAGTAAGAAGGATCTTTTAAAACGAAAATATGAGTCCAAACAAAATACGGTATAGGAAAAGAAGAACATACCAAGCATTTCCGGCAAGGGGAAACTGCAGCAAACATCACAGTTAAGCAGGAAGATATGAGACTGCAACAACGTTAACACAAGAACTCTTAGTCCATAAACAGTTATAGCCAGAAGAATGATTGAAATATAGTAAGATCCTTGGGAGACTAACCGGGCTATCCTCCATAATTAGATTTCTAAAGTGATACAGCCCACCAGCTGAACCATGTGGTTTGTCTTCTCGGAGATATCTAAAAAGGTCAAGAGAAGAAAGATCAGAGGTACATAAAACTAAGTCACTGATACTTGAGTTGAATCTGATGCAGAGGAAAAGTTGATTAACCTAACAGGAACTTTGAGTTCATTAGAGATGGCTGAGACATAAAGTGCAAATTCCCTTTCCTCATAGAAACCAACAAGATATATTTGAGCTAGATTTGGAATCTGCAGACAATAAGGGATTCGTATCATCATCATATCTCATTCTCCATTGATCTATATTGTTGAAATGGGGTGAAGACGTTTACTCTTTTACAAGCTGAAATCGGATGATGCACCATTGGTTGTCCCGCAATAGGAAACAGAGGCTTTGGAATATTCAGAGACAATGGTCGAAATCGAGTACCTGTGGATCACTCAGTGAACAAATTATCGAAACAAGAATCAGAACCATAATCATTCAGACACACGAAATTTAAGAAACGCATTCGATGTGTTCTCAAACACAATCCAAATCTAACGAAACCGTTTCCTTAAGATCAATCGAGATTTCACAGTCATATTTGCTATTGAGGTAGAATCATACCTTTGGTTGGACCACCGACCATGATCACAGCCACCACTTTCTCCTCCATTGAGCTCCCCATTTTTTTTTTCAAAATTCCAAAATCTCAGATCTTTCAACAAAACAAACTCACGAAATACTTTTGAATTCTCTCTCACACACACAAGAAAGTTCCCAACTTTACGTAAAACAGAGAATTGGGCACGGCAATATCAGAAATTCAGAACAAAAGAACGTCGGATCTCGTCGGAGAGATTGAGAAAAGGTGAAGTCTTTTTAAGAAGATCTAATCGATAGTGTCGCGAGTAAAATTTTGTGGCTATCAAGATCTAAGAAGAAGCTGTAAATGTTACGGTGATGGGTCCTCCAAGTCACACTCCTTTTAAGGATAAGCGCGAGAGATGAGACCTGTCTTGTTTACCACTTTAATCTTTTTTTTCTTTTTCTCTCAGATTTGTTTAGATTGATGACCAAAACAGTTTACTAGTATTAAAAATTCAATAGTCATCGGATCACATTAAATGCTTTTTCTAAGGAAAAAAATTGTAAAAAAATCGTCTGATTTGGAATTTGATTGCCATGTGAGTTTTTTAACTTTGATGTGACTTGAAGGTGACATAAATTGGTTCATCTTCTTGGTATTGCTGCACCAGAGCCTAAAATGGTGCATCTTTCGTTTATTGCTGGCCTTTTTAGAACAACCAAACAACACCAAAGCATCCTTTATTCAAAGGTTTTACAATACGAGTTTCAGGACTAAAATTTGACAGACTTATTATTGTAAAAGCACAAAGATGGAACATACATACAGCATTTGGTTTGGTTTCCATTTTCATGACAATATGTATCCATTACTTAGTTGGGGGATTTGTACCATCCCCATGGATCGTTTGAAGTGTAGAGAGTCACTTGCTTCACACTCAAGTAGTTATCAAGTCCCCTGAAAAGCACACAAGAGTTGTTCGGTACAAGCCACATCAAGATTATTAAGTCTTTAACAACTTTTTGATAGAAAAAAAGGGATGTACCATTCTCCAAGTTCACGTCCAAACCCACTGCGTTTGACTCCACCCCATGGGGCTTGAGTAAAGCAAGGCTGCGAGCAGTTAATCCACACAATCCCAGCTTCAAAGGCCTGACAAAGTATAACCAATTATTTGCGTTATTACGGTTTTGTTATTTCACTTGATAGGCATTAAAGGAAACAGCATGGTTGGTTCAAGAAATGGGCACGGGCACTGACCTGGCTTACACGGTCACATCTTTCTGCATCATTAGATATCACAGCAGCTCCTAGTCCGTAACTGTCATTTATCAATGAATGATTTTCAGCCACATAAATCTTAATTAATAAAGACGAATATCACACCAGTGGCAACAGATGGGTTTAGATCAGATTTCACTTGCTGGAGAAACATTATCTTACTGGGAGTCATTTGCTAGCTCAATTGCCTCGTCCTCAGTGGCAAATGTTTTCACGCAAAGAACAGGCCCGAAAACTTCCTCTCTCCATATTTGCATCGAAGTGGTTACATCAGTTATGATGGTTGGCTCAATGAAGAATCCCTTTCCTAGATGCTGTGAGAATTGAGATATAGAAATGATATAACGTCCATCATCATAGCCTGGAAGAAACAGCATCAGTAATAGGTAAAAGAGGGAGATATAATACCTCAGGTCGGGAACCACCATGCAAGATCGTTGCTCCTTCACTCTTAGCCGTTGAAACGAACTTCAATATCTTCTCGTACTGTAATATTTACATTTGTCAGCTCATTCAGATTACATGATCATAGAAGTTGACGCACATCTACGAAAGTAAGAACATGACAAGCTTGATGAAACATCATATGCTAGATTTGATTTGACTGATGCTCTACAAACTGAACGACTCAGAATTAGAGGGACAAAAGTACAGAACTCAATCTTTGAAAAATTTGTTATAAGACTCTCATCAGTCATCTTTTCCTTTTCTTTCCTGGTTCTAGTAATGCATTTAGATTTAGCAACCTGATGTGAAATGAAGAAAATTGGAAGACAATAAACGATCACGGAGATTTTACCTGTCCTTTGCTAACGACAGGACCAAGCCTGCATCCTTCTTCCATGGGGTCTGAAATTTTGATGTTTTTGCTCCACTTCACAAGCTTTTCTATAAATTCAGCTGCGATGTTTTCCTAGAATAGAGAATATAAACTTTAGCGTCATGGATATATTCAACATAATTAGACAAGGATCTGCAAACGTATCCAGCAGTAATTTATCCATGTTTGCATGTCCATCCCAATGTATTGATCTGTGATTGATGTTATTGACTTTCACTGAACATTCATTTCTCCAGTAATAAATATTACCACATGTTGTATTCAGCCTAAATGTAAGAAGATTGACACTTACATGAACAAGAAGGCGGGAAGTCGCACTGCAGATTTGACCATTTGTCCAGAAGCAACCAAAGAGAGCCCATTCAGCAGCTATCATTTGCAGGCGTCAAAACATACATAGAGTTCATTTTTTAAGACCATATCCAAGACATGAGACATGTCTACTCAGCAAATAAGCAACCAAAACATTTGTACTAGCTCGAATATAACATGTACAAGACGAAGATATTTAAAGAAAAACTTAACATCCACTAAATTAATTTTGACATTCACCTTTATCAAGATCAACGTCATCAAACACAATGAGAGGGCTCTTCCCACCAAGCTCCATAGAAACAGGCTACAACAATGCCATGAGTGATATGTAATTGACATTGTTTGATGAGCAAAGGGAAATATAAAACAGATTCTTCAGAGATTTGAATTACCTTCACCAACTGAGCAGCAGCTGCCATGACCTTACTTCCTGTGGCAAAACTTCCAGTAAATGCAATCTGCCAAAAAACATAACTTTTCCTTTTAGTTTCTAAGAACCGCAGACGTTACACTGAAATGATGGTGTAGTCAGTAGCCTTTTTAGACAACTGTGTTGGGTCTTTGGGACTTGTATATTTAATGTATGTCTAAAAGACCAATACCTTGTCCACACCAGGGTGTGATGACAAAGGAGCACCAGCTTCCGAACCTAAACCAGTCAAAACATTGAGGACCCCAGGAGGAAGACCAACTTCTCGACAAATATCAGCAAGCTCCAAACAAGTGCTGAAATTTAAACCATGACACAAATCAGAGCTCGAAGAAGTACCAATACAGAAGCATAACGAAACCGATTATACACAAGTACATACACGGATGCCAGCTCTGATGGCTTGAGAACCGCAGTGCAACCTGCAGCAAGTGAAGGAGCCACCTTCCAAACAGCCATCAAAAGGGGGTAATTCCTTCAACAACAAACCATGTCCGAGAGTCAGTATCTGGTCAGATGGGAATTACAAACACTATAATAGGTGGTGCGATAGACATTAAAACAGTTTTAACATCAAAAAGGTAAGCAGCAGTAGTTACCATGGTGTGATAAGTCCCACAACTCCAAGAGGTTGCTTCAGAACATAACTCTTAAAAGTCTCCATGGGAAGCGAGACAGGAGCTTTCTGCTTAGCATCTAATCCTTCAGCAAGGTCAGCATAGAATTCAAAACATCCAGCAACATCATCCTGCAGGAGATCAAACAATCACATCAAAGATTAAAACCTACAAAAAAAAGGACCCAACAAAACAAAACAAAAAACAACAGTACCATATCCCAGACTGCTTCCTCCAATGGTTTACCACAATCAAGAGCCTCAAGCTTTGCCAGATCCGTCTTTCTTTCATTCACCTTAAACAGATCAGATACAGAACATCAAAAACTGATTACACAAAATTGTCTGAACAAACAACTGAAGCTTGAAAGACATCATCAAGTGAATACCTTAGCAGCAATAGCACGTAAATACTTAGCACGAACAGCTCCTGGTGCTTTAGCCCAATCTTTCCCTTTATTATTTAAAAATGCTCTTCGAGCAGCGTTGACTGCAACATCCACATCCTCCGATGTAGCTGCAGGGATATCACCTGACTCATACAACAGATCCTTGCATCAATTTCTCAGCCAAAAAACAATTAAAAAAAAAACGGCCATGGATAGAGTTAGAAGACCCCCTAGAAGCAAAAACTCCACATTGAACTAAGAAATAAAGAAAGTACAAATTTTTCTTAACTGGGAAGAAGGTGGATCTAATAGAGAGAGGGAAAGAAAAGGGCTTTTTTTACCAATGACCTCTTCGGTAGCCGGATTCACGATCGGGATTCGATTCTTCAAGATGGGCACTCTCCACTCACCGTCGATGAATAGCTGACGAGTTGGCATCGGAATCGCCATTCTCTCTCTCTCTCTCTCTCGTTCTCAGGCTGATGGAAACTCGTAGTTGCTGGTGAGGTACACGCTCTTCAAGATTTTGAGTGGCTTTTAGTACATATAGAGCAGAGTAATATCAAGACGGTAACGCTTTTTTTTTTTTTTTTTTTCTTTTTATGGGTGTGACACTGAATTCAATATGTCCAGTTTAATTAGCTACCTACCAAGTTTAGCTTATTTAGCTTTTTAAAAACTTTGGTTTTAATTCCAATTTAGCTAACTCACAGATACTAATATAATTATTTTTATTTATAATAAGATCTAAACTTTGATGTAATTCATATAGTATTCAATTTCTAGATTTAAACTATAATGTTTAACAAATATAATTAAGTTTCACAATAAATTAATTAATACCTTGTTAGAATTACTATTTTTCTAAGTCAGAAGATTTTTATTTAGTTTAATATAAAGCATTACTAGCACCAAAAAAGAGAGTCTAGATAACAACTTTTAAACTAATTTTGTTGTTTTAGTGTCAGCAATTAGTGATCAGCAGGATTTTAAACCCCATATTATATTTGCATCTTTGTGACAAAGAGAGATAAAGTAACAAAACCAATTTTGCCACTCAACTCTTTATTATATTGCATAAAGTAAAGAAGTTTCTAAATTGCGAAAACAGAAAAATCAAGGAACTCAATCAATGAAGCAAAAGAGTTCCCTGCTATAAGCCTCAATGAAGAAAAATGTCATCACTTGATGATAGTCAACCCTTTATTTAGTGAGTCTTGTGCTTCCTTCTTCTTCATGGATGGACTCCTTAACTATATAGGTTTTGTATCAGAAGTCAGAACCAATACATAGGGACTTCTTTATATAGTTTAGTTAGTGTCCACATAAAAAGAAGTCATGAGCAGATACATCAAGTCAAGCTGCGTCTGGTTCAGTGTAATTTACTAATTTCTCATATATATATATATGTGTGTCCACCCACTAATCTGAGAAAAAAATATATATAATATAAGTACTGAATCTTGAACTTCTAGAAACAGAAGTGAAGTCGCCACGAAAATTTCAGCATTTTAAATTAAACGTGTGCTTGAACAAATATAGATAATCATCAATCAGATATATTGAAGAAAAGACAAAAAACAAAAACAAACAAAGAGAGAAAGAGAGTGGAGTTTTATTAGATCACGTGGAAAACAAGGAACACGACAAAGACAGAAGAACAGTCATCATCACAGTACTATTCCCGCGTTACCCAGTCCAAACAATCCTCCACGTGTCTCTCATCTTCACGCGCCAGTCAGCGTTGATCTTCTTCTTCCTCCTCCTCCTCCTCACTTCTCTCACTTCCACTCCTCATGCCTCATATATAAAATCCCCACACAGCCGCAATTTCCAAATCACACCAAACATTATTCATAACAGAAATAACTACACACACAACCTGAAACAACTCGGAGATAAAACAAACCTTAAACCGGAACACAATCCAATTCAAACCAAACCAAACCAAACCGGTTTTTTGTTGCAATGGTGAAGAAGCAAGGGAAAGCGATGATGAAGGAAGAAGAAGAAGAGAAGAGAAACACGGCGATGCAGTCAAAGTACAAAGGAGTGAGGAAGAGGAAATGGGGTAAATGGGTTTCTGAGATCAGACTCCCACACAGTCGAGAACGTATCTGGTTAGGCTCTTACGACACTCCCGAGAAAGCTGCTCGTGCTTTCGACGCCGCTCAGTTTTGCCTCCGCGGCCGTGACGCCGGTTTCAATTTCCCTGATAACCCACCCTTTATCTCCGGAGGCAAGTCTTTGACCCCTCAAGAGATCCAAGAAGCAGCTGCTCGATTCGCCAACAACACCACCACTACCCAAGAAGTAGAAGAAGAGGAATCGGGTTCAGTACTACTCGGATCCGAGATCATCCGACCTGAGTCTCCTTCTACCTCTGCATCTGTCGCTACTACTACATCGACGGTGGACTATGATCTTTCGTTTTTGGATTTGCTTCCGATGGATTTCGGGGAGTTTCCTGAATTTTATGACTTCTCCGACGACTTCTCCGGTGAACGTTTTACAGAGATTCTACCAATTGAAGATTATGGAGGAGAGAGTTTATTAGATCAATCTTTGCTTCTTTGGGATTTTTGAATTTTTCCCAATCGAACCTTCTTTACTTTTTTTTTGGGTTTCATCGGGTCGTCACGGAGTACTCCGGAGATTTTTTGTAACACGGAGCTCCAATGACCCGGGAACTTGTTTCGTTTCGGATCCGAATTTGATGTGGATCTCAATTTTTTTTTCTTTCATTCTTTTATTATTACAGAAAATATCGGATAAGATTCTTTTGTAAAAAATGTTTTTATTTATGTCCTTTCCTTTTCTTATCTGAATTTCGTTATTATTTATTTCGTATTATTCTGAAGAATATGCTGCACATACGAATATACGATGAGTTTAGAAATATATTTTAATATTCGGCCCAAAATCTTATAACTGGGCCTATATCATTTACCATTTTCGTCAGCCCATTTTTAAAAAGATGAAGCTCGTGTTATGTAGGTCCATAAGCCTTAAATAAAATGACGATAGATATTAAATAAATACAATGGGTTTTTCTTTAAATGAAAATAATAATACTAATAAAATATCTTCCCAGCATTGATGAAAATTATAAGTCAAGAAAATTTATATTGGAATAAAGGACGAGAAACAGTCGTAATTCTAAAAATAAAATAAATATAAATAAAAGATCTAGTGTAGAAAATTAATAACAAAAAAAAAATGATTAAATTGGGAAAATAAATAAAGTTGGGGATAAGATTCCAATCATTTTCAAACTGCCACCTAATTTTCGGCTTAAATAAAAAACAAAAACAATCACTATCAAAAAAGTAAAACCACTGTTTGGTTTCAGACTCCAATAAACTAGGTGCTATATAGATGATACTAGAAAACAATACACATTTCAAGTATAGATGAATTGGTCTATTAATATAAAATGCAGTGAATTAAATATATAACACATTTACATACTTACATTTACATAATTTTCTTTAAAAGTATATATCAGGTACATCACAGTATATATAATTTTTTTCCTTAGAGAAAAAGTCTTGGATTCCCAATAATAATTAAAAAAACAAATATCAGAAATGGACATATGAATCTTGATGAAAAAACAACAATATGTTCCTGACGGTCCTACCACACTCCAATGAAATAATTAAAAGGAAAAAAAAAGGAATCATTACATAAAAATAAAATAAAATATCTGAGCCTGCTCATTTCAATAATTGTGTATAAATATATATATATGATGTCGATTAATAAAAAAAAATTACAAAAACAATAATAGTGATAAATAAATAAACTGGAGGGTCCTCCGGTCTATAAACTTCAATCATTAATCATAGCACACAAAATTCCAAACTTGCGAAATTGAAATCAGTGGGCTAAAGTCTCTCTTCCTTTCTCCTTCTTCTTCCTCTTCTTCTTCATTCAGATTCTTTCCTATAACCTCTCCTTGCCTTCTTTGTTTCCCTGTTTCTTTGCTTTATTTCTTTCCTCTCAGTTCTTTCTTGTTCTGTTTTGTCAATTTCTTGATTATGATACTAAGCAAGAGACCTCATCTAATGATCCGTAAACTGTCTGAGATGTTGGTTCCAAGAAGCAGATCTGCTATCCAACCTGAAGATTACACGGCCAGTCCAAGAAGTCCGTTAGATTTAAAATTCCCATCGCCGGTTAGCTCGAAGCGGTTCGGTTCTGGTGGTGTCGGTTTAGGTATCGTAGCTGCGTTAGAGGAAACTAGCATCGGGATTAACCGGAACGATCCGGTTCGTTACTCAGGGAGATTTCGGTGCCATGAGATTGATCTGTCCGAGGAGGAATACACTTACGTCACCAGCCCAAACGGGCCGACCAAAGTGTATCACAACGACGGGTTTGAATTGTTTGAAAACGAGTATCCCATAGTAGTGCAGAAGCCGATGGTTATCGCAGATGAACCACCGGTTATTAAAAGAGTACAGAGTTTTAGGGCTTCTTCGACAGAGTTTCTGAGTTCTTGTTGCTTGTGTAATAAGAAACTTCAAGGCAAAGACATTTACATGTACAAGTAAGTTTCATCTCATTCCCTTGTGTTTGTTTTTTTTGTTACAATCGAGACATAACTTAAGATTGTAAATCCCCAAATATTCCCAAGTTTCTAGAAACTGATCTATGCATTTATTGGTTTGTGTGCAGAGGAGAGATGGGGTTTTGTAGTGCTGAATGCAGATCAGTGCAAATAATGAATGACGAACGAAAAGAGCAATGTAAAACGCAAGTTTCAAGAAATGTGGAGGTTTCGAGCTCTCCATACACCGCCGGGCAGACCGGAATATTCGTATTTTAGGAAAGAACACGATCATTCTAAGAGAAGTATATGATGATGATTAAAGTTATAAAAAAAAAAAAGTGATCATCATTCCGTTTACCTTAAAAAAGAACAAAAAAAAAAAAAAAAAAGTGAAATTTTTGGTTAGGTTAAAAGCACATTGTATAGAAGTTTGCTTTTGATTAATTTTTATAATACCGATTGGAGTAATGTTTATATGCTTTTGTCCTCGGGATCAAATACATCAATAAATATTCCCAGAAATAATTTTGTTAAACATGTAATCTATGTATATATCAATATATGACAGCTTCTCAATCCATGTATCCAAAAATATATATAAACACTTTTCTTGGTTTAAAAGTACTATTTTTCTATGGGTTTATTACTTCTTGTGTTTTTTATAAGATATTTACAGAGGTTTCAAAATTACAGTTGCGTCACATACTCAGGTTCAGTTTCTTCATTGCAAACTTGAGTTAACTCATGACTCTGCAAGTTCCAACTCAAAATATCTTCTAAAATGAAAAGGAATAGATAAGCTTTAACTCACGTACTGACATTTAATGACGAAGCTAACTAACAAAACAACGTTTTAATACTAAAAATTAAGAGCTGAAGAAACACAATAATTAAGCTTTAAATGATTAGGATTCCTAGTGCAATGTATTGCACGTAGGGGCCCTTTGGTTATGCAACTTGTTGTATCAGGTCCCTCGTTGTCAGAAATAATTATACATAACTCCTCCTTTTTTCCCCCAACTGATATTTTCATCGAAACTTTTAGTCCCCACTAACCATTTTTTTTGTTTAGATGAAACTCCGGGTCCTATCCAAATTATTACGTGTAGTCTTCTTGGCGATTAGCTGAAATTTTTGGGTTTTCCAAATCGGATTTAATTAGATCTTAGGTTACTTTTAATTGAGCTATAACTTATAATGTCATAACGAACTTCGGACTAGCCTCTGAGCTCTCGTTTTGTTTAGTTGACAACATTTGTTTAAGAAATAATCAAGACCGAACAATAAAATAGCTATCGCCCGGTCAGTATTCCCGTGGCCTACCCAAACCTCCACCTGGTCTGATTGACTCCACTACCTCATTCTCATTGGATATTTTTGAAGTCTTTCTTTAATGGACTCGGGATATTTTAGGAGGAAAGAAAAGCACAAGTAGCTTGTATTACTACTCATTAACCAAAATACTCTAATTTGTGCATTTTTTTTTAATTTAATCAACGAAATTAAAATACCAAATTTATAGATATCAAAATGCAGATATGCAAAGTTATGTTTGAACAATACTAGTATTAGTTTTGTTAATTGTAATGTTTCATATGAGATTCATTTTAAGCTATTTTTCCATTATCTAAAAAAAGCAAACGAGTTTTTGTTTGCTAATTATTTAATGGTTTAATTGCTTAAACTGGAAGCTTTAGTTTTGAATAAGGGAAAACAGAACAACTGGATTAATCAAAGATGAGATATTACAACCGTCAACAAAAAAAAAAACATAACTGATGTTTCTTACAAAAGTTGCAAGCTAATGTTGAGATCGGCAGAGGAAAAGGGTTATAGACAATAGCTTAAAAACTTGAACTTGAGCCACCACAAGCAAACAAAACATTGAACGCTATAAAGATTACTTTCTTACAAATATACTGAGATATCTGCGCATTGAACAAACAAAACTACTAGGGATGAAATCAATTTATAGTAGACCAAAAAAAAAAATGAACAGGCGAGCAAGGTTGGTATTTTTGTAACGATGGAGCATCATCAAAAAAATCTTACGAGATGGTATCTTTTTGGGTTGGACAGTCTCAAAGATTACCGAGAACCGAGCCAAGCTGGGTTGTTGGGCTTGGAAGACGCTTCAGCTGACCCATCTATCTGGTATGGTGCCTTTGATGTAATCCTGTTAAAAGGTTAAAACGGTGGGATATATATATTGAGAAACTTAGCTTCAAAACAAACTATGGAATAACAACAACATAAGATGTGTTTATTGCTTACCTATCCTTCCTCTTCTCTAGGAATCGATGAAGGGAAGCTCTTCTAGCAATGGGGAGTTCTACAAATATCAAAAGAGGAAGTTAGGAAAAATATGGCTAAAACCAAGCACAAAAGATTGTTGAACCAAAGAGCAGGCCGAGAAATATATTACCGCAGGCTAAAGAAGACGGGTTGGGCTGGATAGGCTCTTGTTGTTGTGCTGCAGTTTTGGTAGGACTCCCAGGTAAATTTGGGTTAGAAGCAATCTCTGTTTGAGTCTTGTTGGCAAAGTTTTGAGTATAAGCAATCTGGTTCACTTCATGTGTGACTTCTTTAGCTTTGTTAGCCAAATCAATGACTTGTTTAGCTTTGTCAGCAGAGAAATCATCAAACACCATAACTCGACCACCGTAGAATATAGTCAATGGAGCAGATTGAGACTCCAGCTTCACAGATCTGTTTCAAAATCAAGACAACCTCAAACAAAATTAGTCAAACTGATGAAAGCCTTTACGTATATCAGATGATTCGTTTGACTGGTAAACATACTTAGTCTCTTCTTTGATCATCTGAACTTCTTGTTTGATCCCAGAGGAAGAGGAAGAAGAAAAGCTTGATTGTCTCGGAAACATATCCTTGGGTTTAATGTCCTGACCAGCCAAAGAATCCATTCCAGAAGAAGCTTCACAAGGAACAGATTCATCATTGTAGGCTGACGTGACGCAACAAGACCTCCTCCTGCAAAACAAAACAAAATTGATACTTTCATACAAGAGGACTTAAACATATCCACATATTCATAGGTTCTTCATCGATGCTCCTCTACGAATTCAATTCCACAAAAAACATGCAATCAAATCTCAATTCGTAATTCAACTACATAGCAGAAAAAAAGAAAAAAATCAAAACTTTCCAAGAATCGTTACAAGAAACAGATCTAGAGAAGAAAAAAAAAAAGAAAGGGAAAGCTTTTATTAATAAGTAAGTAATACCAAGGAGGTCGGGCTTGCATGTCATGCCCAAGGTGAGATCTCCAAAACTACCCTTCTCCTTAAGATAACGACTCAATCGACTACAAGTCTGTGAAAAGCTTGGTTTCCGACCAGAGAAGTCCCAACACTCAGCAGAACTCGACATCTCGAAATCGAAATCGATGTAGAAACAACAAATCAGGGGAACAAAAAAAAAAAGAAAAAGAATCTTTGCTGCGTTCTTCTTCTTCTTCTTAGGAAACTAATTAAGAAAAAGGAAATAGGGTTCTTCTTGATTTTTTTTTAAATCTCTCTGTTGCTGCAAGCTTGCAAAGTGTGTTTGTTTTTGTTTTGTCACGAGTAAAAAATAAATAAATAGGGGAAGGAGAGGAGACCTCTCTCTCTTTTATTACTTTCTTTTTCTAATTTCTTCTTCGCTTTGCAGTTGTTGCAGATACGGAAAATATTAGTTTTATTAAAACTACTAGTATTAAAAAATAAATAGAGACATTTAAAACACGTGTTTTTATTTAATGTTTTAAAACGGCAAACTAGTACTAGTAAAAGTGTGTGTTTCAGATCACCGTCACTCATGTCCAATCCACGGCAGTCCATACGAATTCACCATTTCACCCCTATTTGTACAAGCAAGACCATCTCCAACCCATCTCTATATTTGCTTTTTAACACTATTTTAGAGTAATATGTATTCCAACTTATTTCTCTTTTTATCTTTATAATGGAAATCTCTATTTTTTCCTCTATATATAAAGTAACTCTATTTTTTTCTCTATAATAGAGTTGAAATTTTTTTTTTATAAAATGGTCTTTGAACTTTTAACACTTTTATATTTATGATAAAAATAAATAAAATATATATTAAATAGTTTAATAATAATTTAAATATTTTAATAATAATTTAATTTATATATTAATAGGATAATCGATTATAAAGTTAAATTTGACTAATTTTAATATTCTGATTTAAAAATTTTAAAGGCATTCGTATAGAAAAATTTTAAAGGTTTTTGTATAAAAAAACATTTTTAAAATTGGAGACTATTATTTGTAAAAGAAAATTTATATAAAATCTTATTAAATATAAATAATTTAAGTATTTTAATTTTTATTCATATTATAATATTATTTTTAATACAACAAAGACTAATTATTTAATATTCTGGTAAATTATTTTCGGATCCACTAATATCCCTAAAAATTTGTCCAATCTATTATGTTTAATTATTTTATATGATGCAATGTATTTATTTTAATAAATATGATATTTAAATAATATTTATGAATGTTGAAAATTTAAATAATATCATAATTTTATGAAAGTTTCACAAATACTAAAATAAATGGGTTAGTTTGCAACTTTTATAAGTAAAAAATATTAATAACAAAAATAAAAGAAGAAATTTTTACGGAATATTCTTTTTTAAAAAAAAAATAGAAGTATCTATTGGAGCAAAAGTCATTTCTATTATAAAGTTTCTCTATTATAAATTAACGGCACGAGCCCGAAAAAAAAAAAATAATAAGAATATTAACGGTGTTAGAAGGAACAACACACGGTGTGGGTCTTATCTTAATTAAATAAACTCCACTAACCACTAAGCATTTTTTTGAACTATAAATCACGTTTTTGTATTTTTTTGTCCTTATTTAAATTGTAATATTTGTACAGTAGCAGTGAAATATTAGTATTAAAAGAAGCGGGAAGAGCACGTCTCCTCCACTAATTATAACTTTACACGTGTTTAACTCAACATGGCACACACATTTAAGAGAATTTTCTTCTTGTTGTTGTCGCTTGCAGTCGCACTTGGGCAGCAGTGATCAGCTGCTCCGCGGCTTTATATAAATAAAAAGGTTCGCTCTCTTCTCTTTTACTTACTTACCTATATATATAGCCCGTTGATCCCATCTCTCTGTCTCCAAATCCAAAAAAAGTTTAAACTACTCCAAACGAAAAGTAAAGTAACGAATCTTTCATTTTCGAAAACGTAAAATAGTGAATAGGGACATCGTTTACCATTTCTTTATAAAGAAATTGAATCATTAGTCTAGTTTTAGTTGTAGGATTCCTACTAAATGAAAAGAAAAAAAAAAAAAAAGCATTAGTCAAGCTAAATGTAGAAGATGAACATGCTTCTCGTGGACATAAAACGGTTGAATCATATTGTTATTTCAGAAAATAATGTATTATGGTTTCATTCATGCTCGTGAGAAAATAAATATGATTGGTTTGAAAGTGTTTTCTATACTAACATTCTTATAAAATTTGGATTGTATATCACATTCTTAGGGGTTTTAGACTTATACTCAAACACATTCACCTATGATTCACACTTGTAGAGATATCAACACCGCCACACTAGATAAGATCAATCGGTAATCCTTTTTGGTTAATTCACTCACCCAATTTATTTGATGACATAAACAGATCCAAGAAAAGTTCAGGAGAGGAGGCATGTGTCACAGTTGTAGCCAATAGCGCATAAAGACATCAAAGTGTGGATATTATTCTGAGTATGCTAGAAACATAAAGCTTTTTAACTTAAGATATTTAGGAATTGTGTTGTCTACATTTTTCACTGTACAAACTTATCCTATTCTTGGTTCTCTTCTACATGCTGATTAAACCCTTTTCACTGCTGATTTTGCGTATGCTTTTTCACATATTTAACAGAAGGAAAGTGGGCAATTTTGGCACTTGAAAAGACTTTTACCATTCCAAATAATTTTTTTATTCTCTAAGATATGTAACAAACAAAGGCATAACTGTCAAAGAGTTACTAAATTTTAACTGAGAATTGATTTTGCATTTTTCCGACTGTATGTTAAAATAATAGAAAAGACGGACTACAAAGATTTCCAATAAAAAAAGGTAGCACGATGAACAAGATTTTTAATGACAAATCCAAACTCTGCTAACTCTGGCACGTTTGCTCCTGTCCAAGTCTTTGGCTCATCAGATCTTGATCCTAAGAAACTTAGCTTAGCTCTCTTGGTAGTTGAACAAACTCTGTTGATTCCCGCAACGTAACACTAGCTTAACATGGGAAAGTTCTTGTAAACACTGCACACATAACAACAAACACAGTACAAAGAAATCATAAATCATAAGTGTATCCCAAATCATTAAATGCATTTCTTGACCGACAAACTTCCATGAATTCTTGTCAATCATCCCATCTCAACCAGAGTAATAAATATGTTAAGGTCAAAGGAGTAAATTGCCCTTTGCATCCTCTCAAAACTTGATGATGCATCACTGAACAATGGATGTAATTTAATGTACCTTACAGCAAGTTATACAACCAGGTTTTGGAATACAAGCAACTGTCTTCGTTTTCACTTGTAAGGAGCGAAAATAATGCTCGAGTTATGGCCACCAAACCCGAAAGAATTTGACAAGGCTGCTTTAATGTTTAATCTCTCCTTCTTAGGACCCACCATCAGCTTTGTATCCTGTTCCAGTTTCATTTCAAACATTAAATGGTGGTCTTTGTGTAAGGTATTGAACTCATACGATCAGAATGGAACAAAAGAAGCCAACAAAATTACTAACATACCACTCCACTGTCTGGATTCTCGAGGTTGATATTTGGATGAACCCATCCGGTCCTTATTGCCTGTCGATAACAACAGAACATTAACATAAAAAATGCGAAGATTGCCATAATTTCTCTCTATTATGAAACTTGATTTCAACAGCGTTTCGTTCCTTGTAACTGATGTCTCAAATGTTAAATGTGTTACCTGAATGGTTGCAACAGCCTCCACAGCCCCAGCAGCTCCCAACAAGTGTCCAATCATAGATTTTGTGGAATTTACTTTAAGCTGTCACATCGTGAAAGATCAAATAAGGAAAAGCATACAAAAAGCCACCTTGGAGTTTTGTAACAGAGAAGTGAAGCTACCTCAGGATTTTGGCCAAAACAATTAACAAGGGCTTGGTACTCCCTAAGGTCTCCAGCGTGTGTTGAGGTTGCATGTGCATTTATGTAATTTATCTGTTCCCTGGAAACCCCAGCACTAGCTAACGCTCTCTCGATACAGAGGATGACACCAGCACCTATGATATAAGAAAAACGGGATAATGAAAAAATTATTAGTAAAAAGAGATTTAGAAATTGTAGTTGACTAGCAGACTAATATGAATTAGGGGGAAAATGAAACTACCATCAGGGTGAGGCTCGGTCATGTGATACGCATCACAGGTGAAACTCCCACCGAGGAACTCTGCGTAGATTGTTGCTCCTCTTTTCTGAAAGAAAAAAACAGAATACTTAAGTTCTTCCGTAGCAAGAATAAAAATTTTTTTTTGCAGAAACAAGGAATGACAAAAAGAGCAAATGAATTATATACCTTAGCATGCTCAAGTTCTTCCAAAAGTAGAACTCCAGCTCCTTCTCCCATCACGAAACCATCTCGATTCTGATGATATGCAAACAAGACCAAGTTAACCCAACAAGAAGAATTTCTAAACTTAATACACACATTTCCTCCCATGCATTATCTTCCCTACAACATTACAGACATATAAGGCAGAAACTCGATACAGAGTTTCTAGGATCCACCGTTGGCAATCAAGATTAAAACAAAAGCACAGAAGGATATTACAACATATGTACAAAAAGAAAAAGAAGACAGACAAGAAATTGTAAAAAAAATTACACTATCCCAAGGACGTGAAGCTTTTGTGGGATCATTATTCCTTTGTGAAAGAGCCCGGCATGCAACAAAACCTCCCAACCCTGCATTGGAACACATAAAATAAGATTTCACGTATCTTAAATATCAAGAATAGAGGGAATAATGTAATATAAGAGAACGAGTTGGCACCTATTGGAATAATAACTGCATCTGAACCACCACAGAGCATTACATCCTGAAAAGTTCAGTGGAAAGACAGACAGTCTATAAGTAGAACCAGAAAAAGGCTACCGAACTGTCGAACTACCAAGTGAATGGAGAATACTTACAGCTTCGCCTTTAATAATGTGGTTTGCTGAATTCAGAATGCAAAAGTTGCTTGTGGCACAAGCAGTTGAAATAGAATAGTTTGGCCCCATCCATCCCTGATTTATCACCACAAAAAAAAAAAGTCAGTCTGAAATTGCTGGTGGTCGTCCACATTAAGTTTATATAAGATTTGAAATTTAATCAGACCAGATCCATAGCAAGCATAGCAGAACCCATGTTTGTTGTCGCAAAAGGTACACAAAAAGGATTCATCTTCTTGTATGAGATTCTCAGAGCTTCAATAGCATCGTAAAAGACCTGTAATAATATTAGATCATTTGAAATGCAAATAATAAGCAACATACTCCCTAATTTTTTAGATTCAATATTCATGTGACTCTTTTGTTAGTCAGATACAGAACAAAAACCTTAAAATTGAAACTGTTTTCAAATACTTTCTATAAGTTTCAAGCCCGGGATCAAGATAAGTACCTTCATCCCTCCCATTGCTGAGCCAATCAAAACTCCACATTTGGTTTTGTCAAACTCTGCCATTACTTCTTCAGTTACCCCACCATCAGCCAAAGCTTTCTTGCCAGCTGTGAGAAGATAGAGCATAAACTTGTCCATTCTTTTAGAAAGCTTTGGAGCAACCCATCCTTCAGTCGAGAAACTTTTGATCTCTCCCGCAATTCGCTTGACAAAGGTAAACCAAGGAAAGATATTCAATTACGAAACAATAGCAAATAGAGAAATGTCACACATTATAAAGCTTCCAAGAGATCCTAATAGAAAAATGCTTACCGTAGGAAATTCAGAACAATCAAAATTCTCAATCTGGCTAATACCACTGTTGCCTTGTAGCAAATTCTCATAAAAGGTATGTGGGTCATGACCTAATGGTGTTTCAACTCCCATGCCTGTCACTACAACCCGACGCTGCTCCGTAGGCGGTTTCTTGTTAACCATGGCTTCCTTTTCCATCTCCAACACTGCCATGGCTCCACCTAAAAACCACAAAGACATAACAGTTGATGGTAAATTAGCTTACTCAGAAACAACATCTCAATGGTATGGTAAAACAAAATAGTTAGTTACAGGCAACTTCAAAAATTTATATTATATATAGTTCACCGCCACTTGTTCAGTATCCCTGATTCCTCATCTAGAGCCTAACCTCACAAAAAAAGTGCCTTCTTTTGAAACATAATAACACATGGAATCAAGATAAAAATCCAAACTTTCACATGTCAGCTGCTTCCATCATTAGCCCAATACCATAAACCCATAGCAGCATCGAACTAAGGAACATAAAAACGAGAAAAATCGAAGAAAGACTAAAGCTTGGCACACAAAAACAAAAACCCAGATTGGAAGAGAAATGTAAATACCGGAAGTAGCTCGATTCAATCTCCTCTGGTTTCGATTCAAAGAAACAGTAGTGGATCCAAAGAGAGAAGACAAGGCAATGTTGGTGTTGGAGTTGGAGTAGTGAGTACAGGGACCAAAATCCAAACAAGAAGAGACAAGAGCCTGAATGGTAGGAGGAGGGGAAGGGGATCGAGGAGGAGGAGAAGAGGCAGAGCATTTGGTAAGCTGCTGCCTCCTTCTTCGCCGACTCCGCCCACCAGATTGAAGCGCAACAGCACCACCGCCGCCGTCGTGAGAGACGGACATGCAAGCAGCAACGAACCAGGTGCATAACGGAGATGCGTAACAAGAAGAAGACGCACCCACCACCATTGGCAAAGAAGAAAAAAAAAAGTGAATGAAGCGAAGAGAGAGAGAGA
The DNA here is from genome assembly GCA_024034495.1 of Camelina laxa. NCBI lineage: Eukaryota > Viridiplantae > Streptophyta > Magnoliopsida > Brassicales > Brassicaceae > Camelina > Camelina laxa. The sequence goes on from CM043883.1 coordinate 3,454,024, forward strand.
GAGAGAGAGAGAACAAAAAGGAGAGAACAAAGCGAGAAATGAGTGAAGAGAGAATCTAGCGGAAGGGGAAATGGGATTCACGAGAGATTTAAGAGAGAATCGATCTGTGAATGATCTCTCTCTCTCTTCTCTCTCTCTCTCTCTTTCAGGAGGCGTGCACAGAGCTTCGATGCGTAAAATCGTGCGTGGAGTCGCCACAAATCGTCCCTCCTCTCTCTCTGATAAAAAAACAACAAAACAAACAGAGAGACACAGAGAAAGAGAAGAGAGAGATGAATACAACAAAACACTCTATACACAAACAAAATAATAATACCAATCGACACTTCAAATCTCAAAATTATCGATGACCAGAATAAATTTTTTTTTATTTTATTTTTCTTTAATTCTTGAATCTCAAATGAACTTTTTGCAACCTTTTTTATCTATTTTTTTTGTTCAAAGTTGATGACATCTTATCACAAAAAAAAAAAAAGAGTGATTTTAATTGCTTGACAAAAAATAAAAGAGTGATTTTAATTGATATATTTCACAGAAGGATGAGAATAGTGATTCATTTACACATATTTTGTATCCAATCACAAAATTATATAGAGAAATCATTATATTATGTTTCAGTTATGATGCTACAATTTTTATTTTATTTTATTTACAGAGAGATTTGGTGACCTCGGTTTAATCGAAGGAAGGAGGACACTGAGAATACCATTATTTTATTTTGTTTGTATATATTTACTTTTTTCTTTTTTTTGTGTGTGTGGCAGCGAAGTGTTTACAGTAGGAGATAGCGATATGGCAAAGCATCATCCCACTCCTTTCAACGGTTTAGTAAGTATACTACTCTCTTAACTAAGACAGACTCGTTGTGTTCACTGCTGAGAGAGAGATACACGTATGAAGTAAGTACGATACAATAGAGAGAGACACACACATTTACTTTATGCACAAAATTATATAAATGTGACGGTACTATATTACTAGAGAGATCAGTAGATCCAGAAAAGAAAAAAAAACATTGATCATAAAAGTCATGGATTTGATTTTGATACGTTAAAGCTGACTATTGTATTTAGAACGTAGTAATAAATAAATAGACCCCTCTCAAGTCTCAACATTCATTATATTCATACACAATTAATGTCTCTTTTTGACTTGTTTACATGTAAAAAATCTAATGTTTGATAGGATACACGTGATTTGTTTTTCCTACTGATGACCGTAGTAACATATACTACAACACACTTACACATCAAGTAGCTAAGCTCTACAGCCTCTACTTAATATATTGCAACAAACCCAAGTTGTATTATACTATATTGGTTTATGTTGATTTGGAACCAAACCCCAAGAGTTGAGGTATTTTTTGTTTTGTTTTCAAGTTAAGGAAAATGGTAGTATTACAAAAATAAACAGAGGAAGCAGGAAAGAGGGGAGCAAGAGAAAATGCATGGAAAGAGTCAAAGTGGGTAAGCTCTCTCATACCTAACATTCCATTCTCGCATCACCATTCTCAGCTAAACCAGCCTAATCTACGCTCTCCCATACTTTTTTCTCTATACATTTGCTTTCTCACACGTGTCCTTTCCTGATGAGGGGGGAACGCAAAGCAAAGCGTTACATCCAAAAAAGCAAGGAGTTACAAAGATAGAGACACACGGACGCAACTGTGTTCCTCCAAGGGAAGATTTGGCTAAAGGATTCATGTGTAAAAAAATGATGATATAATTAAGAGAAAATTGAACATGGATCGATCAAACCCATTCCTTGAAGGCAAATAAAGTCAATACATATCTTCCACTGTGTAAACTAAATACCGAAGAAATGTCCTGCCGCAGACCATAACAGAAATAGAGAAATCCCATAGAAGCTAAAAGGAAAAAGAAGCAGACTAATATTTCCCGGAATTACAAACTAAAATTTGTCCGAGAGGGATATTAAGTCCAGAGTTTACTTTAGTTGATTTAGTCTTGAAGTGATACCATCTTGCTCTCTATATATACTCAATATAAACTCAAAGTTCACAGATGGGATCGTGGCTGTGTCCTGTGTGCTTAGCTAATGTTCTGCAGAAAGACTGAAACATACAAGATACTACTATATCACAGTTTTCCCACTCGCCAAAACATCAATGAAAGTTATTAGTGAAGGACAGCCCCATCATCAATGAGCAGCTTTTGCACTATATATGCTGATGAATCAATGGCAAATAAATATGATAAGCAATGGCAAATAAATATGATAAGCAATGGCTGTAACAAATAACACAGATAAATCTGTATGAAAAATCACCACAAAGATGAACTTAACAATAACTCCTTGGAAAACGGTTCCACAAACTTTCCCATATATATAGAGGATATAAACGGTGCTGAAGACAACCCTGCAAGACATTGCAAACAGTCACTCGAGTATTTAAGTATTATACATGAGAAATCTAATGAAGAACTAACTACCCATCAGAAACACTTTCCCATATAGATGAGGAGGTTGATGGCCAAACTTCTAGAATTATGGAGTTAGATCAGTCCATTAACTCATTAGTAACTCCATAATTCTAAGAGTTGGGCCATCAACCTCCTCCTCATATATATATACCAGTGGTTGTGTAGGAGGAATTCACATAAAACATAACTACATAAGAAAGCCATCGATGCAATTCAGAGACCAAACCCTAGAATAGAGATATCTCCCTAGGAACACAGTAACGTCGAGAGAGAGTTTCTTCGATTCTTAAAGAAGCAATCTGTCCCCATGGCCATGGTCAATATCTGATCAATCTCTGGATACGAACGGTCGAGATTTAACAAACAGTACAAGAAAATATCACACGCGTCGATCCATACATAATTTGGTTAAGATTAAACCACTGGTTTGTAACTCTGTGTGAGTAACTGAAGGAGAGATGGAGAAGATAAGGAAATGCTTTTTACTTTTTGTTAATCTTTGACATTACTACATGTAGTTTTACGATTGTTATAAAAATCTGATCACACTTGATAAGTGCATTGGATTCAAAAGCATACAAATTTCCCTTTCTACTCAAACAAATCAGAGATTGCATTGGTTCGTCTACACATAAAGATGAACATGAAACAAAACACACATCATAGACAAGAAGAGTTAAAAAAAATGGAGGCAAAGAAGAGAGTACTGGAAGAGTTTGATCCAGTGATATAGTAAAACTCTTTAACGCTTGGAGAATTGTGGTGCTTTACGGGCCTTCTTGAGCCCAGCCTTCTTTCTTTCAACCACTCTCGCATCTCTAGTGAGCAAACCTTCCTTCTTCAAAGGCGATCTGTGGTCTGCACTTACCTTAAGAAGTGCACGTGCGACTCCCAGTGTAATAGCTTGTGCTTGACCAGAGAGACCACCTCCATGGGCTTTCACAAATATGTCGTAGCTGTTCTCATACCCTAAAGTCACTAGTGGGACTTTCACATACTGAAGCCATAGTGGGTTTCCCTGAAGGTACTCCTATAAAGAGTTTTTACAATGATCAACATCAGCAATATGCGTGTATGGATTCAAATCTTTCACATTCACAAAACTAATCATAATCTCTCCTTCTTATCACTTTTTCAGCCACTTATCTTAGTCCAAACAACTTATAATTCACCACCATAGGAACTATTTGTTCATACAGTTTCAACTCTAATATGTAGTAATGTGCTGATACAACTCCCACATCACAAAAGAACTGCATACAGACACAGTTTGATCACAAAGACTAATACAGATCACTTCCTCAGCCACTTATCCTAATACAGCCTAGAATTCAACTCCTACGAAATACTGCAACTTATACTACTAAATGCTTCAATCCATTACACACTATCTTCAAAATTTGAATCTCTCAAGAAACATAAACCCCAATATGAGCGAACCCCCAAAACCAAAGGCCTAAGCAGAACACATGAAGCCACAAGCAACAGTGTAAAAAGCGAATAAGATAATGGAATTAGGAATAATATAAGAACACAGAATCATAAAATGTTACCTTGGCATCACGATAGTTTATGATAACCTTCCGGTACCTTCCTGAAGCACAACTCGAGCAATCGCGCACTTACGCCGTCCAGTGCCAATAATCTTCTGAGCAGCAAATCCTCCAGGGAGCCTCGATTTGACATACTTCTTCAGCTCTACTGTCTCCTCCACCTCTTCCGGCGGAGCAGCTACCGTCGCGGTGATAGAGAGAGAAGCGCGGCGAGCGGATTTCGCCGGTAATGCGAACACCGAATTTGCGCGGGGGAAGGAGACGGTTTTAGGACTCTGAGAAACCTGGGAGGAGAAGGAGAGCGAAGAGAGAGAAGAAGCGAGGGTCGAAATCGACGCCATTATCGCTGAACGGAAGAAGATAACGTCGAAGCAAAGTGAAGAAGAAGAAGAAGATAACTGGTAGAGGTGAAGATGAGATTAAGGTACAGTCCCTATGGACCCTATCGCTTACAAGTGACTGAATCGGCCCATTAGGGCCCATTTAACCCTTTATTGGGCTTATCAAGAGATTGAAAACACACAAATGTGGGGCTTAACAAGTGTATCGGAGGAGATCAACTAAACCTACTCAGTAATTGTTTTCTGGCTAAATTACCAGTCATGTCATGTGTGTTAATAACTACAAGTATTGAAGTTTAGGTTTCTAGTCTGCTTTAATGTAATCAGCATTAATGTTGATCAATCTGCAGATGTAACATGAGAACAATCAAATGACTTCTCGTTAATCAGAAAATTGAAGAATCCAATATTACAAGCCGATGCAAAACTTAAGACCAAAGACGACAAACATTATAAGCTCAAAACATTGTGAAAGTAACAAAATTTGTAGACTAATAATAGTTTCAAGAAACATTGTCAAAAAAAAAAAAAAAAACAGAACACCGTCTACTCGGATCCATCAAAGAAGATACTTTCCATGCGCAGCGCATTACAACAAGAAGTTGGAAAACCGGGTACCAGTTGGCATTGCAGCAAAGAGACTAGAACCATGATGCCTTTGTCCAAGAGGAGGACGAGCTGTTTCAATCCTAGTCGCAGATGGACGATTAGGGACAGAAGAAACACCACAACATGGCTTGGATCTCGGGTCAGAAGATGGCTTACCCATTCCATACAAAGGAACCAAACTGTCTTCCTTAACCGAAGCTTTACAAACAGGGCAATGTTTCGATTTGGAATGATAATGGAGCCACTTGTAGAGACAAGGCCAACAGAACAAATGACCACATAGAGTCACGATCGGATCTCTAGCCAATTCAAGACAGATATTGCATCCAAAGTTGCTCGATGCATCTTCTTCGTTCGTCGTGGTGATGTTACAAGAAGACATGGTTATTAATTAATACGATCTTCTTCCTATATACAACAAGACAAAAATGAGATGGGAACCCTAAAACCCTTTTGAGCCGTTTCGTATAGAATTGATCAAACATGCAGAGAGAGAGAGATACACCAAAAAAAATTAAGATTCGATATTTACGGTAATGGAAACTGAATTTACAGCGTCTGAGTGATTTACCTCGGTGAAGAAAGAGATCGCTTCCTGGTGTAAGATCGCAGAGAATGAGAGGAGAGCCAAGAGAGAAGCGAGAGAGTCGGTGAATGAAGAATAAAAAAATGGAATAATGTTGTTAATATGGAAACGGATTAACAAACGAACAAGAAAAAAAAAAAAGTTGTTAGTAATATATACTTCTTAATATTTGCCGAAGCTTCCTCGGTCTTATCAGACGATTATATGATTCTTTTCCAAATTTAACTTAATTATATTTTTTTCCTTTGATTCAAACCAAATTAAATGTCAGTTTGACTACTATTTTGATTCTAAAATGATCGTTTGATGATTTTGATGTACTTACTTTAAATTAAATTAATCAATTACAGAATTTTAACAGTCGACCAAAAACATAATTTTTAGGTTGTGAATGTCAATACTTAATTTAATACAATTAGGTTATGAATGTCAATATTTAATTTAACTTTTATTGTTACCTTAGAACAATGTCAAGACTCAAGACGACGTTCAATTGTTGAAAAAAAAAGACGACGTTTAATTAGTTTAAAAACGTAGTAATTATTGTTTACATATATACTTATCCAATTATAAAGTCAAAAACAATCCATAAAATGTCTACGATATGTGTACGTAGCATAACTTATTATTTTGACGGTTCCTATATTCTAGATGATGATCATCATTGGTCACCTTGTAGCCAAAGAAATACTAATAATACCTTAGGAATCAAATAATCTTGACAAAGTTTTAATTAGACATCAGTCCTATTATATCTTGTTTTACAGCTATAAATTTTGATTAAGCCGTTTTAAACTTTTGTGATTTTAGCTTACGATCTTACTGTATATATAGATATACATTGACAAATGACAACAAATAATTAGTAATGCAATTGCACGATGTAGTGTAAGAAAAATAATACAGATATCGTTCATATCGTTCTAGACGTAGGTATGATATTTATTAATATTATCGAGCAACGAATCAAATTGACTGGAACTATACGAAGGTTCCAAATGGAACTTGATCCAACAAACACCATACATACGTGGTGGATTAACGTCTTTATAAAAAAAATAACATATAATGTGTGCTGAAGTCCAAAAATATATATGGCTTCTGGAAGGAATATAGTTGTTTGTAAAGTCTCGATGGATTGTAATTTATATATATCCTGTACGCATTGCGGCTAGACTTTCATTTTGTACAAAGCAACTCGTTTATGCTCACTACCCAAAAAATAATAATACAATAGTATCATATTCTGCTTGCACCAAAGGAAAAAAAAAAAAAAAGTAACGATAACTGTTAGGACTTACTGACTTATTAGGATTTGTTGATTTGAATTTTTTATTAGAAAATGTTCATGATTACCAATTTAATTTTAAACACATCCTTTTCAGGTAATAAAGTTAATATCATCGTTGCTAAAATGAAATTAGATTTGACAATGAGGTAGTGCCGTTTTAACGCATCTAACCTAAATTAATGATTTGTTTTTAGTTAAGTGTATGCTTTTATTTATCATTCATTAGATGAAAATGACTTCAACTCAAATCAAATTAGATTTGGTATTAAAGATAATTTTTTAAGAAACATGAATATAAAAGTCACATATGAAACAATGATTTATGAACAATTCAACCTCTTCATTCACCTCCTCAAAATATATGGAAATAAAATTTGTATATATTATTATAAAATTAAAAAATTAAACTGTTCTTTTATAAACTCAAACTGACATATAATTTTATTGTAATTGTAAAATAAAAATCCTAACTATCTCATTTATAAATCCAAACCGACATATAATTTTGTTCTAATTGTAAAAACTAAACCTTAATAATCTCATTTGTAAACCCAAACGACATATAATTTCGTTTTAATTATAATATCTAAACCCTAACCATCTTATTTGTAAACCCAAACCGACATATAATTTTATTCTAGTTGTAAAATCTAAATCTTAACCATATCATTTGTAAACCCAAACCGACATATAATTTCGTTTTAATTGTAAAATCTAAACCCTAACCACTTCATTTGTAAATCCAAACCGATATATAATTTTGTTTTAATTGTAAAATCTAAATCCTAACTCTCATATAAATCCAAATCGATGTATAACCTCGTTTAATTGTAAAATCTAAACCAAATCAATATTTAACTTTTCTTAAATAAAAGTATACAAAATTTATTTTGTTTTTTAATTTAATTTTGATTTATTTTTTAAATAAAATATTAAATAGATAATTCTGATTGATTGAGAGAATAGGGGGTGAATACAAAGATTCACCTCCTATTCCTGAATCGAAGTATTTTTTATCATTTATTAATCGATATTCTTCTTGAACAGGAGAGGGAAAATCAAAACATAACATAACATAAGATGATGAAATTATATCATGGACATAATTAAGTCCTTATAGTAAAAAATCCATATTAATCTCTTGTTAAATATGTCAACTTTGACCGTGGCATGTTCAATGTCGTATTCCAATTTTATTTTATAACACACAAAAAATGAGGAAAGATAGTATTTAAATAGAACAAGCCGGTTAGAATAAAAAGAGAGACAGAACACTCAAACACACATTAAAGAATCTATCTATCTCTTCCTCTCATTTTCCCACCTCATCATCTCCCAACTGTTTCTTCACATTACACAACACAACTACTCTGATTTCGATTTGATATGACGGTGATCACTTACTGGTTAACGGAGCATCCTTCGATCGTTAACTTCCGTTGGAGCCCAACCCAATCATACGCCGCCACGTGGTCTTTTCTCTTTACCGCCGTCTCGTTTTACGTCATCTCCGCCGTCACTCTCCACCTTCTCCTCCTCCTCGTAATCCTCCCACTCTGTCACCGCCGCCGCGGATTCTCCCTCGGTTTCATCCCGGCCCTTCACAGCTTGACCGTTTCAATAATCTCCGCCGTCATTTTCGTCGGTATCCTCCTCTCCGCCGCGGCGGAGATCCGAGACACGCGCTGGCTATGGCGGCGCACTCGCACCACGGCTCTCCAATGGTTCCTCTGTTTTCCCGTGGGAACACGCGCTTCCGGGCGCGTGTTCTTCTGGTCTTACGTGTTTTACCTCTCTCGTTACCTTCACTTGTTCCGCACCTTCTTCTCCGTGATACGACGTCGTAAGCTCAGCTTCTTCCAGCTTATCAACCAGTCTTCTCTCCTCTGTATCTCATTCCTCTGGCTCGAATATTCCCAATCTTTTCAGGTATAAAATTAAAATAAACCGGTTTCGTTCGGTTTACCACATATTAAACCGGAGTTAATCATCTATAAACCGGACCGTGGTTTTGTAGGTTGCAGCGATACTATTGACGACCGTATCGTACGCGGTCGTGTACGGTTACAGATTCTGGACGGAGATCGGGTTACGAGGCGCGTGTGATCCGTTCGTGGTTAACTGTCAAGCCATTTTGTTAGGGTGTATGACGGTTTGCCACGTGGGAGTTTTATGTATTCACCTGGTCAAACGCGGCGGTTGTAACGGTATCGGTGCTTGGCTGTTTAACTCCGTTCTCAACGCCGTTATATCGTTGCTCTACTTGAAGTTTTATTGCAAGACGCGTTCTATGAGGAGTAGGACGACCAAGGCTAAGCACACCACCACATAAAAAAAAAAAAGTATATATACATTATATAACAACAAACCAATCATTTTTGTATTATTGAAAACGTTTTACTATTTTATCGACCATCCGGGGGGAAAAAAAAAAATCTGCTTCAGCCAAAATGTGAAAAAGCTGGAGCTTGTTGTATGATCATTAGTGTTGTTACATATGATGATTCCTGGTAACTGGGGGATATAGGATTAGGATTTATTCTAGTGTTGAGAATTATAAATATTTTTTGGATTATACTAAGAGTAAACTTAGTTTGATCTTTTCAAGATTGGTCTCTTTTCTCAGGTTGCAAGGAAAATGAAAAAGTCAGGTTAGCTTCGTAATATATAAATTCGTTTCTTTTTCGTACCTAATCAAAGAGAAGGAGTCAAGTTAAAGGAATAACTTTTTATGAATTACGTTTTGTCATAATAACCTGAGAAAAAGGACAAAAGTCGATCTGTATATACTATACAATTACAAACATTGCCTGAAGCTATCAATCTCCGGCGTCCACTTGTTTCCGGTCGATAAGAACACCGTCGTCCCAAGTTTCAGTGTATCTGTAGAAAAATGGCATTAACAAATATGAATATAGAGGTTAAGAAACTTGGGATTGCTGTTTTTGTGATCATTGATCAAGATACAGAGGAGAAGAGTTGTTGATGAGTTACTACTGACCTTGTTCCATCCACATCTATACAGAGGAACTGCCCGTGTCGCCATCCATCTTTGAAATGTCCAAAGAATATCTCACCCGACTTTGAATAGAACCTACCTTCGCCGCTGGCTTTTCCTTTCCAAAAATTTGCAAACCATCGATCACCTTTGTGGAAATAAAACCAGCCCTACAAGACGAGTGAACAAGTTTTGTCTATCTGATAAAGACATCTTTACGTCACAACAGAAACCACTTCTGCATTCATTTCTCAAACTTTTAATTGATAGATTTGGGAAGTAGAAACCAATTTTAAGGAATTGATGATACTAAGCAGTTTGTGCACAAGCGTAGTTTTGATAGTCAATAAGCTAATTCAAATTCAAAAAGGTCATTAGACTATTTCACCTTTCCGTGTATTAAATCTTCTCTCCATGTGCCTTGGAATACATCTCCATTCTTGAAGTAGAATGTTCCGAGACCAGATCTTTTACCGTTGTGCCACATTCCATCATATATGCTTCCATCTCCAAGTACCAGACGACCCTGGTGGGAAAATTTAGCCATTACTTTCGGATAAACTAAGAAGCCTGTCTCAAACATAAGACAAGGGGTCCATTGATGAATTGGCTTCAATGAAATGTGGGTTACCTTTCCTTCGGGAAGACCTCCTTGGCACCTTCCCTTGAACAGTCCTCCTCTGTACTGCATCTCCAGAATTGGACTCCATCTTTTTGACGAATCTCGTTCAGCTTCCTAAGTGATGAAAAAGTAAAGTTGATATCAGACTTGGACAATGTTCAACAAGTTAACTACTCTCTGAAAATGTTAACAGATGTACTATTGATTGTGGCAGCAAGCTTAGATGACAACAAAATTATGGTTACAACAGATTGAACCAAGGGGACCACTTTTGCCTCTCTATGCATTATTGTCCGGAAAAAGCAACCCACTAGTAAAAGGACGATTTGACACCTTGATCTCAAAGACAACTACATTGCTACTTACCAGCATAGAGGATGCTCGAGCGGATAGATTTCTTTGCTTTGTAAAATCAGCATATTTCTCAGCTAGCAGGGCTGATGCAGTATCACTAGATTCTTTGGTCGAGCCATTAGGGTTGAAAAATGCTTCATCACTGGAATCACCCTTCCTAGAGGGTTGACTGGCGACACTGAGACTACTGTTCAAATTCTTTGAAGGTCTCACACCAACAGGAAGGTTGACAATACCCAGGCTTAGCACTGCAGTGTCTCCAGAATCAGCTGCGAATTTCTGCTCAATCTGATATCCCGAATCCATACTCCAATTAGCAATTGGCTCCCTCTGGATAGCACCATAATCTACAAAAGATGACTTTCCATTCTTTAAAATACTTAAGCATCCTGTAAATAACACGTAATGAAGTATCTTGACCAATATTAAGTACAAAAATAAGCAGCAACGAAAAGTTGTCTTCAAATTGTGTACCTTCTCTATTTTCATCTTCGGGATCCAATCGACTGTTTCTGGATGGTTCCCTCTCTTTCAATGGGTATTCACTATCACTGTTTTCAGAATCTTCGAGGAGGTCCTCAGAGTCAATTTGGAATCCTTCAACACTCTGATTGGAACCTTTTACGTCAGTAGAGTCTGCTATATCTTTTATTGAAACTGGTACCTCTCTAAGTCCACTATTTGTTTCTTTCTGGAGCTGTGAACGATATCTCGTGAAGACATTTAAAACAAAAGGAACAAGACTAGAAAAAATATTGCCTTTGTTGGATGTTTCCTCTTCTGAAGACCTGTAATGACACATGAGACTTGCATTAATGCTAAAAAGTGTTCCCGAAAAACAAAATCTGAGTCTTGACCAAAACCATCATACATCTTAAGCAAGCAAGAAAATACATATATTGTATAAACTGAAACCATATAATTACTTGAAACTGTAAGGCGTAAGCCGTTGCTTAAGATGAATACCCACCTTAGAATAAAAAACATTGTGACTCGCACTTTAGGCTCCAGATCAGGTTCATAAACAGTAGATACTATAATATCTCCAGTGTACTCCATTGTTTGACGAAAAGTACGAAGGATTGTTTTCACGTCCTTCTTCTGAAGAGGTACCGAACTAGCCACAATACATATAATAGCGTTTAGGTCCTGCATGTTAGAGAAAGCATGGTTGAGATGAAAAAGGTTACTTGAATAACGTAATTTCGTAAGAAAATAGTTTCAAGGAGCATACTTTTCGAGTAAAAATGCCAAAATAACAATAAAAATGTCAAATATCCTTGCTCCTTCGGGAGAGGGATGCCATGTGTTCTAACGGTTTGTTTGTAGGTCACTTTGTTTATAAATACCTTTGTACCAGGGCGAAAGAATGGGCAGTCATAGATAGCTTGTAAAATCGAAGTCTTCAGGTTGTGACCAACTCCAAAACCAACCTTTGCCTCTTTATAGCTTTCTAGAATCTGGACATAAGAGAGTAAAAGGATTGAAGACAAGCTCAAACTACGGGTGACTATACAATACAGACCATAAAGACTGTAAAGATCTTTAGAACCAAAACCCAAAAGAATATAGTCCAAGAAACTTACCGTTGTAACTTCTGAACTTTCAAGTTCTTTAATATCTTTAGGCATCACGTCGATGAAGTTTCCATGGATCCCCTGGATAATCCATATACAAAAATGACAAAAACTTGAGTATACTATGAGAGACAACTGCAGCAGAAAAGTAACCTTACAGGCTTACACTTATCAGAGCGGAAGCTGCATTTATTGCCATGGAAACAGCATTGTTTGCATTTCTCAGTGCCTCATCCAAAGTTACCAAATCTTTCTGTAGTAAAACCTCTATGTCGATATCTAAAATCCCAAATCAAAGTCAGCTCATGGCCAGCAGAACTACTAAAACAAAAGGTAGTTTTTCTGACACTATTGTGCCAGTAAATTATTTAATAATACTAATAGAAGTACCTATACAGAAATTGGTCTGTTGCTGCAATTTTCTAGCCAACTCGTTAACCTGCACACAACCTGGAAAATTAGAGAAAAGAGAAAAGACTCCAACTAGAGATACTAAATGTAGGTTTGCAGATAGGGATGTCATTTTCTGGACTGTTTTTAGTTTGTTATATGAAATAGTATACAATATAAAAATGTTGACAGGAAATGGCGATGGAAATTTGGGAAGTTGCACTGTTGGAAAAACATGAAGCCATTTGAAAATTCTCCACCTAGTTTTCTTCTCTATCATCAATTCAGATATACAAGTTCTACTAACAGCCCAGGAAACAATCCAAAAAGGCATAACTAATTACTTTGAAGACTGACAATCCTACTATCCAGACTTTGCGACAATAAAATGAAATTCCTAATTGGATCTTTTGGCAACTTTAAAAGCAACTAAAAGCTACCTCTTCTAGACGCTTTCGGCCTTCGAAGCTGAAAGGCTTTAATAGCACAGCAACAGCTAAGTTACCCCCAGATCTTACTGCACAAAGAATATTAATCGCTTCAACCTGGTCAGAACCATATCCAGCACTAGCCACCTGGCAAAGGGGAACAGTTTGAGCAGAATCAGATGCCCGGCCAATACTGTTCGACAAAATAAATTTCTGGGAGAATTAGAAAACCATTAGCATTTCATTAAGAGCCTACGCAAAACTTAGGAAGCATGGTTGTTAATGATCAATTCTACACTGTGTATCTTGTTCAGTTATAATAAAAGGATAGAGTCCTACAAGTAATTCTACTAATGGAACTGTAACATTCACAAACGATTTTGTAGCAGAAAACAGAACTAGAAACAATGATAGGCAAGAAAAGTACAAACAAGGATGAAGGCTCTGGGACGTGACTGTATCAGCTCAACTGGATTCATGGTCTTGGAAACATTATCTGTAAACATAAAGAGAGAAGTAATGGGTAAAAAAGCAAATCCTTCTTATCTTCTTGAACAACTAGCTCGATATATGCTGATAGAAAGACAGTGAGACAGACAGCTAACTAGTAGCTACTAAACTTGTTTTTCATTGAATAGTAAAGAGAGTCCTGTGCCAACTTATGTCCAAACACTTTGCTCCAATCACTAATATACCCAAAGTTCATAAGGAACAAAGAAAGAGGAAAAACTAAATTCCGGACCTTGTTGATTGAGCCTCTGATGTAACACAAAATCTCCAGAGCTGTCCTTGCTAATACTCCTGTAAAAGTGGATTACACACAAGCAATTCAAGCTATAAGCTACATAAGTAGAAGAAAGCTACACACTTTAGGAGTGTAGATATAAACAGAATCATTAGACGAATAAAAAAAATCAACTAAGTATATACCAAAATCGGAGAGGAAGAGAAGGAAAAGGAGAATCCAAGCAAGAATCAATGATAGACTCCTTGCGACTACCGATGACAACGACTTCAATGAACTCAGCTCCACCATGTTCACCTCTCTCGCACGTCTCCTCCATACGAGCCGAATCCTTCTTAACCAAGCACATCACGCAAACCCGACGCGCCTTTCGAGCCGTACATTTAAATCGCGCCGTAGCACCAAATGACGAATAAGGAATGCCAAAAGCAGGAACGAGAGCTAAACGAGAGAACAATGGTACTCCTCCTCGGAGAGTGGAGAATACGGGAAGCTCCATTGAAATCGGCATTGCTCCGCTCCTTAAGGAATCACTTTATTAGTAGAAATACACAAACAAATTAGGTCACATGAATTGAATTGATAGATGATGAGAATCAGACGAAGGAGACAAATCAAAGCAGAGCATCTCTCATCTCTGAAGCTCCTCCCGATAAATTCTGAAGAAGTAGAAGAGTGAGAAAAAATATCCAGCGCCGGCACCGTGGATTAGTTAATTGTGAATAAGCCCTCGTATTTACTACTTATTTATGTTTTCGCCTCGTATTAAAATAAATTACAATATGGACCCTAGTTTTTTTTTTGGGGTCAGAATGGACCACCCCCTAGATTAAGTTGACGAACCGGTTAGCGAATATTACTTTCGAACCGATTAATCACATCCTCATATTTGGTCTACTATCACTTTTAACATAGTTTACTTTTTGGGTCAATTATATCTTAATAATCAAATGTTCATTTTTTTTTTTTTTTTGACAACGTTCTCTTTATATTAATAAAGAAATAAAATATCTTTTTAGTCTAACTAATATATTGAGTTCAATGTATTAACCACTAGAGAAAAACAATTGTTTTAAAAAAATACGACTTTGGAAAAATCAAATCTAAAATAAGATACTTTGGAACCACATACACGATTTTTTCTTCAGCATTTTTATATAGATGATTGATATGTTATATGTCTTTTTGCCAAGACACGAATGTTTAAATAACCCCACATCTCAAAGAGGAATATAAACTTAAAAATAAAAATAAAATATAAAATGTCACATAAAAATTTAATAAAAAAAAACATCTGGTCCCCATATAATAAAACAAGAACTTCAGATCCAAAATTTAAGAAAAAAAATGCAGCGATATATCGTACAAATTAAATGTAAAAGAACTATATAAGTATATAACTTTGATTTTATTCTTGTTTGGTACAACCAATATAATAAAGTGAGAAAGTATTTTTTATTTAATAAGTTTTTGCTTCACGTTTGAGTTTTCTTCAAAGTGTAACGACGGACGCCAGGAGAATTTTATCCGGGTCGCAAGTGTCACCCCTCCCTTAGTGGATTTTGTCTTCGCTTGCAGCTTTTTGACCTTTTGCGCTCCCCAGCGAATCACATCGTTATGTTACAGTGCACCTTACCGTCTCTGATCATAACACCGTGCCAAATTAGATCCGACCCGGACCGGTTCGTTCTCTGAAGCTTCGTTTTGTGAGATTCGTATTCCTCTGTTTCACCATTTTAACAATTATCCTCTCTTTGTCTTCGCCAACTTCTTCCGCTCTCTTACAAACTTCTTTCCAGGTACTCTTCTTCGTCGAGTTCCCTCGTGCTTTTAAGATTGTTTTTGTTTCTTTCTTTGTTAAAGATACTGTGAGAAGTGTGTGTGTGTCTCTTTGATGTTATATCACGTGGGGGATCTGAATTTTTAGTTGCGGTGTTCACAAGTCTTTTCCCAATTTGGGTATGTTTTTTTTTTCTCCGTCGTTTCTGCGTGTTTTGTTTTGGAATATTGGTGATTATAGTCAAATTGGATTCGAAATTATTCAGCTTTTTAGATTCCTAACTAATTAAGAATCTTTATTCTTTATATTGGCTTGTAAATTCTCCACTGAGCTCATTAGATTCAGGAATTTGCTGTTCGTAATTGCTTTTAGTGGTTAATTCATGTTCCTGAGATTCGTATTTGCAAAGAAAAAAAGTGTACCTTTTGTAAGTCTTACACAAATGAAGGAAAAAAATGGGTTTTTTAATATTTGAGGATGTGTTGGTTAGGGATTTTTAATCTTTATGTCTTCTGGGTCACTGTAAGATGTATTGTTTAGTTCTAAATTCTATACATGATTGGTTGGTGGGAAGGATCTATATGGGTCACAGTTTTGAAGACATGGTTTAGCTTAGACTTATATTCTGGTTGTACTCAACTTGTATATTTAGGCTCTTACATTGGTTTTCTAGTCTCTTGTCTGCAACTTAATTTTTTTCATGACCCAAAACAAAAAAACTCAAACTTTGTGGGGAACTTAAGGTGGCACTTAGTAATATTTTGATTCTCATTGCTGCAGTTTGTCTCTTGAGGTTTATCTGGAAATAAAAAAGATGGAAGTTTGCGGGGATCTGAATTCTGATAACTTAAAGAATCGTCCCTTGACTCCGCTTAGGATTATGAGGGGTCTGATGATCCTACTGGTGTTTCTGTCTACTGCTTTTATGTTCCTCCTCTACTTTTCACCTGTAGCTGCTCTAGGTCTACGGCTTCTGAGTGTGCATCAATCTAGGAGAGTTGTCTCGTTAATCTTTGGTCTCTGGTTAGCTTTGTGGCCTTACCTGTTTGAAACGGTTAACGGTACAGCCGTTGTGTTCTCTGGAGACAGCATTCCTGTTGAGAAACGTGTTTTGCTTATTGCAAATCACAGGACAGAGGTGGATTGGATGTATCTGTGGAATATTGCCTTGAGAAAAGGGTGTCTTGGCTACATCAAATACGTTCTTAAGAGCAGCTTGATGAGATTACCTATCTTTGGCTGGGGTTTTCATGTTTTGGAGTTCATACCCGTCGAGAGGAAGCGGGAAGTCGACGAACCTGTTTTGCTTCAAATGCTTTCATCTTTTAAGGATCCTCAAGAACCCTTGTGGCTTGCTTTATTCCCAGAAGGAACCGATTTCACGTACTATATGCTTCCCTATCTGATTTTACATATGAACCTACATAACGAACAAGTTACTACTGCTCTAGATACATAAGTTAATTCGTAATCAATCTATATTCTTGAAGCTAACTTATAGTGTTTACTTGGTAGAGTAACCCTCATTTCCAGGAATTGCATGCTAATGCATGAATGTGTGAACTGCTGCTCTTAGTCTATCTTCTTTCATATATCTGAGACCTTTCCTTACTTCTGATATGCAGTGAAGAGAAATGCAAGAGAAGCCAAAAATTTGCAGCTGAAGTTGGTCTTCCAGCATTATCAAACGTACTTTTACCAAAAACAAGGGGTTTTGGCGTTTGCTTAGAAGTTCTTCATAGCTCTTTGGATGCAGGTATGGTCCACGAAATTTTGATGTAATGGTCGTGTATGTTCCCTTGTATATAGCAGTATCTCAAGACACATGTTATGCCAACATTTATTATGTGATGGCATGATATTTTCTATGTTTCCAATGACCCCATGTGGGACCTCATGGCCACAACTCAAGTAACTGAACAAGGCATTGTTTTTAATTTTTATTATAATTTGCTCTGTTCTTACGTCATCTTCTTGAAATGCAGTATACGATTTGACTATCGCATATAAGCCTCGCTGCCCATCTTTCATGGACAATGTATTCGGGACGGATCCTTCAGAAGTTCATATCCACGTTCGGCGAGTTCTACTAAAGGAGATTCCAGATAACGAAGCAGAAGCTTCTGCTTGGTTAATGGATTCATTTCAGTTCAAGGACAAGCTGCTATCCGATTTCAATGCTCAGGGACAATTCCCAAATCAAAGACCAGAAGAAGAACTCTCTCTTCTGAAGTGCATCGCAACTTTTGCAGTGGTAATATCTTTGACAGTACTATTCATTTATCTGACCTTGTATTCACATAGCTGTTTCAAAGTATATGCTGGTCTAAGCGGCACATATTTATCGTTTGCTACTTATTACAAGCTTCGACCCTCACCTGGCTTTTTTAGAGAAGATTCTTGTAAAAAAGTAAAAAGCCATTAACTTTGTTGTACATACAATTCTTTCTTTGTATACAAAGAAATAATATCAAGAATTTACAGGCGGTAAAAAGATTGTTGGGATGCCTTTTTCATTGTTAGTTCTTGGATATACCGTTACCTATCAATTGTATTCTATATGTTGTAAGGAAAAGTTGATATGTTGGAACTGTGATACCCTTGTGTTCATTGCGTTGGAAACATCAACAAGGTCACTAAACCTTATTGTCAATACATGTTCTTACTTCTGATTCAGTCAGTAAAGGAAGTTTCCATCTGAACAAAAATTTGTCGGTGATCAACAAAGCATAGAACCCACTTTGTCCCAAAAGGTTGTTACCTTCTTTTTTGCAGGTGATGAGAGAAAGAGAGAAAAGACCGTTGCTTGCGCTCTTTAACTGAAACATTGGATCAACTTTAGAGGTAGAGGATAGCATCTCCTGTTTACTTGCTTGTTGTACACATGTCATCTTATCTCCTTACATGAGCAGGTGCAAGTGAGATCAGGTTAGTTTTGACCAAACCAACTTTGATGATCTTTCTTTACTTTTTTGGTTGGGAAAGAAACACAAAATTCCAAACAATGTCATTTCTCTTAGGGTGTGTAACTCTAAATCTAACCACACATAGACAAAATGTGGAAACTATACTATGTACCATCATCTTTATTTTGAGACATTTTCAATTATTTAAGGCAAGAAAAAGAAACCATCAAGGGCAAATAAATATTACAGTGCCAAAGAAGATGGGCTAACAAGCTGGCACAAAGATAATTTAATTGAAAATTGATAAACCCTACCTCGGACCACCGCTTATATAAATAGAGATCGGTGCTAGAGGTCAATCCTCATCCACCACATCACAGGAAACAAAAAAAAAAAAAACAGATTTTTTAATTACAAAATGGCGAAAATCTCCAGTATTCACATTCTCTTCTTCGTGTTCATCACAAGTAAGAACATCAAAACAATACTCTGTTCTTGTTGCTCCTCTGTTTCACTTATGTTTTTACCTTCTCCTCTGTTTCACTTATGTTTTTACCTTCTCCTCTGTTTCATCTATTTTTGTTAAGGATAATAATAACACTACAATACTGTTTCTTTAGCTCCCTTATAACTTTTTTGTTCATCATCCTTGATTGATTTTATATTTATGACAAAGTTTTTAGTTATCTATGTGAGTGTATTTTAACAAGTTTTAAAATTGCAGGCGGCGTTGCTGTTTCCGCCACCGTCTTCACTCTACAAAACAGTTGCCCTTACACCGTTTGGCCCGGAACACTCTCGGGCAACAGCATCACCCTCGGTGAAGGCGGTTTTCAATTGACTCCAGGCGCTTCCGTACAGCTCACGGCTCCTGTGGGGTGGTCAGGTCGCTTCTGGGGTCGTACCGGCTGCAACTTCGACGCCTCTGGACACGGTACCTGCGTCACCGGAGACTGCGGCGGCGTTCTTAAATGTATCGGCGGCGGAGAACCTCCGGCGACTTTGGCCGAATTCACCGTCGGATCAAGCAATGCCGGTATGGATTTTTACGACGTGAGCCTCGTCGACGGTTACAATGTCAAGATGGGGATTAAACCTCAGGGAGGATTCGGGAACTGCAAATACGCGGGATGCGTCTCCGACATCAACGAGATTTGCCCTAACGAGCTTAGGATCATGGATCCGGGTTCGGGAAGTATAGCGGCGTGTAAGAGCGCCTGCGCGGCGTTTAGTTCGCCGGAATTTTGTTGTACCGGAGCTCACTCGACGCCGCAAACTTGTTCTCCGACGTATTACTCGACGATGTTCAAGAACGCTTGCCCTAGCGCTTACAGTTACGCTTACGACGACGCTTCGAGCACTTTCACTTGTACCGGATCTAACTACTTGATCACTTTTTGCCCTACCCAGTCTTAAACCGGAGATCTGGTTTAAGTTTGGTTCCGGTTTCTCTCTCTCTCACGTTTCTTTTGCTTGTTATGTACGAAAAGAGAAATAAATAAAGATGACAAGGAAAGGTGATGACCTAATAAATCATCTTCTTCCATTTTGGTAATTAAAGATAGATGGATGCTTGATTATAGAGATACTTTACTTACATGAGACCAATAGCAAATTTTATATATATATATCCCCCAAAGAGAGACAGAGCTAACTACATTTTAAGCCACGGAATGGTTAAAACATATGAAACCGGGAGGAGATTCGATAAAGCAAGAGAAGCCATTTGCAGCTGAGGTTGGTCTTCCAGGTTCCAGCATTATGTTCTACATAACTCTTTGGACGCACGTATATATGGTTCATGAAAATTTGATGAAAATGTTTATGTTATGTTGATCACCTACATTTTCTGCAAGCACTTACAGTTTTGATGACATTTTAATAGATTCATTCTAGTTGAAGGACAAAATGCTATAAGATTTCAATGCTCAGGGACTGTTCATGTGTCTACAACGGCTCAGTTGGCCGGATATTTTACAAAGGCACTGGGCACGGTTCAATTCAGTACGCCGATATCCAAGTTGGGCGTTTCTCAACATTCACACTCCAACTTGAGTGGAGTATCGGAGATAATTAAGAATTTGTATTGGTTAGTGCGCTACGTATTGTATTGTATGTTGGACCTAGCCGACTCATACCTTACCTGGTCGGCAAATCTTGTCTACGGTTTTGGAGTTAAGTCTTGTGTATTCTTGTAAGACAACCATTTCAATACATTATTCATTCGATTCTACAAGTGGCGCAGTTGGAAAACCCTGGGTTTAACAAGCGCTTATCCTAGATTAAACTCAAGTCCACAAGCGTTGAACGTGAAAGATATATAAAACTCTCTGGAATCCAATAGAAAAGCTCAATGATTTTCTTAAGAATAAGAATTATGAGATTGTGTATCTTACAAAGGACCTCTTTTATAAGGATAAATCCCAACTAGAGAAAAGGAAATAAGTTTGAAATAGGGAAATTAAGCAAAGTAAAAAAAAAAAAAAACCCGACAAAGGAAAATTAAAACCATAGAAATTAACAGAATAAAAAGAAAATTCATGAATTAAAATTTTAGGGGCGTCCTGCCTCAGCAAGAATGACAACGAGAGAGGCAATGAAGGCATAATCAACGTTTGGATAAACAGTGACAGAGTAACTATCCTTTCCCAAGAAAACTCTCCGCAACATGTGCTTCTCGTGCACCTGCCATTCAAAACCATACCATTTTTTTAATCGTAAATAAATGTTTTTATTTCTCAAGTTTTAACAATTAATTTAAGCCTATAGGCTATAGCTATAATGTTTTTTCATTTGCTCTTTTAAGATTTTGCTTTCTTTATATATGTTGTTCATATTTTATTATGTTTAGTAAAAAAATTCAGTTTTAAATAAATCAAAATATATTCGGTTAGACTTGTACAGTAAAAATATTGTCCCGTTCATGTAAAATACCGTCTTCGACCAAAGTGAGATGCATATATAGGAACAGATGATGGGGGTGGAAGGAAGGAAAGAGATAGTTTGTTTACTTTGGCAAGAATGGCGTCGTCAGATTCGCCGGCGTAGACGACACAACAACGCTCCTGCCTATTTGCTTTGACTTTGAAATCACATATCTTCTCGTCTTTGTTGTGAGGCAAAAACACATCAAGTCTGCCCTCTCGCTCACGCATCGGCGATCTTTTCACCCTGTATAGCAGATCACCCTGATCCGTACTCCCTCCTCTAAACACTTGCCACCTTTCATGCCTGCTCATCATCTGTAATAACCAATAATCTTTATTAGTTGTGTATACATCAAAAGTTATGTACGTTAGCTATGTCAGTTTTTAATTTAATTTGTACCTTCCTTTGCAAAGTCAAGACCTGAGTTCCAGAACCATCCAGCAAGTTCCTTTTGTCGTGAAGAGAAAGCAACGGCGGTTTCACTTTGAACAACAGGTTTCCGTCCACATTCGTTATCGCGAAGTTACCTTCCGTTACCTTCATCAACTTCCGCACGATCCCCAGATCTACTGGGTGCGGAGAACAGTACTTTGGATCCACTATCACTCCCGCTTGTGGTTGTGGAGGCGAAGGAGCCGAAGCGCCAGCGCCTTGTGGGTAAGCGTACACAGAGGGCTGCTGCATTCTTTTCTTTTCCTCCAAAATGGATAAGATACTCTCTTTTTTTTGTTTTGCTTTGCTTTGAAATGTTTTTTTTTGTTTTTCTGGTCTGCATGGTTTAAGGTTCTTAATTTATAAAATAAATATCTTGTTCGAATATGTTGACTTATAAAAGTTATAAGTCTACGAGCATTATAAACTTTCTTGTATAGATTTTTCTTTTCTTTCAAAACTATTTCAAGATAAAGAATATTTTGGTTATGCCGTCAATATGAGTTTAGGGTTCTTATAAATCCTTGAAGAATTTTTAAATATTTTTCCAGCATGGTTCCTACAAAAAATATAATGGCGCAATATGTCAAATTTTTAATTAATCAAATATTTAAGTTAATCAAATTTCGGTTACTCAATCAAATTTTTTTCACACATGCATATTAAGAAAACATATTGAAATTTTGATTATAAATGAATTATTTTTATGATTAACAGTTTTCTATAATTCTAAACCAATTATATATAATTATTTTAAAAAGTCTACAGTTCATTATTAATAACAAATAAAAGATAGATAGAAAACCTAAAATATATGTTTTTTGCACCAAACTCTTTTTTCTTCTAGAATTTGGGTATAATAAAGAACATGAGAGGGAGTAAGTAATAGGCTAATAGCACGTTAAAACGGAAATATATAGATCAAAACAGTGTGGCCGATGTAACTCTGATGAGTTAAGAGGGAAAATAATTCTGGTTACTAACATCGAGTCATTAATGAAAGGGCCCTTTAGTTCGTACAAGTTCAGAGAACTACTCTTTCTCACTTGTCTAAGTCATTGTATGTTTAAGTCAGTCTTCTCACTTGTGAACAAAAAAAGAAAAATTAGTCTTCTCACCTCTTTCAAAGTGAGAAGACGGTTTCTACTTGCTTGGAATAATGTGGGTTGTTTTCTAATGGAACCTCACACGAATGTGTCTCATCACATCTCTTTGATTTCATTTTTATTTATTTCTAAGTTAAACGAAACAACATTAAATTGGGCATGCTCTTTCACCATTTTTACGTACTGTCAACTTATCATTTACGAATCCGTAACTGTGCAATCCGTATCTAAATTCATTTGCATTGTTGCTTTGTTTTTTATTTATTTCAAAAGAATTCAGATCGTTTTTAAATTGCATTATGTACCTATATATATACATTTTTATGAGTTCGGATGCAGGTATGCCATACCTGGTATGGTTCATGAAACTTGATGAATATGTTTGTGTAGTGTTTTTAGCCTTTACTCTCTTCGGTTAAGTTTGCTTGTTCTTGTCTTTTGTTTGGTTTAGGCCTGAGCAAAATACCCGGATCCGAAGATCCGATCCGAACCCAACCCGAAAAATCCGATCTGGATCCGTATCCGAAATTGTAAAATACCCGAACGAGTTCTAAATCTCTAAATCCGAAAACCCGAACCCGATTCGAACCGAAATCCGAACGGGTATCTGAAAGCACTCATATTATTAATATATAGTAGTAATATGTTAGTAATTTTTATAATTTTAATAATATAAGTATCCACAATATTCAAATTTTTAGATATTTTCGATAATTTGAAGTATTTAAACTGTTTATTAGTAAATTTAGGTAAATAATACTCTAAATTTTTAGATATATTACGTATTTTTGAATAATTTAGACTAAATTAGATACTAAAACTTTGAGTTTTGTGAACTTTGGGTAATCTGAATCCAAATCCGAAATATCCAAACCAAACCCGAAGTCTAGAAATACTCGAACGGGTCCTATACCTCTAAACCCGAAAACCCGAAAATCCGAAATACCCGATTTGAACCCGAACGGGTATCCGAATGCCCAGCCAGACCTAGTTTGGATTTAAGAGAGGTGAGAAGAGAAAAAAAAATAGAAGAAGAGACGACACAAGATTTACAAGTTCCTAAGTGAGGACAAGAGCAGAGTGTTGACCACTCTTGAAGGTTCTACCGAGTTAGACTTCTCCTGGGCCTGAAACAAAACATTGAGGCCCATATACTAACTCTGACTCATTAACCGGAAATGGACCGTTAACTCACAGTTTGTGTATACAGTGCCACATTTCTGCCAACACTCATGGTTTTGACGAAAATTATAATGGCATGCATATCCAGTGATTTCATGCTCAGAGGAATTTCCCCTATCAAGAAGACCTCTCTGTTCTCAAGTGCATCGCAACTTTTGCAATTGTAACATTTTGGACAACACTGTTTCATATATCTCATTATCCGGCCTTATATTCACATAGCTGTTTCCGAGTACATATGCTGGTCGAAGCTACATATATATCTTTTGCTACTTATTACAAGTTCGCACCATCTTTTGGTTGTTTTAGAGGAGATTTTAGAAATGAAGTTAAAAAAAAAAAAAAACAATAACTCTGTTGTACATACAGCTCTTTCTTTGCATACAAATAAATAACACGAAGAATTTACAAGCATAAAGAACTCATATGTTCATTATATTTGACTTGTGTGTCTTAGTTGCATTTTTGTATGTAAAACTGTGTGTCTTGCAAAATGCAACTGTTAGCAATCTATGTATCATTCCGAACCTATCATCGAGCAACAGAACTTGGTATATTGGAACTGCGAAACTCTTGCGCTCATTGAATTAGATTGTCAAAATGATTTAGTCAGTAAAGGAAGTTTCATTGAACGAAACAACAAAACTTTGTCGGTGATCAACAAAGCGTAGAATCTATTTTTTCCCAATAAGGATTCTTACCTTCTTTTTGCAGCTGATAAGAGAGAGGTAGGTATATAGAAGACCGTTGCTCGCCGCTCTTAAACTGCTAAGTTGGATCATTTTTTCTGGTATTTTTCTATTATCTCCTTATCCTTATCTGATTAGGTTAAAGTGAAATCATTTTGACAGAGCCAACTTTGAAATTTTTTTACCTTTTTGGTTTGGGAAAGACTTGACAAACCCAAATCTGACAATGTCTATGGATAATTTTCACCAAAAAAAAAAAATGTCTATGGATAAATTTAATTTGACTGTCATAATTATTAAGATGTGGAAAAATCAAAAATATATACCAAGAACATAATGTCATCCAAGTTTGCATTTCCTTTCATATATACCCTTCTTTAATTAAAGGTAAATAAGACCATCTGTAGTTGTATAATAGGTTTAAGAACTTGCATGAAGTTGTAATTAAGCCTCTTGGCATATTAATCCAATCATAAACATATAAATCCACTCAAAAACCTATAATCTTTTCTTGTTTTATAAATCTTACAATCATATATTAATGTTAATTAAATTTTAGGTACTACGAATCACAACCGCATAAAAACCGTGTGGACCATGTAACTCTGAGTGAGACCAATAGATATTTGATTATGAACCATGTTCGATGTCTTTCTTAATTAGTAAGAAGAGCCACATCACTCTTTGTCTCTATCAGCTGAGTTCTGAACATTTTCCGCAGTTACACACACACACGCAGACTGTATTCCAATAAAAATACAAAAACTCATTTCTGTAATTCTTCGAAAAAGACATAATTTTGTGCTTGAAAAAAAAGCCGTCGTGAATGATCTTAACCACACGGCAGCTTTTATGCCTAACAACGTTGACTCACTCATTAATGAAATTAAGGGTTCAAAGTAAGCAGCCCCCCACCCTCACGGCAAGATTTCCTCGGACCCAAATTTGGTTCAGATTTATCATTTGTGAACCCTTTTCTCTTATCAGGCACTCATCAGGCTCCTCAACTCGTAATAATCTTCAAAGTCTTCCGCTATACTAGAAATCCTCCTCGCTTTCATCGTTTGATATATCACTTGAATTTTATTTCATCAATTAATGTCTTTTTTATATAGAGTTTTTTTAAACGAAGTTCCAGTTTGATATTATTTAGAAGATATAAAAGATTATGCTGAAATATTGTTAATCTGTTTGCAAAAAAAAAAAAAAAAAAAAAAAAAAAAAAAAAAAAACCACACTTTTAAACTTATGAAATAAATATTTATCGGTGCTATCTATCGGATCAGATGTACGTTTAAATTTACTGAAAAAAAAATAAATTAATCTACCAGTGAAAAATAGAATGAAATGAAAACTTCAAAACGATATACATATAAATGATGGCTGTTCTAATGAAAGATAATTTCTCACGTGCTGGAAAATCGTTGATCGTGATTTTTAACGGAACTTGTCAACAATGGTTTAATTTGATCTCAAGAGTTACCGCGTGTCATCATCGTCTGATGTCTCAGCCATGATTTGCATCTCTCCATTGCCTATCACATTTTTAGGGTGATATGATCTAAAACCCTAGGATTCAAGTTGCTAATCCCCTCCTTTTAATGCATCTATTCGGGACATATAATGGAGTATCACAACAAAAACAAGTATGATCCTATATATTACGGTTTTATACTCGTGCATGGATCACAACAAAAAAAACATGTCTACAACTATATAGATCAGATCTCATATTCGTGGATCACAATTAGACACATCTATTTGGGTCTCATACTTGCGGATCATAAATCATATATTATATATTTCATTTAACATCACATTGGTCACTAAACCTTAGGGTAGTGCATGCATCACAAAACCAAGTCTTAAATTAATTAGGACTTCTCAATGTTTTTTTACCAACTTACAGTAAATTAATGAAAGAGAAAAACATTGAAGGGTTGCCAAAAAAAAAGAGAGAAAAACATTGAAGGCAAAGAAAATTAAGACAGTCGAAGAAAATTCAGAGAGTAGAAAATTCAGAGAACCAAAGAAATATCTATCAAGAAACCAAAAATTCTAATTGATTAAAATTGATAACATTACACCCCTACCCCTCGAAGGCTCAGACCCGCATCTATAAATAGAGAGATCCGTGCCATTAGCATTCATCATCATCCACAGCACAGAACACACAACAAAAATACATACGAGAAAAAAAAAATGGCGAATATCTCCAGTTATAACCTTCTCTTCCTCGTCTTCATCACAAGTAACAACATCAAACACACTCTGTCCTTTGTTTTTCTATGTTTCACTTATGTGTTATCTTTCTCCTTACGTTATTACACTCTTCACCTGTTTTTGTTATAGGAATATAATTTTCAATACTGTTTCTTTAGTGTCGTTTCGATGATTTTTTTTTTTCTTTGATCATCGTCTTCGATCACAATTTAGTGTAAACATAATTTTTTACACAGTTTCGTATTTTTGATGTTTTGGTTTTGTGTTCTTAAAATGCAGGCGGCATTGCTGTTTCCGCCACCGTCTTCACTATTAAGAACAATTGCCCTACCACCGTCTGGGCCGGAACTCTCGCGGGCCAAGGACCCAAGCTCGGCGACGGCGGATTTGAACTGACTCCAGGTGCTTCCCGACAGCTCAACGCTCCTGCAGGATGGTCAGGCCGGTTCTGGGCTCGTACCGGTTGCAGCTTTGACGGCGCCGGTAACGGTAGATGCGTCACCGGAGACTGCGGCGGTCTAAGATGTAATGGCGGCGGAGTTCCTCCCGTAAGTCTGGCTGAATTCACCCTCGTAGGCGATGGCGGCAAGGATTTCTACGACGTGAGCCTTGTCGACGGTTACAATGTTAAGTTGGGGATAAGGCCTTCAGGAGGATCTGGAGATTGCAAGTACGCAGGCTGTGTCGCTGACCTCAACGCGAATTGCCCTAACGAGCTTAAGGTCATGGGTCCTGACAACAATGTCGTGGCGTGCAAGAGCGCATGTGCACATTTTAATACCGATCAATACTGTTGCCGTGGAGCTAACAGTACGCCACAAACTTGTCCTCCCACGGACTTCTCGAGGATTTTTAAGAGGGCTTGCCCTGACGCCTATAGCTACGCTTATGACGACGAAACAAGTACCTTCACATGTACCGGAGCTAACTACGAAGTCACTTTCTGCCCATAAGATAAAACAAAGCTCCAGTCTGGTTTCTCCCTCACGTTTCTATTGCTTGTTATGTACGGAATCTAAATAAGAAAAGATGATGACTGTAAATCATCTTCTTTCACCTTTTTAAAGTTTTTACTAAGTGTATTCGGTTGTTACACTCATCTGATTTGCATACTTAAGAAATAAAACAAAGAATAATTAATTTACTTCTTTGATCTACAGTCTCTTATTAATTGCATTGTATACATTATATATATGCTCTTCTCTTGAAACTCATATTTATTTGACTTGTATCTTACTACTAAACTAGGATATATCCCGTGCTTAAAGCACGGGTCAACATTTTTTTAAAAAATTATAATATAATAATAAAAATTATTGTTTATTTTTAAAAAAAAATTAGTTTGTTTGAGATAATATTTATTTTTAATTGTTATGTAAATCTATTAGTCTGTATGAATACTAATTATTTTAGAATATTATAGTATTTTCTTTTTGGCGTATTATTACAGTTTTATATTGTTTATTTGTTGTATTTGCATCATATTTTGTGAAATATAAAATAGTAATTTTAATATTATAATAATGAGAAAATAAAAATTATTAATTTATATAAATTAGGTTTACCAACCCGCCAATGTGGAAATTAAAACACACATTTTCATACATTTAGTAATATATATTCATTTTAAAAAATTCAAATATATTAGATCATCAAAATATTTTTTTAGATTTTTTTAGATATTTTAATATTTGATATGTAAGTGTTTTTGATTTTTTAATTAATTATATTTATTTAATTAGTTAATTAAACTTAATTATTTTTTCTAATGGCAATTGAATGTAATTTTTTACACATTTTAAGGTTAGTTTCATATTTGTACTTCTCAATTAATATAGTAAAAAATTATAATATAATAATAAAAATTATTGTTTATTATTTTTAAAAAATTAGTTTGTTTGAGATAATATTTATTTTTAATTGTTATGTAAATCTATTAGTCTATATGAATACTAATTATTTTAGAATATTATAGTATTTTCTTTTTGGCGTATTATTACAGTTTTATATTGTTTATTTGTTGTATTTGCATCATATTTTGTGAAATATAAAATAGTAATTTTAATATTATAATAATGAGAAAATAAAAATTATTAATTTATATAAATTAGGTTTACCAACCCGCCAATGTGGAAATTAAAACACACATTTTCATACATTTAGTAATATATATTCATTTTAAAAAATTCAAATATATTAGATCATCAAAATATTTTTTAGATTTTTTTAGATATTTTAATATTTGATATGTAAGTGTTTTTGATTTTTTAATTAATTATATTTATTTAAATTAGTTAATTAAACTTAATTATTTTTTCTAATGGCAATTGAATGTAATTTTTTACACATTTTAAGGTTAGTTTCATATTTGTACTTCTCAATTAATATAGTAGGATTATATTAAAAGGTGTTCTAACGTTTGATTCAGTTGGTATAGGAAGTTTCCATCTGAACCAAAACTTAATTTGTCGGTGATCGACAAAGCATAGAACCAACTTGCGTCCCAAAAGGATGTTACCGTCTTTTTGCAGGTGATAAGGGAGAGAGACCATATGGTCGTAAAGCATAAACATTTGTTGTCTTAACATTCTTTTGTTTTGTTTCCATGTCATCTTATTTCCTAATCTGAGAAGGTGCAAGTGAGTTCATGTTTAAATTTTGTTCGAAACAAACTTGGAACTTTCTAATTTACCTTTTGGAATAGGCTTAGAGAAAACCCAAAACCAAAAAAGGATACATTTATATTGTCATAATTCATCAACCCACTTGAAGAAACCTTATAAATCTTACAGCTATTAATAATGTTTGACAAGCCATGGCCGCATATATAGATCAAAATCCGTGTGGACGATGTCACTTTAGAGTTAAAAGACTAAATAATACTACTGTAGAATTCTGGGTATAGTTAACATCGAGCCATTAATGAAAGGGCCCTTAAAGTTATGTACAAGTATTCAAGGAAACCCATTGACAGGTCAGGTGTTGATTGAGCCATTTACAATTTTATTCGACACACAGTTAAGTCAATTATATTTATGAACTTGATTCTATGTTCAAGTCAGTGTTTCTCACCTTATAAATTTCAAAGTCATCTGTACTATTTATGAGCCCATTCATGAATATACGAATATTGGACATGCACTGTTTAGTTTTGTCTGCGCTTTCACACCAAAACAAATGATAAATTCATCTCCAGTCGTTTAGATACTCATATAGGTTTCTTACAAATTTTATACTACATTATTTAATTTTAATACTACTATTTAGTAACTTAATTAAAATTTATTTTCATAAAAAAATTGAACCATTAATGAGGAGACACTTGTCTTTAGAGTAAATGTCATGGATATCTATTTTCAAATAAGAAACGTTTCTAGTATTTCTATCACTTTTTTTTTTTTTTTTTGTATTTTGTCTACCGAACTAAAATTTATAATTTTGTTTAATTTGTTTAGAATTTCTACCAGAGAATAAGAGAATTAAAAGAATGAATGTAGAAAGTTCAAAACTGCGGTTTAACCAGATTTTTGGCTCACGGCTCTTTGTGTGGGTTGTCAGTGATGATCGTCATATCACATTTTCTAGGGTTCATATATAGGTGGCTCGTGGCGGATATGATCTAAACCCCTAGGACTCGAGCTTTCACTTGTTCAAGTAGCAAATCACTCTTCCGTACACATTTATTTAGTTCTTATATTCGAGAATCACAACTATAAGTATTGATTCGGTGTTCATACTCGTGGATCACAACAGACACATCTAATTGAATCTCTTACTCACGTATCACAATTAAATACATCTATACGGATCTCATACTTGCAAATCACAAGAAGAAAACACAGTTTACCTAGATCTTATACCGCTGATCACACATCACGGTACATCCAGTATACTTTTCCGTGAGTAGATACAACATGTAGAAATTGATTTGATGCTATTAAGGATGGATGGATTACAAAAGTTCCATGTGCCTACAACAGCTCCGTTGGCGGATGTATTACTAAAAGCATTGGGCAAGGTTCGATTGAATACGTTGATATCCAAGTTGGGCGTTCTCAACATTCACACTCCAATTTGAAAGGAGGTATTGGGGGTAATTATTAATTAGTGGGCTACGTATTTGTCTGTTGGGCCAGACCGACTCATGACTTACTTGGTCGACAAGTTTTGGTTGTCTTACAAAAATAGCTTTACAAACTTGTCGGAAACGTATAGAAATATAGAATTGGTTGTCTTACAAGAATAGCTTTCCAAACGTATTTATACACAATAATTTATTCAATTTCTACAAGAATGACAATGAGAGAGGCAATAAAGGCATAATCAACGTTTGGATTAACAGTGACGGAGAAATTGTCCTTTCCCAACAAAACGCTTTGCACCGTGTGCTTCTCGTGCATCTGCCATTCAAAACCATACCATTTTTATTCCATCATAAATAAGTGTTTTTATTTATCAAGTCATATATGATCAAATGTACATTCTAAAAAAACTTAATTTGATTTAAATATATATATCTATATATATATCTATATATATATATATATATATATCTATATATATATATATATATATATGAACCTGTCCATGTAAAATACCGTCTTAAGTGAGATGCATGGGAATTAGATGGAAGGAAAGAGAATTTGTTTACTTGGGCAACAATGGTGTCAGATTCGCCGGCGTAGACAACACAAGAACGCTCGTGCCAAGTCCATTTGACTCTGAAATCACATCTCTTCTCATCTGTGTTGTGAGCTAAAAACACATCAAGTTTGGCCTTAAGCTGAAGCATATGCGATCTTTTCACCGTGTATAGCAGATCACCCGGCTCGGTACTCCCTCCTCTAAACACTTGCCACCTGTCATGCATGCTCACCATCTGCAATCACCAAATCTTGATGATAGTATTAATAAACCAAGCCTAGCCTAGCTGTATAATTACATATCAAGTTATAAAATATACGTTCAATCTGTTTTTTTTTATTAATTTGTACCTTCCCTTTCAAAGTCATGACCTTAGCTCCAGAAGCATCCAGCAAGATCCTCTTGTCGTGAAGAGCAAACAACGGGTCCTTCACCTCGAACAACAGGTTGCCGTGCACATTCGTTATCACGAAGTTGCAAGATAAATAAAATATATTGTCTGGTTATGACGTGAAGATAAGCTTAAGGTTCTTATAGTTCCAAGATTTCCTTGAAGAATTGTCAAATATGTTTTTAGCACGGTTCTTAGAAAAGGAAATAGATCGATATATCATGGTCACATATATAGATCAATACCTTGTGGACGATGTAACTCTGAGTTTAGAGACAAATAGAACTCTGGTTAGTAAACAGCGAGTCATGAACGAATTGTGTCTTTAATTAATCAGTGATGTACAAGTTCAAAGGAATCCATCGTTACCTCAGTAAGTTACGTATTAATAAAGGCATAGACGAGTATTTTCTCCTACATGTAGATGACAGTTGAGTCAATTTATGAACAAGAGAGATTGTATGTTTAAGTCAGTCTTCTGAGATCACATCTTATATTTCAAAGTCTCCCTCAATACAAGTGTTTCTGAGCTAGCCCATTTCATGAATATACAACAAATTTTATACTTTCACTGCAAACCATATGACCAATCTTATGATATCATTCTAGACTTTCTAGTGAAGCTACCGGAAACAAACAAAAAAAAAGCAATATGAGTTATGGAATCAATCATGGAAGACCGTTTCTACTTGCGCGGGATAATTGTGGGTTATTATTTTTTTCTGTAACGGAACCTCACACGAACGTGTGATAATGGTACACGTGCGGTCTCTTCACGTCTCTTTGATTTTTAGTTTGTTCAAAGTTAAAAAAAAAAAAAAAAAAAAAAATTGAACATGCTCTTTCACCACTACTGTCATGATTCCATAATTATGACCCACGATATTTTCTTTTACCCATCTAAATTAATGAAAGGACTATAGTAAATTGACGCAATAAAAATCCATTAATGCAAATTAACTTCACAAATCCAAAGGTCATGGGCTAACAAAACCAAAGCACCTTATAAATAGAGGATCGGTGCGAGTAACTGACCATTCACAATCATCATATCATTCACACGCATATAGAAACACAAAACTCGATAAACCAAAAATGGCGAATTACTCAAGTATTCAGATTCTCTTATTGGTCTTCTTCATCACTAGTAAGACCAAACAAACAAACACTCTCTGTTTTTGTTTCTCCTATGTTTACAACACAATTCGATTTTGTGTTTTTTTCTTTTTGTCTCTTCGGATTTAACAGTTTTTGTTTGTGTGTTTCGAAATCGCAGGCAGCATTGCTGTTTCCGCCACCGTCTTCACTCTACAGAACAATTGTCCTTACACCGTCTGGCCGGGAATTCTCTCCGGCAACGACAAAACCCTCGGCGACGGCGGTTTTCCTTTAACTACAGGCGCTTCCGTACAGCTCACGGCTCCTGCGGGATGGTCAGGTCGCTTCTGGGCTCGTACCGGCTGCAACTTCGATGCCTCCGGAAACGGTAACTGCGTCACCGGAGACTGCGGCGGTGTTCTTAAATGCAACGGCGGCGGAGTTCCTCCGGTCACTCTGGCTGAATTCACACTCGTTGGCGATGGCGGCAAGGATTTTTACGACGTGAGCCTCGTCGACGGTTACAATGTCGAGATGGGGATTAAACCACAAGGAGGCTCCGGTGATTGTCATTACGCCGGCTGCGTCGCCGACGTCAATGCGGTTTGCCCTAACGAGCTTCGGATCATGGATCCGCATACCGGAATCATCGCCGCGTGTAAAAGCGCTTGTGCAGCGTTTAATTCTGAGGAGTTCTGTTGCACCGGTGCTCACGCTACGCCGCAAACTTGTTCTCCGACGCATTACTCGGCCTTGTTTAAAAGTGCTTGCCCTGGCGCTTACAGTTACGCCTATGACGACGCCACCAGCACCTTCACTTGTTCCGGATCTAACTACTTGATCTCTTTCTGTCCCACCCGGTCTTAGACCGGTTTAGATTTGGGGT
The DNA here is from genome assembly GCA_024034495.1 of Camelina laxa. Classification (NCBI taxonomy): domain Eukaryota; kingdom Viridiplantae; phylum Streptophyta; class Magnoliopsida; order Brassicales; family Brassicaceae; genus Camelina; species Camelina laxa. Next base: position 3,488,227 of record CM043883.1, read on the forward strand.
TCTCACGTTTCTTTTGCTTCTTATGTACGGAAAGATTAGTACTTTGGTTCATATTCTTCAATTTTTAAGATTTTTCTAGTATTGAGTTGTTACACTCACCTCATTTGCATTGTTGCTTTGATTTGTATCTCTTTTGAATTTTATATACTATTGGTTTTTTTGCATTACCTATAAACCTCATAACACATTCATATCGAACATAGACAAAGATAGATGCTTAATTAGAGATTCTTTGATTCCTGTCATTGGTTCTTGATGGACTTTACTTACATGGAGCAGAGCAATGACAACTAAGGGGTTCTTTTGATTCCTGTCATTGGTTCTTGATGAACTTACTTACATGGAGAGAGCAATGATAACTAGTGTTAACCCACCCAATAGACTGAGTCAAACTACTATACTTAAAAAACTTTTAAGAGCCGCGGAATGGTTAAAACATGTGACCCGCGCAGATTTGTTAGCCTATAGCTGATGCCTGATGCAGTTAAAGATCATTGTTTCTAGGTTCTTTTGGTTTCCACCTGCTACCCTTCTTCATTCCTGTTGCTGCCTGAACGAATCCCACAATTACCTGAAGCTCATCCATTTGCTGTAAACCAGAAATAATGTCTCAGCCTTGTCAAAAATCACAAGACAAAACTCATAAACATATCACCAAATGTTACCTGAGACATGAAGTGTCTCTGAACAATGTCAATTAGTTGCTCCCTTGTTGGATTAGGAAGAGCATCGACCTTAACAAAATGAGATCAATCAGTCACCTGTTTATCAAAAACAAAAACTCTCTTCTCCACAACCACTGGTAACATAAGATTTGATTTTAAAACTCACAAGGTTAAAATGTCGCCAATATCTCAGTAATGCAGGCGTATCCAATTTGGTAAAATCAACCTTCTGCGCAGAAGCCGTATTTGCCAAATCAGTAACCAAAAACATTTAAATGAAAACCCCCTCTAGGTGGAAGAAGTCCAAGGAATTACCATGTTCCCACGAGGTGTCAAACTCGAGTTCTTTGAGTGTGAGTCACAAGATACAGCCCTGCAAAATGCCTTTTGAGATAACCGCGATGATCTTTGTCCTCTCTGCTTCGACTTAAGAGGCTTCAAAGTATCCTCAGTTGCTGCAAGATGATGGAGTCAAGAACCAATTCAAAAGCCTAAACCTTTACTAGAATGCTAGAAAACAAAACAGAGCAAAGCTCCAAAAGGCCAAAAAAAACTGGAAATTGTTAAAACTAAGACATTCATTGAAGAGTTTCAGACCATTCATTGACAGAGACAAGGAACCAAAACTTACTCATATCAGAGGGATTGTTCCACTGTGTATTATGCTCGACTTCAAGATCATTGTCTACTTCGTTCCCTGTAGGATGTTCAAGAACACTAAGAGCATTCCTCTGCAACTTCACTTCAATCCCATTAGTCAAAACCTGAAAACCAAAAGCAAGAAAGGACTAGATTTTTAAAAAAATTGCACTTGGTAAAACAAGTAAAGTTTGGGACTTTTTGAGAAATGGGAATGCTAGGGGGAGACAACAACTGGTGGAACTTGATATCGAAATTAGTAAAAAAAAATAAAAAATAGATGCGTTGGGCTATGAAGGAAATTGTTACAAGATACTGATTTCATTATAAAACTAGAGAAAAGATGAAATTAGTAATGATCAAAAGAAGAAAACAAAAAGATCAAAGACACTAAATTTTATAATGAGAAAACAAAAAAACTAAGGCAGCCTAATGAGACGGAGAACATCAATCTATAAAAGTTAACATCAAACACACAAAGGAAGAAAAAATTCGGCAGTGGATGAAAATGACATATCTGAAAAAGAAAGAACAATAACCCTAAAATCTATTAGTTTTTTAAGAGTATATATCAGAATTAGTGACAAGTAAAACAAATCTAAAAGCCAGCTTGAACCCACAAAGATGAAGAAAAAAAAAAAGGATTCTTCAAGAAAAACAAATTGATTGAGAAAAAGTAAAGAACAGATTAAAGTTAAAAAATAAATAATAAAAAGTGCAGATCGTTATGATGCAATTTATAAAAATTAAAGTTATGATCTTTTTAGCACAATCAATCCCATCGGTATGAAAATTTTTGTGTTAATCGATTCGGTAACATCGAACTATCATTGATTTGTTAGCATTATTAAGCTAATAAGATGAAAAAAAAGACAAAACTTATGCTAACCAGCCAATGCCAACCACCGAGACCGACGGCTTTTTTAACAACGCCTTGAAGACCAACGAGGACAGATTTGGTACGGTTGTTTCCGGTAACGACAACTTTGGTATGACGTGGTAAGACAGATAGTTCCTCTTCGCTACTGCAATCGCCGAAACAACTCTGTAGCTGAGAGAATCCACTTCCTCCATTGAGGATACTGTTTGAGTTGTTGTTCTGTGCAGCTTGGAGCATTTGTGTATTTTTTGTTTTTTCTCTCTACCTCTCTATTATAGATAAAGACAAAAATAAAATCGAGTATTCACGATCTCTGAAAGACAAGTTCGTGCATTTTTTTTTTTTTGGGGGAGGATGAGATAAGAGAGAAATCGAGCTAAGAAATTAGGGTTTTTATTTGGTCTGATGAAGAGACAGAGTAAGAGTGAGAGAAGAAAGAGGAAAAGAAAGCAGAGTATGATGAGTAAGAGAGAGAGATGATGATACAGAGGAGAGGGAAGGGAAGGGACGATAGCGACCGCCTTCCTATCTTAACCAATGATTATCCGCCACGTGTGTTTTTGTACTGCCACCATTTTGCTCTGTGGAAATTGAGCGGTTTTTTTCTTTATCTTTCATGGATAGGTACCAAAAACCCTTTTTCACTTTTTACAAATAATATTTTTACTTTTTTTTTACCCTCTCTAATAGTTAAATCTAAGAGGTGAAATAGCCTTCGGCAAAAAAACCAGATCCGAGGACCCGAACCGGAACCGATCCAAAAAAACCAGTTCGGTGCGGATATGGATATTGCCAAAAATATTCGATGGATAATGTTTTCATATATCCGTGGGTATCGGGTTGATTCCGGGTATTACCCAAGGATCCGAATGGGTACCCATAGAACCGATAAACACTCGATCACTATCCTTTATCTTGAGGTCTCCATTCAGTTGCTTTAGTTACCGTACTACTTTGTCCTCTCTAATATACCACATGTGGGTACAAATGGGTCTATATGGGTACAAATGGGTCCATTTTACCCGAAAAAAGTTTGGGTATTCGAGTTTCGGATACAATTTAGTTCCAAAAATTACAGAACCGAACCGACCCGGAACCGATAAGAACCGAACCGATATCCAAACCGAATCTTCTCGGTTCTTAAATGGATAAAAAATTTGCATAACCGAAAGATCCAGATCCAATCGGTTCTTACTCAGATCCGACCCGAGGACCCCAATGCCCAGGGCTGGTGAAAGATCAAATTTTTGTTTTCTTTTTGATTATCAATGAGTGAATTAATCCGAAGATAAAAAAGGTCTATTACCATCTTAAAATTACTAGTACACGTCTATATGTATATATCTAACTTTATACAGTTGAAATGGGAACAAGGAAAAAACAATGGATTGAGTGAGTACTGAGTACCCTTTGGTTAAAAGAAAACATTTTGGGTAGTAATTTTGTATTGGAATCTGAGTTTTTTGGTGCTTTTTCACAGGTTTTTTAAATTTAGGTTTAAGTTTAGTATAAAAAAGGAAAAACGAGGGCCATACTTGTTAAATTTTTGTGTTATGTATACACGCGATCGACGTGAATCCTGAATTTTGGTTGACTGTTTTTTAATTCAAAAATAATTAAAAAGTCAGGTGTAATGGGTCCATGCATTCATGTAAATTACAGTGATACCCTCTTCCTCCTCTCGCATGTTATTTTTTGAATTTGAAATCACACACACACACGGACTCTCTTTATGTATTAATTACTTCATTCATTGTATAAGACATACTAACAATTTACTACTAACATGTTTGTAAACTTTGAAGGTAATAAACCTAAAAATTAATTATAAAAGTTTGAAAAAAAGAGTTGTTAGCATAACATTTTTCAGAAAAAGCATAACATATTTCAGAAAAAGTCTTTATTTTATTGGCCTAAAAGCTAAATTGCTGTTTTCAGGCAATTGGGTGTTTACAATTACACTAAAAATAATCTAAAATAGAAATGTCACCCACATAAATTTGTATGTGTTTTATCCAAATTTTTAGCAACGCCTCCTTCGGTTTATATATAGGACTATCATGGTTCTTATTTGTAATTTTTTTTCTTTAGTTTGTACAAGAAATTTTAGTAGATTTTGATGACTAGTTGACTACTATTAACGGCTAAACACATATATTCATATATATAATTCTAATGTTTCATTGATATGTACATAAGTTATCAAACTTAAAACATAAGTTAAAACTTATAACAATGATATAAACATAATATAACACATAATGTGCCTAGTGTCACTAGCTATCCATATTTCTCTAAATGCTGGTCTTGAGATTTAATTAATTATTTATAATTATTATTATCGTCGTCAACTAAACAACAAAGTCGTTGTAGTATAGTGGTAAGTATTCCCGCCTGTCACGCGGGTGACCCGGGTTCGATCCCCGGCAACGGCGTTTCTTTTTTTTTCCCCTCAAATATATTATTTGAAACCTTCTGATTGACTCCAAATGTTCACAAGAGATTTTAACACGGAGCTGTACTTTCTGATAAATAAAGGAAACGGGAACGTCATAATCTAAAGGTATTACAAATAAATGAATTTATTACAAGTCTATATAGCACTAGCAGTCTAGCGAGTCAGAGCTGTACCCTCTTAAGTTAGTCATACTTCTTCTCCTTTTTTTTTTTTTTTTCCTGAACTTATTTACGACATAAAACAGTTGACATTTTCAAGATTTAAGTCAAAGTTTATAGATATAAGTAGAAATAGCTTATACGAAGTATATCTGTTTTTGACTATTTATAATTTTGATTTAACATTTGTAAAGTGTAATCTCAATTTGCATTCGTTGTAAGATCAGTCTTATATACCGCCGGACCTAGCTGTGGGACAAACCAGTCAAACCCCTTTTTCCTCTTATGTTTAATTAGTGAACTATACATTTGTGTGGGTTATAAATGATATAAGTATAAAACAACAAATAAGTCATTCTACGTATAATGATGGACTCAGCAATCAAATTAATTTTAGTTTAGCAAATTTCTAGTACTCCGTATTGGACTATAATAAGTAATCTGTATATACAATACTAAAAGCTTCAAATAAATTTATGAATTAAAAAAAAAAATATACTAGTAGATACGACCAATATTATATATTGTTTATTTCTTATATCATTTTTAAATTACGAAGAATGAGGTTAAGAAAGTAAATGTATGGTACTATTTACATAGAGATACAACCAATGAAGACAAAAGTGGTCAAAATCCGTTTGAAGGCTAAGAAAAAGTGGTAATTATCTATCTTATTAAAGACATCATTATGTTTCATCTTATTAATATCTTTAATTAATAATAAAAAAAAGAGAACCAATCAAATGGTGTGTTTTTCGGTCATACAAGTAAGGGACCCACACTGTCTCCTCTTTTCTTCTTCTTCTCTGTATTATTTTTGGTCATAGATAGACCCAACCAAAAAAAAAAAAGAACACAACAATAACGTACTGCTACGACGACGATACATACACACACGCTACTGTCTTATTTTTATTCTCTACACCTAATCACACACATCCCTATATACACCTTACTCAATCTCACCCTTCAAAAAACCACGCTATAACACGTGAACGATTGATATAATAAAAACAGTGATTCTTACTGTGAACGTTACCGTACTTGAACACACAGACGACTCAATTTTTTTTTTTAACATCAAAGTAAAAAAAAAAAAAAAGAAAAGAGAGAGAGAGATTCTTCTTCGATTCCAGCGAAGGGGAAAAGCGTATTCCTCGTGAGCACTAACTTCTCACTCCTCCTCTCTTCTCCTTCTTCTTCAGTCTGTGTTCACACAAATCTTAACCCACCCACCCCATCTAAAGCTCTCTCTCTCTCTCTCGGAGATTTCGAGGTGTGGTGGACGGTGGTGGTTTTTTTTCTCCCGATGACGTCTGATGGTGCTACATCTACATCAGCTGCGGCTGCGGCGGCTGCTGCAGCAGCAGCGAGGAGGAAACCGTCGTGGAGAGAAAGGGAGAATAATCGGAGGAGAGAGAGACGAAGAAGAGCTGTAGCTGCTAAGATATACACTGGTCTTAGAGCTCAAGGCGATTATAATTTGCCTAAACATTGTGATAATAATGAAGTCCTTAAAGCTCTTTGTTCTGAAGCTGGTTGGGTTGTTGAAGAAGATGGTACTACTTATCGCAAGGTTTATTTTTTTTTTCTTCAGATCTGAGCCTTATTTGTTTCTTAATGTTGGAGAGTGATGTTTGAATCTGAATTCTTCGTTTTTGATTTGTGTTTAATCGGCTTTGAATCTTGAGAATATCAAATCAAGCATGTCTATACATGGATCTAGGGTTATCTTTCTAATTTTAGACTGATGTGTCCCCAATTAGGATGATTTGAGCTATTATTAGTATGCCAAAGGTCTTGATCCATTCTGATTGGTTACTGTTTTGTGTTTGTGGTTGTTGTTGGAGCAACAGGGATGCAAGCCACTACATAGTGAGATAGCTGGTACTTCATCACGAGTTACACCTTACTCATCTCAGAACCAAAGCCCTCTTTCATCAGCTTTTCAAAGTCCAATCCCGTCTTACCAAGTCAGCCCTTCTTCCTCATCTTTCCCTAGTCCTTCTCGTGGTGAGCCAAATTCCACATACTTCCCTTTCCTTAGAAATGGTGGCATCCCTTCCTCTTTACCTTCCCTCAGAATCTCAAACAGTTGTCCTGTTACCCCACCTGTGTCGTCTCCAACTTCTAAGAATCCTAAACCGTTGCCTAACTGGGACTCTATTGCTCAGCAGTCCATGGCTATTGCTAAGCAGTCTATGGCGTCTTTTAACTATCCTTTCTATGCGGTTTCTGCACCTGCTAGTCCTACACATCGCCAGTTTCATACCCCTGCTACTATACCTGAATGTGATGAGTCTGATTCTTCCACTGTTGATTCTGGTCATTGGATAAGCTTTCAGAAGTTTGCACAACAACAACACCAACAACAGCCTATATTCTCTGCCTCTATGGTCCCAACTTCTCCTACTTTCAATCTTGTGAAACCCGCTCCTCAGCAGATGTATCCAAGTGCTGCTGCGTTCCAAGAGATTGGTCAAAGCTCTGAATTTAAATTTGAGAATAGCCAAGTTAAGCCGTGGGAAGGAGAGAGGATACATGATGTTGGTATGGAGGATCTTGAGCTTACACTTGGAAATGGCAAGGCTCGTTGTTGACAATGTGAACTACTAGGCAAAAAAAACTCATATTGTTTCTTCTTCCAGGTATTTGGATCCTTATGGAAATCTCATATGTTCCTCACTTACTATCCAAATATGCTGCTCAAAGCCTTCTCCATGGAAGAAGCATTGGAGTATTAGAGTGGTTTTGTTCAGTTCATGAATTTGGTTTCAAAAGCATTATTTGTAGATAAAAATATCTTAAGGTGTATGATTCTGTTCCTTTACAAATGTCACATGAATTAGTGGCTTGAACCTGTTTTTTGTCGTGTCAAATTGCTTTAGTCTCATGTCTCAACCCCATGCATCAAAGATCTAAACTTTGCAGAACATATTCTTTTACTAAATGTTAAATTCTTTATTCTCTGCAATCAATCTTTTACGTCAATCACTAACCCATATCATCAATTAACAGAGCTAGCTACAAATGCTACATTCCATTATGAATACAAACTCTGGTCACTCATCTTCCTAATAATCCAATCCCTGTTGCTGATCAAACAAGTGGTGGAGATTGCAGATCCCGTTTGGTGTCCATCTCAAGGCTTTTCAGTCTCAACATTACATTCTTGGTATCTGAAACAAGCTGTGAGATGATCATTCACAATGCCAGAGGCCTGCAAGAATGAATAGATAACAGTAGGACCAACGCAGCGAAACCCTCTCTGCATCATATCTTTGCTAATGTACTCTGCCTTTGGCGACTTAACCGGCACTTGACGACCATAACGATAGCCATTTCTTAATGGCTTGTGGTTCACAAATCTCCAACAATAATTGCTGAATGATCCATATTCTTGCTTGACCTGTTTTCAGTTTACAACCAAAGCTGTTTCAAAAAAGTTTCCAACACATAATACTCACAATTGCTTATCAAAACACACAGTAAGTAACCAACCTTAAGAACTGATTTCGCGTTCTCTACAATTGCTCGCAGCTTCTGCTCGGATAGAATTAGACACCCGTTTACTCTAAGAGACGTCAACCTCTTCTCTGTGAATTGTGATATAGCTGAAGGATCAAATTCTTCAAAGAGCTTCCTGCAAAACGAAACCAAAACCTTTTAATATTACACCAAATTGAAACGCAAAATAGTCAAATTCACTAGCCTAAGTTTACCTAAAGTCCTCTCTTTTGTGAAGGATTGAAGGCCAGCTAAACTCAGCCAATGCTTGTGAGAACACAAGTAGCTCGAAGAGTTTCTTGTCGTCACGAACTGGAACACCCCATTCCTCGTCATGGAACAGCACGTAGATCGGGTCTGTTCATCAAGCATCATCATTAATAATTAACCGAAAAAAACTTACTATATATCAATCAATCTTCAACGAAAAAAAGAAAGATTTTTGTCCTTATATGTCCCAACTACAAGACCAAGTTTTTGCTGGGTGCAATAAATATGTTGTTGACATGAATGAAAACTGATTCACCTTTATAAACTTTTAACACATAACAGAAAAAAAATATTACTACATTTCGTAAACCATAAAAAAGCCAAATTATTCACATGGCTTCCTTCATTTGTGAAGTCGATAGAGATATTTTTTTAGAGACCAAAACGAAATAAATTGGGTAAGTATCTTTTAATTCCTTTGCAGATTCATTAAATGTGCGACAAGGACAACAAAGTCTCTCTACATTGGTAATAATGTTACAACATTTTTTATTTCTAACATTAAAACCAAAAAGAACATTTTATTTCCAACATTGAAATCATTTTATTCCATCTTTTAAAAAAACATGATCTCCTCGTTATTCACGAAATTCTACATTTATAAATTAAAAATAAATAGTAGAACAAAAATTGTAAAAATTTAAATTAAAGTTAAAATGAGGCAAAGAGGGAAAAAAATAAAATAAAGTGGTCAGAGAGAGAGAGACCTGAATTAGGTGTGATCCAGTGGCATCTCTTGACCGGTCCCGGAATATTAGGAGAAATGTCCTCAACAACGGCGACGGCGACGACATCATTGAGCTTCGTAGTTACTACTCCGTTCCGTTTAGACGGAGTTATGATTTTCCCAGAGTTCGTCGTCTTCACCGTTGAACGTTCCGAGGATGAAGTGGAAGAAGATGAATCATCAGTTGAAGCTGACAAACTCGAGTCCGGCTTCTTCTTCTTCGTCGCCGGAGATTTTGTCACCTGTTGTGGTGGCTTCTTTGTAATCTCTGTGTTCGTAACCTTGAATCTGTTCCCGGTTGAACAGAGGATAGCTCGTGACTCAACAACCGGAGAACGAAGCTTAGAGACTACAGACATCTCGTAAAGAAGCTTTTGAATGGGGTAGGGAGATGGAGAATTTGAAGGTAATGTGAGGGTAAAATCGGAAAGTGAGATGAAGATCAGACTCAGAGAGAGAGAGATGGAACAGAGAATGAATGAGAGAGGTTTTAAAAAGAAACTAAAGAAGAAACGGTAACAAATTAAAAAAAAAGGTAAACCGGTTATAGCCGGTGAATATTGCTTACGTGTTCGGTTAAATTTATGCTTTTGGTTTCAGAAAAGGACACCGTTACTAATGGTGTTATTACATGTAGTAATGTCGTAAAATTTACGCTTTTGTCTCATTAGTTCAGGATTAAAGTTTGCCGCCTCCATTTTCTAACTTACTAGTAGTACTATATTTTTAATTGAATTCAATACACCAAAGTCCTAAATGCTTTTATGACTTTGAACCATATATATATACAGTAAAAAATATGTTAACGAAACAATGACTACATTATTTTAAAACCCTAAAGAATGATTTTGGAGAATGCACCACAAAAGTCTTCAAATGCCGCATGCTTTTGTGACTTTGACACATATACAGTAAAATTAATGAAACAACTGTTAACATTATTTTACTCCCGACCTCGAAGTTAACTGCTTCAGTAGCTCGTGCCTTCAATCACACAGCTTTTGGCTTCTCGAAGAGGGGGGAAGTACAATGATTGTCAATGAACCAATTTTATTTGACCCCCACTTCCTTTATGTTATTTTAATTTTAATGCGTTTTTTTTAAAAAAATTACTCAAGAAAATGGAGGAGAAACAACAATTTTACCAATTAGTATAGTAATTCCATTCTAGTCCAAAAATGATTATTGATACATGGTTCTAATGACACGTATCACACTTGACACATGTATCATTTTTAACTACGTATGTAAACTTTGTTACTTGTGTGACGGCAAAGAAACCTCATATGATTAATGGAGGGTAGATAGATAATTTAGAGTTGGGCAGAGAGTCAGAGTCTAAATTTGGTGAAGTGTGAATGTGGTGGTGTTGTGAGTGAAGGGTATAATGGGGAATACAAACAAAAGCTTTAAGTAGAAGTTAAAAAAGTAGCTTACCGTTAACCCAAAAAAAAAAAAAAAAAAAGAATCGTAAAAGCCAACACAACACCAACTCCACCACAACCTCAACCTCACCATTGAGTCTTCTAACGGCTAACTACTAAATCCTCTTTTACGGGCTTATTAGCCCAATTAATTATATGGCCTAGTTCCTTTAACTATTTATCTCTATATCTCCTCCGTACGTACTTAACCTTCTTTAAAAGCCTTTTTATGATATATAACAGATTAGATAGATCTCTCAACCAACAAACAAAATTTTGCTGTAAAACATGTGTGACAACTTCTGCATTCTGCAAACATCTTTTGATTCAGAGAACCGTATCTTGTACTGTACATAGCCTTGGTGTAAAAACTAAAAGACTAAAGGTTTGTTGTCTTCCTTTTAAACCGGTCCAAGAGTGTTGAAGTGGTCCCCATGCTTCCTAAATGATTGAATCAAACCAAACCAAAAAAAAAAAAAAACTTGAATATGATTTAATGATCCTGCAAGGTTTTACGTAATTGTCATAAAACATTAGTTATAGTAACAACAACGTGTAATTATTAACTCGAAAACTTTCTCAGCCATGTATTTTTGGTTTGTAGAGGCACCCCTTTTGTTGTAGATAAAGTACCTTTCAACCCTACCTAGTCCCTCTCTATATATACTCCACAAACCCCCCCAAATTTGAAATATCTCTGTCATTCGATTATGAAACCGTAATCGATCTCGAGATCCAAAACCAACCTCTCTTTCATAAATCTTACGTGAGATTTCTCTACATCAACCGCTCAACATGGGAGGCGGGAGGGAGCATTAGCATACTAATAAGGACGACGGGACGGAGCATACCAACATTGTTGAGTTTTGTCCGCTTCGTTTTGAAGAACGTCCTGATTGGTTGCTGCTGGATGGAAAATGGGTCTACGGAAAGAAGAAGCAGCTCCAGTACCTCCGATTGACATCGTAGAATGTCCCTTGTGTCATCAGGACATGACCCACGGTAATAGCATTGCGCTAAGTTGTGGGGATGTTTTTCACGAGGATTGTTTCTTTCGTCTTTGGTGGGAAGACAAGGACACAAATTGCCCTCAGTGTGCCCACAAGTTATTTCTTTAATTAGAAACACTTGTGTGTTTATCCAAGTGTTATTTCAACTAGTTCAGCATACCTAGTTAGTTTCTTATTGCAGAATAGAGTTTACCTATTTTGTTCTTCTACATCATATGGCTTAGCTCAATTAATTATATATGGCTTTTAACTACATCTATACCTCTCTTTAAAAGCCTTTTATGTGATGTGATTGAAGTCTATATCTGATCATTGATGTTGCTGTAAAACCTGTGACAACTAGAATTCTGTATTCTGCAAACATCTTCTTTTGATTCAGAACCGTGTGTATCTGTAGTTCTGTACATACATAGCCTTTGGTTTACTACGAACTAAAACACTTGAGATTTTGTCCTTTTAAACCGGTCCGAGAGTGTTGAAGTGGTCCCATGCTTCCTAAATGATTGAATCAAAACCAAAAGAAAGAAAAAAAAAGGATCTTGCTTATTAGATTTTTAATGAACATGCAAAATTGCCATGAAAACATTAGAGTGTTATAGTAGTAACTAACAACCTGTAATAACTCGAAAACTTTCTCAGCCATGTATTTTTGGTTTGAAGAGGCACCCTTTTGTTGTAGTTTGTCTGGATGAAGGATTAGTAATGCCCTCTGGTACGATTTTCTAACCGCGTTTCCTTCTATCATATCCATTAGCGGAACTGGTCTCCACCCGCTCCCTGACCAAAGAATCTGTAATTTGAAACTTCCAAATTCATTAGTTATGCAAATAGGCTAATGCATATGGGGACCAACGATGTGTACATCAATAGAATACTTACATATTGCAGCGTGGACAGAAGAGACCGAATGTTTCCGCTCTTTCCGCTTGACCACTTGCGAATTTTAGCATCAATGCTCTACAGAGGTTTGGATTCCGCTTTCTTTTAGTTTTGAGGGTAAAAGAAATCGAAAACGTTTCTCTTTGCAAATTCCAATAGTATATTACCTGGATTTCTTCAGCATTATTACTGGTTTCTTCTATTTGGTTTTCATCTTGTGTTATATCCTCCACCTGCACATCCACATTACAAGTTCCACGCCAATCATTAAAAGAAACATATATACGCATTATTAGATTAAAAAAAACATCAAGGTTGAAGGGCGTTTAAGATTACATCAAAGTTTACATGGAACGGCTCATCTATATCCTCCGAGGTTGTACGTGCTGACAGAAATAAAAAATGGTTAGCTCAAATTTTATTTAGTTGTGTAGCAGTAACAATGTTGGATACACCTCCAACTCCAAGTCCAAGAACTTACCTGTGGTTGGTTCTTGACGCTCTTCTTGTTCATTAACACAACGAGCCTTATTATTCTTCAGGCTCTCCTGATCTGAAACCTTTTTCTGAGTTGCTTGTTGTGGAGGCTTCTGATCCTGATTCTACAAAGATATATATAGGTAAGGCATCACAAACCAAGGAACAAATAGCTAACAAGATCTTGATTTTTCAGATTAAGTACCATAGCAGGGATATCTGAAGTCGATTTCTTTAGTTGCTCAGGAATGTTTACAGTTTCCTTGGCATTAGCACTGTCATGATTAATATCAGTCTTGGGAGTTTCTTTAGCTCTCCTCCATCTAGAGCTTTTTCCAAGAGATTCCCCACCTGCTCCAACTGAAGCTCCTTGACTGAAAATCTTAACAAAGTCACTCACTTTTCCTTTGGCTCCATCTTTGCCAACTTCTGCTGATGCTGATGAACTTGCGAAGCTGGATTTATCGGATTTCGAGCTATCCAAAGAACTTTTCATGCCTTGTGGTTTCTTCTTTGTTCTTGAATCTTCAGTATAACTTCGCGTGCTCTTGGCTTTGCTCTTACCTTTTCTCACTTCTCTCTCTGGGACTATTTCCTCACCTGCAATGACATAGAAACCAAAATGAAGTCCACAAAACGAAGCTAACCCAACCAAACGAAACAAACGCGTAAGTCTGCAGAAACCAACCTTGCTTCTCATTATTATCCTTAAAAACAGAATGAAGAGGCTTCACAGTTGCTTCACGCGCCGTTGACACACCAGAGAAGGCCTGTTCAGACACAAAATCAAATTCTGTTTTCACTTCTTCTGTCTGAACACCAGGACGTATCTTGGAGGTCTTCTTTTCCTCATTCAAACTTGATAAACCAATTTCACCTTCTTCTTCAATATCTTTACCCTCTTTCTCTACAGAAGAAGTAGATTGAGGATCACTCAATGTCACAGGCGTTATTGTCTCCTCAGCTTTAGACATAGAACTCAATCTAGAACTGCCCCAAATGACAACAGGGACTCCTTTATTAGGCCACTTGTAGATAGAGAAATGAAACTGCCTGCCTTTGCCAGTAACAACAACTCTTGGAGTATCATCACAACAACCATCTGAATCTGATTTACCAGTAGAAGAAACCATATCGGCTTTACTAGAAGTTCTTGACAGAGGAGAGCTCGAAACAGTATCTTTGTTCTTGCTTAAACTACGAGTACTAGCTGAACCAAATGTGGGAATCTCTGTTGCTTTTGCAGGAAGACTAAAGAACAAAGTCAAAAAGATTATTACATAACTAATTATCAAATATGATTATGAAACTAATCTTAAGTGTTCTTATATTAAACAGACCTGAACTGAGCAGGAAACGAAGTTCCTGAAGATTCAGGTTTGAGAGCCGGGCTAAGGATCCGAGAACCCGGAAGTGATGACCCGAACGGTTCACGTTCCTTCTTCATCATCGGAGAAGAAGATTCATTCACTCTGAAAATATCGTCGAAGAAATCATCACTGGTGAAACGACGCCGGACCGAAGTCTCTTCTCCGAAGACAGGCTTCTCGTCTTGAGGAACCAGAGCGTCGGAGATGACGTCACGACGCCGGAGAGCGGATTCGCTGAAGCTATGCCGCGAGGCTTCGTTATTATTATTAGCTGCTACTATAACTTTAGAGCGTCTTTTAGGAGGACCACCGAACACGTCACCGAAATCAATGTCAACGTCGTCATTAACGCCGATGGGGTTACGTAGCACGAGTGGTGGTGAGTTGGAGGAAGCTAAAAGAACTGTTTCTGAGCTTTGTAATGTCTGCATAAGCACTAAATTGAAGATTGCTCTAGAGATGGATACAGAGGAAGAAACTTAAGGCTGAAACAATTTAAGGTTTTTAGAAAAGAAAAAAAAAAAGAAGACAAAGACAGAGGTAAGTGTGGGTTCCGTTTGATTTGAAACCACAAAAAAATGGGATTTTCCGGTGACTTACAGAGAGAAGAATCTTAAAAAAAAAGAGTCTTTCTTTGTGGATAAAACAACACATAAGTTCAAACTCTTTCACTCTCTTTGTCTTTCTTCCATCTCTCTCTCTTTCTTGCCCAATCTTTTGTTCTTTTTTGTCTCTCTCATTAATTTTCTCTTTATTGTGTGGTCAGGAAATAATAAAGAGTTAAAAGAGACTTGTTTATAGAAGAAACTGGGGAGTGGTTATAACAGTATAGTTGAGATTTCAGCTGATAGGATACACAAGATTCATACTACATATTAGAGAAGAAGAAGTATTTAGGCAGAATCTGCCATTGGATATCTTGCTTAACAAGCATCTAATCTCTCTTCATCAATCAGAAGTCAGAACCATAGGGGAAGCTATCAAGTGCATCTTGTTAGCCATCAACATAGAACTCCACTACAGCTTGTATTCTTTCGAGTTTAACCTAACAGTCACTGGCTTCAACTTCTTTAGTTCCTGATTCTTTCTCCAAAAGAGAAAAGAGAAACCGCAGTAGCCAAAATGATAAACCCTTTCTTTCTTCTGTGATCGAATCCTAGTTGTGCAAGTTAATCTTATATAACCATTGATATGCTTCCTTGATGTTTATTTTATCACTCTATTTATCGTCTAGTCTTTGATTGTACTGGCGACTGGCATTGTTCTTGGTCAATGGTTATATTAACACAGGATACCATACTGAAAGAGAGAATGGTCCTACTCCATCTAACATCTAACAAGGTAGAGAGGTTTAGGCAGAATTGCCTAACTCAGCACAACCAAATTTATTACGAATCTAAAAAAGCAGTACCACTTATTTATCATTTCCCCCTCAAATCCACACAATTCGAATTAAAAATCGTACCAAAACCAAACTGTTAGGTTACAAAAGCACAGAGATGAACAAATCACAAAGCCTAATGGATAGTCTAATAGTACTCCTTTCCTAAGCAGTTAGACATCGTTGTATCCTGCAATGTTTTAAAACAAAAAATCCAAACTTTGAGTTTCTAGAAGAACAGTGTCTCTCTCTACATATTGAAGGAGAAGAAGAAACAGTAAAGTAAAAACCTTTGACCATCGCAAGTAGGGCAAAGACATGGATTGATACAAACTGGATCGTACAACGGTGACCATCTAATCGTTGCGTTTCCTTTACATAATTTGCATATGTAAAACCCTTTTCCACGACAAACTCTACAAGCCAATCCGCTCTTCTTCCGTTTCTCTTCAATTGTATATCGAAATGCTCCTATAGCTGCTGACGAAACAGCGGTTACGATCACAAACCCACCAACAATTACGCCAGCGCTGTTCCTCAAGAACTTAATCGGTTCTAGTGGCATCTCCTATAGTGTTATATAATCTCTCTGTGGAATTTTGTCGAACACCTTGAGTGCGTGTTTCCGTTATTACTTTTGTTTGGAGGAAGAAGATAATGGGTTGATAATATAATAATACTAATTGTTTGTTCTGACTATTTTACCCCAATGCGAAAACAAATACCAAACCGAAGTACATTAAATGATTAAATTTAAATCCCACATAAACCGGATCAAACCGGAAACTATAATACCGACCAATCTTGGTAGTTTTTTAACTCGAAATCCTAGTGAAGAGAAGATGAGCACCGTTTTGAGGCTGCAAGGTCACAAACAAAACAGGAGCGTGAGCATAACTTGGAGACAACCTGAAACTGTAATGCTTCAAGATCGTAGCCAGAACAGTTTTGGTCTCATTCACAGCAAGATTCTGTCCCACGCAAGTCCTAGGCCCTAACCCAAACGGTACAAGTAGAGCTGATTGTTTCTTAGGATCTTCAAACCTACGAGGATTAAACTCTTCTGCGTCGTTTCCCCATGTTTCTTTGTCGTGGTGCATCGCTACCACTGATAGATAGATTTGAGTTCCTGCAGGAATGTCAAGGTTTCCGAGCTTAGCTCTCTTAAGAGTGTCACGGTTTAGTGTCATTGCTGGAGGGTAGAGCCGGAGAGTCTCGTTGATTATCATACTTAGCTGTTAGCAAAGACAAAAAATGAAAGAATGTGGTGTTAAGAATCTGTGTTATCTTAAAACTATACTGAAGTTGGGGGTTAAAGACGTACAGTCTTGAGGTCTTGTAAGACGTCTAGAGTAGGATACCCGGTTGGTCCGAGGACACGTATGACTTCTTCCCGAGCAATGTTTTGCCATTTTTGGTTCATAGCTAAGAGTACTAAAACAAATGTCAGAAGGTTACCAGTTGTTTCCTTAGCTGCAAAGTAGAAGGTTTTGCATTCATCTATAACTTCTTCAATCCCAAGTTTCTCTTCTTGACCATTCTGATTCGTGTAAGAAGACATAAAAGCCTGAAGCATAGTTCCTGATTTCTCAACAGCTGTTGTTTTGTTGCTTTCTATCAGTTTCAGGATAGAACCACGGATTTGTTTCTCGGTCCTCCATATCTCTTTATTAGTCTTCGAAGGAAAGAATCTAAGCCAGCATTTGAAAATAAGAACTAAGGTTCTTTCTTGTTCCAAACTTGTTGTCTAAACTCTAATATAAGCATTTAAAGTTCTTGTTACCTGAACCCGGGGATATAAACGCTCGACCTAACCAGATAGAAAAGACGCATCATACGCTCCTGCAACGCAAAGATTTCTTTCCCTTCTTCCACACTGTTCCCAAAAGCTGTTCTTGATAACATATCTACAGACAAATCGTGCATCTCTTTGTGTACCTCTAACTCAATCTCTTCTTCTCCATTTCTCATCTCCTCCCATTTCTCCAAAAACATCATAGTACTTGTCACCATTTGTGGCACCCACCTCTATAACAACACAGATCTCAGCTTTAGCTACAAATCCTACAAAATAATCAAGTTCCGGATTTGGTAACATCTAAACTAAACTAGAGACTGGCACTATATTGTCTGAATTACAAAGCTTAGTTTCTAATTATACCTTGAGTTTCTCCATTGTAAAAGCTTGTTTAGCGATTCTTCTATGGAAAGCCCATTGATCGCCTCTAAGACCAGGAAGACCCTGAGCATAAAGCAGCTTAGACAAAGGGTTATGCCCGATTCGATCAAACGACCCACCCGTCGTCAAAGCTTCCCGGATTAGACTCGGATCCGACGTTGCCACAACCGGTTTCGATCCGAACCAGTAGAGAAACGTCTTCCGTAGGCACGTGACCACTCGTGGTAGTGAGGAGCCACACGGTGGACGAACTCATGAGGATTGTTCCCGGAAGGAATCGGCTTTGCTTTCGCCTCTGCCGTTAACCGGCTCACCTCGCTGGAGTTTCCGGTGAAAACACGGTAACGAGGACCCGTCACGCTCTGTTTCTTGAAGTGAGATTGGATTCTCCAAGGAACCCATAGATAACTGTAGATGAATCTGAAGACAAGAAAGAAGAAAAAGACCAAGACGATGATGAAGAACAGTGCCATAATTGGTTGACTTGGTAGTTTAGCTTCAAGTCTCTCTGTCTCTCTGCTTCAGTTTCATTTATTGGATATCGAAAAGACAAAAAAAAAAAAAAAAAAAAAAAACAATATTTTAATCTGATTTTGATTCTTGAGATCCACAAGAAGATTACAAAAAGATTTGTGTGACCGGAGAAGCAAAGCTACCGGTAAAAAGAAAAAAAAATTCGCCGGAGTTTTACACATTACAAAAAACAAGCGTTGACCGGTAAAAAGAAAACATAACGAACTATGAAAAAAACGGCGACGGTTAATAGAAAAAAGGAGCTAAGTTTCGTCGTCTAAAGCTTTGTTGTTACCAAACAAGCTCTCTCTTCTTTTACCAAACCCACCTGAATCAAGACCTGACCCACCACGATACTTCATTTCCTGTGCGGTTGTTCTGTAGTTAGTAGTTTCCACTGGTGCTCTTGAGTTCGGGTCGTTAGAGGCCACTGAACGGTAAGCACTTGTTGCTGCTCCAGGAGGATACCGAGATGGGGAGACATACCTTCTTCGAAGATCCATGTGGTCGTCGTTTCTCCTAATCGTTTCAGCGAATGCGGAACTGTTTTGTGCAGTTGTAGTTGTAGTAGTAGAAGAAGAAGACATTGTCGTGGAGGCGAAAGGATCGTCAGGTCCCCAAGCTGTGAGAGATTCTTTCTTCTTGGCGAAAAAATGCCAAGCGCCAAATAAGAAAAGTATGAAGAAGAAGACAGGACTGCTCCAAAGCATTGTGTTGAATTCTGCTTTGGAGATCGGAAGCTTTGATTTGTAAGTTGCGACGTATCCATCTCCTAAACCCATCACAAGCAGCTTTTCGCGGTCGCTTGCTATCAAAGGAGTTGTTGCCTTTTTGAGCTTCTGGTGGTAAGTGGTTTTAGATGATTCTCGATGGCTCAAGAACGTTGATCTGATATCTTCCAATGCAGCGGGGAAAAGAAGCCGAGGACCCGTGGTTCGAACGTAGTGTTGAGTCGATACATTGTATACAAAGACTTTTTCTTGGTTGACTACGAGTAGATAGCCTTTGATGGCTTGTAACGCTACAGGCTCCTCCATTTGAACTTT
Organism: Camelina laxa; assembly: GCA_024034495.1. Lineage (NCBI taxonomy): Eukaryota > Viridiplantae > Streptophyta > Magnoliopsida > Brassicales > Brassicaceae > Camelina > Camelina laxa. Next base: position 3,507,810 of record CM043883.1, read on the forward strand.
TTTCTTTGATCTCACTCTACATTTGAAGTTCATGATGTCTCCCAGAAGCAATACGTGGATTATCTCGCCTTCTGATGTGAATCCGTAAGCTTTAGACCGTTCTGACGCATCAAAAACATAACTTCTCGCTAGAGAATGGTTTAAACCTTCACACTCGGATTCTTTAATCTTCATGCTTCTTAAGTCCAATGAACCAGCACCAGTCTCGGTGAGAAACAACAGCCTTTGCTTCAAGAACACAAGTGGTCTACTAGATGGGGTAACGGAGCCATAAACCGTTCTGTTCTCAGAGAAAACCGTGAGCTTTCCGCTGAGATCCGTCGCCAATATATACCTAACCCGACCCACATGATGCACTTCCAATAGAGTCACTTCCAAACCGTCCTCCGTGCCATCAAACTTGCCAACACATTCCATCACAGCCGAACTCCCATCTTCCCCGATAGAGCCCTCGCGGAGTCTATGCAACAAGATGACTCCACTCTGGTGACCAGTCACAACAAAGCTCTCGTTCTTATACACAGACATGTAAGACACCATTGCAGTGACTGGTGAATCGCAGGTAGTGAAAAACTCAACCAAAACATCACCATTTCTCAAGAAGACAAAAACCCTACCACTAGAATCACCAACTGCGAAATACTTGCTTAAACCTTCGTAATCTCGAAACGGCAACACGTTGATACAAGTCGCGTCGGAGTCTAATTTAACAGCTGATGTGAATTCGAATCTCTCGGACCAGAAAGGACTGTACTTTGTCACGGAAAAGGCCTTAGCTTTCTCTCTATTAATCCCTTCTTCTTCGATCTCATCATCACGACTGATCTCTTTCTTTACCTTAATCAGAGTTTCATCAGATAACTTAGCATCTAACCTAGCAACTACTTCTGTAAGATTCCTAACAAGTTCCTCAAGTCTATGCAACGAAACACTTTGCCTGTCTGGAGAAGCATCTGAGCTCTCGGACAGAATCGGATCGGACTCGGTGACAACAGTAGATGAATCCGAGAAAGACGGCAAAAGGAAAAGCAAACTAAGTGAGACAAAGAAGGAGAAGCAGAAGAAAAAGGACTTGCCTTTTCGAGAATCCGCCATTAAAGTGGACATCAAAGGGTTCCTTTTTTTCTTTTCTTCTGAAATCAGTAAGTAACCGCCATTTTTATGTAGATCTTCTAATAGAAGAGGGATGATTCGGATCTGGAAAGAAGAAGATTTATCCGGTCAGAATCTATCTGAGATTTTCTCTTGCAAGTCAAACCAACGTTGAGGTAAGAAAACTAAAATAGAAATTGTCCGATTTTTTTTATTATTTTTGTGTGTCCGAAACCCTCTCTTGGTCTTCTTCTTCAGTCTTTTAGCAGCTAAAAAAAAAAATGATATATCCTTTAGAATTTTACTTTTGGGATCATAGAAGAAAGATTAATTTTTTTAAAGAAAAATTAACCCAACAGGGTTAAGATAATTTTATTCGGTATAAATTGTTACAACATGTGATAAAAACTGTTTGCGATTTCCTTTTGAGAAAGGGTTCCTAAAACATTGAATATATGTAAAACAAACTTTCAATAATAATGAGTCGATTCGAATGACTACGATGGACGACCTTATCTCCCACAAAAATCTCTTTAGTTAATAGCAACCAACCTATGTACTTGAGAATCGAGACTGATATCTGATCAGGAAAATGACAAGACGCGCGGTCCTACGCCGTTTTTGGCGGTGGCCACGCATAAACAAAAAAGAGCTGCACCATTGAATCACGTTCACCACACGTGCTTTTTCATCACAACAACAATGTCTGAATTCCTCCAAAGCACATTGCCACTGTTCTCTTTATCTTTTTGTTTTATGTTGTTTCACCTCTTTTCCTGTTAAAAATTCGTTTGATTAGAAGGAAAATTAGAGAATTGATTTCAGGAGAGTACATTTAATGAGAGGGAGAGGGTGTTTACTTGTGGATTCGTCTTAACTGGTTTTTTATCCAATTTGAAAGCAGCAAATATAGACTCAGTGTGGTCGCTGCTTATCACTGTCTCGCGTGAATTGAAGCAAGTTTTCTTTGAAGACATCTTTAGAATCTCGTACAACGTTGCTCGTTGCCTCGTGCTCGTCTCCTCCACCACCGTTGTCGCCTGTAACGTTGATGATTTTTCTTGTGACTGTGAGGCAGTGAATTTTGCCGGAGCTCTTTTTGGTCTGCTTTTTTCTTGAATAATCTGCGATTGTAATGAACAAGAGATTAATGTCTGTAACCAGAAATCTTTATTGGATGGTGTGTGTGTGTGTGTGTGTTTTATAGAGAAAGAGAGAGCTATACCGTCTCCGGAACTGAAGGTTCTTCTGGCACTGAGTTTGAGCTTTTGCTGTTACTGTCATCACGTTCGAATATATAGCCACGGACAACGTTTAAACCGCGCTTGCGAGATCCTTCTGATATGGAACTCTTTGTAAGTCTACCCAAGAATGATGACTGCAAAAGATTCACGGCATGATTAAAGAAAATGCAATTCCTTGTCCTGTTTCTAACAAGTCTTAAAGAGTGACTTCTCTAAGAATTTCATTGGTATGTGAAAGTAACTGAAGAAAGGCTTATACCTTGGATGCCGCAGGGTTTTTGTTCATTCCCATGAGTGCCCTCTCTTTATAAGCTGACAACAAAACAATTCAAATAGAATAGTTATAAGCAATCAGTAATGTGTATATACACTGAGCCGATGAAAACAAACAGAGGGAGAAATTTGCATGTTATCTTACAAGAAGTTTTTGCTTTCTTCTTGAGCTCAGGCTTCTTGATGTGGCGAAGAATTTCCTCAGAGTTTTCATCCCCAATAGATGGTGAAGACTTGGACTTCAGCTCCTGTTCCAAACAACAATGATCGAGATTCATGGGGTAGCACAAGCTTAACATTAAACAAGCTTTCCAATCTTAACCATATAGAGGAATGTTGGATCAACTGATAAAATATGGAGCATACCGAACTATTGAACCGGGATCACCTACCATTTTCCTGAGTAATCGCTGTTGCAGAAGCTTCTTTTCCATTTCCTCGTCGTCAGATGACACATAAACATCATCTTCATCTGTGAACATTAAAGGGATCATTTCCTTTATTTTCTTTATGGTCATTCGCATGGAATTTGCATGATTCGGATCTTCTTCATCTTCATTTTCATCTTCATTGACGTTAAGTTTTTGCACTTCTTCATCATCAGCATCTTCAGCCCTCTCTTCATCATCGTCATCGTCATCTTCATCTTCAGACAATAATGTTTCATCCTGTTGCAAACCACGTTGCAGCTTCTGTAAGAGTTTCTCTGTCCCTGCAGCATCTTGTTGTTCGAGCCACTTCTGATGCAGTTCATTACGTCTATCTTTATCAGTTGGATCTTCCTTAAAATGACTGACAATCATATCCCTCAGATCATCATCTTCTTCATCTTCGTCATCATCCTCATCCTCAAATCGGAGTAAATCATTGTCGCTATCATCTTCCTCTTCAGCATCCTCATCGATAAATTTTCTAACAGGGTCACCAGGTTCATCATGGGTCTCAGAATCAGAATTTTCCTTCATGTGCTCTGCTACTTTAGAAGATCTGCAGAGAAAAAGCAAGCTTAAGTATACACAATATAACTGAACTCTACAGAAACAACTGGCTTTTCTGATTATGGCACAGAAAGCAAGCTATTCATAACACAAGAATGGATCCACAAGATAAAAAAACTGAGAGAGTCAGTATACACATATAACTAAACTTTACAGAAACAACTGGCTTTTCTGATTAAGGCACAGAACACAAGCTATTCATGTACTGAAATTAACATTTGTCCATAGAATATTATGAACGTGTAAAGACTGCATTATGTATAGCTTGCCGAAACTAAATAAACGAGCATGCCAATGTTCTCGCTAACTATATTTCCACTTGTAACCACATCAAAAGATAAACTCACTTGTCAGGAGACGGATTGAGTTTGAGGTTCATGGCAACTACAGAAGGTGTCATTACTTCTTCCAAAGGTCGGCTTGACGTCTTCTCTAGAAGTTCATCTCCAGAGTTGATCGTTTGTGGACACAAGGATGGATCCTAACAAAAAAAAAAAAAATGGGAGAGTCAGTTTTATATTTAATTTTACAAACTAGCCTTTGAACCACAGCATAAACTTAACATTTGTAACCTGGAAACGAAATGTGCTGCTCAAATTATTATGCAGGTGGAGTTAACAGAATATAATGTATTTGCAGATATATATAGCTTACAGTTTAAATCCTCAGATGTTAAAACTTAGTACTAAGTTTTAATTGAAACATTCAAATATCGCTCAAAACTATGATTATGGACCTCAAAATCAAAAATCAAATCAACAGGACAGAAAACAACTTCTTGATTGTACAAAGACGTTGGCTCACCTGTTGAGTAGGGTTACTTTCAACTTTTTTGTTAGAGGGACTGTCTAAGTTCCCGGATGGACCTGCAGAGTCTTCCGAGCAATGCTGTCCTCCAGAATTTTGATTGCTTGTACTTTCTAAATTCATACCTTCATCCTTCTCTTCGGCTACAACTTCCTCCAAATCATCCTGGTCACATATATCGATAGGTTTGGATTTCTTCCTGCTAAGGAATCTGCCAGCAGCAAAAATGATAACACACAAACACTGTTACTAATGAAAAGAGATTATAGCGGGGGAAGTGGTTAAGAAAAAATATATCAAAAACTCACTGTTTTGTAATCTCCTCTTTTCTTCTTCGAATTTTCTCCAATACAGATGAAATCGGCTTTCGGACAAGAGGCGCAGGTTCAAAGGCAGCATCTCTAGTTTCTATCATAATAAGAGCAACACCAAGCCAAAGACAATTGTCAGTTCCAACACAAACACCAAGCTAAACGTTGCAATGAACACTGCTGAAAAGTGTTTTGAGACAAACATATACCTCGCAAGAGTCTTTGGTTTTCTGCACGAAGCTGATCAAGATATTCTCTTCTTTCCTACAGACGAACAAAGAACAATGACACCAATTAAATCCAGGAAGAACATTGCAAAGCTACCTCAATATAATAAACTCTACGAAGAAATAGAGCGTTACCTTCTTAGTCATGTTCATAGAAGCAGTAGAGATTGGCAGCTCATCAAAATCATCACTCTTCTTGTTCCTCTTCTTATCTCTCTTGACCTCTTTGCCCTCTCCATCACTTGTCTCCATAACTGCTCGCTTCTTTCCAGCTTCCTTCGTTTTTGAATCCCTAATTTCCTCTTCTGATTCCGAATCCCTAATTTCCTCTGCGGAATCAAACTCAGGCCGCTCTTTACCAGCTTTCGTCGATTCCGAAACCCTAATTTCCTCAATTGTTTCCAGATCAGAGATTCCGTCTTCTTCACCTCTCTCACCCAATTCCTCGATTGGGGAGTCAAACTCAAGCCGCTCCTTTCCCGCTGCTTCCGTCGTTTCGGAAACCCTAATTTCCTCTTCTTCTTCACCTTTGTCACCCGGATCTTCAATCGGTTGATTAAACTCAGAAACCGAATCAAAATCAAGTACCTTCCTCGCGGTAACTCCATCCTCCACACCCAAACCCTCGAGATCAGATCGTATCCCATCTTCTTCTTCTTCTTCCTCGAATCCATCGAAACCATTTGCAGGCTTACCCAGATCCTCTCCGACGGAATCGAGGGTTTCAGATCTAGGACATAGATCGGAGATTGAGTTAGCTTTCTTCAATCGACGTAGCATCCTGTTTGGAACTGGGACACTCGATTCTCCGATAGGAGAAAGCTGCTCGTCGCTATTCATCTTTCTGATTGTAATCTCTGGCAAAAAAAATTAGAGGGTTTTGCCCAAATGGTTCTTAAGGGTGAAAAAAGGAAGACTCGCTCGAGGATTTACGCGCCAAATATTTCGAATTTTGGCGCCTCGATTTTTCCAGTTAGCAAAAATTATATGTTTTGATTTATAGCAATATAGAATAACAACTAGAGAGTTAATAACGCATAAAGAAAAGGCTCCTAACCACTCCGATTGAATATTAAGATCTGATTCCTCAAAAGTACTGTTAAGTCTTCCACGTATGTGTGTAGTACACGATCACAAATGTAACGTATCCAAATATTCGTATGCAAATTATTAATATACATCTATTGTCAACGTTTTTATAGAAATATCTAAGTGTAAATTCGTGCATATGTCACATCAGATATCAGTATACGATTATATGTATAAAAATACACAGAGAGATAGAGATTAGATGGATTCTCCTGAAATCGTGTTCTCACGATAGCTACGAGCAAGGAGCACCCTAGTTATAAAAGCCGGCTAACAGAAATTTTGAGAAAAAAAAAGAAATCAAGAATAGTTTTTTCTGCTAGTTTAATCCTCATGATCCTCTCAAATCTATTGATCTCTCTCCCATAATAAAATTTCGGAGAAAGAGGAAAACCCTAATCCCCTCTTTCTCTCGGATCATCTAGGAAAAAAAAGAAAAAAAAAAACTTTTAAAAATATTTTTATAAATGAAAATGAGGAAGCTTTGTCCGAATTTGGACAGAGAAGACGGGTTAGAGACGGTGTTAGAAGTTCCGGTGCCGGAAGAAATGTTTGCGAAGATGGGAAGCAATGCGGCGGGACGGTGGAGGAATATGCATGCTCTCATGAAAGCACACACGGTCGTGACAGCCGTTGCGGCTGATATCAGAACGCCATCGTCGTCGTCGATGAGCAACGTCAATATGCATTTGCAGTCAAAATCAGACAACGAGTTTGTGGCGTTGTTGAAGATCGTGGGAAGTCCTCTTATTCCTTTTCATGTCCCACTCGAGTTCTGTCTCTCCCGGCCCATTAATGACACTTCCATCGTACGTATATCTTTAATTTTATTGATTTTTTTTTGGTATTTTGATTTCTCTCGACCAGTAATTCTTGTGTGTATATTTACGTTTACTTATAGATTTTACAAAGATTTTGTGTTTAGCTCTCGTTTGACATCACCGATATAAACTCGTGTAATGGACATTTTCAAACGTGGGATAAGGTCATGATTCGAGTCTCATTTAACGGTGGTTGGTTGTTATATTCTTTAAAAATATTTAATTCTTCGATTAGTAGACTATGTAATGTAGAGAAATGAAACGTGTAGCTTTTATTCACCTTCAATTCGTTTTGGGATAAATATTTCAAACATGATTACAGTTTTGTAGGATGAAGAGTTTTAGCTTTTTCTTTCTTTTTTTTCTTATGATTAATAACAAAATTTCCAGTTCACATCATATAACACACTTCGTCACTTACTTTTTATAAACGTAGAAAGAAAGAAACTATAATGTGGAATGTTGATAGTAATGATATATTTGAAGGAAGCGTCGACGGCTAAATACATAGTGCAACAGTACGTGGCGGCGTGCGGAGGTCCAGCAGCTTTGAACGCAGTGAAGAGCATGTACGCGGTTGGGCAGGTGAGGATGCAAGGCTCGGAGATGGTTGCCGGAGAGGACGAAGGAACGACTGCGCCGGTGCGGCTAGGAAAAGGCAGTTTCGAGGTCGGAGGTTTTGTTTTATGGCAGAAGAATCCAAATCTTTGGTTCTTAGAGCTAGTGGTTTCCGGTTTCAAGATTAGCGCCGGTAGTGACGGCAAGGTGGCTTGGAACCAATCCTCCACTCAACCTTCTCAGGCTCACCGTGGCCCTCCTCGCCCTCTCCGCCGCTTTTTTCAGGTAACTCATCTCAAATTCTCTTATACATTGTATTGAATCATTACTACGTATATATAATTTAATACAAAGTATGTCACGTACAAAGTTCTCTTAATATAACATTTTGACCTTTGAAATGATGTGACAGGGACTAGACCCGAGATGCACGGCAAGTCTGTTCTTAGACGCCGTGTGCATAGGTGAACAATCCGTAAACGGGGAAGACTGTTTCGTCCTAAAGCTAGAGACGCCGGCAGATATTCTAAAGGCTCAGTGCTCACCGAACACGGAGGTGATCCACCACACGGTGTGGGGTTACTTCAGCCAACGGACGGGACTTCTCGTAAAGTTCGGTGACACAAAGCTAGTGAGAGTCAAATCCGGCAGAGGCAAAAACGACGGCGTTTTCTGGGAGACAAGCATGGAGTCAATCATCGACGATTACATATTCGTTGACGCAGTCAACATAGCTCACGGTGGTCGAACCGTGACAACGCTTTATCGATACGGGGGAGCTGTTAACCACCGGAGACGAATAGAAGAGAAATGGCGGATCGAGGAGGTGGATTTTAATATTTGTGGCTTGTGTTTGGAGAGCTTTTTGCCACCGTCGGATATAAACAATGATCATCATTAGTCTCTCTTTTTTTAGATGTGTTTATTTATTTTGTTAAAAATAGGTTTCTTAATGACATACTACAACGTGGGAGATTCATGAGGGTGTAAATGTACAATCTTCATAGTCAAGAAAAGATACCAAATTACCAATTTCAATGGTCATTGGCACAATCTTTTTTGGTTCCAGTGGGATACAACATTCCAAGCAAAGCGAAGTAAATATGATAAGAGAAAACAAACTTAAATGCCTGTGACAATGATCTTACTTGTGTAGCTCAGAAGGCCACACGAAATCATTCTCTAGGGTCACTTACATTCGTATAATCTCAAGTCAAGGCCGCACCAGCACTTTCAAAACTTGATAGAGAATAGTGAGAATAGGAAGACAAGTTTTGGTTTCATATCAACAATATTTATTTTTCATGTAGGTGATAATGGACCATACCAATATGGGCCAAATAGTTAATTAAACAGCCCAATAAGACAGTATTGTAAGCCCGATAAAACCAAAACCCTAGATAGCCGAAAAAAACGAAAACATCTCCGCTATATAAATTAGAGACAAATCTCTCAAATTCAAAACAATAACAACCGATCTCTCTAATTCCCTCCGCCGCAGTAATCATCTTAGCTTCTGGTATCTTATTATCGATTGGTTCTTGTTAGTTTAGTTTGTTGATCTCTGTTTTGTTTTAGTTTTCGGTTTAGATTGTTTGAAAGCATCTGTGTTTATGAACCCACTCCTCTAACTTTGGTGAGGTGAAAATCACATAATAAGTATGGTAAGAGGAGTTAGAACAGATGCTGAGATTGATTAGGTTATCTTACCAACCCATTGCTATTTCTGCAGCTTTGGCGTCAAATGAATCGACCTATATTTTTGTTTTTTTTCTATATCGTATTATTATTAGGGTTTAATTACTGTGATTGATGGCAAATGAAGAATTGATTATTTTTATGCTTAACCACTGATGAACAGTGTTGACAAAACATCTCCGCTTATTATCTGATGCCATCATTAATTAGTCTTTCAATTTGTGAATTTGTTTTTTTGGAAAAAGATCGATGATGAGATATTAGCAGACGGGCGGTCTGAATTGATGCCGTGTAGATTGTCTGCCATCGCTACTTTTAGCTTCTCTGAGTTCCTATCTAAATCTTTATTTTGGTTTTTTTTTTTTTGATGCATATATTGATAGAGGTTGTTTGGGTTGCGATGATGATGTTGCTCTTATATATGTCTGGACTTATGAGATTTTTATAAATCTTTGAAATGATTGTGCAACCTTTCTGAGCTTATTATATACCCATCATCCTATGTTTTCCTTTATAAATTCTGGATCTCTCTTTAATCTTAAATCGTAACAAAGAGAATTATACGTGGGAAGGTTGGAACTGTTTTTTTTAAAGTGGGATGGATTTGCAAATATTGGCTACTAATTTAGCTGTATTTACTTAAAACTTGTTTTGGATTTTAAACTAATAGAATTTGTTAGGTATGTGGAAATTGTGAGCGAGTGTTGTTCCAGCATAATCTTATTGTTATAAGAGTAATGGAATTGATTTTCAGAATGATGTTTTAGCAAGTCGGGTGAATCTGATCGGATGGATCGTCTATACTTGCTACGAACAATCACAAAGATCCATCTCATTTCTATTTTCAAGGCTTAAGACAAAACAGTCTCCTCGGATTCTTTAATGTTTCGATTTTTGATATGCTTCAGATGTTGTTTGAATGTTTCGATTTTTGATATGCTTCAGATGTTGTTTGAATGTTTCGAATGTAATAGTTTTGTTACTTCGCATCAAATAAAATTTAATTTATACTTCCTACGCAGATTAAGAATATTTTACAGTTCAACCAATCAGAGTGAGTGGTGCATAATATAAAATATTAAACTAATATAAAGTTGCATTAACGGAGGGAGTATTATTTATTTATCAAATATATATATTTTTTAAATCTTTCAAACTTCTTTGATTACATTTCAACAATTTATTTGTATATTTAATTATTTATGAATTTGGGCCTGAGATGGATTCGAAATAGATATGTTAATTGAGGCCTTGGTTTCCGATGAATTTGGCTTCTATGTGTAGTCGACACGTGGCAATCTTCGTCGTATCAGTATCAGCCTATCAGGGTATACGTGAATGAATCTCACGTGCCGTACCGTACCGTTCAGTTTACTAAAAATATATTTTTATATTGATGTCTTCTTGTCTTTAAAGCGTTTGGTAAATTGTCTTTTTTTTTTTTTTTTTAACATTTATTTTTTTCTTTCTCGCACCTCTCTCTCTACACTTCTCCATTTTCTTTTACCAGTTACACAACTTTCTTCAGCTGACTCTCGACGACTTGTCTCTCACTTACAAAAAAAAAAGAATCATTCTTCCTCTCTGTTGTTACTAGGTGCTCTCTGTTTAGGTACGCTCCTTTTCTCTTTTAAAAGTTTCAGTCTTTTGGTGTTTCTGAATCTTATAGATATGTCAGATTAGATTTTATGTTTTCTCTAGTAGTTAGAGCCCTTGAATTATTTCTCTGGTAGCGATCTCATCAGAAATTTCTTTGTCTAAATGTTCTGAATTTGGGTGGATCTTGTACAATTAACTATCCAAATCTTTGTTGATTGATCGATCTGTTTTGCTTGAAGGGAATTGAGAAGATTCACTTGATTCTGAGTTTCGAGTTTCGTAGGGCTTTCGTTAGAAGTTGGAGCAGTAGGTAGTTGAGTCATGTTTTGTCTGTGATTTTCCAGTCACATGCAGATCAATCACCACATGAACCTCTTTGTGGATTGCATGTTGCTTACGCTATAATGATCTATGTATGGTTTTTCATTTTCGTAACTTTTACTGACTGAATAGATTTTTGATATATTGGACTCAGGTGCCATTCATAATGTTTCGTTGGAAGAATTCTTCTCAAACCGAGCAAGAGCATAACGAGGCAGCTCTCAGAGAGTCAAAGGTGAAACCTTTTACAGGCCTTGCTTGTTGATGTTCTCTTAAGTTACGTATTTGATTTCTCAGTGGTAATTTTATTCTGATCTTTATGATCCCAGATCAAAGAGCTTAAGGCTCTCTTAGGTGAGCTATCTGGAAGGAACTCACTCTATTGTTCCGATGCATGTCTGAAGAGATATCTGGAAGCTAGGAATTGGAATGTTGGCAAAGCCAAAAAGATGCTTGAGGAGACATTGAAATGGAGATCAACCTTTAAACCTGAGGAAATCCGATGGGTAAGTGTATCAATCTTAGCATTTGTCTTTTTAATCCTTTGGACTAGTCTTACCAAAACTTACCTGTTGAGACTTGCTTTCTTACTAGGATGAAGTTTCAGGTGAAGGTGAGACTGGTAAAGTTTACAAGGCTGGATTCCATGACAGGCATGGAAGAACAGTTCTTATACTGAGACCTGGCTTGCAGGTTTCTAAAGCCTTATCTTCTTAGTTAATATTTTAGACTGTGTTTAACTTCAGGGCACAAGATTAAACCATCCATTTTCATTTCAAAACTTCTACAGAACACGAAATCGTTAGACAAACAGATGAAGCATCTTGTGTATCTCATTGAGAATGCTATTTTGAATCTGCCCGAGGATCAAGAACAAATGTCGTGGCTTATTGATTTCACGAACTGGTCAATGAGTACCAGCGTGCCTATAAAATCTGCAAGAGAAACTATTAACATACTGCAAAATCACTACCCTGAGAGACTTGCTGTAGCGTTCCTTTATAATCCTCCAAGACTCTTTGAGGCCTTCTGGAAGGTTAGACACAACACTGCTTCTATCTCTAGTTATGACAAAACATCGGTTGGTCTTCCACACATGAAATGATTATGATGGTATTTTCATTTTGTTTTTTGTGTTGGCACACAGATTGTGAAGTACTTTATTGATGCAAAAACATTCGTCAAGGTGAAATTTGTTTACCCAAAGAACCAGGAGAGCGTGGAGCTTATGAGCTCATTTTTTGACGAGGATAACCTCCCAACTGAATTTGGAGGGAAAGCTTTGTTGCAGTATAACTATGAAGAATTCTCCAAGCAAATGAACCAAGACGATGTCAAAACTGCAAACTTTTGGGGATTGGTTCACAGTAACAATAACCAGCTGCATGCGAGCAACGGGTTTTCTGGAGCTGAGATTTCCCCTGAGCCAAACCAAACCAACCCTTAACGAGATTTGAAGGCAATATGTTTGTTTCAGATGGGACTAATTATAGGCGATCTTGATGCTAAGAAGAGAGATTGTAAAATCTAAACATGACGTTGATTAAATAAAAGATTGTATGTGAATCCAAAAACTTATACACTCATAAGCGTTTATTTACATGAAGCAGACAACAGATTTTCACATTACCAGCAAAAAGCTTTGTTTCTTTCAGTATGAAAACTCAGCAAACACAAGAGAATGATTTCTTTCAAAATTTCAAGGCACAAAAAGAAAAAATACACATGAAAAAAGATTTTACTACACAGCAGTATTAGCTTAGACTATATAGCTTAAAGTTCTGCAGTCAAAAGTGATGTGCTATGGACTGGAGTTAGAGGGAGAGTAGGAGAAGCTCGAGGCAATCTGAATGAAACTAAATAATCCTCCTTCTGAAGTTTCTGGTGGTTGATTGATAGGTACGCACAAGAAGGCCAACCCCAATGCCAAGACCTACACAGACACCAAGACCAATTCCCACACCAACCCTCACACCAGCATTGAACCACGACATCTCACCATCTTCACCATCTGCATACTCTCTATTCCAATACATGTCGCCGTCTTCTCCTTCATATTCTTGTTTGTAACTTCCATATTCTGTTACCTGCACAGAACAAAACACCCATACTTAAACAAAGAATTCAGCAACAGAGAGATCCATGTATGTAATGTAGAATATGCCTGTCTCTGAAAAGAAAATTAAGTAAAAGACAATCATAGAGCTGGTCAAATAAAGAATACAATGGTGAAAATCAATTGGAGAAGAGAGGCTGATGGTATTTTTTTGTTCCAATCTTAAAAACTCTTTCAGATGCATCTCATATTGGTGGTGTCTACACCTCCATAACTTTCAGGTCAAAGTTAACATTGTACTATCGTTAACACAAGATCTCAATTAACGGTGAGTATGAAGTACCATCTCCAAAAGGTTTTAACAATGTCAACAGCAAGAACCTCATATTAAAACTCCAAGCATAAGCTAATCCTGACATTGACTCTTGAATAGAGCATGTTTCCCGAATCAGTCTATGCACAAATTAAAGACGATATATTACATGTGAAACCAGGATATTTCAATCAATGTGTTTAACGAACTAACTGTAGCAGACAAGAGGATAAGAGTTCAGATATTTTAAGATCACAAGACAAGAAGCAAATGGGAGAGGGATAGAGAGAGAGTGTGTGTGAACGAGTGAGATGGAGAGAGAGAGGGAGAGAGCTATCTAATGACTTGTAAAATGTGGCAGGTCCCATACCTCACATGATCATTTATAACGATGTTGGTCCACTTCAATATCTAAAGGAATTATCTTCCTAAGAGTACCCAAGAAACATGTCTCAATCTATGAAATCTCTAAACCATGAAAATCTTAAAATGTTCATGAAAGACAGCATGACCAAGAAGACTCATATATGAGGCAAAGCATTCAATGTGTTGAAGTTAATCACAAATCAATAGAAAACTATTAGAAAGCATTGTAGTAATCTAGAAAGTTACCTGATAATCAAGCTCAGATGAGTTGCCTTTATGAGGTTCACCGGTATCATACTCCGGAATCGAATCTAATGCAGTCACTCTACTGTGCTTCTTTCTGAAACCAAGCTGTAGAGTCTTGGTTAAGATGATTGGTGTTCCTGAGAAGCAACCAGTGACATAGACTTCAATAGTTGGCAACGGAGATGACAAATCCGAACCACCACCAATATGTTTCTCCTTCAAGAAACCAGACCCTGCAGTGATCTCAGCTTCACAGTTCATATTCCACCGCTTCACGCTATGCTTAGATTCACCAGTGAAACCATTACTACCGGACATCTCAAGCGTTCCAGACAAAACCAGCTCATCTTTATCACAAACCTCAAACTTCACACTACCAGACAACCTGATGTTGTCAGTGCTGATAAAAGTAGCTTCTTCAGATTTCTTATCAACACGATCTCTCCTAAGCTGAGAAGAAACTCCTTCAGAGTACATGCTCATCCTAACACCGTTCATCTCCAAGATTGAATCAAGATCCAGTGGGATATGAGTGATCGTGAGAACCTCAGGTGTCGAAGCATCCACCTTGAAATTGCTGATTCTGACATAAAACACTCTCAAATCAAGCAATGGCGATGATAAGGATAACGAGGACGAAGATGGTACTCTGGAATTGTGATGGTTATAACTCTGATATCTGACCATCTGAGAGTTGTTACGTGTCTCGTAAGGCTCCACCATGATTAAAAAAAAAAAGAACCTCAAAAATTCAATCTCTATTTCTCACTGAATCGGAAAACATCTGCATCAGTCGATTTGGATTCGCTGCAGAAACAAGAAACACAAAACGAAAAGATAATCAAAATTGGGAAAAGAATCAATCTTTCCCAAAATGGAAGATTTCAAGGTAAACAAAAGAAGAAGCAAACAAAGAGAAGAAAGGTCAAAAAAGATTGAAACTTTGTACTCACTTGCCAAAAACAGAGAGAGGGAGATGGGTCAAAACAACAACAGATGCAGAAACAAAACTTCCAAAAATGTTCTAATTAGAAGAAGAAAAAAAAAACCAATCTTTTTTATAATATCATAACAAAGGAACAACCTTTAAAAGAAACGAAATAAGTGAAAAAACCTAGAAAAATCCGGAGAAAACAAAGGAGAGAAAAAAAAAAAAAAAAAAAGAGAAAGGCTCACCCAGAAGATGTGTTACCATCCACAAAACCACACTTAATTTTTGCAACAAAAACTAGTGTTTAATATTAATCTTCCTGTCTGTATCAAAAATTATAAAATAAAAATAGAAATTTTTTGTGGCCAAGTAGGATTTGTGAAGATCCTTCCTCCCCCCCCCTAGATCATAGCTTTTGATAGAACTGCGCGTGGCGACGTACCCACAAAATAATGTTTCCACCCAAAGAAGAAAAATTATGTCTTTATCGAAAAGAACAAAAATTGTATAATACTGAGAATCAGAGAAAAGAGTGATGGATGGGAAGTTTTGGAACTCGATAGAATTGTCTTTTCTTTTTAATGAGATATTGAGATTAGAGAGAGAGAGAGAGATCCAACGACGGGAAGAGGAAGAAGAAGAAGAAGAAGAAGATAGATGGGTCTGACTTTCTCTCGATCACGTGATCTTATCCCTTTACCACCAAACAAAACCATTCATTCGCTGTTTACGAGACAACAACATCACGTCGGTCGTATTCATGTAAAACGACACGCATTTTACATTCGGTTTTTTAAAACGGGCCTTTAAAATTTTAGGGCCGTTTAGCTTTCGTAATGTAGAGTGAACGTCGTGCCGTTTTTTGGGTTAACGTACTCGTGAGTCATGTACATTGAATTTTTTGATTATTTAAGTTTTTATCTCATTCGTTGTATTTACTATAAAGAATGTCACGGTTCGAAACCTCTCACATGATCGATGATAGATATATTCAATTACCATCGGATTAAACAAAAACAAATCATCATATATGAATGAATGAGTGTGATTTAGGGGTTTACTGTAAATTAAAGTTTTATTTTATTTTAAAGAACTCAAACCTCACATACAAATTGTCATACATGACCATAATTTGAAGGATATATATGTCATATACATGTATTTTATTGGTGGATAATATATATAGAAGAGATAACCAACGGACAAAAATGAAATCTATATTTTTTTTTTCTGATATTTTTTAGTTTTTTTTTTATATGTAAACAGCAAAAGAGTGGGCGGCTTTTTGATTTTAAAGACTGTTGTGTTTTGTTTTTGTCTGTAAAACATAAAAGAAAAATTTATTGCTCTTCTTGGAGATATTATTAAAAAGACATCTAAACAAAGCTGTTCAAGTAAAATATTATTCTGTTCACAAAAAAAAAAAAAAAAAGAAGTGAACTGATGGGGAAGAGAAGGTTTCAGAAAGCAAAGGAACCGTCGTCAGTGACGGTAGCTGAAGCTTCATCTCCCACGGAGTCTCAGACGACAAGGAGACGAAGAGGAAGGCCAAGGAAGAATCTTGAGAACCGGGAAGGTTTCAAGAAGGAAGAATCCGAAGAAGACGAGGATTACGAAGAGTATGAGGATGAAGAAGAAGAAGACGAGGAAACTGAGGTACTTATTAACAGAGAGAAGCAGAAGAAGAAAGTTAGGAGTAGTAGTAGTGCGGAAGAAGAGCAAAAGTTGAAACATGAAGAATTAGATGAGGAGGAGGAGAAGCCGGAGATGACGACGGTGAAGAAGGTGGTGGTTTCACAACCGTCGTCTAGACGGTCGAGGAGGAAAAGCACCCCGGTTAAGAGTTGGTAAATCTTTTATTACCATTTCATCAATGGAGTTTTTGTTTTTTTCTGAGTGTGTTTTTGGATTATTGCTGAGCTATAAATTAATTATAACCCTTGGAAGAGATGACGATTGATTTATAATTTTCTTGGATGTTATAATTCAAAAAACAAGAAGCTAATTTTGTCGATCTCAGTATTAGTTTTTGGTACGTCGTCAAGATATAAACTATAATTAATCGTTTCCATGAGAAAGCTGTGTTATTAGGGTTATTTTTTTTATAGTTGTTGTAGTAGGTTTGTGTTTAATTTATTGCTACGTCCCTTTCGAATTTTTATATGATAAATGATAAAAGGTACACAACGCACATGGTGAAGGGATAAGTTAAGAAACTAATGGATATTGCATTGCTAGTGAGAAGAACCTGTCTATTATTTAAATCGCAACGCAAGCTACGTTTTTGACCAAACATATGTAATTGGTCCATTAAAGTTATCCAACTAAATTAATCATCTTAGAGCAGAGGAGAGAAAGAGACTTGACGAGTCCACGTTGATAGTAGTAAACTGACTATATTTTTGAAGAAGAGACAATTATTGGGTCCGGCACAAGGCTTCACGAGCGAAATCATCTTTCAAAATTTTCCCAAAACATTGAAACTCTTGTCAAGTTTGATATGATTTCAAAAAGTTTTAACGTCTTTCCACGAGTTAACACCGTTAGATGACACAAAAAAACAAAAAGCTTTAGACATAGAAGAAGAAGCTGTAAAGGGCTAAGAAAATAGCTTAAGCTTGCTCCTGTCTTAAGCTAAGATCGCCTGTGGTTTAGGATGATGGCGACAAAAACAAAAAAGCAAAATAGCTTAGCTTACTAAAAAGTCTTTAAGCTAAAACCGCCTGTGGTTTAGGATGGTGATGCCTTTCCTTCTTGTAACGCAACTGCTCTGGATCAAACCCACCTTCCTCTGCTCCATAAACTGCCCATGATGGTGTTTGAGCCATATAGTCTGTGCTCGTGAACGGTTCTCCAGAAGCCACCTACGCGAATTCATTCAATAGTGTTGGTTATATAGCTTACCAATTACAATAAAACTTGATTTTGAGATCGGGTTTGTTAACTAACCAGATCGTGGAACTTTTCATAGTCAATCCAAGTGAACCACTTTCCATTCACTTTGAACTTTTCGGTTCTCCCTAGAAGAACACAGCAAGAATGGGCGTGTTCGCAAGCAACCTCGTACTCCCCTTTGCTCTTCACAGACAGAGCTTCTGAGAATGCTTTAACGTCTGCGTGCCATGGTACATTCTCCATTGTCAACTTTGATGTTGCAGATCTGTATTTGTTTCCAGAAGATTAGCATAAGTATGATATGTGTGTAACATGCGTGTAAGGGAGATGATAATACGTAGAACACACTCACGTTCCACAATATGTGACGCCTTTGATCTCGATGAAATCAGGTTTCCCAATGCTGAAAAGGTTGAAATAAGCATCTAGCTCCTCCGTGTTCCATCCTTTGACAAGTGTTAAACGGTAGACAGTTCGCTGCTGCTTCTCCTGGAGAGCTTTCAAGGAGTCCTAGAAAACAATTGATGTAGAGATTATATACCTTTACCTTAATTCACATTTGATTTGAAAGGTTCATTAAAGGAGGCTAGTAAAAAATACTCACAATAAATCGTTCCCAGAAGTCTGCAAAGAGAGGTCTGTCAATAGCTTTCAAGCTCTCTTTGGTGGCAGCATCTACACTTACGTACAACTGTACATGTCAAAGATAATGAGTTAGGCAATTTGGTTTCAGTTAAGTGCATGAAGGGCTCTCAAAGCTGGAAATAAATGTACAAAACAGAGACCACATACCTGC
The DNA here is from genome assembly GCA_024034495.1 of Camelina laxa. Classification (NCBI taxonomy): domain Eukaryota; kingdom Viridiplantae; phylum Streptophyta; class Magnoliopsida; order Brassicales; family Brassicaceae; genus Camelina; species Camelina laxa. Next base: position 3,526,451 of record CM043883.1, read on the forward strand.
GTGATAGGCTTCATCATCAAAATCTTTTCAGGGAACTGTGCATTAGTAACCAAAAAAGTAGAAATGCGCCTTCCATGTAGCTCATCTACAAGGGCATTGATCTCCGGATACATAATGGGCTCACCAACAAGTGATAACGCACAATGTCTTGGGTTTAGACCTTCTTCTAATTTCTCCGGAGTTACACCTAAAGAACATAGCCAAAACATAAACATCAGCATCTGACACTCAAATAAATAGTTGAAACAAATGAATCACATAGTATACACCCAAAGCACATCTAACTTCCAAAAGGCATCCTAAGCTCAATGCTAAATCTGCCTAGCAAGCTTTTGGGATCATAGCTAATAAGGGTCAAAATATGGAGAGATATAAACTAACCTGGAACTCCTTTCATTTGCTTAATCATCTTTGTATGAAGATCTAGAGCACCTTTCACAATCACTGAAGGCTCATCCATCTTCCACTGCCAGCTCTTCCCCACAGGATTAGTGTGATGCCTCCAACAAAAGACACATTTGTTTGCACAAGCCAAACTAGGTGTTGTCTCCATGCACCTAGCTTATTCGAAAATCAACAAAACGAATATTCTATCATAAGAATCACGACCTACATCCGTAAGACTAGGGGGAAAAACAGCAGAAGTTTCTATCAAACCTGTGACTCTCAATGCCATAAAAGGAGTGCTTGTAGCAACCTCCCCTGCCTCTAAGTTGTGACTTAGTCCATCTACATATTTTAACCCCACTATGCGAACCGATGATTTTATAGCCCTGCAAGTGTAACAAACCATGTTCATTCAAGCAAATGCGAGAAAATGTAAACACTGCTTCAAAGCTCAAACACCACAAACCCCAATACCTGTTTCGTTAAGCTTGCTCTAATCACAGGGGTCACCATTTCTTTCTTTCCATCAACTTTAGCCACTTTAACTAAGCCATTTCTCTTCGAAGGAGCTTTTCCAGCAATATCTTCAAGATCAACAATACCTCCGTCATCACCGTCATCGTCTTCCTCATCTGTTGACTCATAGTACTCAAGATCATTCTCAACAGCATCAATCTGTTGCAAAACCCCATTTGTTTCTTGAGCAGAACCTCCTTTCAGAACCCTAATAACTCCATCACACCATGCTTGAAACGACTTGTCTAATTCTCCGTCATCAACGTCACCTTCTCCCACCGGAATCATCTCGAGTCCACCCAACCCTGTCATCCGACTCGACAACTCCTTGGCCACAGCGTTATAAGATTCACCATACGCACGGCTCCCTACACCGAATACGCCGAATTTGCAATCGGAGAGAAGAAGCGAGCCAACTCGGAAATCCTCGGCGCTCTCACCAAGCCAGTTCACGAGAAACTCTCCGTTATTAGGCGGCTTCCCACCGTCCCAAGTCGACGCGATGAATATAACTAGGGTTTCTTTCGGGAGATCTTCAGGCTCGTAGCTCCGTGGATCGATGAGATCAAATGCTATGTCATTAGATGCGCAGAGCTCGTGAAGTCGCTGAGCTAACTCTTTAGCTGTACCAGTTTGGGAAATGAAGAAGATCTTACCTCTGCTGGGTTTCGAAGTAGTAGAGCTAGGGTTTAAGGAGAGGTTTTTGAGACGCTTCAAGCGGCGATATTTGTGGATACAGTAAAAAGTCGTCGCCGAGAGTAGAGCAACGAAAGCTAGCCGAGCACGCAAGGACGAAGTCGCAGACATGACTGACGACTTGAAGAAGATTACGGCGGCGCGTAGTGTTCACGCGAGCCAAGATCGGTTGATGTGAGAGAGAAAGGAGCTAAGAAATGGGGAAGAGAGAGCGCAATGAAGTGTGAGGTTTAATAGCTGGGCTTGAATGTTAAGCCCATTAAAATTAGGTTAAAAAGCCCATCGAAATAAAAAAGCCCTAAACAGCTACAACCACACGCATTTATTAATAAGCCACCGCCACGTGGCAATCTTCTCTAGGGAATCTCTTCTTCTTCTTCGGCAACGCCTCGTTTCCCTCCCTAGGTCCGGCGAGTGAGAGAGAGAGAGAGAGAGGAGAAAAAGAAAAAATAAATGCAATTAAAACGGAGGGAATATTCGCCGGCGAATTTCCGGTAAATGTCGGAGTGGTGTTTAAGTTCGAATCCAACTTTATCGACGGCATTCCCAAGTAGTAGTTGTTTTCCAGGTGTACCAATTATACTTTCTCCAGAATTCGATTCTCAATGCATCCTCCTATTTAATAGCTTAAACAGCACAACCACCATGCGTCTCTCTAAACGCCAACTCTCACTTCCTCTTTCTCTCTGTATCTCTACCTTATCTCCTCGCTTCCGTTTCCATCATTTCCCCGCAAAATTCCCTACTCGAAGAGAATCTCTCCACACCACCACTGGTTCGTCTTCCTCTTTTTTTTGTTTGTTTGTTATTTTGTTCATCATCCGTGGTCGATTGATGTAAACCGTTTCGTGTACGTTTGTGTTTTCGTGGTAGGCTAACCGTCTTAATCGCATGTTTAATGACTGATTTCACTATCTTGCTATGAATTTAGTGTAGCCGAAAGAAACACTTCTATTTTCGTTTTGTAGATACCTCCACTTGGTTTGTTAACTTTGTTTCGTTCCATATAGCTGATTCTGGTAGTAGCTTAGTTTTTGGGAAATCAGAGTTTGTTTATTAGTGAAAGAGTCGTAGATCGGCTAGTGATTAGTAGGTATCTTTAATCGTGGAAGTTGCAATTTCTAGGTCTTGCCTGGAGCATACCTTGGGAAGAAACTTAGGATCAGGATTTAACGTGGTGCACTGCTTTTGTCTTTTGATCGAGGTAAGAAGAAGATATGTTAGGTTTTCTTGTATATATATATATATTCTTAGGGGGTTTGTTTTTTCTGTTGATGAGCTAGTGGGATCAGCTAAGCAGCTTTAAGGGTTGTATGACTGGGGTTGACTAATTCCGAATCACTTATCCACTCGTAGAAAAACGTGTCATCTTCTTCTTCTGTGTATATCTATTTTTAGCCTTGGTGGATTCTGACTAACCAGTTGCTTCTTCCGGCGTTTGATTTTAAATATTCCTATGATCTATTTGCTGGATAGAGTTTGTACAGTTCTCGACGCTAATTGTATTGTGTGTTCACTGTTGCGTACATGCTATCTGTATCATCCATCATTTAAAGGAAAAAAAAAAAATGATGTTTACTTTATTTGGTAAACTCTCAGGGACAAGCCAGCTGTGTTTTAAGAGTTCGATGGAAGAACAGAAACCGAGTTCTCTCAGTGGCAATGTGTTGCAGTCTCACACTGTGGGTTCCAGGGATGGATCTGACGTTCCCCATAAATGGTCCTCCCCGGGAGGAGGAAACAAAATCGATATAAGCAAACAAATTTTCTGCAACAGATCGTTGAATATGAGAAATATCATTGCTGTAGGCTTTGATATGGACTACACTCTTGCCCAATACAAGTCTGAAACTTTCGAGTCCCTTGCTTATGATGGAACCGTCAGGAAATTGGTATATGACTTGGGATATCCAAATGAGGTTAGTATACTACTTTTTTTGTTTTAAGGTTGTGACCAGCAGAAAAGTTTGGCTAACCGTTATACTTGGTGTGGTAATTGAATCCAGCTGCTAGAGTGGACATTTGATTGGAATTACATGGTTAGAGGCTTGGTGCTAGACAAAAAGAGGGGAAACATTTTAAAGGTGATTACCTTGTATCCGACTCTCATAATAATTCTTGCATCTTTCTAATTGACTGTTGATCATGCAGATGGACCGCCATAAATATGTGAAAGTAGCTTACCATGGGTTTAGGGAGCTCTCTAAGGAAGCCAAAGTTGACATCTACGGAAGTAGCCTAGTACGAGACTCTTTTGATGAACCCGACTACGCTCTCATAGATACTCTCTTTTCATTGGCCGAAGCCTATCTGTTTGCGCAACTCGTTGATTTTAAAGATTTGAACCCAGAAAAAATTCCCAAGGACGTGGAGTAAGACAACTTCCCATATTTTATTACATTTTTTCAAATTCGTTTATAGCCTTTAGGACAGTTTATGTTTTGCTAATGGTTATAGTTCTGTTAACTGAGACTCTGTAACTTGTACTTGGTATGAATTGCCTCCTTTAAATTTTATGCCTATGGTTGAGAATCTGGTAGCTGTTATTGTATTGCTTGTATGTTTCGCGAATTTATTTCCTCCTCCAATGATATTCTTTTAGTTATGCTCGGATGTATAAAGATGTTCGTGCTGCTGTTGATTTGTGCCACCGTGATGGAACTTTAAAGCAGATGGTAGCAAAAGAACCTAATAGGTAAGGCTGATGCTATGTCCATCACTGTCTTTTGTAAGTTGGATAAGCACGACTGCCATTCCTCTCCGTTGGAAATTTATTTTCTCGTTTTCCATGATATTTTCCTTAACGTGCTCATTTATCAGGTACATCAATGAGGATACCACGATAGTACCCCTAATAAAAATGATTAGAGATTCTGGACGTTCTACATTCTTGGTGACCAATAGGTAATGCTGACGATATTCTACAAACTTCAAAGTTTCTCCCTTCAGTTATTTTATGCAGATATTGCTTTTGTAGCTGTTCAGTTAGATTCAGATTTGAGAATTTTAAATAAATGTGACTTAATTAACTTCAACCATTGTAACCTGTTCCCCACCCTTGTAATTGAAATATGGAACTAAGGAAGATACGAAAAATACATTTTTGAATATCCTGTTGTTGAGAAACAAACGTTAACATTAGTGATTGATTTGTTCCCACCTGTTTCTGTATAATTAATTTACTTTCTTATTGCTGAGAGACAAATTTTCGAATAATATTCTTGCAGTTTGTGGGACTACACAAATATCGTGATGAATTTTCTCTGTGGAGGGCGCACAGTACATGGTCCTCATACTTGCAACTTTGATTGGCTCCAGTATTTTGATGTTGTGATCACTGGCAGGTCTTTTTCTTCACCAAGTCTCTTTAGCCTAATGCTCTAAACATAATCTATGTGTTCAAAATCGTTGTTGTTGGTTAGGAATTGGTTGATGTATTTTGTTACTGGAAATATTCTTAGCTCATTTCATTTGTTTGCTATCTGAATTCTGAATTGGATACTTTTTCGTGAAGTGCAAAACCGGGTTTCTTCCATGAAGAGAGCCGTGCTAACCTTTTTGAGGTGGAACCTCACTCTGGAATGCTTATTAATACTGATAATGGAACACCTATGGCTCAGGTTTGATTTAATGAATTGTGATAGCCATTCACAGTCTTTCACCTTCTCAGCTCATGTAAATGATCCCTCTGAATCTGTTGAAAGGTTGGAGATCCTTCACCAAAAATTTTACTGAAGAGTAAAGACAAAGGTTGTCGAGTTTTTCAAGGTGGAAATGTTGGGCATCTTCACAGTTTGCTCTCCATTGAGTCAAGTTCACAGGTTGTGCGCACTAACTACTTCTCAAAGAAATTTTTGCTTGCTCTTGATTAGAAGTATCAGTGTATTATGAAATGACAGATCTTAGAACCTATAGTAATGTATGACTGATGTACTGTGCTGTACATGATTTGTCACTTATTCAGCTATTCCATTTATTAGGTACTTTATGTTGGTGATCATATATACGGTGATATCCTGCGCAGCAAAAAAGTACTTGGTAAGGTCTTCTTGTCCAGTTATAGACTTTTCTTATGTTTTGTTTTGTGAAGTAACTTGAACAAATCGTTCATGGGTTTAACTGAACTATGTATGGATTCTGAGAATAAATTTATGGTATGTTATAATTGAACTTGTGACTGGCGAGCTTAGTTTGTAAGTAAGCTGGTAGTAGTTTCATGTTGATGAAGATAGCTATTAGAAGAAACTGTTAAAAAGTGCACTTTGTTCGCGCCAGTTTCTTGCATCTTGATCTTTTCCATTTCTTCAGGCTGGAGAACTATGCTTGTAGTTCCAGAACTAGAAAAAGAAGTCGAACTTTTATGGGAACTGAGGAATATGCGAAAGGTGATTGAATACTCTCTTGGTCTCTTTATATCTGTTATTATTCTAAGAGGTCTATCAATTTGTGAAAAAAATTAAGGTTGTAAGAGTCTCTTTTTGTTATACTGAATGATCAATTCATTTATGAAATACCAAGGTCTTCCATGTTTGTGTTCCTTTGCGTTAACATCATCTATCATATTCTGCTGGTATACTCCAGGTTCATGTAAGCATCATTGGTTTGGGTTCAATGTTGTGTCATAGACTGAATATTTTCTGCTTCATGCATTTTTGAAGTTCCATTGACATCTGTAGTTCTGTATGTGGGGCAAGTCTTCGAATTTTCCTTGACAAAATTGGATCAAAAACTGCTAATGATCCTAATATCTGTCAGTATACATTAAGCTTTCAATTCAGTATGTTTTCTTTAGTCTCGCTCACTTTAATTCCTAGATATTTTGGTCTGCAGGAACTTATTTTGATGAGAAATGAGCGTGATTCGGTTGAAGACAAAATTCATCACTTGAATTGGTCCCTAAAGTGAGTGCTCTTTAAATTAGGTCTTGGTCCAAAGCAAGCTGAGTTACATAGATTATAATTCTTAGTTGTTAAAGTCATTATACACAAAACTTGGTTATCTGCGTAACCAATTCTATCATTCAGGTGTGACGACGATATCAACGAGAATGATAAGCAGGAAATGTTATCAGTGCTCAAGGAGTTGGAGGTAAGATAGAACTTGTATAAGTCCTGGATCTCAAACAGTTGGATGAGTGATTCTAAGTCCACAAACATGTTTTTTGTAATTCAACAGTCTAAAAGAGATCAAGTACGACTGAGTCATCAACAAGCTCAAAGAGACTCTCACCAAAAGGTAAATGTCGCTTTTCATTAATCCGAGTGTGTATTGGTGTATCCGCTTGTTCAGCTACACAATCTGTTGACTTCTCATGTTAGTATGGGTCTTGGAAATTGCAGTTTCACAAGGTCTGGGGGCAACTGATGAAAACCGGTTACCAGAGTTCTCGATTTGCTCATCAGGTAAATAAGGTTAATAATTTGCTTTCTTATGTGGCGGTTTGTGTTTTACATTTGTGAGGGATTGATTTTTCCGAACCACATTCTCTTCGAATCAGGTGGAGAGATTCGCATGCCTGTACACAAGCCAAGTCTCAAACCTGCGCTTGTACTCGCCAGACAAGTATTACAGACCCAGTGAAGACTTCATGTCCCATGAATTTCACCTTCTTCCTCTGTGATTCATCCCAGTGCCCTCTATAGCAGTGAGAGTTTTTAAAGTAATGGTCTGGTTTTGTGCTTATTCTTAGTGTCTATAAAACATTCTTAGTTTCTCTTTGCCTATTTTCATTTCAACTTCACTTGGTACAAGCTTGTGAATCTAATGACATGTTTTCTATTGGAGATAAACTCTTTTGGAGTTTTGTATTGAATGGTCGGATATTTCTTAAGAGGCATTTTAGTTTTAAAAAACTTACTATTGATCACAATTTTGGAACAAATCTCTATGATTCCACATATTTTGTTCCCTACTTGCCTCAGTTATTCTATCATTTTTGCTTCTCCGTATAGGTGTTAACGAAAACATTTGCATGCAATTGGAAAACATTAGTTACCACCAACATATCGTGTCAGTGAGTCATTATTTTACCGTGTCGTATATGACGTTGTTTGGCTTAAATTTCCTAGTAACTTCTTTCATTCAATAATTTGTTTCGTTCAGTAAGTAGGTAGTCACTAGTCAGTACTCTAATTCTTTTCAGTTTGAAAGAAGTCATGTTCAGGGGGGTGGAGGTAAATATAGAAAAGTAATGTTATTGTTACCGATTCAGATGTTTTTGGGTACAAAAGTTGTATACAGTTCAGTTTTAACGTATCTTCTTCCTCTGCTGTTAAGTAGAATTTCTAGATCATCCATCTTCCACTGATTAACAAAAAATCTTGGAACTTCTTTGGCAATGTTGATATCCAGAATTCTCTCTGATGACAGAATCTTTTACTCTATGAGAAGAGTTCAACAAAATTACAAATACTTGAAGGGTGTGTTGATATACATGTGATAGAAGGTAATGTGGATTATTGACACACAACAAACAAACAAATCTTAGTAACGTCCTCAGCCCAATAAATACAGCTGGAGAATCTCAGACATTTTCTTTGTTTCTTGTTCTTGACCAAAACAGAGGAGAGAGGGAGACAAAGAATAACTTGTTTGAATTTGCCTATCTGAACAAGGCTTGAAGTTCTTCAAGCGTTTTGCCTTTGGTCTCAGGAACCCATAGAGTCACGAACACCACTGTGAATGCACAAACCAACCCGTACAGAGTGAAAGTTCCTGTCCAAAATTGTCAAAAAAAATTAACCGATAAATTCATCAAAAATGCTCTATTGTCCCTAATCATATGAGAGAAAGAGAAAAGGGGAAGTAAAAGAAAAGGGTTGAGGGAGAAACCTCCACTGCTCCAGGCTAAGAGCAAGTTTGCAGTCATGGTAATCAGCCAAGAAAAGAACCAATTGGCTAGAGTTGCAATACTTCCAGCTAAACCCTTTATGTTTACAGGAAGGATCTGTTTATCAAACAACAAACAAAGTTAGCAAAAGGTAGGAGTTTAGTAGCTTTTTCGCTTTTCAGTTTTGACAACACTTTTAGTCCAACTTCTAACCAACTGGTTACCTCAGACATAATAAGCCACGGGATTGGTCCCATTCCCAATGAGAAAGAAACAACCATTGCCTGTGATTATCAGCAGAGTCAAATAATCGCTTATTGCATCAAGAACGTTTCACTATATATCTAACAAACTAACTTACCACAACTCCAACTACTGACAAGATGCTCAGCCAACTGTACATGTCTGAATCAGGAGACACAAATTCCTAAAACAAGAGATGTAAACTTAAATATTCGAACTTCGGGTTTGTTGCAGGATATGAAATGATGTTTTACAGTTAATGGCTTAAAAGGTACCTTCGAGTAGAAAGCAGCTGCAACAATTACAAGGCTAATCGTCATCCCTATCGATGAGATCTAGAAAACATTTACCATTTGCATCAGTTAATCACTTAATCTTGGATTTGTCTTTAAAAAAAAATCTCTAGAGAGATTAATGAATTAACACTCACGGTAAGCAGAAGCCGACGACCTGCTTTGTCCACCAACCATGTTGATATTGCAGTCGCCACTACCTGGATAGCACCGACCCCAAATGTTGCTGCATTACTCGATGTAACTCCTGAAAATGAAAACACAAAAATGTAAAACTAACTAATAATATGATTTGAGAAGCATAAGGTGTTCTTAGAGCACGGCTCTACCTGCAGATTCAAATATTGTACTGGAATAGAATAGGACACCATTAATTCCACCGAGTTGTTGAAGTACAAGCAACCCTATACCAACCTGTTAAACACACACACACACAAAATGGAGTTTTAAAATGATGTTTCTTATGGTAGACAAAGTATATTTGAAGGGAAAGATAATTTAATGTTTGTACCAAAAGTGGGAAATAATATCTCCTGCGCTTGAGATCTACAAACCGAACTGTATTTCGCTTTGTAGATGATGCCACAGATCTCTGCAGATTTGGCACAAGAGATGAAAAATAAGCGTTTGAACATGTACACTTTGAGAGGAAACATTTTGAGTGGTAACAAATATTACCTTGATTTCATTAACCTCAACGGTAATATCAGTCTCAAATCCTCGAAGAACTTGTAATGAAGTTTCAAAATCATCTGTCATACCCATTTTTGCCTACATTTTTAACGAAATAAAGCATCCCATAAAAATGGATTAGCCAAAAATGTGCACTATAATTAAGAAAAATAAGGCAAATATTGCAAGTCGTACCAGCCAGCGAGGGGATTCAGGGATGAAAAAGAGACCTGGAATCAGTACAGTGCATGGTAATACCCCTACAAAGAAACAAATACAACCACAAAACTGATTAGAAGAGTACCTATAAATCATAATCAAATCTCAGGCTTGGTATAATGAGATTTACCCAAAACTGCAAGAATTCTCCATGGAACAAAGAGGCCAAGTAAATAGGCCAACATTATTCCAATTGTCACAGAAAGCTACAAAAAAAATCCATTTACTGTTAGCATAAAACGAGTCGGTTCGTAAAATGCAAAAGATGAATTAGTCAGGTCAAACCTGGTTAACAGAACCCAACCCTCCTCTCATATTCTGTGGAGCTATCTCAGCGATATATACAGGTACCTGAAAACCACAAACCGAGTTTCGTAAATATACAGGAACGTGTTAATCTATAAGCTAACTGCTAGCTGAGTTCAGAATTACAGTGTAAGAGATGATTCCAACGCCAAAGCCTTCTAAAAGTCTCCCCATGTAAAGAAAGGAAGTATCCTACAAAACCATAATGATGTAGAGAGTTAAGGTCAACCAACAAGTTTATACAGAAACTAAAGGACAACAAAAAACTCACTTTTGCAAATGATATGCAAAGCCATCCAATAATATTGGGAATTGCAGCAATCATCAGAGACTGTCAAAGAAAGCACAAGAAGAGGTTAAAAAGGAAGAAAGCAGAGAATGGATCGAAAACAGAACAATCAGAAATCAGCAAACAAACTATACCCCTTTTCGTCCAATGTATTCTGCGATCTGACCACTGGCAATTGCACCAACCATAGCACCCACATTGGACAAAGAACCAAACACAGAGTACTAAAACATGGAGCAAGAGATCAAAGTCAAACAAAAATTAAACAAGCGATGATAAAAACCAGACAACTCTAGACAGAGAATGGTCTATTACCTCAGACACCGTTAAACCAAGATCCTTTGTGATTGCAGCTTGAGTTGGAGATGAATAACCACACTGATCATATGGTTAAAACATAAGAGGTTTAAGAAACAAAATCAGAAAATTATCCAATTATAGTCCTCTAATTTGCTCCAAACACATGATAAATCATCTCAGTTCACCAAATTTAAACTTCAGATATCAGATTTTCAATCACCAGACTCAAAACAAAACACAAGATCATCAAATTCACCTCAAACTAGTTTTCCATACAAAAAAAAAAAAAGGTCACACCTTTCTACAAAAGGAAAAAAAAAAAGTTGGGCTTACAGTGAATCCGAATTGAATAGGACCAAGAGCAACGATCAAAACACAAGCAAGAACAGAGATGGAGCTGTCACGAATAACTTGAGAAGAACCCATCATACTAGATTGTCTCGAACCCATCCTGTACCAGCTTCCTGTGTGTATAAACGGCCGCCGCAGATCATTCCTACCCTCTTCCGTATCATCTCTGAAACTCATCTTTTTTTTTTAATTCTGTTCTACAACTCCCAAATCCCCCTAATCTATCAAAATCTTTCTTCTTTCTCAAAAAAGCTTCAAGCTTTCGTCTCCCCCACACCCCTGAAGAGGTCCAATGCAAGATTTCTAAACCAGAGAATGCCAAATAAAAAAAAAAATAAAAAAGCCGTCTTTGGACTTTCTTTGTCGATTTGGAGGATCTAGGAATTGATGACGAGACTTGGATAAGAACGGATTAAGAATTTTCCCAAAAATTTTCTAAGAGTCTATAAAAAGGCTGTAATGTAGTGTTTAATTGCTGGAGGAGAGAACAAGAAAGAAGACTGCTTCAGACAGTTTTTTTTAGATCACAGTTAGCCTCATCTCATTTATTAACCATTTTTAGAAATTTTTTTGGATTAATGGATTTTATGAGGACTTTTTTTTTTTTTTACCAACTTAGGAAGAGATTATTTTCTATAATTATTATTAATCTGTCCTCATCCAAAAAAAAAAATCTAATAAAATTATGCAAATTAAAGAAAATGTGTTGGCAAATAATAGATAAGATAAATATTTCTGTAAATGTATACAAAGGTATTACACGCCGGCTTTAATATTTAATACTGAAAATACAAAACTTTGTTTATTCTCTTGGATAAAGGTGTCCACATCTCACTTGCATCATTAACAAAATAAGTATACAAAGACAGATCTTAATCTTATAATGACAACACCATACTACCTCATGTACCTAACTATTACATCGTACACATGGATGAGGGACTAATGATTTACATACCATAATCTTAAAAACCCTCATAATTGGATGATGTTCAAAGAGAAAAAAAAACATCTCAATGTTCAGCTTCAGCACTTTAAATTTTCTCAATCCATCTTTTTTTTTTTCTGTTACGTACCTAAGAAGTAAGAACTAGCTTGTGGTCACTTCGATGATTATCGGTGAGCAGCATTTGTAGATCAAAAACTATTGGCACATAAAAAAAGATTCCATTATTGTGACCTTTAAGGAGATTAGATGCCAGACTTTAATTTTTATTAATATGTTGGTTTGGTCATTTTGCTAATTATAGAGCATGATCATAAAGACACCCAAAACTAAACTATTCTTATCAAATTAAAAAAAAATCTACGAAGATATATTAAAGTTGTATGTTTTATAGATTTTGAATATAATACCCTGTCTGTAAAAATGGATTTTGTCAAACATTTGATCATACATAAGAAAATTAAACAAAACGCAAAACGCAAAACGCAAAACGAGAGCAACGTGAGTGTATCATATTCATATTCATATCATACCTAACACGTCTTTGTGGATCTGATTTTACTTACTGTCTCAATCGATCCCATCACTAATTTTATATTTCGTTGACCAGAACTTTACATAAACTAATTGATCAAGCTTTTTGCTTTCCTCCTCACTTGTCACATGTGAAATACTTATATCTTTATTATTAGTATTCTCTCTCTTTCAATATATAAAATGTTTTAGAGAAATTTTTTGTTTCACAATATAGGATGATTTCAAGTTTCCATGCAGTTTTTAGATTAGTTTAATATTTTATATTATACAGTATTATTTATGATTGGTTGAATTTGATAAAAATAAAAAAATTTAATCTGCATGTTTTAGGTATGATTTACAAAACCCTTATTACAGCAACAACGACTAGTTCTTGTAAATAGTCCAGTTTATTGAACCCAATTTGAAAGAGACCCAAGCAACCACGTCTGGGCTTATTACTTGAAAGCCCATAAAAAGGACGTCGGAGCGTGATGTCCACTCTCATTAAAGGCGCGTTAGATAAGAATTTAACGTTCAAGCAAGCTCGAGACCGCAACCTTCCCCTTCACTCAGCCGTGACTAATCTCCGATTAGGTTTTCGTCGATTCTCTTCGGTCTCTGCAGCGACACAAAAAAAAAAAAAAAAACCCTAATTTTGATCAATTCGAAATTCTCAATTTCCCTCACATGGGTGAACACTCACCTTCTCAACCATCGTCACATACTCATCATCTCCAAGACCAACCACAATCACCCAATCCCGAAAACCCTAATCCAATCCCACCTGAAACCAACGATGACGACTCCACTTCATCCGCCGGAGTCTCTGGCTTAATCGTCTCATCAACCACCATTGAAGCGCCACGTGTTACTGAGTTAGGCAATGTATCGTCTCCACCTTCCAAAATCCCACTCCGTCCTCGAAAAATCCGGAAGCTTTCACCCGACGACGACGCTGCTTCCGGTTACATCGACGGATTCAAGCCGGAACATAACCTTTCTCAAATGATGACGCCGCCTCCGCCGCCGCCGCTCGTGACAGCTACAAAACAACCCGTGAAGAGTAAATTATCACAGTCACGTGCTATAACCGTGCCGAGGATCCACGCTAGGTCTCTGACCTGTGAAGGCGAGCTTGAAACAGCGCTTCACCATCTCCAAAGTGTTGATCCTCTGCTCGCGTCGTTGATTGATATCCACCCGCCACCAACGTTTGAGTCTTTTCATACTCCGTTCTTGGCTCTGATTAAAAGCATTCTTTATCAGCAGCTTGCAGCTAAGGCTGGGAACTCAATCTACACACGCTTCGTTGACATGTGCGGAGGTGAAAATGGAGTCGTCCCAGAGAATGTATTGCCTTTGACACCTCAACGGCTTCGTCAAATAGGTGTTTCCGGGCGTAAAGCGAGTTACCTTCACGATCTTGCTAGGAAATATCAAAACGGGATCTTGTCGGATTCTGCGATTGTTAACATGGATGAGAAGTCTTTGTTCACGATGCTAACGATGGTGAATGGGATTGGGTCATGGTCGGTTCATATGTTTATGATAAACTCTCTTCATAGACCCGATGTGTTGCCAGTTAATGATCTTGGTGTACGGAAAGGTGTGCAGATGCTTAATGATTTGCCGTATTTGCCTCGTCCATCGCAAATGGAGCAGCTTTGCGAGAAATGGCGTCCGTATAGATCAGTAGCGTCATGGTACATGTGGCGGCTTGTTGAATCTAAAGGTAGACCTCCTAACGCTGCCACTTTGACGGCCGGAGCTGCTCTTTCGTTTCCACAGTTGGAAGACATTCAAGAACAACAACAACAACAACAACAACAACAACAACAACAGCAGCAACAACAACAACAACAACATCAGCAACAACAGCCTCAGCTTATGGACCCTCTTAATAGTGTGTTCAGTATCGGGTATAGTCAGTTACTTTATCAAACTTAGTATCTCAGTGTTTAATATGCAATACATGTCCTCTACTTTTTACTTTGCTTGAACTTCGGTGCCCTTATTGGTCAATATGTGCTTTAGATAAAGAGATCATTGGATTGATTGCGTTTTTACTGTACTTGCTGTGAGTTAGTACTAACGTGTGTGGTTATTGTCTCCCAAAGTTAATCTCAGTGCTTTAACGCTCTAATTTCACTGTCAACGTCAAGGAGCATGTACTTACAGTTGAGATAGGTTAAATTGGTTTTAGTTTGTAAAGAAAACACTTGTATGAGAGCGTACAAGCGGCAGACACGTAGTTTTGTGGAGCTTACAATGTTTGAGAATAGAGCATCTATGCAGGGAATTGGTTTAGGGTTGTTTTCAATGGCTGGATAGACCTATTTAATCTTCTGATTATAATTGATAGATTTCTCATGTCAAGTTCGTTGGCTTATCTTCATCTAGTCCTCAGCTTTAGGCTATGCACCGTATAATGATATATGCAGGTTACAACTTAATCACATTTATGCCAGTGTAGACCTACTAAAACAAGTTGAGATGGAAGAATGGTACTTTAGGAATTCTAATATTTGAAACATCACCTATTTCTGGTATTAATGATTCACATTGCCCCAAGTAAATGCAAAAGACAGTAGCCAAATGAAAAGCTTACAGTAGGTTTAACCATGGATACTCATTGCATGATAAGTGAAGCTTTCTCACCAAGGTCACTGTTTTCTGTAATGCTGAATACTTGGTTGCGAATCATGGACTAATTACAAGGATGTTTATACATCATATTCTTCTAATTTCAGTATGTTTGTCTTCTTTAACAGGGCCTGGGGCCAAACGTAGCCGACTTGGGACCATAATTATTGTCTTTCATGGCGGGATAGGAATTCCGGTCCGGTGGTCTTTGGCTATTGTCTGGTGAAGAAGTCTTTGTTCCGCTTCCGCAGCCAGGAAATAAGAATAAAAAGGCTATGGAACAGAAATCTTTATTAGCCAAGTGAAGAGTATGTACGATTTAGTTTAGCTAATGAACTTTTTCATCGATTTTCTTTTGTTGGAGACTTGAACCGTTCTCTAAGGAAACCTCTAGAGCCTCTCCTGATTCGTATTTAAAACAGAGCCACATCTCTATTTCTAAAACAGGGCCACGTCTCCTAATCAAAATTCCATTTTTTGATTTATTTCATAACACATGGTTTTTGCTGATGTAGAGTAGTCACAAGAAAGTCATAAAACAAAGGTTATGTCCTTGTTGCGTTGAGTTGTCAAAACACAGTAACAATATGTAACCACATGCAAGAAAAAAGAAGAAGCCTTTCGATGATACATCAGTTTTGGGATCTTCTATTATCAGTTTAAAGACAAGAGAGTTGATGAAAAACTTCTGTTGGTTTGTTGCCTCTTGTCACTGTAACTGAGACACAGATCCGTCTTTCTACACCACACAATTAAAGCTCTGTTTTAGTAAGAAAGAAAGTGAAGCATGGGAAGGGGAAAGACTTGAGAGCCAAACAAAAACTCATAAGGGTTTTGTAGAAAACAACAAAGCAAGTGTTCTGAAACAGTGAAGTAAGAGGAAGTACTGGTTTTGGCTACAAAACAAGTTGCAACACAAAACCCTCAAGTTTTGTTTTTCAGAAAGAGTAGAGAGCTGATAGGGACAAATCACTGCTTTCCTTTTCATTCATTTCATTTTCCAGCTAACTTTTTCTTTTATATACAAAATATAAGATCTAAATAAATGGTTTTACATAAGAATATTCCATGAACTTTAATCTCCCCTTACATTATGCAACAACTACATGCATTTAGATAACCAGAGATCGGTTTGGATGAACCGGACAGGAAAATTGAATAGTACTTTAGTAAAACCATGTTGGTGGTGGGATTACGAATTCCAAATCCCAAAATGTCCCTACAACAACACTATAGTTAGAAGCTAAACTTAGGTGTAAAAAAACATACAAAGAAAAAAAAAATTTAAAGAGAGAAGAGAGAGAGTGAAAAAAAAGGAAAAGGTAACTGCGGGGAAGCGTGGAGAATGGCAGAAAGTAGAGAGAGAGAGAGAGAGAGAGTAGAGAGAGAAAATTCAGACATTGTTGGGTTCTACAGTTCTTACTAGTTCAAACTGCTTTGTTTTACTTTTTTGGTTTGATTCTCTGTCTGAATATAGACATTTCATATCCTCACAATCCTTTTTTTTTTTTCATATTTATTTATTTATTTATTTGGGTGTAAGTTTAGCTTATATTTGTGTATTAATATATATATACATAACCATTGTTGACGTCAAATTTCATTTATAATTTTGTTTATGTTTTAACTTTACCTGGAAGTATGTATCTCTTAGTAGATAGATATCCAAAATTCCCCTGTAATTAGTAATTTACTAATATGGTTGTGTTCTTAAATCTTAATACATCGATTTAAGTCTACTCGTCCCAAAGCAACCAAGAGACAAAATATATATAAGATCAATGTTAGCGGATCCTATTGTGATGACAATTAAGAGATAATTATGATTTATATACAAATAGAATTAGATAGACTTAAATCCTATGATTAGATACATAGAGATAGCATCATTGTTTGTGTATACAACATAGAGTTGTACCTTAAACTATTAATGACAAGAGCCCGAAAGTGAACTACCAAAGTCACCAAAGTCATCGTGTACTTTGATAATAAACTAATATAAATATTGAAAATACTATTATTAATGAATGGGATCTGATGATAAGCTTGATAAATCGTACTTAGCATGATTTGTATATTGGACTTTAATTTTGTTTTCTAGGTCAAAAAGGTCGAATATGTACACTGTTCCAATCCAATCCGTCATTAAGTCTTATAGTGTATAGTGTTGAATTTTTGATGTTACATAATTTTGAGACATGATGATCTAAATCGTATCAGATATAGATCTTCAAATTTTTTTTGTTTGGGGTAAGCTTGTCAGAGAGAACCTATGATGTTTCCATTATAATTAAATTTGGTAAACTCTGTGAGTGAAAAAATGTAAAGCAATGTTCATAATCTTGGCATATACTGTTTGTATGTTTTTAAGTACTTTTAACACTGATCATTACTACCATTCTATAGTAGAGGTTCTGCAATATATTATTACACTGATTTAATTTGAAACTTGGCTGCAGTTATATTATAAACAAATTAGCAGAAACCTTATCTAAAGAAATAGTGGTAGAAGTAGAACCAGGGAATAAAAGTTGCTTAGACGGTGCCAAACAAAATTCGAAATTAGTAAATCATTAGTTTGGGTTTTATATAGTACTAGTATATAGTTCGATTCGATATTGAGTAAATCAAAGCCAAAAATAAAATGGTTAGAGAGAGAGAGAGAATGAGGTCATAATGCTAAAGGGGACAAAACATGTTATGGTAGAGAAGTAATTATCGTGTGACAGGTTGTCCATGGGAAATTCTGCAGAGGCTATGACGATTACTTTTTTGTTTTTATCAAATTAATTTAATTTTTGGTTTTGCAACCATTTTTTTTTTATGCTCTAGTATTATTTTATTTTTTAATCTTCTGAAAAGTAATATGTGTCCAATTGGAACAAGAATTAATGAATGAATGCATGTCTAAATTATTTCCACTCGAATGGATCAGTTGTTAATAGAATATATCTCGTCAATACTTTAACACATCATCATTTTATAAGTTGAAGTGTTGAACTAGTGTAAAAACAAGAGATTTCACAATTTCAACTGAAAAAAACATCTCCATGCTAGATGGATGACATGGTCCACGAAATTGTAATCTTGAAGACTTGTTGCAAGTTGTATTAAACTTGCAAACAAAGTATTTTAACAAAGAACATCTAATTGAAAAGTACTAGATAAATAATAAAGATAAAAAAAGGAGGGTAGAGTGAAATAGAAAAGAAGAAAAGACATGAGTAAGAAGAAATGGTGTTTGGACAAATTAGGGTTTAAGGGTTTGAAAATTAAGGAGAGAGAGAGAGAGAGATGGTAATAATGAAGAGAGGGGAGAGAGAGGATGGGGTCCATAAATGTGGCAGGGCATGTGGCTGGGCTTCCAACTTGACCTTGTCGGTTGTTCTCTGCACTGCCCTTCTCTGCAACCCACACACTATATATCTCTCATCTCCTCAATAAAGCCTAATTTTTTCTTTCATTTTCTTAATATATGGAAAATTTAACTAGCTGATCATTCCCATAAATAAATATTGGTTCTTAAAAGATTAATGTAATTTTACAATTTTTGTTCTGTTTCATAAAAAAAAAATCCTGATTTTCTACCTTATTTCTCTAATTTATCAATTAATATTAATAAAATTGTAGAGTTCAAGATGTAATGATTGAAAATAATTACATTTCTATTGGTTCACAGTTATTAGGCAAATGTTTAATACTGTATAAAAAAAGTAAGGTTGATATTTGAAGAATTACTTTGCGTTGGCTAAATTTTGTTAACGGATAGGAGAAAGAGAGAGTGTTATCAACAAAACAACAGCTTCGGATAATAGTTAAATTATACAGTGACAAAAGACAATAGCAATACAGAGAACAAATAAAGAAAAGACTACGTAATAATCCGAGAACCAAGGTACTACTACTGCATACAGTATGATCCAATGGCACAAATTACAACGTTTTTTACTAATTAATTAGTGTTTATTTAAGTATTATTATCGGTTGACTATTAACCTTGTTTATTACTCCATGCTTGAAGGGAATTAATTAGCTGTTGGAACATACAGAGGCAGCAGTCTAATCCTATTTCGGGGTTTTTTTTTTTTTTTTTTTTTTTTTTAAAGCATCCCATCTTTTTTTGTTTCCTCCAATTTTCAAGTAGTAGTAGTACATTTTTACAAATACGACGACAGTAACGCGTTAATGACGTACTGTGCACAGTAAAAAATGAGCTCATAAAAACCCGAGGAGATAGAATGTCAATAATTGCATCAGTTTCATGCGAGCGATGACACATATTACGAAATTTTGAGCTTCAAGTTACTATTCAACCATTATGTGTTTAGATTTAGAATACAACAATCAAATTCATACCAAACAAAAAAAAATTCATTTCATTCTCAACGAATATGTATGATGCAATGTTAATTAAGATCTATACAGTAGTAAACAAACAAAAAACTATATTTATCAAGACACATTCTCATATAGGAAAAAGAAAACTTATCAGGACACACTCTTTCAGGCCAAACAAACACACATTTACTAGAAAAATTGAACTCAATAGTCAATCGTAAATCTGTTTCCACATATATATCTTAAGAAATTTTCAATTATTCTTGTTAAATTAGAGTAAATTAATTCGCTTAATACCACAAAAAAATAGTATTTTCCCCATTTTATTATTTTATGTATTTTCTTTTCCATTTTTACTGAAGATTTGATGAAAGGGACGACTGTAATAGGATTTGTGTTATTCTATATATAATAAACTATTAATAACATTCTGCTACACACTAAAGTTATAGGATAATTAAATCTTTGGTATATACTAAAAAAATAATAGAAGTAACTCAAAATTAACTAAAATCCCTGTTCTTTTTTAAAAAAATATAAAAACGCATGTCAAAAAAGAAGAAGAAGCTAAAAAAAAGAGAGATAAAAATACAGATTATGGAAGAAGTATAATGAATAAAAAGAGTAGTTAATGGAGTATAATATATAGTAGGGTATGATATTAGTCTCATCTCTCACAAAGGGCTCAGCTCTTATCTCTTTTCTCATGGCCTCACCACAAGCAACCAAATTGTCTCTTATAATCGGATCTCAAAGGTTGGCTTGTTGGGAGCACTGAGACATCAAACATGGTTTCTTCTTTCTTTCACCCTTAAAAAAACCCCCCAATTAGCCCTAAAAAAAACCCCTTTTACAGTTTAATCCCCAAAACTTCCTCAAAACCTATCTCTCTCTCTCTCACCATTAAAACCTTTCACAACCAAAAATATAAAGCTTTGAGCTTTAAATGAGTTTAAGGTCCTCTCGATCTCTACTACGGTTCCTCGTGTACTTCTTCGTCTTATCTCATCTGTAAGTCTCTGAATCTCACTGTCTTTAATTTTCTAATTTCTTTCCTTATTAGTAACTTCATCAATATGTTCTTTTTCAGGCATAAATAAATTTAGCAAACTTCACTGAGATCGATCACTGGTAAAATAAAATAAAAAACTTTTCTTTTTGATCTCTTTAATTTGAATCCTTGTGGGTTTTTAATTTTTAATTTTAAACTCCAAGAAAAGAGAAAAAAATGGATATGAGAAGCCATGAAATGATAGAGAGAAGAAGAGATGACAATGGCAACAACAATGGTGGTGTTATTAGTAACATCATTAGTACTAATGATGATAATTGCAATGGTAACAACAACAACAACACTCGTGTCTCTTGCAACTCTCAAACCCTAGATCACCACCAGTCCAAGTCTCCGTCTTCGTTTTCCATCTCCGCCGCTGTTAAATCATCCACCGTACGGTACCGTGAGTGTCTGAAGAACCACGCGGCGACCGTCGGCGGTAGTGTACACGACGGATGCGGCGAGTTCATGCCGAGCGGTGAAGAAGGAACTATCGAAGCTCTCAGATGTGCTGCTTGTGATTGTCACCGTAATTTTCACCGGAAAGAAATCGACGGTGTCGGAAGCTCAGATTTAATCTCTCACCACCGTCATCACCACCACCACCATAACCAGTACGGCGGAGGAGGGAGAAGACCTCCGCCGCAGAATATGATGCTTAACCCACTCATGCTTCCTCCGCCGCCGAATTATCAGCCGATTCATCACCACAAGTATGGAATGAGTCCTCCCGGAGGTGGGGGAATGGTGACGCCGATGAGCGTAGCTTACGGAGGAGGAGGAGGAGCTGAGTCGTCGAGTGAGGATCTGAATCTGTATGGACAATCTAGCGGAGAGGGAGCAGGTGCGGCGGCGGGGCAAATGGCGTATTCGATGTCGTCGTCGAAGAAACGGTTCAGGACAAAGTTCACGACGGAGCAGAAGGAGAGGATGATGGAGTTTGCGGAGAAGCTAGGGTGGAGGATGAACAAGCAAGACGAAGAAGAGCTTAAAAGATTCTGCGGTGAGATCGGAGTTAAGAGACAAGTCTTCAAAGTTTGGATGCATAACAACAAGAACAATGCCAAGAAACCACCAACTCCTACTACTCTCTAATCACTCGCACAGATCATGATTTGATTTGATCATCATCAACTAGTTCGTTATTATGTAAGAGATTTACTTTAATTAATCTGTTGTTGTTTTGTTTTTTTTTTTAATGTTTTTTTCTAGGTTTTTGTAGTTTGTTGTACGATCTTTGGATCAATCAATGGATCTTTTGTTTGCTTAGTTAATGTTTTTAATTTGGATTTTGCTTTTAGTTTATTTTTGTGCGTGTGTGTGTTTAAAAAAAAATCTGTTTGGCTTTTAGACAGATCGTACTTGTAATCTCAGCTTCTGTTCCTTATTAGTTTATGCTTCTGTCTTTTTTTACATTTAAGCTTAACACAACCATATTGTTTTGTACTAAACTTAGCTACTAGATACCCAAATACAACAATCCAATTAACATTTTCTTACAAGTCTTACTTACAAAATAAACAAGAAAAAATTCCGACCTAAACGTCAAATGCAAACATTATATAGTACTTGTATATATAAATATATAATTATCATTTAAGTGCTAACAACAATTTTTTTAGCAGATAGCTTATATATGCCAATATTTTTAAAAATTGTTATATTATAGCGAACCACGATTTTAGAAAAATATATATAAATATATGATAAATTATATGCATACGCAAGCGTTATGATCAAAGTTGAACTTTTTTTGAATGTTTGATGTGAAATATGTCCAAAATTGTAACCATATGATTTGAGTCTACTGTAGATCTGTCACCTTCCAAATTTGTACCAAAAAGAAAAACATGTGAAAAAGAAATTAAAATTAAAAACAGAAAAAAAAAAAAAAAGGGAGAGAAGATTCTCATTGTTATAAAATTCACAGATGAGGCCAAAATTATAGAACTCACGACCTATGTATCTTCTTCTTTTCTTTTCTCTTTTGTTCTGTGTCGTCACGACCTATGTATCTAAGCTATACCATATGTAATAATTGGTTATAAATGATTTTTTTTTTTTTCGAGTTTCTTTTGCGACAATTTTGTGTGGGAAACTGTTGATAAAATATTAATTCATGAAATCGTCTTCTCATTCTCATCGAATTTATGTTTCTTCCTTTGAGAAAAAGAAAGTGGGCCAAAAGAGTTTATACTTATGAAACTTCACATATTAAAAGTATGTTTGTAATGTACAATACCAAACAAAAAGTATAAGATCCTTCTCCTTCCGTATGACACTCTAACGACGCCGTTCTTGTTTTAGTCGGCCACCATGTTCATTATATGTTGGGCTGGTTCAACGCCTTTAAGGCCTGACTATAATAATAATAATCAGCCCATAATAGCCCAGTGTTACACTATACTGATATTAAAAGTAAATGGTTTTTGGTCATAGTTGAGTTATTTATTTTTAAGCTCATGTATTTTCTTGTTTCTTTCACCAAATTTATATATATATATATATATATTTCTTAAGATAATTTTTTTCATTGATATTTTAATAATTAATTTTCATGATTATAGAAGAAAATTCTTTTCATTAATAATTTTTAATTTAAGCTTATATTATTTGAAATATTCTATTTTACCTGTTTAATTGAAATTTATGATTTCTATACTAGATATAACAGCCACATATTTTTTTGTATCAGGAGATAAACTAAATTAAACAGTCATCGCTTTATCAGTGAACAGTCAAGTCGTAGAGGGGATATGCACTGTAACTTTTTTTTTTTTTGTGGATGACATTTTAATTGGTAATGAAAGTGTATATATAGATACAGTATATTGCTTGATTAAGCCAATTCACAGCTACTTATTGGTTTTCTTCTTTGGGCACGCTTTTTGTATAAATCACTCTTCCCCATTTCCTAAATTAGACAAAACAATATTCTTGTCGGTTCTTAAAGGTTTATTATTATATTCTCTAGTTGGATTATATCACCAATTAGTTACATAATAATAAATAATAAGCCAAGTTTTGATTAATTTCTTCAATTTAAATAGAACACAAATTAAGACAATATGATCTGTTCTGAACAGAAAAATAGAGAGAGAGAGAGAGAAAGAAATACGAAAAGAGAATGATAAATACAAAGATAATCAGAAGACCAAAAGAATCACATATCCATCTGAATCTTTTACATGGTCTTCTTCACGTTGATGCATAAACTTCGATCTTCACGTCGAGATGTGATAAACTTTAGATCTTCAAATTCTTCATCATCCTGTACAAGAATTAATACATGGCATAAATAATGGCATAATTAATTAATTATAATCATTCAAGCATGTTGATTAGATTCCAATCACATTAGAGATATTTAATTAACAACTTGAAGATATCGTTAACTAAAGGTCTCTAAACTCGAGTTTTGCTATTATAACAACTTGTAGTATAAATAACACTATGTCAACCACCGACCATGGACAGAAGTAGAATTAAGCAATTTATCCATTTATGTACATGTATCTTATCATGATATAATGTTGTGTGCTTTAAAAAAAATTAAGACGATGTGCATGTGATAATGATGTAAAAGATTAGATTTCATGTGAACATTTCCCTCAAGTCTGTTAAATTGTCAATTGGTTTGTTTCATGCTTTTTTCATTCATAGAATTTGGTTATTTCAAATACAAAATTAATTTACATTTACATTTAAACAAAAATATCATATGTAAGTTGCCTTATGAAGCTCAAACTTATTTTATAAAATATAAGAGCGCAAATGGGTACGTTTTCCATTTCGTTTATGATTTCCCAAAAAAATGTTTGACAAAACCCATATTTTTTATAAAAAAAAGTAAAAAACCAGATGTAAACACAACATAAAAGAAAATACAAAAGATGTTTAGGAAAAAAAAACACAAAGAAACAATAGAATCCATAATCTAAAGTTCATAATTAAAATATATTTTGGAAGAACTAGTCATATCTATCTACGTAGACCACATTAAAACCAAATATATAGAAAAAGTTTTCAAGAGAATTTCTCAAAATCATAATTGTGAGAATCTAAGTTGTATACCTCGAGTCAAAGTCGCTGGGGCCTCTGGATTTAGAGTCGAAGGTCTTGTTCTTGTATTTGGGCAAAGGGACACGACCAGTCTCGATGTTGATGAGATCCTCAACGAGAATGTCATAGTGACGCTTCACTTCCTCTACCGTTTTCCCTTCGACAGCTTTTGCAATATTGTGCCAACGGTCGGGTGTGTCCTTGTCGTAAATAGCCAAGGCCCTCTCAAACATCTTGTTCTGGTTGAACGTCCATGATGAAGAGATCGAATTTTTAGAGTTTGACGCCATTTGTTTTTACAACTTGAGATGGAAAGGAAAAATATATAAAAGAGAGAGTGAGTGATGAGAGTTGCTGTAAAATGAAAAGCCAGGAAGGGTTCCTTATAAGGAGGAGAAAAAGAGAGTTCCTAGATTCTGCAAGTTGGGAGATTTTTCTATATTAATTATATTTTATATTCTTTTTTTTTATTAATTAAGCTAGTATAAAAAACGTTTTTGCATAATAATTGTTATTTACATCATTTAGAAAAAGTCAGTCGTAACGTCAAAATAATAATTATTCATATGTATTTTTCTAAAAATTAAGTATGTCCGGTTAAAAATTCCTACATAAAAGTGTGACTATAATTTTGGCGTACTGTCACTTTGGCGTTACAACTGATTTTTTCCTAAATAATGTAAATAGCTGTCGTTATGCACAAAACGGTCACTTGAGTTAGGAATACCATTGCCAATTGAGTTGGAATATAAAAAAAAGTTGTAAATATATGTTTTCATATTTCTGATTTTTTTTTTATTTTTTATTTTGTGCTTTTTTTGTTCATGAATGACATTGTAGATATATAGCGCACAACACTTACACATTAGTAACACTTATATTTTAAGACGCTCGTCTAAGCAAAAAGTTGGAACCAATTGATCATGTCGAGAACCGGCCGGTTCACATCGTAGAATTAAAGTTAATCGGTAAGTTGAAGAACTTGGGCTAATGTGCTTATATGACAGAAGTTTACAACAATAATGTCACTACTTGGTTTGTACGTACGTGTAGTTCACAGTTTCGATATCTTAATGGAAGCCACTTTGTTTGGTCATTGGTATAATTAACCAAATATTATCGAAATGAAAAGTGCTTACATATCCATGGCATTACTGGAATGAAAAAGTTTTGATATGGAATCATAAGAAAATGGTAAGACATGCCAAGAATTGTATTATGTAAAGTTTAACTGTATGTCCAGAAAATAATCACAACTAAATAAGGATAAGTACCATTAGTTGGTTATCTTTCTGGCTAACTTTGTAGGAGAAAAAGTGAACTAGTTAATATAAATTGCTTACACATTTAGCCTTATAGATATCAAAATACATCCATGAAGCATATAAAAAGATGTTTGAATGATAGTCCAAGTTATATTCCCAGCATTAAATGATAATGAAACGAATGCAAAAAAATGCTTGAGACTGGAACAAAAAAAAAGGATTCGATATGTCATCTTCATTATCTCCTTAACCAAAGTTGGTGGATATTTGTGAAAGAAAATCATTTTCATTTATCATGTCAAAATGATAGATAAACATATTCTCCGGGACCTTGAATCTAATGACTTTTATGTGTGATGTAATGGAAGAGACCCATTTGTAATGACAAGCATTTTTGTAAGAACCACCAAAAATTTGATGCAAAGAGAGAATAAGGACATAACCAAGCTAGAAAAATTACAAAGAATAAGAACATAAAGGATATTATCGTTTCCTTTTGTGATAAAATTCCTATATCCAAATCTAATCTATTTTCTGTTGTAAATACTTTATGTCTAACGAAAACGACGAAAAAGTTGTCTTACTTCATTGGTAGAATTCATTTGGTTAATTAGAGTCGAAAGTCTTTGAAAGGATAGTATTGGTTATTTGTAGATTCGAGTCACAGTAAAGAACAATTATACATATATAATCGTTAAAAAATGTTATGAAAACGAAATGCAAAAGTTCTTGATATATCAGAATTACACTTGCTTGGGTTATGAGAGTACATAATACATTAGGCGTCTATATAGAACGCATAAGATGATGAATTAATTAAATAAACATAAGTGAAATGACGATAAATTGGATAAACATAATATTCAATGACTTAAAACTGCTGCTTCAAGAAGACTATTTTTGTTTTGTTTTGTTAAACAACTTATTTCACATTTCAAGTTTTCCCTGTGTTCTTTGCTTCTTCATAAAGCTCTCTGTTAAGGTGCAAAAGCATCAATTGAACACAGAGATTCTAAAGATAACTTCACTGGAGAAACCGATCACTTTTCTTTACCTACCTGAAAAGTTATCTTTTCTCCTTTTAGAGACACAAAAACTACACATACAAATAAACAGAGAGAGAGAGAGAGAGAGATGAATGAATCAAATATTTACTCTTTACCATTTACCCCATAAAAATTTGCCTTTTTTGACATCTCTCTACAATCATCATCATGCCTCCTTTCCGTTTTTACATTCCATTCTTCTCATCCAACTCTCCTTCTCGTCTCTCTTCAGGGACTTCTTCCCCATCACCACCACCTACTCCTCCTCCTTCTTCACGCCCTCCTTTTCGTCCTGCAGGCATTGCTCCGCCGTCAAAACCAGAAACAAAGCCCAAGGCGTCTCCGTCACTTTCTAGGACTAGAAGCAACGTTGCGGCCATAGCAGCTTCTTTACCTGCGTCTCAGTCGCCTTCTCGTGGTGCAGCCACACCAAGCCGGCTGGCCAAACAGGCTAACCAACAACCTGGTTCGCCGTCAAAGAAACTAGAATCTCCGAAGAAGGAGGAGCAAAAGGTAACGATGAAAGAGAAGCCATCGAGAGAGACTGGAAAAGTAGCTAGCGAGAATATAAATCCGGTGACAGAGAAACCTCCTATTGCTCGTCCATTAGAGCATTTAGAACGAAAAGAAACAGATTCATCTCAGGAACAGAGGAAGAAGACAGAAGCAGGGAAACAAGCGGTGCAAGAAAAGAATAGAGATCTTCCTGAAGGCAGTCGAGAGAAGTCAGCAGCAGATCAGGGACAACAAAAGAGAAAAGAAATCGAGAAACTTGCGTTACAAGAAAGGATGAAAGCTCTTCACGACGGCAGTGAAGAGAAGTCAGAAGCAGATCAGGGACAACAAAAGAGAAAAGAAGAAGAGAAACTTGCGTTACAAGAAACGAAGAGAGCTCTTCAAGCTGCAGGTAGAGAAGATGTAAAGCAAAGCAAAACAACACAACATATTGCAGCAGCATCAGAACCCACGAGAGGACCGAGCGATCTACCTGAGAGAGAGACAAAAACGCAAAACAAAACAGAGATTCACACCGATGAAAACCATCAGAAAACCAAAGGCACAGCAACGAGTAATCTTGGGAATCCGAGAGTTCCAAATGGACAGGGATCATCTACAATGAGCAGAAAGATCAAAGAAGACATCAAAGATGGAATCAGTAAGCTAACTTGGGGAAAAAGCAACGGCGATGAGAAATCCGTGAATGTCTATACTCTCACTGGCGAAAACAGAGGAGCCACAATGGGAATAGGTTCTGAGAAAGACAAGAAAGACGGTGAGGTTCATATCCGCCGTGGATACAGAAGTAACCCAGACGAGAGCCCTAACACTACAGCCACGGAAACCGAAGGAGGAAGGAAACCCTTCAAAGGCAAAAACCGTAAAGACTACGAAGACGAAGAAGAAGAAGAAGAAGAAGCAAGGGTTAGGGCATATGTAAACGGAAACACACAAGGGATCAACAATTCGATTATAGTCGAGAGTTCAGTTAGTGAGAATGATCCAGGAGTTCATATGAGTTTAAAATTCGAAAAAACTAAGAAAGAAATTATAAACCCCCCTGACTCTGAGAGTGTGGCGGAGAAGAAACCAGAGACGGTAAAGGCAACGGAGAAGTTGAGGCATGAGCCGAGAGTTAGAAGGAGATGCTTGAGAGGGCTACTCGCTGAGTCAAGTCAGTCGGAACCGGAGAACCCTTTGAAGCCCCGGAAACATGGTTGCCGGTTTACCTGTAAAGACAAAGATACAATATAGAGAGAACACTTAAAAAATAATTTATATGAAATTTATTGTGTAAACAAAACGCTCTTATAACAAACTTGTTGTTGAAACAGAGAAGAAACAAAAGTGGATTAATAAATTTTTCTTTGCAATCTGAGGAACACATCTCCAAGA
Organism: Camelina laxa; assembly: GCA_024034495.1. NCBI lineage: Eukaryota > Viridiplantae > Streptophyta > Magnoliopsida > Brassicales > Brassicaceae > Camelina > Camelina laxa. The sequence goes on from CM043883.1 coordinate 3,555,318, forward strand.
ACAATGATCATCAATTCAAAGAGAAGCAAACAGTACGAATATCATATCATCCAATAACCAAATTCATAACATTAAATTACATGAATAAATCTGTTTTCCAACGGAGATTATTTAGTATTGATATTAGTTTTAATTATACTTGATATTTATTTTTAAAAATAAAATGTATTTTTTTCACAAATAAACAAAAGTACGAAGCCCAACAACTGAAATACAAAAGCCCAAACGTAAAACCCAATAATAAAATAGAACTTAGAATTACATTTCGAATCCAAACTTGAAACTTTCAGCTATTTCGAATTAAAAAAATAAATAATAATTTGTAAATTTTCAAGACATAAATTTTAAACCCCTAAAACGGCTAATCCGACAGAGCAACACAAACTTGTTGTTGAAAGAGAGAAGAAACAAAAGTGGATTAATAAATTTTTCTTTTGCAATATGATGAAGACATCTCCAAGAACAATGATCATCAATGCAATTTAGAGAAGCAACAATACCAAAATATCAAATCATCCAATAACCAAATTCATAATATCTCAGAAAAAGCTCTTTAAGAAATCACAAATAAAAAGATAGAATAAAATCCAAAGACAATAAGAAAACCCTAGATATAGATCATCATATAGAACAAATCTCTCTCTAAGCACGCTCCCCACGAATCCTTCTTGCGAGCTGAATGTCTTTAGGCATGATCGTAACCCTCTTGGCGTGAATGGCACAAAGGTTAGTGTCTTCAAACAAACCCACCAAATACGCCTCCGCAGCTTCTTGAAGTGCTAACACAGCATGGCTCTGGAATCTCAGATCCGTCTACACATAATCACACCAAAACAAACCGATTAAAACAAAGTGATTAGAATCAAGATCCTATCATGGAGACATATTCTAGGGTTTTAGATATATACCTTGAAATCTTGAGCGATTTCACGAACAAGACGCTGAAAGGGAAGCTTACGGATCAACAATTCTGTGCTCTTCTGGTACTTACGAATCTCACTGTTTGATTTCACAAAACCATAGGGTTTACAAAATTGGAATCGCTCAGAGAAGAAGAAGAAAACGTGAAATTTACTTACCGAAGAGCGACGGTTCCAGGACGGTAACGGTGAGGCTTCTTGACACCACCGGTGGTTGGCGCAGATTTCCTCGCCGCCTACGTTACGGAATACACAATCAATCACAAAACCCTAGATTCTCAAATTTTTTAACAAATTCAAAAAACTAAAAGAACGAACCTTGGTGGCGAGTTGCTTCCTCGGAGCTTTACCTCCGTGTGATTTTCTCGCGGTTTGCTTCGTACGAGCCATGAGCTTCCTTCAACAAAAAGATCTGAGAACGATGAACGATTTGAATCACAGAGAGAGAGATAGGAATCGCAAGTGTCTCTGATTTGTGTTTTAACTTTGGTGGAGATGTGAGATTAGTAAAATAAAAAAGATATATATATAGTGAGGGGAAGGTGAAATTAGGGAGATTAATGAAGGAAGACTTGATAGACGTGCGATTAATCACATGTTCGACGGCCCAGATTTTATTAACGATAAGATTAAGGTTGCGTGGCGATCCCCCTCTTCGATTTTTATTGGTTCATTTTTTTTGTGTGTGTTAACTAGTTAATCTGACTATTTTTGTTGTTTTGTTTCTTCTTGTTGAGCTTAAATTTCATATGAGTTTAAATTTCATTATAAACCCCCCTAAAAGTGTGGCGGAGAAGAAACCAGAGACGGTACAGGCAACGGAGAAGTTGAGGCATGAGCCGAGAGTTCGAAGGAGATGCTTTAGAGGGTTACTCGCCGAGTCAAGTCAGCCGGAACCGGAGAATCCTTTGAAGCCCCGGAGACATGGTTGCCGGTTTACTCGTAAAAAGACAAAGATATAGAGAACACTAATTGGAGTATGAATACGAATGTTGTTGTTTGTTTAGTGATCAATCGCATCGTTTAATGTTTTAATATTTGTATCGGTTTCCTCTGGAAATACATTAGAATACCGGAAAAAGTATTAGACACTTGTTGTGATCAACAACTGCTTTGACGGCTATTACTGTGGGAGGGAGACACAAGATTGGTACAACTTTGGACAAGACTTTCGTTTTCAGAGGAACAACTTCTCAAGAAAATAAGATCATGTGTTGTTGGCTAATACTTGAGAATGTTGTAGAGTCTCCACATCTACTTGATATACATACTATTGGCTTTGAATCATTCCATCTTTGTGAAGGGAGATCAAACCTATTTTTACAACAAAACCTTCCTTTGGAGTGGAAGCTTCTCAGCTTTATCCTGATATCAAGTACACAAGTGTAGATGGGTGGGTATCTCACCCAGTTTGTCTGAAAAACTAGCCTCTTCACCTTGTAGCAAGTATAAACTGTAATCGAGAGAATGAACATAGCTCTGTAATCCCAAATCCAATAAGAGATATACATTATCAAAAAGACTATTGACTGTTTATTGCATCATTATTGATAGGAGATAACCAACTCTAACGAAAAACAAGAACACATGCATAATCCTGCATTTTCATTATTCGGTGAAAAATACAGTTCTAAGCAACCATAACTTGAGAAGCATGGATCCAACATCAACCGTTCACCTTAGATTCCCAACCCGCAACCACAAACTCTTTCTCAGCCTTGGTTTTCTCGAAAGACTCTCTAGCAAACAAAGCCTTGGCGTAGTTACGAACATAAGTCAAACTCTCAGGGACAGACCAGTTCTTGTAATGACCAAGAACAATCTCAAGATGGTAAAGCTTAGGTGCTAAACTCAGATCCAATGCAGTAACTTTCTCTCCAGCTACAAAAGGACCAGACTGTGTCTTCAAATGATTCTCCAAAGCTTCTAGCTCATCAAGCAAGGCCTTCTCGGATCCATCATTGGCATCTTTGCTCAACAAGAAAGTCACAAAAGCACCAAAGAGTTTGGATCCTACAGAGGCAAATTCAGGAGGAGTCTTGAGAGAAGGCTCTGGATATTTCTCCTCAAGAATCCCAACGATAACGTCTGAATCAGCTACCCATTTGCCGTCAAGCTTCATAACCGGAACTTTACCTTCTGGGCTAATGTCTAAGAACCTATAAACACAAAACAAAAGTCTTAAGATTTATCAAAAGCCCACAACTTTACAGAGGATACAGAATCTAAAAAGTGCCCCCATAAATAAAAATCAAAACTTTGATCCAATCTATTCTGATTTCGACTTGGGTTATGCTAAGAAAACTGCAGAGAACATACCATTGTGGTTTATCGGAGACGTTAATCAGATGGATCTTGTAGGGAGCCTTCTTCTCCTCAAGGGTCAGAAGAACACGTTGACTAAACGGACCTGAAATAAAAAATAAAAAAAATCGAGACTTCATCGAATAAAATCACAAAGATCAAAGCTTTGTGAAATCGAAGTTTTGATCATCGATCAACGGAGAGAGAGAGAGAGAACGTACAGTCTCCGAGAACATCAGCAGCACCGACGGCAACCTTCACGCAGATATCGAGAGCCATCGGAATCGAATCTTTCTTCTATTTTCCAGAAAACTTTTCGCAAACGAGTCGGAGAAATATAAGCAAAACTATGAAATAAAGAAAGTATCTTTCAAAATTTAAGAAAACAAATCTTTTGGTTTTGGTTCATGGGAATTTTGTGACGTCACTGATGAAGTGGCTGTGACGTTTCAGTGTTTTCAATATTTTTCGAACCTTCTCCAATTGGTTCTGCATTTTTATTTTTATTTTCATACAAAATTATAAATGATGTTGGAATGTATTAGTCAGTGAATTTGATCTAATATTGTGTCCAGATTCCATATGTAAAATTGGTTTACTATAATAAACCCACTCTGATTTGTTTCTCTTTTTTGTTTTTAAGCTTCAGTTTGCTTAGTCCGGTTCTGTACATTAACCATTGTATATAGTTTTTTTACCAAATTAATGATAATGAGACTTATTTTATACCTCACGAACTAAAATCAATTTTTGTTCTGTATAGTATTCTTTTGGTTCATCGAGGAAATTATAATAGTTACTAATACGATTTTAATTAGAGCTTTGATGTGGAGACACTAACAAGAACTAAATATCTTAGAACTGAAGTGAAGTAAGGTTGGGTAAGGCTATTATCGTAAATCCAATCAACCACTGGTCTGGTACTCTGGTCCATAAATTGGCTGCCAAAGCCATTAATTCCTTCACTCACGTTCCAAATCATTCTATTACCACTCAAAACGCACGCACTCATATCATCATCACCTTTTGAAACTAAAACAATGGCGTCGGAGAAAAGCAAGATTCTGGTGATTGGAGGAACTGGTTACATCGGAAAATTCATTGTCGAAGAGAGTGCCAAAGCCGGCCACACCACATTTGCTCTAGTTAGAGAAGCATCTCTCTCTGATCCCGTCAAGGGTAAAACTGTTCAGAGTTTCAAAAATATCGGCGTCACAATACTACAGGTTGTTATTCTTCAACTCTAGTATTCTTTAATTATTACTATGTTTTATAACCATGACTTAGTTATTTGACTTGGTGGTCAGGGAGATTTGAATGATCATGAGAGTTTAGTGAAGGCGATTAAACAGGTCGATGTGGTTATATCAACCGTTGGGAGTATGCAAATCTTGGATCAAACCAAGATCATTTCCGCCATTAAAGAAGCCGGTAACGTCAAGGTTGGTGTATTTAATTTAATAAATATAATTAATCTCTAATTAGTCTATTGGTTTGTGTTTGTATTGTCATTTTGTATATATATATATATATATATAGTTTCATATTGAATTTGTGTTATGTGCAGAGATTCTTGCCGTCTGAGTTTGGGGTGGATGTGGACAGGACCAGCGCGGTCGAGCCCGCAAAATCAGCTTTTGCAATGAAAATACAGATCAGGAGAGCCGTCGAAGCGGAAGGAATACCATACACTTACGCTGTGGCCGGTTGCTTTGCCGGTTACTTCCTACCTACATTGGTTCAGTTCGAGCCTGGTCTCACTTCTCCTCCTAGAGACAAAGTCACCATTTTAGGCGACGGAAATGCCAAAGGTCTTTTTTTCCAGAATCTAAATGTTAATGCGCTTTATAGTATACTGTATCTATACATGCATCTAGCTAATATATATGGTCTCGACTACTTGGCAGCTGTGATCAACAAGGAGGAAGATATTGCTGCTTACACGATCAAGGCAGTGGATGATCCGAAGACTCTGAACAAAATCCTTTATGTTAAGCCTCTTAACAACACTTTATCGATGAACGAAATGGTCACGTTGTGGGAGAAAAAGATCGGCAAGTCTCTTGAGAAGACTCACATCCCAGATGAACAAATCCTTAAAAGCATCCAAGGTTTAGAAACCAAGAGGTTTTTAGTTTCTTTAAGTTATGAATACCTTTTTAAAAATTAATTAGCTGAATCAAAACTTCTTTTTTGTTTTTGTTTTGGCAGAGTCTCCGGTTCCCATCAATATTATGTTGTCGATAAACCACGCAGTGTTTGTGAAAGGAGACCAGACCAATTTCACCATAGAGCCTTCGTTTGGTGTTGAAGCCTCTGAGCTTTACCCTGATGTCAAGTACACTACTATTGATGAGTATCTCACTCATTTTGCTTGAGGACCGGAAGTTCATAAAAGATATAACACTTAAATATAATTACCACCACGATGCTAGTTTCATGTTTGTATCAATAAAAATGATTCTTTGTGATGTGTTTGCTTTACCTCTATGTGTGTGTGACTCTTCACACAATGACTCGTCACAAAAGATACATACTTGTTTATTGCGTAATTCATACCTATTATCAACACGTGTAAACAACTAAGAATATATTCTCTAATTCAAAACAAATCTTTTTACTAAAAAGTTCAAATCAAAGGTTTTTTTGTAGTGGTGTGACTCGTGTCAGCTATAAATATTATCAAAGGTGGTGGTTGCGATAAACAAGAACTAAAAGAACTAAATATCTTATGTAAGGGTATCATCGGAAATTGACGAACCTAGTCCATAAATTGCTGTTCCTTGGCTCACATCACATCTCAGATCAATTTAGCACTCAAACAGTAAAAAATTTATTATCGTAAAGGTCTCAAACTAAAACATGGCGTCAAAGATTCTGGTGATCGGTGGGACTGGTCACATCGGACAACTCATTGTCGAAGCGAGCGTGAAAGCCCGGCACTCTACGTTGGCTCTAGTTAGAGAAGCAACTCTCTCCGATCCCGTCAAGGGCAAAATCGTCCAGAAATTTAAAGATCTCGGCGTCAAAATACTACACGTACGTACGCTTGATTCCTTTAATATATTTTACAAAGATTCCAATAACCATAACCTAGTTACATTATGTATATCAAGTTCTGATGTGTGACAATACTTGGGATCAGGGGGAATTGAGCGATCACGAGAGCTTAGTGAAGGCCATTAAACAGGCCGATGTGGTTATATCAACCGTTGGGAGCATGCAAATCTTGGATCAAACCAAGATTATTTCAGCCATTAAAGAAGCCGGTAACGTCAAGGTCAGTTCTTGATTAACCAACCCGTTACATCTGAATAAAATCCGATCTGCCTAATTAAGATTGAGTTTGTACATCTTTTGGGATGGTTGTGTCTATATAAATAGAACTCAATTAGTCTAGTGATTTGTGTTAGTATTGTTGAAGATATAGTCTCATATTGGATTTGACGTAATTTGCAGAGATTCTTGCCGTCTGAGTTTGGGATGGACGTGGACAGGTCTAACGCAGTTGAGCCAGCGAAGTCACCTTTTGCAAGGAAACTACAGACCAGGAGAGCAGTTGAAGCGGAAGGAATACCATACACTTACATTGTTACCAATTACCTTTCCGGTTATTACTTGCCCTCATTGGTTCAGTTCGAGCCTGGTCTCACTTCTCCTCCTAGAGACAGAGTCAAAATATTTGGCGATGGAAATGCCAAAGGTTAGTTTAGTTTCATATATATCCAAAACATTATTGTGCTTTTTTATACAACTGAATGTAACAAGGTCGATTATATCGCAGCTGTGTTCAACAAGGAGGAAGATATTGCTGCTTATACGATCAAAACCGTGGATGATCCGAGGACTCTGAATAAAACCCTCTACATAAATCCTCCTAACAACACTTTATCCATGAACGAATTAGTCACCTTGTGGGAGAAAAAGATCGGCAAGTCTCTTGAGAAGACTTACTTGTCAGAGGAACAAATCTTTAAAATCATCCAAGGTTTAGAAAATCAAAATTATGAGGTTTTCTAGATTCTTTAGTACTGCCTTTTTCATTAGCTGAATAAAAATTTATATTCTGTTTTATTGCAGAGTTTCCGGATCCGTTCAATGTTCTTATGTCTATAAACCACGCTGTGTTTGTGAAGGGAGATCAGACCAATTTCACTATAGAGCCTTCGTTCGGTTTTGAAGCCTCTGAGCTTTACCCTGATGTCAAGTACACAAGTGTTGATGAGTATCTCAGTTATTTTGTTTGAGGTACTTCATAACTTACCACACCATGACGCTAGTTTCGTGTTTGTATCTTCTTGTGATGTGTCACAGTGCTTTACCACAATAATATTATCTCACAAATTCACTTATCTTTGTATGCATTTTTTTTTTTTTGACAAAATCTTTGTATGCATTTAATTGGTTTGATATGTACACCAATATAATAATGAATATCGTTTGTGCTAGAATTTATGTAATTTGTATTTTACGAACAGAACATGAGAGTCGAAAACTGTTCGCCACATCACATGGGATGTTGAGTGAGGAGGCATTGTCGTAATCAACCCACTAAATACCGTCCATAAATAATTGCCCTGTCGACGCCAAAGTCGTTCACTCAAATCCCACAGCATCATTATTCAAATAGTACACATTCATTAATCATTACCACGTTTGAAACATGACGACGGTGAAAAGCAAGATTCTGGTGATCGGAGGCACGGGTTACATGGGAGAATTCATCGTTGAAGCTAGCGCTAAAGCCGGTAACCAAACATTCGCTCTTGTCCGAGAAGCATCTCTCTCCGATCCCGTCAAGGGTAAAACCGTTCAGCGCTTCAAAGATCTCGGCGTCACAATACTACATGTATGCATGAACTATCATTTTCTAACATGTATACAAATTCATGAAGTTCATCATAACCATAACCTTAGTTATGTAATTATGTAACTTGGTCAGGGAGATTTGAATGATCATGAAAGCTTAGTGAAGGCCATCAAACAGGTCGATGTGGTGATATCAACCGTTGGGAGCAAGCAAATCTTGGATCAAACCAAGATCATTTCCGCAATCAAAGAAGCCGGTAACGTTAAGGTCGGAAATTTGATTCATCATCAAACCTCGTTACAAATAAACAATTGCAGATAGTCTCTTACTAGATATGTAGTCGATGTTTTTCCAGAGATTCTTGCCGGCTGAGTTTGGGGTAGACGTTGAGAGGACCAGTGCCGTTGAGCCGGCAAAGTCCTTGTTTGCAAGGAAGGTACAGATTAGGAAAGCCATAGAAGCTGAAAGAATACCATACACGTACATTGTTAGCAATTGCTCTGCTGGTTTTTACTTGCGTACATTAGTTCAGTTCGAGTCTAGTCTCATTTCTCATACCAGAGACAAGGCTATCATCTTTGGCGAAGACAATGTTCCTCCTAGAGACAGAGTCACCATTTTAGGGGATGGAAGTAACAAAGGTGGAGAATTATATATATATATATATATATATATAATGTAATGGAAAGTAGAATTAAAAAAAAAAAAAATTAAGTAATTTAGATCGTTTTTGCAGTTGTGATAAACAAAGAGGAAGATATTGCTGCTTACACAATCAGGACAGTGGATGATCCAAGGACTCTGAACAAAACCCTCTACATAAGACCTCCTAAGAACACTTTATCAATGAATGAAATGGTAACCTTGTGGGAGAAAAAGATAGGCAAGTCTCTTGAGAAGACTCACGTATCAGAAGAAGAAATCCTTAAAAGTATCCAAGGTTAGAAATTCTAATCCGAGCATGATTCACAAGGGGAGGTTTATTTTATAGATTCTTTATCACCGGTTTTTTCATTGCTAAATAAAAAGATATCTTCTTTTTTGGGTTATCTCCAGTTCCCATCGATGTTTTTATGTCGATAAACCACGCGGTGTTTGTGAAGGGAGATCTGACCAGTTTCACTATAGAGCCTTCATTCGGTGTGGAAGCCTCTCAGCTTTACCCTGATGTCAAGTACACCACTGTCGATGAGTATCTCAATCAATTCACTTGAGAAGATTTCATTAAAGCACCGAATTCACCGTTACGATTACGCAACGCAAGTAATAATAATTATGAAAGATTCTTGCAGTTATATAATTTAAGAATGTGTGTGTGTGTGTGCGTGTGAGATTGAATTAAGCCAAATGTGAAGTTTTGTGAAACTAAGCTAATATTGCACTCTTTGTCAAAAAAAAAAGAAGAAGCTAATATTGCACTCTTGTGTCAATTACAACGTAAGGTACATCTTCAACTTCAAGCTTGTTTGAAATCCACAAATACTTTCGAAACCCAGTATATGATAGAAAAATCAGAGTTTCCGGTTAAATCATTTCGATGTTGATAAATTTGTATTTTCCCCTTTGTTCTATCTTAATTTATTTATCGTAATGTTGTCTTTTTTTATGTTTTCTTCTATTTATTTATTTTTTTTATGTAAGAAGGAGATTCTCATTTGACAATCTCAACAACCACAATTACTATGGGGAAACTTCTCAACATAGGCCAATTTTTATTTTTAAAGAAAAATCCATTAGTTTTTTCTTCTGAATGATACTTAAAGAAACATAAGTTTATAATTTTCCAGTTAAGGCGAAAATATAATTTCTCTTTTTACCATAATCCCGCTAAATTTGCAAAAATATTAGCTTTCAAAACCACAAAATTAAAATTATGTTTTTCGGTAAACAAATCGTAAAAGTCGGCAGATTACTTTTTCCGTCTAACACCACAAAACTTACGAAATTATATTTTGTTTGGTCTAAAATCGCAAAACTACGTACTTCTTCCCACTATGTTCTTTTGTCCCACCATGTTTTTCCCCACTATATGTTTTTCTGGTGAGATTGTGAGGAAGGGAGTCGTAGGATGTGGAAGAAATAGATGGGACTAACGTAAGAAGTTGGGACAAAAAAAGAGATATATTTTTTTTTATTAGACACAGGTTGAGGATTTTAAAGACATTCGTTTTTTTTGTAAAGTCTTAAGTCGTAATCGAAAAACAAATGGTGCTGGGTGAGGGTATTGTCGTAGTCGACCCACTAAATAGTGTCCATAAATTGTCATGTCAACGCCAAAGTCCTTCACTCAAATTCCTCAGCATCATTATTCAAATAAGACGCACTCATTAGTCACTACCACGTTTGAACATGGCGACGGAGAAAAGCAAGATTCTGGTGATCGGAGGGACTGGTTACATGGGAGAATTCATCGTTAAAGCTAGCGCTAAAGCTGGTAACCAAACATTCGCTCTTGTCCGAGAAGCATCTCTCTCCGATCCCGTCAAGGGCAAAACCGTTCAATGTTTCAAAGATCTCGGTGTCACAATACTACACGTATATATATATATATCTATATGCATAATTGCATATTAATTGCATATTCATACTATCATTCTCTAACATGTATTACATACAAATTCATAATCATCCATAACCTTAGTTAATTATGTATTGGTCAGGGAGATTTGAATGACCATGAAAGCTTAGTGAAGGCCGTCAAACAGGTCGACGTGGTGATATCAACCATCGGGCACAAGCAAGTCTTGGATCAAACCAAGATCATTTCCGCCATTAAAGAAGCCGGTAACGTGAAGGTATTAATTGATTTGTTCCAAATTTACATATAATTAAATGGAAATCTGATTAGCATATACTATGTTTTAATGAAAATAAATAGTTATGAGAAAAGTCATATAACACATATTGCTCTAGTCTTCTACTAGATTTGTAATTATTGTTTTCCAGAGATTCTTGCCGGCTGAATTTGGGACAGACGTGGAGAGGACTAGTGCGGTTGAGCCGGCAAAATCATTTTTTGCAAGGAAGTTACAGATCAGGAAAGCCATAGAGGCTGAAGAAATACCATACACTTACGTTGTTAGTGATTGCTGTGCCGGTATATACTTGCGTACGTTAGCTCAGTTCGAGCCTGGTCTCATTTCTCCTACTAGAGACAAAGGCATCATTTTTGGCGACGGAAATGTTCCTCCTAGAGACAAAGTTACTATTTTAGGCGATGGAAATGCCAAAGGTTGGGAAATTTTTAATGTAACAGAAAGTAGAATTTTTCAACCAAAAAAAAGATTTATTATATAACTAGGTTTTAGATTGTTTTTGCAGTTGTGATAAACAAAGAGGAAGATACTGCTGCTTACACAATCAGGACAGTGGATGATCCAAGGACTCTGAACAAGACCCTTTACATTAAACCCCCTAGGAACACTTTATCAATGAATGAAATGGTAACCTTGTGGGAGAAAAAGATCGGCAAGTCTCTTGAGAAGACTCACATATCAGAAGAAGAAATCCTTAAAAGCATCCAAGGTATTGAAATCAAAATCCTTATTTTTTTTGTTGATCACTTCTTTTCATTTTTTGAATGAAAAGATATTTTATTCTTTTTTCTTTTGTGTGTGTGTGTGTGTGTGTAATCTCCAGTTCCCGTTGATGTTTTTAAGTCGATAAACCACGCGGTGTTTGTGAAGGGAGATCAGACCAGTTTCACCAAGGAGACTTTGTTCGGTGTGGAAGCCTCTGAGCTTTACCCTGATGTCAAGTACACCACTGTCGATGAGTATCTCAATCAATTCACTTGAGAAGAATTTATAAAAAGCACCGAATTCACTGTTACGATTACGCGCGCGAGTAACATAGTTGTAACAATAATAATGAACGATTCTTGTAGTGTATAAGTTAAGAATGTGTGTATGTGTGTGTGCGTGTGAGATTAAAATAAGCCATATGTAAAGTTTTGTGAAATCAAGCAAATATTGCACTCAAAATTGAATACTGTACAATTCATCAACCTTGTTTGAAATCCACAAATCCTTCCGAAACCCAATTATCAACAGTATGATATAAAAATCAGAGTTTCAGAGTCAGAATTGTTTAAAATCATAAGACAACGTTTAAACTTCTGCTATAACCTTTCTTTGTGAGTAGAGGTTTTCAATTTGGGTCCTTATTGGGCCGGCGACAATGTGTGATTTTTATTTAGTAAAAAAAATGAATACAGAAGTAGGCAAGCATGTGGTTTGGGTTGTGAATATGCAAAGCATATGGCTAAGAGATTCTCTCATAGACATACTTTTGGCAAAAAAAAAGCAACTGAAACCACTTTAACGCTACAAAACCTTGTAAAGGCCATGTTAGATTAGGTTTCCATGATGCCATGGTCTATCAAAAAGCATGAAATACATTTTATTTATTACAAGTTTGTTCAAAAAAATATATATATATATATATATATTATTTATTATAAAGGAACGAAACTAATGACACTATGTGTATGTATCGTGGGCTCCATTTTTTTGTGCTTTGACTGACATAATTAGATTCTCGATCGTATGGCATCGATTTACTTTTTTCTTCTTCTTCTATAATAAAGCTATAAAAGTAACTGAACCTAGATTTGTATTGTTAGATCTCAATTGCCCAAAAGCTTACCATCATCAAGGAGTATTGTGGACAACTCGTTTAGGGGCAGAAACTTACCACTATATTTATTAAGTTTTTGTTACATTTTCTTGTTTGGAATTGTCAAGACTCAAGATGCTCTCTGAATTGTCAAGATACAATGTGAATGTTTCACTTCTATTAGTTTGATTTTGGCTTTTCGGATATACTTGCATTTGACGACTTTTCTTTGTAGATATAAATAGGCGTTTGAGGATTTTAAGTGTTAGAAATTAGAGCAAAACGGTCAACATCACACACATGAGTCTTATTACTTTTTCTTTTCCATGTTACGATGTCATTATCAGATTCCTAATTCTAATACAAATCATGCATGGTTTAGAGAAAGGCATTACCAACAACAATATCTGTCACTGCCACTTATAAGCTATAATAGTATCATTAGGTGATCAGTTATCAGTGTTCGATCACTAAATACTTTATTTCATCTAACTTGTCGACCATTAATATATACAAAATATCTCATTGATTTTTTTAAAGTTTATTTCTGTGTTGATCAGCGATAGATTTTTAAGGTATACAATCTAACTTTAATTTTGAGCTATATATTTTACACCCTCCGTTTCATAATATAATATAAGATGTTTTAGAGATTTTGTTTGTTTTATAATATAGGATGTTTTCAAAATTTTATGCAATTTTTTGATTAGTTTAATACTTTATATTATGTAATCTTGTTTGTAATTGGTTAAATTTTTATAAAATAATCATTTTTTATGCGTGTTTTACCAAAACATCCTATATTTTGAAACGGATGGAGTATTAAGAGAACAAACAGAATAAACCTATAAATTCAATAGGATTTTCTAATGTTTAATTTGTTTAAAATACTGAAAGCGGTGATATCAGGAACGATCTTGGAAATGACAAAGCGTTTTTTTTGGTTTTTATTCGATCTGTGACTTATGTTTCCTCACTAGTAGTAGTATATATATATTTTGGAGGTTCAAACTATTTTGATAGTAGTAATATAACATATGGATTTTGTCGGAAAATGCATGACTTCTCTGTGGCTCTTGGTGATTGCCAGCAACTAGGATGCTGTGAATCATTACATTTCTTACCAAACGTGTGCATATAAATACATATGTTATTATTGTATTCATTCAATTCAAATACAGTGAGGAGCTATATATATATCATTGGAACAGCCTGTATAATCTAAAGTTTTGGACCACATCCCAAAAACCACCGAAGAAGCTAAAATTAAAAATCATGAATATGAGTCATATGACCAATATACTGTTTGGTTTTGTTTTCGTTTCTAAAAAGAAAAATATTGGAGACTTTGGAGTATAATAATAACAAAAGATATGTGGGAAATTGTTGTGACAAGAATCCATGTGATCTTGTATCAAAAATCATGCATGTGATCTATCATTCGAGATTAAAGACATACACAACTGCTTAGTATACACTTTTCGTAACGCCACTTGTTATCCACACCCCTTATCTTGTTATTTTCTTCTTGCATGATTACCATGTATAAACACCAAATTGGTGATGACAACTAATCATCATGAATCATCAAACTAAACTCACGGAAGCTGTGTTGAGTTTAATTACAATCGTAAGGTTCATTTCAAGAACCGAAACAGTAGTTTATCAAAACGTAATCACAAACAACTTCGCACTACAACTATCTAGTTTATAATTAGTAATTGATCCTTCAAATAGAATAAGGTTTTCTAATCGATACCTCAAATGGCTCAAACCGGTTTCCAAAGTTTGAATTATTAACATATTTCGCATCAATGATGACACTGAGATTTTTTTTTTTTTTGGGTTTTACATTTGTCTGAGTTTATTTATATATAAACGACAATATTTTTAGGTTTGAAATTAACAAAATAAAATTTGTGGAAAATTTGTGACAAGAGGCAAGACAAGAGCATAATAATGCATAACGGTCGCCCAGACAAGTCGAGAGAGAGAATCATAGCTTTTTACTATGCTAAACAAAATTCCGAAGATACCCTTACATTATTTAATCGTCCTTTTTATACACTGTTGATAACAGCTTGGATATAACTGTCTTTCGAAAAACATATAATTTTAAATTTTCGATCGAAAGACTAAAATAGTAAAAAACCCTTAGCCATTTGAAAATATTTGTAATCAGCCAAGTCCCATGTGTTTAAGAACGCAATTAGACACTTTTTAATTTTCTTTTTGTCAAAAAGCATTTATACATTTGTTACTCTGTATATCATACAAAAGAAAAATAAAAAGTCAACATGGACTTACGTTACTGAAATATAGTAATCATCTTTGATAGAATTATTTGGATGATTGTTATACGATTATGAATAATCTGATTATTACTGTTATATTAAGCCTACGTAGTTGCTAATAATACACTCCCTAAGATGATTGATATATAAGCTTTGGTGTAGTTTTTGACTCTTTTAAGTTTCTTTAATTTTAGAAGAAGGGTTATTCAATTTTAAAAACCATATTCTCTTATCGAGAATTTTTTTTTTTAAAAAAAAAACAAAAAAGTACAGAAAATAAGTATCAATTTTGAATTTTTGAGAAATGAAAAAAAAAATTACATTTTTTAAGGTACATGAACTTAGACGAAGGAGATTGGCGTGTGGAAAATACTTTTGATTTTGACAACACAATTTATCTTACACTAACTAAAATAAAATAATCACATGAAGACAAAAAAAAAAGAACTAGAAAACAAAATAGAGTCTATGCTTAAACGCATCTTAAAGTATCATCAAATAAATAATAATCAAAACGAACAAACAAAGAGCATAAAAATGAACCGACACACATTAACGTTAATTTTTTGCTTTTATTATATACTCTATAGTACCAAAATGCAAATTAATCTCGCGATTAGTATATAGTAGTTTCTTAAATTATTTAACTACATACAAGACAGTTATTATTATTTTAGCGTCACGCGCTTTTTCGAATTATGTTAATTTCATTTGTTAAACTTTAAAACCATATAACTCGGCATAACAAAATCAACAGCTCATAGCTCTCTCTCTCTCACTCTTCTCTTCTCTTCTCTCTCTAAAGCTTCTGCAGATTTTTTTCGTCTGCAAAAACCAGAGAGAAAGGACAAATTAAGAAAGAGATTAGAGAAGAAGAAAGCAGAAACAACGACGAAGAAGAAGAAGAACAACAAAGCCTTAAAAAAAATGGAGTATGACAAGTCTGCTGCTACTACTTTCTCAAGGAAGATTAATAATCGTAGCCATAGCTTTAGTGCAAATGCTGCGTACGACGGCGTTTTTGCTTCTCCTTCTAATTTGAAATCTCCTCTTGTTGATTACGGCGAGATTTTCCGAGGCTCAGGTCCTTCTCCGTCTTCGATTCCGTTTTTGGATGTACCGGAGCTCAACCTTGGTAAGGTTAAAGTCGATGTTCGCAGTTCTAAGCTCGATTACTCTTCCGTCTTTGGTGGTGGTGTTGGCTTTGGTGGTTGCGATTTCTCTGTTACTCCCAAGGAAGTGATCATCAACTCCGATAACAAAACCGCCGCCGTTAGTAACAACAATAAGAGAAGGTAAATGTTTCTCTCTGCTTTAAATCCTTAATATCAATTTAGGGTTCTTCCACTAAAGGCTATATGATTGTGTGATTTGAGGTTTTTGCTGGAGATATCTTTGACTAGTGGAATTGAATAGAGGAACACTTTGATGTTAGATCTCTGTTGGTGAGCTCTTTTTTTTTTTTTTGCCAATGTGTAGGAATCGTAGGAAAAGTGGAAACGCTTCTGATGTTGTTGTTCCTGTTTGCAATGAGGGGAAAAATTCACCTGAAATGGTTAGGATGAAGCACTCTGATATATCAAATCACCAGGCAGTCTCGCGGAATGAGGATAGGACTACTACTAATGTTACTCAGGAGGCTCAGGTGCTTACTAAAGTGCAGGTTGAGAGTACGAGTCCGCTGCAGAAGATTGAAAGTAAACCACCAGTTGAGACGAAGAAGCCATGTAATGAGGAAGTCAAGGTTTCTAGAAAGAGGGGTTCGAAAACTGAGGTTGATTTCGAGAACATCTTTGCTCGGAATGGAGGTAGTACGGGTGATAGATTCACTTGCAAGACCGATTCCAATGCTGAACATCCGGATGTGAAACCAGTTTCAGGCTTGCAGCATACATTGAATGGTGAAAATGGATCTTCTGAAAGATTTATGGGTTCATACTCTGGGTTTTCGGAAAGGTTACAAACTCAAGATGATGATCCTCCAAGTTCACCTCCGTACTTCGATGCTGAAACAGATGCAAATTCGGCTGCCGCAGAGTCTTCTGCAGCATTGAAGAAGGCTATAGAAGAGGCACAAGTAAGAATGAATATTGCAAAACAAATGATGGGAAGGAAAAAGTCAGGTTTTCGCAGTGTTGCAAAACCGAAATCTTGTGATGACCCTAAAATCGAGATTGAAGGAGACAAAGAAGTTGAAGAAACTACAGAAGAAAGTAGAGATAACAATTCTCAGATTCTCGGTGAAACTGGGAACTCATCTGAACAATCGTTTTCAAATGAGGGGGATCAGCATGCAAAAAGAGCACGGAAGCTGTGGGAAGTTCCTGAAGGACTTTTAAAATCAACTTCAGACCATAAGCTGGAAGAGTTAGAAGAACACAATGTGGTTAAGCTAGAAGAGGAACAAGCAAGAAGAGGTCGCAAACACTGGGTATCACCTGGAGAGATATTCAAATCAGTTATGAACAGTAAGCAGCAAGAGCCAGAAAACCTTGCACCTGCCAAACCTGAAACTGATACGAAACAAGAGGGGATACCATTAACTGAGAATCCCTTCTATACATTTGGACAGCTTGGCAGTAAAATAAAGTGTGTTGTAGAGGCCTTCAGCTTCACGGGGAGCAAGGTTTCACAAAAGGATGAGAAACAGGTTACAGAGGAGGATAGTTCTACCCTCGCCCATATGGTTCAAGGTGAGGAAGGTGGCTCACAAGAGATGCTAGCTGGTGTTCCAGTCATGGAAACATATGCAAGGGAGGTGGAAGAGACCCCGCAACAACCTGAGAGTAAGACCGAAACTAATATTGAAGAGAAGTGTGAATCTACAATCTGTGCTTTCACAGAAGGGACTTCTCAGAATATGGAGGCAGAAATTGAATGGCAAGTTAAAAGTGCTTGTGAGTCTGAAGGTGGATCTAAGTGGGGCGTAGAAGATTTGCATGAAAATCCTGACCCAACTTCCACTGTTCTAGATCAGGAAGGTGAGAAGGAGAGAATCTTTGAGCCACATGAGATTTTTGTTGGTACTGATGATACCAAAACATATGTGAAGGAAGTGGAAGAGATCCCAACACCTGATCATATTTTCAGTGAAACGCAGTCCGATGATAGTGTTGGAACTATGGTGTCTTTTAACAGAGAACATATTTCTGAGCCAGGAAACACAGATGAGGTGCAAGAGACAATGCACAAGGTTCCCAGGCGAAGAGGAGTTTGGAAGACCTCTGAAGACGTCTATAATATGATCAAGGCCCCGAAGGAAAACAACAGGCCCTTGTGGCTAGGAGGTCTGGAGAATGAAACCACAGAAATATCCTTCCGTGAGGAGGGTGAATGGATTCATGATGCTAGCGAGGAAACAGAAAGTACATCTGGACAAGCTAATGATTCAGGATTACAAGAAAATTGGACCGTTCTTAAACAAATGTTTAGGCAGATGTTTCAGCCAGCAGATATTAAGGGAGAAGATGAAACTTACTGCTTAGTGGAATCAGAAAAGGACCATCTTGATATCCATCACAAAGCTGGAGATGAGAACGGAAACGAAACTGCAGAGACCTCTTACTGCCAGATGACTGGCACAGATAGATATGAACAGGATGAGGTGGAGACAGTAAGAAAGGATTATGAAGCCTATGCACATACCAGGGAAAATGAAGCTTATGCACATACCAGAGAAAATGAAGAGTCGGCACAAGAAACAGATGGTAAGGTAGAAGTGCAAGGTAAAACGTCTTTGGTCCGTGAACTGATAGGAGAAGAGCTAGAGGCCAATAGAATGGCTAGCGACCAAGAAGGGGAAGATGCACACGAATTATCTGAAGAAGCTGGCTGGGCTCAACGACTTGCTGAACTTAATGAGATAAAGGAGCATGCAGATTCTCGTGCTGAAATGCATGAATATGATGATTGTAGTAAAACAGACTCAAATATATCTGGGGAGAAATTTGAGCAAACGCATGAACTAACAGAAGAAACTAAGATCGATGGTAGTGTAGATACTGACACCAGCAGGTCATCTTTTGAAATGAGACATGGGGATTCATACATTGAGGAGGTTGGCGTTGAGCAAGATCTCAGTGATCAATTCCCTGAAAAAGCCAGTGCTGCCAGCAGCACAGAAGAACACATTGAAGACATAGATTCTGATTCAATACGAAGTGGTTGGAGTGTTGTAGAGGATGATGACAGATCAATGCAGGATGGAGTAGTAAGTCAGGCAGAAAGTAAGCCTGACGAAATGGAGGAAACCAAAGAAGAAAATGATGACATGAAAACAGGTTTTGGTCTAGAGAATGATGAAGATAAGACTGAACAAGAGCGCCGGTTTGAGTATGAAGAGAATGAAATAGATAGAAGCAATGTAGAGGCAGCTGAGTCTTCCTGTTGTTTTCCCAACGGAGACAAAAATACTTTCACATCAACAGATAGAAACATGAAAGAAAATGAGGGAGAGGAGAGTTGTCAATCATCTATGGAAAAAGGGGGAGATGCTGCTTCCGATGCTTCACAGAACGAAGCAGAGCTGGTTGAGGAACATCTAAAAAAGAAAGATGAAACAAGAGAGAAAGAGAAGGAAAGAGAGAAGGAAAGAGAAAGAGAGAAAGAGAGAGTTATGGTAGAAAGAGCTATTCGTGAAGCCCGCGAAAGGGCGTTTGCTGATGCTAAGGAAAGAGCAGGAAAAGCTGCAATAGAGAAAGCAAAGGCAGGAGCCCACCGTAAAGGGACTTCTGAGGTTCCAAGGAGATCAGAGAAGGCTTCTGTTGAGGCAAATGATAAGTTGTCATCAGCTGAGAAGGCTTCAATGCAAGCTAAACTCAGATCTGAGCGTGCTGCGGTAGAAAGAGCACTCTCTGAGGCCAGAGAACGTGCACTGGAAAAAGCTTTGTCTGGAAAGTCTGCTTCTTCTCAAACAAAATGTTATGGCGGCAGCAAGTCATTAGGCTCTTCTGGTGAAAGACGAGGCTCCTCATCTTCTGTGAGTTTTGACTCCTATTTTCTTATTCTTCTTTCAACTTATCATTCAGAGCTCTCATGTAATATTCTGATTTGTAAAATTCTTTAGCAGGGTACAGAGAACAAAAGTTCAGGTCCTTCCAATTCTTCAAACCAGACTGGTATGTCACTGTGTTATACATATATATTTTCGTTTCCAAGATGTTTGACCAATATACTGACTTGTTCATTTGATTTGCATGATGAAGCCAAAGGTGAGCCAATCCAGAGAAGTAAAGCTAGATCTGAGAGACACCAGAGAACATCTGATCGCGCGGTATGTACACCATTTTTTCATCTATCCTTTATATTCCTCTTGTCTCTGCTTAGAACATGTTTCTGCGATGTCATCATTCCAGGCAGAGGCTCTTGCAGAGAAGAAACTTCGTGATCTTAAAGTTCAGAAAGAGCAGGCAGAGAGAAATGTAATCACATATATGATCAGACTTTTTGTTTTAAATGTTATCTTTGAATTTGGTTGTACTAAGCCTTCTTAATCTCCGGTTGAAATTTCAGAAAGTTGCGGAAGCTCTTGATGCTGATGTCAAACGGTGGTCGAGTGGAAAGGAAAACAACTTGCGAGCGTTGCTCTCAACACTCCAATATGTAATTTGTTTTCTCCATTTGTACAATTGCTCTTAACTCTTCCTAATGGATTAGATGATCAGTCTTAATCAATTGTTCTGTGGTTTGCAGATACTTGGAGCAGAGAGTGGATGGAAACCGATTCCTCTCACTGATCTTGTTTTAAGTGCTTCTGTGAGAAAAGCCTACCGAAAGGCAACTCTTTACGTTCATCCTGACAAGCTTCAACAACGTGGCGCATCTACACAGCAGATGTACATTTGCGAGAAAGTTTTTGACCTTCTCAAGGTTTCTCTCTCTCTCACTCTAACCTGTCAATATAAAATCAATTCCACTTGATTGAGTAACATCCATCTGCAAATCATTCTCTAACCAGCTTCTTTCTGATCGTCCAGGAAGCATGGAACAAATTTGGTGCAGACGAACGATAAGTAAGATGGTGTGAATCTTTGGATCTTCCTTTACCCTATTATCAGAAGTCACCCAGCAAATCATCCCGAGAACCTAAGTTAAAAAAAGTACAGGATAAGCTGCTATGGTATGGGATGAAGACAGATAGAGATGTAAAAACCAGTTATAAATATTTACATCCATGGGTCATATATATAAAAGAAGCTCATTCATGTAAAATCCATCTCTCACCCGCTTCATGGATTTCCCTATTCAAAATCTTATGAGAAGCCTCTTCCAAATCTATTGTCCGAATAACTCCACTAAGCTCCACCATTAAGATCTTTCTCCAAGGTTGCAAAAAGTAGGTTTTCTCTACTTTCAACACAACCTTGTCTCATGTTATAAAGATATCCTCCAAGAACTAATAATGTAATGTAAGACTTACCTACTCACCAAAGACATTCTCTCTCTCTCATCATTGATCAAATCACTGACTTGATTCATTTGATTGATTTGAGACAGCTAATGAGCTAAGCCAACACCATTAGGAAAAAGAAATTGAAGAAACTGCCGTACAATGATAAAAATAGGCTTATTCATATTCTCAGCTAAACAAGCCACACAATATTATTCATCAAGTTAATAAAGTAGTACATTATTAAGTCAATGGTACACCAACAAGCCGCATGAGAGAGAACTAAGATAACAAGGGGTTTTAAAAGCCGAGCAAATGAAGCATTATAGCATTTTGGGCATGCATGCGATTCTCTGCCTGTGGAAAGACAATGGAATAAGGAGCCTCCACGACTCCATTGGTCACCTCGACTCCTCTTTCTGCAGGTAAACAATGCATGAAATAGGCTTTTGGTCCAGCTAGCTTCATAAGAGCTTCATCCACCTGCAATTGAACATAACATGTAAGCGTGAATCAGTTTACTTTACTAAGCGACCAAACATTTTACCAAAACTAAGCCAGATATGACTTATATGTAACCTGGAAGCCTTGGAATGCTTTACGGCGAGATTCGGCTTCATCCTTTTGCCCCATACTGGCCCATACGTCTGAGTACACAACATCAGCTCCTATGACAGCTTCCTTGGGATCATTGGTGATCTCTATCTTACTTAATCCAGCTTGTTGTGCCTTCAAAACTCTTTCTTTGTCTGGTTCAAACCCTTTTGGACAAGCACAGACAAAATGAAAAGGAATAACGGATGCCAATTCCAACCATGAGTGTACCATATTGTTCCCATCGCCAACATACACAACCTGAAGTTAATAAAATCATTGTTAGTATATTTGGCGTTTTTTTATATATGAGCTTACATGTATGCAAGATATCGAATATGAGATCATCATAGAAGTCTACACTAGCTGTGCTTTGACACAGATAATATTGGATGTCAAGAATGTCATGCACTAATCTTGGGTTTGTTTCAGTTACCCATGTTATAGGTGAGGTGGATGTATAGATGTAACTTGCAACTACAGCAGCAGACGAAATGGTTAACTAACCTTTGTCCCTTCGACTTGACCAATGTGCTCAATCATTGTGAGGGCATCGGCCATGATTTGGCAAGGATGGTTATGATCTGTCAGACCATTGACAACTGGTACACTCGAGTAGTTAGCCAGATCAAGAATGTCCTGCAAAAAAAACCAATTCATATTTGGTCATTCAGCTCTCTGAAATTAGAAAGAAGTGCACACTTAAGCATCTCAGTTGAAAAATGGCTACTAATGCCACTAACAAGACACTAGAACAAACATACGACTGTATTTTTATCTTTCTGAAATTAGAACAAGCCATATGTATGCTTCTAATGTTTCCATCAGGTAGGTTTTTTTTTATTAATCAATCAAAAAACTCACCAGCATACCTGATGAGAAAACACACGAGCCATAATGATGTCATTATAGCGTGAGAGAACACGAGCAACATCACGAGTTTCCTCCCGCTTACCCATCTGAATGTCATTGGGTCCTAGATAAACCGCATGACCACCAAGCAAGAAAAAACCAGTCTCAAAGGAAACCCTAGTCCTCATGGATGGTTTTGCAAAGATCATAGACATAGACTTCCCTTTAAAAGGTAGATAGTTTCTCTCCCCTGATTTCAAAAGGGCCTTAACCTCTGAAGCCTTGTCTAAAATCAACTTTATGGTCGCTGTGTCAAAATCATCAATGGCCAAAAAGTCTTTCAGATCAGATTTTCCTGCAAAACGCAAAACAAGCAGCAAAAATAGGGTTTTTAATTAATCAGTTTTACCAGATGATCAATACATTATGCTATGATACATCTCACAATCATGAGGATATGAATCTATAGACGAAATCAGCAAAAAAGTATCAAACTTGCGTAGTTACTGAATCAACAGAGGCCATTAAAAGGAGTCACATTATCTCATTTTCGAATGCTAACAATCAGAACCTGATACCAACATGCAAATCTTCCTCAAACAGAAAATTTCAGAAACAAATGATGATGAAATGGTGGAACTGAACCCTAAAAATCAAACCTTTGACATCGGAAGTAGAAGAAGGCGAAGTGACGGAGGAGGCTTGACAGGAAACACGAAGGCGAGGGAGGGCCGGAGAAGCGAGTGAAACGGCGGAGAGTCTCCGGAGAGTAGTACCAGGAACGAAGGAGGGTGAAAAGGAGAAGGAAAGAGCAGGTGATCGAGCCGTCGAAACGTGAGAAGCCATAGCCGCCATCGTCTTTAATCGAGTGTTTCTTGTTTTACTCTGTGACTGTCACTACTACATCTTTTGACCTTTATAATTAGACTCCTCCGATGGGCCTTGTGGAGGCCCATTTTCAATTCTACTTATAAATACCTTTTTTTTTTCTTTTTTTTTGTAACTTGCCCTAATTTGTGTAGAGGCGCGACCACCTTTTGTTCTACGAGCTAGTTGTTCCGATGAAGACGGTCACCGGAAGAGTTAACTGTTCAGAGCCAATCTCTCTGTCTAAGGCAGCTACGCTTCTCTCTGGATTCGTTTCCTCCGAGAATGGTGCCTCTCGAGACGTAAACGCGTATCTTCGACGAGCCTCTGGTGCCTTCACCGAATTAAAGAGCATCCACAGGGAGATTAAATCGAAGCAAAGATCCACTAAGAAGAGGAAGAGTGACGGAGAGAGGAAGAGCAAGAAAAAGAGGAAATCAAAGAAGAACGATGCTATTGCTTAGTTTTTGTAGTGGGGGGTAGAATTAAGTAAGCTTTCAAAAAAAATTGTATACGTGTGTAAGCTTGAAGAAGTCACTTGGTGATTTTTAGAACAGTTATATATCTACTTTGAAGTTATTGGTTAAAAATAAAGTTCAAATTTTTGATATTGTGGAGAAACTAACATTGGTGGAGTTAACTGGTCTAACTTGTTCATAAGGCGTTTTCTGCGCCATGTTTGAAACACTTGCCTATATGTAAACTATCTATTTTTCAACACTGATTCAATGTCTCATTTCATATTTTGTTTAAACAAAGGCATCTGGCGGCGCTTGTTCTGGAATCTGCATTCAAAAAAGCAACAAAATAACCTTAACGATTATGTAGTTTTGGCAATTAAATTTTGTAATCAACTTTAAAAGTTTTGAGCAATTTTACCTCCCCTGGATTCCATTTCTCCTTTAACCATATGCTACTATCAACAGGATCACCTTGTATTTGCAGCTCAGTTCTGCCGAAATGATTCAAGTTAGAAACGTATGAAACATCAAAGATCATACTATGTTTCGATGATCTATTTGTCGACATGTTCAACAACTTGGAATTAGAATGGGGGACTTACCCGGAAGATGTATTTGTTGTGTCTACAGCAGGAGCAGTGAAAGATGCAGCAGGGACATTGAAGTTGAATGCATTGTTCTGGGAATTGTTGGGAGCCGGCGTTGGAGTTGATCGACCAAAGATGTTATTGTTTTGTGGAGTTGTGGCGAGTCCAGGTCCAGGTCCAAATGACGCTGGTTTGAATGCTACTGATGGATGGGTTTGAAAGCCAGAGGGACCTGTAATCATTTGCAAAAGAGCTTTTAAATGATGGGGGAGTCGTGGCCTCTGAGAAAAGTTTAACTTTAGAAGTAGTACCTGAAGGAACAGGTTGAGGTGTATTGACGCTGAAAGCATTTGGTTGTTTATTAAAGCTTGCAAAGGCATTCGGAGGTCCAGATGAACTATGTAGAGAAACCATTGGCCAGAGATTTTATGGAAACAGAGAATTTATGGAAGCACCACTTTACGGAATTTGAAAATGGAGAAAGCCCACAAAAGTTGATGATACCTGACTCCACCAGCATTGGTATTTGGGAATGCAGCTTGTTGATTGTTCGATTGTTGATTAAAGCTTGCAAAGGGATTTGGAGGTCCAGATGAACTGTGCAGAGGAGTAGTTGGCCAAAGAGAAATATGGAAAAACCAAGAGTTTATAAAGGTAACACATACTTGTCAGGAATATGGAATACGGAGAAAGCCCACAAAAATTGGTACCTGACTCCACCAGCATTGGTATTGGGAAATGGACTATTTGATTGGTTATTTGATTGGTTACTGAAGCTTGCAAAGGCATTCAGAGGTCCAGATGAACTATGTCAAGGAACAATGGAAAACAAGAGTTAGTTTATGAAGGCAACACAAACTTATTGGAATATGAAAAAAAAAAAGCGGAGAAATCCCAGAAAAGTTGATACCTGAGTCCACCAGCATTGGTATTTGGAAATGCAGGTTGTTGATTAAAACCAGAGAATGCTGGAGGAGAAGAATTGGTCTGATTGGTTGGTGGGAATATACTAGGAGTGGGTGCAGAAAACGGGCTTTGGTTGGCGGTAACCGAGCCTTTGTATGGATTCCGCAAAAAGTTTTCAAACTCAGCTATTTTGGAGTTTTGCAAATTTCTCTCCCTCTCAACCTATACAATGCACCGTTACAAGTCAGGAAAAAGAGAAAATCAACTTATGTCTGACGAGTATCAAAGGAAAACTAGTGTAAAGTATAACAAAGATAAGAAAAGTTAATCTCACAATAGACTGTAGAGGTATTCCTCGTTTAGCTTCGTCGTATGCCATAGCACGTAGCTCTTCATAGCTGATATCACCAGTAACGTCACAGGGAAAACTAGAAGAAACAAAAAAAAAGAAGATAGAAAAGATAAGACACGTTATAAAGAATGGATAAAGATCAAGGATACTGAACCAAATGTGAAGCAATATACATACTATTTCCAGTGGCCGTAGCATGTGAGTTTCCACATAGGTCTCTCATTCTTAAAATCGTCTTGCATTACCCGCTTACACGCAGCAGGATCTGTGCATCTTTTTTTGCATAGTAACCAAAGACGAAAACAGTAAATTTCCAAAGAAACAAACGGAAAAAGTGTATGATATATAAAGAAGAAGCATATGGAATACTCACTTATGGTCTGTAGACTGCGTCTGTTTACCACCAGTCTGCTGCGCAGAAGCACCACCACCAGCAGCATTAGGTGTAGAACCCGTCCGTGACCATGTGTTCTCAAAAGGCTGAGTTTGCAAAAAAGCATCACCATTCATTCAACGGCAAGCAAAGGCACCAATTTTTCTCATCCAAAAATCAGAATGGTAATTGCATCTTAAAAGAGGAAAAAAAAGAAAAGAACCTGGAATTGATTGGGTCTGCTGGAACCACCACCACTTTGTACACCAAATCCAAAAGGGTTAGAACTCTTTTGTTGCTGCTGCTGTTGCTGTTGTGGCTGTTGTTGTGAACCAAAGCCAAAGGGATTATTTGGTTTAGCCTGTTGTGGATGAAGAAATCTACAGTTTTCCCCATACCTACAACTGCAAGAAACAAAAGTCAAAAAAATTAGGTATCTACTAACACTTCCACCACTAGTAGCGATCAAAGTCAAGAAACATCGTTTATACAAATTACTTCCATCGTTTATTCGATTGTTTTCAAATTAAAACCCCAAGATATACAACAAGAAACCTAAAATTTCCTCAATCGAAAACTCTAATTAAACCAACAACACACAAACACCAAACTGAGTCAAAACAACCTAGAACAGATGATGAAGAAGAAGAAGAAGATGATGACGAAGAGAATTTAACCTGCCACGCTGAAAGTTTCTGCACAGTTCCTTCCTCATTCTCGCTGCCTTCTATAAACCTTCAACTGTGTGTATGACTACCATATGCAGTGTTTGCTTCTCGTAAGAAAAAAAAAAAAAAAAAGAAGAAGGAAGCGTTAGATCGACGACGAAGAGTCTGTTCAACCCCAGAAAAAAAAAAAAAAAATGAGGCATCTGTAAATTACGTTATTACCCTTAATAACATTGAGTTACTCAGGGGTATAAACGTAAATCCACAAAACTTCATCTTTCTCTTATCCATCATCGTTAACTTCGTTTCTTCTACACCAGGAAAGAGAGTAGTAAGGTAAGCTCTGAAGGCGAAAATGGCGGTTTCACTCCCGAACTCGTTTCTTCAAATAAATCCATGTGTTCCTTCTATGGAATTGAGAAAGGTAAAGCTCCATTATTGATCCTCATGCTTTTTCGTCTTCCTTTCCCCCAAAATCACTAAATTTATTATTTTTGGGGATTTTTTAAAAATAAGCCGGCGATGGCGGCATTGGTTGGCGGAGGCGCGAAAGGAGGAAGAGGGAAACAATCGGCGAGAAGCAGCAGCAGCAATACGTCGGTGGTTCAAATAACATGTCGTAAGAAAGATTTGCATCCAGAGTTCCACGAAGACGCCAAGGTATACTGTAACGGAGAGCTGGTGATGACGACTGGAGGAACTAAGAAAGAGTATGTGGTTGATGTTTGGTCAGGTAACCATCCTTTTTACCTTGGGAACCGTTCGGCTTTGATGGTTGATGCTGATCAAGTTGAGAAGTTTCGTAAGAGGTTCGCTGGGCTTTCTGAGATTATGGAGATTCC
Source organism: Camelina laxa (assembly GCA_024034495.1). NCBI lineage: Eukaryota > Viridiplantae > Streptophyta > Magnoliopsida > Brassicales > Brassicaceae > Camelina > Camelina laxa. The sequence goes on from CM043883.1 coordinate 3,583,153, forward strand.
TGTGCTTAAAGGTGAGATTGTTATGCCTACTAAGAAAGGTAAAGGTCCTGGCAAAGGCAAGAAGAAATGATGATACTAAGAGTTTTGTTTTCTCTTTGGTTAAAAAAAAAAACTTATTGTTGTTTGTTTTCAATTGAAATGGATGATACTTTGCTTAGGCTGTTAAGTTGGTTATGTTAATGCTCTTCTGAATGCAATTTGATTTATGTCTTGTTTATGTGCAATTTGAGAGTGAGGAACTTTGCTCTCTCTATGTGTGTGATTTAGTGATCTCAGAGCAATGTTACAAGTAGTGGACAGCTGAAGGATAAAAGCTTTTTAGCTTGTGGAAATTCTTGGGTTTGAATTTAGTTTTTTAGATGGCTTGAGAAACATAGCAACAATGATTCTTGTGTTCTTGCAAATGAAAGAAAGGATGAGGCTTTTTGCCACAGCTTGTTGGAAAGTGATGGCATGAACTTAATGGACTAGTGTCAAAATCGTTGTTGATGTGTAAGTGTTGTGTTGATTTAGTTGATTTAGATCGTTTTTTAATTAGATTTACAGCTTGTTGAACATGGGTCATAGTGTATGCAAGTGTCTGCTGAAGTTATCAATCAAGCAGAACTTGAACTGTGACGCAGCAGTGCCTTACTAATAGTAAACAGAGCACAATATTGGACTATGGTCATACCATAGTTTAGGAATAAGGTTTGCTTGGGGATATAAAAGTCATATATTGGCACTTAGAAGATTTGCAGAACTCTTTTGAGGGGTGTTGCTTATGTGGTCATGCCTAATACTGTATCTGTGTGACCAAGTGTATTTCATTCAAGTTTGAAAGAAAAACACATGTGGGCTTTTAATCGGTTATATTAAGAACTGTGTGAAAGGAAGAAGCGGCCCAATCAACCTCACCATAAAATTGTGTTTTCAAAGCAGTTAGGTAAGGAATGTACTTACAAGTTACATCGTTATAAGGGAAAAGTGAGACCAAATCAAACTGAGACCGAGTCAAAAATTGTAATGAAATACTTAACAAAATTGGAGGTGGCTCACGTCAAACAATGTGGTATCAAATATCAATCCTAACCAGGAACTAAACTATGCTCACATACAAAAACTATGTAACTAGTAATTCGTTGGTTAAAGTTGTAGATCCTTTTTAATTGACAATGTTGTGTGATCCGGAGACGTAAATATCTTAAAGCTCAAAACTGGTAGATACACGCACACAAAAAGAAGTTGTGTGAGGATAAATCAATGTTCTGCTGTTTCCTAGCATAAGAATGATGGAAGATACTGTGTTCGGGCTAGTGAAACGATATGTCTAACCGCATCTATAATTAGTTTGTTGGTTATGTTGGAACAATCCAATGAAACAAACTTTTACAAATAATGTTGGAACACAATACAAATTGTTGGTTGCGTTAATTTGTCGAAATAATGCATTGGTTTGTTTGTTCGGGGACAGTGATCAGCTCTGTCGATATGCCAAATCAGCCTTTTGTCTGCAATAAACACTACTAGCTCCCCCTTCTATTTTATACTAATCATTACTATGAATTAAGCTAGTATCAACTTAATATACAAATATTTGCATAGGCTATGCGGCGTAAGAAGTTTTCTTCTTCGTTGCACGTGACTCATCTTATCTCACGTGGTTCTCGACCATTGTCTCCGATTCTTTTCTTTTTGTTCGGGATCCATGAACCTCGTAAATGTGTTGTATGGGGATAAGTTATGTTCTTCTTTTTACTTTGACGGCGCGTGACTTTCACGTGTCTTCTTCAAAGATTAAGAAGTCCTTCTTTGTCCCATGTAATCAATTATACCATTATTCATTTAATTTCTCAAATATGCCTACTCGAATATTTCGTTACAGATGGCATCGTGAATTTTATAGTAACTTGAAATATATTCAGTATATACGAACAAGATAGCATATGTGAACTATTAACATTTTATCTTCGTGCAAGTTTCTATATAGCGAAGATGTGTCGATAGCAATAATTAAATTAGTTATGGCAATTACTACTAGTTAAACACAAACTAATCATTGTTTTCTTTTCATTAGACAGGGAGACAAAACAAAACAATGTTGAAGATTAAAGTATTCATTCTCTAGGTTCTTTTCCACAAAAACAAAGTAATTAGGTGAAAAGCCAAACAATATATATAAAAAATTAAGGAAAAAAAAAAGTCATTAAAAGGATACATATATAAAAAGACCAGTGCTGGCTGCGATGCGTATCAGAGTGTGTCAGTAGTGTATCTCCTTTCTTCCTAAAACAATCGCTTCACTTTCCCGTTTCAATTTTCCCGGAAAATATCACTGAATCGTTTAGTTTCTTCTTTCATTTTTCCCAGAATAATTTACTTTCTCAAACCTAAACTATTTAATACTCATCAGATCAAAAGCAAAAAAAAAAAAAAAACATTTACTTACTCTGTCTCTCTGTTACAATTTCACGGTGCAAAACAGAGTGAGTTAAAAAAAAAAAGGATGAAGCAGTTTGAGTACCATCATGGCGTGGAGGCAGAGAAAGCGGAAGCGATGAGGAGATACAACAACCGTAAAAGCTTCCGTAACTTTCTACGTTTAGCCGCCGTAGCTTCTCTCTGTTACTTATGGTTCCCGAATATGGCAGTTTTGTTACAAACCGTCGCCGGTTTGATTTACCGAACCGGATCGGCTTTGATAACCGATCGTACTGTCGCCTTCGTCTTCGCTAACTTACTCGTCGTTTTGATCTTCCTTCTCTCCGGCGAAAGCAACGACGAGGAGAGTAGCAGTAGTGGTCATAACGAACCAGATCTCTACGATCAATACACCTCTTTTTTCCCCGCCGACGATCAGTACACGTCTTTTACCCCCGCCGTAATCGTAACCGCTTCCGACGAGAAAGTGGTGGAAGTTGATGGTGGTGATTCGAACAAACAAATCGTTCCGACGGCGGAGGTTGAAGAGGCGGTTACGACGACGAAGAAGGAGATCGTTACGGCGAATGTGGTGGAGTACGATGTTTCGAACCAGCAAATCGTTCCGGCGTATTTCCCGGATGAGGTTGCTGTGGATGAGGCGGTTAAGAAGACGGGGATTTATAGGAGGACGAAATCGGAGGCGAAGAAAAAGAAATCAGGGGCGGTGACAAAGTACCGGAGAACGGAATCGGCGAAAGAGGTGGAGATAGAGAGGCTGAGCAGTGAAGATTTTCGTTTGAAGGTAGAGAGCTTCATAATGAAGACGAAGAAAAGCCTTATTCTTGAAAACGACGCCGTTCAACATTCAAGGTCGCTGACTTGGATCTAGACTTGGCCTCGCCTCGCCTCGCCTCGTTGCTACTACTGCCCACTGGCTATGGCTCTGTGTCGTGGTAGCCTAAAAAAGCTGACTTGGAATTAGATAGGGGCACAAAAGTAAAAACTCGACAAATGACTTGGTAGTTAATTTTTTTTTTTTCTGAATTCGCTAGCTTTTACTTTCAATTTTTCATCTTTGATGGTTATTATTATTATGCTTTTTACTAAGCACCACCAAGCTGAAATACGGAAATACAATATTTCTTTGCTTTATAAATACATTATGTTTTATCTCATTGAGTCACTGTAATCATCAGTGTCTTAGATTATATAAGTAGAGACATTTTTCATAATGACTCATAAACATATGAAAAATGATCATAGCGGTTAAAAAGAAACGATACGAGGCAAAGCAGAGACGGAAGTGAGAGAAAAATAGTCACTGATATAATAAATACAAATGTACTTTGAATATCAAAAACCAAAAAAAAACAGTTTTCTGATTTTCCCCCAAAAAGTAATCAAATCTTTGCTTAGGAGACCCTAAATTCGGATATAAACATTGTTCTCTTCTATATAGAGGGGATTGATGTATACGAAATTACCAACCTACTCAGAATGCAGAGTCGTATCACCACTTCTCGTAATTTTTCGTATATATAACCAAACCCCCAAAGCTCTTTTCACCAGCACACCTTCTTTTTCTTGTGATACTTCTCATCTTCTTCTCGGTCTATGTACGCCAAAAGATCATCTTGTCTCATTAATGCCTCATGCAAAGCCTGAATCATTTGGAGAGTATAAAAGTTAATATGCAATCAATCAATCAATGAAAGAAACATGCAATTCAGTGAAATTTATACTACCTTTTTTGTAGCGATGAGCTCTGCTTCAAGTGCATCCACGCGATAAACAGCTGTGTTAAGCAACTCCTCTTTCTCAGGAGGCATCTCATGTCGCTTCGAGTGCAGTGTTTCTACCTGTTTCTCAAGATCTCCTAGTCTGTTTACAACAGAAGAAAACACATTTCTCTCTGTGGTAGTCGCTCCAGCCGGTGAAGGAGGAAGAGACTCTCTAGCGATTGTTTCATGAACTGAAGTTTCAGACTGAATGCGTCTTTTACTCTGTGGCAGAGCCACAGCTGCGATAAGCGTAAGCAAGTTTACAAGGAACGCGGTTAGCCACATCCAGATATGACTAACCAATCCAGTTTTGCCCAAACCGAGAGTATAGTCTGAACCTGCACCAACATATTCCATTACATTGAAACTTTTTGCATTGACCTGATTTCTGATTTACATATCATAGTATTTAGCTTTCACTCTTTTACCTTCTGAGGCCTTTGGCTTTTCAAGGGCCATCCAAGCAACATCCACAACTTTGTCTACCATTGGTGAATCATACTCTGATGAATCAGTAGGATTTGATTTACCATTGGTCCTAATCTGAAAGTAAGGTAAGGTAATAATTAAAGTAATCTGAATTGCATACTGTGATTTTCACTTCCCTACAATAAAACACTTACATCTTCACAAACAGGAGTCAGCTTGGGAATACGAATCCCTGTATTTACTTTTGGAGAAGCCATCTCTTCCACTTCAGACCCTGATTCTGCTGTGGAGGTGTCACTCATTTTTATCTAAGACAAAAGGATCATTATTGTTACTGAAAGATGCATATTATCAAAAACAAGTTTCCCGTCTAAGTCCAGAAGACCTTTACCCCAGAAAAAGATGGCTTCTCGCTCGAAGACATACGAGAAAAACTGTTTAGAGCTGAATTATGCCTGCAGAGCGGTCCACCACTTTGAACCATCTACAGGTGGGGAGATCAGTTAGGTAACATTAATTTGTGTTATTCTCTTTATCTAAAATACAGTAAAGAATAGGCTGTGATAAATCGATTTTTACCTTTAATATCTCCGGGTCATTCCAGGGACCTTTATCAGATCTCATACAACCACCTCGATCGGCACAGGTGCAAGTGCCACCAAGAAAATCTGGCAGCTGACTGAAAAAGTTCCGTATATGGTTAGGAAGCTAAAGCATATTTTGCACTCACGTCAACCAAACAAGAGGATTGAGAAGTCTCTACCTTGCATCAATCATCTCAAGTAATTTGCTTTGGTACTTGTTACCAATAACCTATTACAACAACACATCGACTATAGTTAATACGATTAAAGATAATCTTTAGGATAACTAGTGGAAATGTGGATAAATATGCATAAAAAAGGGTAAATTTACATGAATCTTCGTGACTGTTTTTGGATCAAGAAATTGTTTCACAGTGGCCCAAACTAGCTTAAAACCAGAACCACCATTGATGATGAACATACGATGAAGTGTCTGCATATAGCCACATATATGAAATGTTACCTCACATTATCTTTACTTAAACTAATATGAAAACACACATTTGGTTACAAAATCAATAGCAACCAGCTCATACCTCAGGGTAGTTATCATTGTCAATCTTTTGCAGCTGGATTATGAGATCCCTCGCAGGCTTAGAAAAGTTCTTGAATCCCTGCAAAACATAATTGAAAGTAATAAGATGCAGGACATCAAACAAACAATTCACTAGGGAAAATCAAAAGAATCCAGTCCTTTTACTTACCACGCCTTGGACGTCTAGAATAGTTGTACTAGAGTCAATGTGTCTCTTAGCAGCAATGCAGCAAGCTGGAAGCTTAATGTTGATAGTTTTTTCAAACTCTCGAACATGATACCTAATGAATCTTTCCACCGTAGTGACTTGCATGAGCATAGTTGGATTAACTTGTCCTAATCTTTCAATGTAAACAGGTCTTCCTTCTTTGTCAACACCATGATAACCATGAGGGTAGTATCTCAGAACCTCATCTAACTCTTCAAACTCAAAATCCTATTTGACACAAAATCAAACTCTCATCACATGAATTTGACACGCATATTTAAGATTTTTAAAGAAGATATAAATAACCTCGAAAATTGTGTCTGTGCCAAAATCTTTTCTCCATTGAATCATATTACTCCACATTAACTTAGTTTTCCCAATATCAAACTTCCTAGCTTTCAAGAATCTAACAGTGAACAAAGAACAAAGAACATCATCATCATCATCAACAACACATGAATTGAGAGAGAGAGAGGGAATGAAACCAGACCTCAACATAATGTGATAATCATCAAGTGTAGGAGGAAGCAAATTCTCAGAGACGAGCAAATGACGGAACTCGTCAACAGCACGGAGCTCCTCGACGTCGTGAATGTCTTCAATGGTGAGAGAGAAATTACGATCACCGCTTCTCCTCCTACTGCTACTTTTCTTCTTCAGCGAGTGTCTGAGTTTGCTCGAAGCTTTCGCTGCTTTCTTCTTGAAATTGAAATTCCCGATTCTTGTTTTCTTCTCATCCTCTGAAACTTCGAAATCTGACCTCCGTTCTCTTCTCTCATCGTTGCTCGAACACCCTTCAAAACCTGCAAAACAACACAACAACAACCACAACAAAAATCTCATATAAACAACATAAATCCACAAAATTCTCAATCCAAATTACAGTTTCTCAAACTCAATTCCCTAAAAATTCTCAATCCGAAACCTATATATCTTAACCACTATGATCGGAGAAAGGGGGGTGAATAAATTAAACTCACAAGGCCTGGCGAGTCGATCAAGAGAGCCTGACATGAGGAGGGATCTCCACGAGAACTGGGGGATTCGAAATCGGGCAGCCTCTTCCCAAGAGAGAGAGAGAGAGAGAGAGAGAGAAGCGATTCTTCTCCAGAGAGAAATTGAAAGAGACGTAAAGAGGGACAAGCAAAGTGATGATGATGATGATGGGTTTTATAACCTCATAGTTTTTTAGTCTTCTTTTTATTTAATTTAATTTAAAACTTTGCGTTAGACTTAGAGAGATACATTAATTGTTGTTGTTAGCCGGAAAACACCAACGGCAGACGCAAACACCGTCGGTGATTTTTTTTATTTTCTTCTTTAAAAGACTTATAAAAAACATAGCCTGTTTTTTCTCTCTTTTAAATCCTGATTAATTACTTCTATTTTTTGAATATATTTTTATTTAACTAGATATTTCCCGCGCGCGCCAATTACGTTATAATTTTTTCGTAGGTTATATAAATTCGTTAATAATAAACTATGAATGTATTATAATGAGACACATTACTTACTAACTATGATACCAAAGTAGCTTACCTAACATATTTCCAAATCTGAAATTGTATTCCGTACCTACTATCAACATATCAACAATCAACAATAGCGGATAACCAAATAAAACAATTTCATTAAATCAATAAAAATTCCAACAATAATAACCAATATCCAATAATGCAACATCTTACAATGTTCTATCAAATCAATACTAGCATAAGGTTAATGAGTTAGTTATTTTATTTTTGTTTTCTTAAAAATTTACTGAGCTAATTGAAAGTTTGTGATCCATTATTAAATAAATTTGCTATAGTTTTTTGCTTGTTTTGTTCATATATGAGTTTGTTTTGAATATGATCCACTTTTCATCTATAATAAATTAATAATACATGATTTTTGTTTTAAATTTATCAGATTTAAAATAAAAAAATTCCCTTAATTCTTAAATGTTTTTAAAATTTTGTTTTTACTTTTTCAATAAAACAATGATTATTAATTTATTATAAATATTTTTTTCTATATTTTGCAAGCCCACTTTTGACAAGTGGTTGTCACACTAATTTTCCCTAAGAAACCTATGTTGCCAGAGATTTTATTTGTATGGATATAGATTTTCGTTTTCTTTTTATTTATTTTTTTTATTTTGCAATTGACAATTTTTGGAATTTTATTTAAAATTTTTTAAAAAATAATTAAAAACAAAAAACAAAAAACGCATAGTAAAAGCTATTTCAATAGTACCATAATGTGAATTGCCCATCATTATCGTCAATCGATTAAGAATTGTAAACTAGTTAAATAACAATTTAGCTCAACCAAAACCAATTTATCACTACGTATGTTGTTAAAATGGTTTTGGGGAAAAAAAAAAAAAAAACATGTCTTCGCAAAATATCGTATATAAAAAGTTAAAAGAAAACTTATTTGTAAACTAGTACGAATACATTTTACTTGAAAAATATCATTATAAAACATTGAGTGACTCCTGATGTAAGAAAAATATATCAAGATATGTTCTAGAGACATTGACTAACAAACAAAATAGTCACTGCAGATATGTCGGCAATGTCATCTAAATTGTCTTTTTACTCCAAACTTTTGTTAACCATCTGTCACTTCAACAAAATCCAATTCGCATAAATAAACTAATAATACTAACTTGCTTATAAGATTGATACAACCGCAAGTAACAACAAATAATATAGTAATGTATTATATATTGAGAAGAGAAAAAAATCTAGAAAGAAGAAAGACGCACGAAAACAAACAACGCCGAACACAAAGAGTAGACTTATGATTAATTAGAGCGAGCTTAATTTGCATAGATTAACAAGTGATATATGTACACATCACACTACATACATTATACATTTTTTTTCTTTTTTGGGAAATGGGTAAAGTACAGAAGCATTCTTCGATCTCCCATCATACAGAGACGACACTTCAAGCTTCTTCCTTCCTCCACTTTGATTCCGACCAATGACTTTCTTCTTGTTATGTACACAGCCAATAATTGTTGATCGAGCTGCCCCAAGGAGAAACATAAGCATCGAGAAATGATATTTTGTCATTTAGATGGATTTTCATCTTATTTCTCCTTACCTCTCTTATGTGTATTTCTTCAGGTTACGTTTGGCCCGAAACTGGCCAAGCTTGTCTCTCCACTCAGCTGCAAATCATAGAACCAACAATGTAATTGATTTTAGACCAAAGGTTTAGGAAAAGCTACAAAACTTGCTGATACATAAATCAGATTCGACTCAATGCTGAGCTACAGCCACCAATCAGTACATTGCGGATATGGAGACAATAAGCTTACCAGCTTCATCATATCGCTCTGCATCAACAGCTTGCATCATGTTGCTTAAAATATTGAACTCTTTCGTATCAAGACAAGCTTGACCATTTGGTCTGCACAAAGTTGAAACGGGATTTTAAGTTGTGAGTTGTGACACTCAAATTCACAGCAAAAAGATGTGATGAGGAAAGATTGATCTCTTAGGTGTCTGAGGATTTACCGGTCTTGTTCAATAAATAGTAAACCATCTGAAGCAGGTGCTGGTGTTGATAGCTTTCCTGACTCTATGACTCTCATTCCATCACTATATGCGAGGTACTTGTTCACTTGGATAGGTACCTATAGATGGATCAACACGATATATAAATGAAAGACCTATTTATATTTAGCTTAGACGACAAATAATGAAATAAGCATAGTTATGTCTTACCTTGCATCTAACAGCTATATTAATTGCATCTGAAGGCCGAAGGTCGAAGCTGATACAATCCGAGGCATTACCCACCTGCAATATCATCCCAAAAGCATCCTTAATTAGTAGAGGAAATGAAACATTGCATTGATATTGAGTTACCAAGACTGAATGAAAGTTGTATTAAGGAAACCAGTTACAAACCTTTGAAAGGTATAATTGGGCAAAATACGCCTCGTGAACTCTTTTGGTAACTCTAACAAGTCTGACCTGTAGAAAAGTTGTGACATTTTTCATGAATCAATATGTTCACGAGAAGAGGAGAATACAAAAATGAGAACAAACTGAAACCATGAGACATACTTCGTAACCCATCTTGTCCACCATTTCCTTCACCACTTGATACATGGTAGGTCTTGCCTGCAACAAGTAAAATCCATAAAACCTCTCTTCAATCACTCTTTACTAAACACAGAAAAAGAAAAGAGAAGGAGCGATAAAAGCATACAATTTGGACATTGGTCATTGCTGCCATGAGTAACACACTAGGCATCTCCACTGCAATAAAACAAAACGAAATAAGACACTGAAAACATTCTGAGGGTGAGATTAAAAAAACAGCACTTTTGAGATCATCAAAGCTAAGCTACTACACGTACAGACGATAATGGGAAGGAGAAGATCAGTTCCATCTTCCATTTTCAAAACAATAGCAGGGTGTGGAGCATAATCTGGTAAATGCCCTCCTTGAGGATTGTTATGAACACAACGTAGTTGCTTACCATCCCTCATCTTAACCATGAAACCATCTGCTCCACTCCTTACTTCAACTATAACATTCAAGAACACCCAAAGTTATAAACTAGGTGGAACTCAAATTCAATCAAACCAGACAAAGAAATAATCCCACTAACTAGCTTACCAGCTTCCACAATACTAGATTTAACATAATCTTCATCATGTTCATTGAAATTCTCAGCGGTGCTTCCAGTACCATCAGAGTGAGAGCTGAAAACACACTTAATACTACTCCTGTTGCAGAATCTAAGAGTGATTGTTGTTGTTGTGGTAACCTGAGACTTGACACCTTTAGTCCTGTAACCCCAGAATTGGTTTCTAGGTTTCAAACCAGTGTAGTTGACAAGTGAAGCACATGCACCACCAACTTGTCTTGGACGAATCGTAGGGCAAACAACTGGTGCTTGAAGCGACCTCATCTTCCTTACTTCCTTCAATACACAATCATCAAACACATGAGATTTTTTGAGTATCATAAACATTACCAAATCTCTAATCTGAAAAATTCTAAAATCTGGAACTAAAATTTCAGATCATTGATCCATACAACTAAACAATAGATTCCAAAAAAAAAAAAAAAGTCAAATCAATCAATGATCTCTATATACAATGGAAAGAGTTCTATCATGTAGATAACTTATTCATCGAATTTAACCATAGATATCTCCAAAATAACACCTATTGATGATGATGATGATCAACAAACAGGAAGATCATAAATAGTTTTTTTTTGGAATCACTTACAAGTGGAAACGGATAAGATCAGATGATCGTGAATGGTATAAACACTCGCTCGAGAGAGATTAGTGACGACTCGAACGGATCGATCAAGAAGAGTTCCGAAGAAGCCAAAGAGAAGAGAGGATCAAAGGGAAGAAGATAGATAGATAGAGAGAGAGAGAGAGAGATGATTCTTCACTTGAGGCGTTGAGAGATCAAAGGGAGTGAGAGAATCTCTCGTTACCTTTATCGGCCCAGTTTTCGCTTAATTGTCGATTTTACCCCTTTTACCAAAAATTGTTGTTTCATTTTCGCCTAACCATTTTGTATTTTATTTATGGACCAAACTTTTAATAAATTTAGCGATGTTTACCAAAAAACAAAACATCCTACTTTTTCATTTATTAAAACTAAATTTGAGATAAAAAAAAATATAATCTGGTACTTTTAGAGAGATGTATTCAAATTATAATTTTGGAGAATTTGATGAGAATTAGGAAATTTAGAATTTTGATAGATTTTAGGGAAGTTCATATTATTTTCCGTAAAAAAATTTTAAATCCCACTTAAAACCATGAGATTTGGATTTCTGTATTTTTAACTAACAAATCCTCTAAAATCCTAAAATTATTAAAATTCTAATCCACAAAACTGTTTTGAATAACAGTGGATTTTAAAGTATATTTTTAAATCATCAGTTCAATAACAAAGATTTTAATGGATTTTAAAATAGATTTTTAAATCATCAGTTCAATAACAGTGGATTTCAGAAAACTTTTTAAAATACATAATTGAATAACATAAAATTTGTAACTTTACACAAATTACCTAAAATATCAAGTTGAATACACCCCCTTGTACTAATTTTTAATTATATTAAGTCAATGTTAATTGTAAAGATACTTTGTTAATGAAAAATGGGAATCTCATATAATTTTTTAAAATAATGATACAGTATGTATGCTTTTGACATTTCTGGCAAGGAAGGCATATCGATATGTAAAAGAATCATTAATTATTATTTGACCAAACAAAAACACATGATATTTGTGCTTTGGTCATTGTTATACAATTAGGACACCGTCAATTTCATATTACGTCTAATTTGAGTAAAAGATGTACCAACAACATATATAATTGATTAATAATAATAAAACGGACCAATAATCAAAATCATAAGCCATACTGTATAAAAATTGTAACGGAATAACTCACTCACCTATTCTTTTTATTTTATTTTATTTTTCTTGAGCCAATTGAACTTATTCTAATATTGTAATTAGGAAACCGAAATGGGAAAGGGGTAAAAAAGGGAATTCAATAATGTAAACACGATGACGTGAGAACAAGACAACGTAAAAACTCGACACGTCATCACTTGACGGCAGACGAAATATTATTCGCCTAGATGGATGCCACGTGTACCTGCGCCCTTTGTAATCTCAGAGATGGTTTTGGATAAGGTTGTAGAATTTGTTTTTTTCTTTCTCTTTTCTTAAATTTTTCTTTATTTATATTTTTAAAAATCTTCTAGAAATGTACTTTTGTTATTATATTTATAACAAAAATAAAATAGTTATGTTTAAATAAATTATTATTTCTAACAAAAAAAACATAAATTTAAAATATGAAGTAACTTTGATATCATGTTAGAAATGGGCACATTATATAAAAAAAATATCAACAAAGTCTTGAGTAATTTTTGATAGGCCAATTAGCGGAAAAAGGCAAGTCTTATTCAAGGAAAGTGAAATAAGCAAGTTGAAACTACAAATTTGTAAGCTAAGATGTCAATGTCAATGATGGGCCCTTTGACATTGCCAAATACCTTATCGGTCCAAAACCAAATTGATAGGTAAATGGCTTAACGAGCGTTCCTTCGTTATCCATTTTCTCAGCCCCAAAAATATCCTTACCCCAACCCTTCTTCCTTCCTCAATGTTTGGATATTTTCTTTGCCTTTTCCTCATTTGTATTTTACTTGTGTATGCATTATTGCTTGATCATTGAGAGTGCTAAGATTCTCTCTAAAGGTGTTATTTTCTATTGCACAATACATATTACAAATTATGTTGGCCCATAATCATGGCCCAGTGATGACCTATGTTTATCGCATCTAACGAACAATTTTTTAAGTTTTGATTTATAATTAATTTAACCACCACAACAAAGGACAAAAGTTAACAGATCATAATCAAACCCTCGATTTTGGGCTTAAACGAAAGCCCAACATTTCAAAAGCAACGAATAACGGACAAAAGCATTGACCTAAAACAACTTTATATAAAATGGTTAACACTTAACAGCATTATCGAGAAAAAAACTAAAAACATACTTTGATCAAAAAGAATAACAGAAAAGACAAATTTGGATGCTAAAAAAATAATACTAGACGAACTTAATTACATGGTTTAACACTTAATCGATTTATCCGACTCTATTATGTACAGATACTCCAATGTATCGTTCATTAGTGGATCCCTCCAAATAAATATAAAAGAAATGAATTATTCTATATAAATCGATGGTTCGTGATGTATCGTCAGAGGAACCTTCAAGGTCTTTCGTTTGAAGAAAAGCTAAATTGAAAAAGAAAATCGTAATATATTTAAAAAAAAAATAAGAAAGATATTCAGAAGCACGTATATATATGTATGTGCTATATGATAAGGTGTTTCTGATATGTTTAGCGACTTTTAAAAAGATTCGATGTCGGCTGCTCTCTAAGCCTCGTTCACTCACTCTCAAGACTTTAGCATTCTCTACCACCGATTAACCCCACCACTATTTCATTCTTTCTTTCTTATTTCTTCTTTCTTTTTACTACTTTTACGTATTTTTCATTTTTTTTCCAATTTTAACTTTACATAGAGCGTAGTATGATTAGTTTATAAAACATTTGCTTCACATGTTCAGAGATCTTTTCTCCAAATTAATAGAAATATAGATACACACTTGGTTTCATTTGGTTCATCACTCGAATTCTCGAACTGACACTATCACATTGATCATACATGTAAATATGATCATGGAATGGTTAATTTCCTTTTATCTCACTTAAGAACTTTTGTGGATATGAAGCCATATTATTGGACAAAAAAGTCATTAAAATACAACCCGTGTACAATTAAACTAGGATATATTCCGTGCTTAAAGCACGGATCAATATTTTTAAAAAAATTTTATAATATAATAATAATAATTATTGTTTTATTTTTTTACAAATTATTTTGTTTGAGATAATATTTATTTTTAATTGCTATGTAAATCTATTAGTCTATTTGAATACTAATTATTTTAGAATATTATAGTATTTTATTTTTGACATATTATAACAGTTTTATATTATTTATTGGTTGTATTTGCATCATATTTTTTAAAATATAAAATAGTAATTTTAATATTATAATTGTGAGTAAATAAAAATTATTAATATATCATCTATATAAATTTATTTTTACCAACCCACTAATGTTGAAATTAAAACACACATTTTCATACATTGAGTAATATATCTTCGTTTTAAAAAATTCAAATCACAATATATGCAGAAAATATGCATTTTATTAATTATAAGTATTATATAAAAGTTCTAAACAATTTGTAAATAAAATAAAATAAAGATGATAGGAGAATCATAATTTGAAATCTTAACAAAATCTTTGAATTTAGTTATTAAAAATAATTTATTGTATACTTGGATATAAAATCTTAGTTTTTAAAATTCTGATTGGTTTATATATATTTTTTAAAAAATAGTTAATAATTTCGTCCATAATTTATTAGAAAAAGAAAATATTTTTTTAGATTTTTTAATATTTGATATATGAGTGTTTTTTTATTTTTAATTTAATTATATTTATTTAAATTAGTTAATTAAGCTTAATTAATTTTTTCTAATGGCAATTGAATGTAATTTTTTACACATTTAAAGGTTAGTTTCATATTTGTACTTCTCAATTAATATAGTAGGATAACTTTGTGATCCTTGATCATTTTTTATCGCTATTCACACAACTAGCACACCTAGGTAATTAATATATCACTAATTAAAGGCTTAATTACAACGAATTTGGTAAATAATATATGCATGCACTTCACCAACAGTCTCAGCGACTATTAAATAGTAGTATATCTTTCTAGGAGTGCATGAACCTGAAATCACGTAGTATCCTTCGTCTTTTCTACTATATTTTGTGCTATTAAATAAGTGATCTCCTTGGAAAAAATTGATCAAATTTTGATACGCGTCGATTAGATTGTTGTGTTTAATTTTGTCTTCTAGAATTACGTATGAGACAGGATTTTTCAAGTAATAACAACTGAGACGACGAATTCAGAAAAGTCATGCTCAAGTTTATAAGGAGACACCAATATGTTACACAATTAATTAGGTATATAACTATATATAGTATATATGAGTGCATATGCGTGTGTTTTTTCGAATCTGATTTTTTGATATACAAGATTTGATAGATCATGCATGTCGATGCTAGTGTCTGGAACTTGTTCCCAAGATTTTATAATTATTATTATATATGTTTATCGTTTAGGTATTCTTTGGTCTTGGTTTAAAGAGAATAAATCCTTCTAGAATTCACATACATATATTATATTACATTTATCTATGACTTTTTTTTTATAAGAATTCACACATATTCTATAGCATTTTTTTCTTAAGCAAAAGAATATCCCCTCCATTTGCATATATGTTTAAGTTATTTACCAATCCATTGTGGGATAATACGTAACTGCGTACGCATATATAATAATAATTTTATTTCGTTTGTTAGTCAGAAAAGTCTTGAATTTTTCAGAATCCGGACCATGGACCTTACAGAGCGGCCGCAGTGACTTCGTTTAGAATTCGAATTCATACGTACCCAATACAATTGGAACAATATAATCACTTCAATTCTCTGATTGAAGAAGTTGGTTTTTTCTTAGCACTACTATCGTGCTAATTAGCTGATTAATTAGGTATAAATGCTTAATTAATGGTAAACACGTTCCGGTTGAACTCACTAATGCATGCTTGAATGTGCATGTGCTATTGTTGCCTTAGTACCGAAGGAAAAGTCCGGGACCGTACAAAGGTAGACAAGAAATCTCGACCCCTAAGTTGCAACATCAGTTTTGATGTGATATGTATAAAGAAAATGTTTACGTATGTGTGTGCTTTAAAATGAATGGCCAATATAATATGCAAACTGTAAAATATATCAAGTAATCTCGTAATGTCGTTGTATATATGTGAGGGGTACAACGTGTCCATATAAATGTTTAAAAATATCTCCTGGTTTTCTTTTTTAGAGAATCAAAAAACTATAGAAACTTCTAATTAACGAGGATATATAAAATAAATAGTTATCAACATGTATCAAGTGAGTTACCAAAGCAAATAGACTACAATAACAATTTTAATGACTAGAACTTGTCACCTAATAATTTTTTACTTCGACGTATGCTAATCTAAGTTAAAATTTGATCTTGTATGTATGTGTTTTGTATATAACAAAAAAAACAAAAACTTAACAGTTTGTTATGTTCTTTTTTTTGTTTCTAGGACAACCAACAAGCTATAGTTATTTTAAGATAAACCAGTCAGTTATAGATATAAATATTTACAAGAAGCTCCTAGAGATAACCTTTAAAGAATGGCTACATATTTTGTAAAAAAAAAACAGACGAACAAGAATCAGATGAACTTCAATAGCATTTTGACCAAAAAAAAAAAAAGAAATTTCAAGAACATGCCCATTGTATTAGAAAATACAGCTTTTAAAAAATTATGAAACTGACCCCAGTTGTTTGCTTTTAATCTCGTTCGACCCTACATGGCCAACCATCAAAAAGATTCATTGTCTTCCTATAGTTTCTATTTCTCCTTCATTATTGATTAGTAACGAGAATTGGCTTTCTTTTCAACTTCTGATGTTAGTAGAACAAAGTTAAAATCCCTAAATGATGGATCTTAGTGGCATGGCTAGTCTAGTATCAATCTCTATATATCCGTAGGTAGTCGAGACAAATTGATTGAAAAAAATCAATTGCATGGGTCTATATATCTCACAAATATAAAGAATTACGAGTGAGGATAATTAGAAAACCAAAAACCTTAAGAGTCTCTCATCTTTGAAAGAGATGCTCAGCGAATATTAGGCAACTGTTTCCATTAAGTTATCTTAATTAGGAATTACGAACAAAACCACCTCTATTTCTATATTTACACATTTATGTCAATGTTTTTTATAAAATAAACTATGTAAAATATGGGTTTTCTTCCTGTTATTATCAAGTTTGATTAATAATTTAACTTTCACTAAGTACCTAATCCAACAAGTGAAAAATGCTCATATTTAACTGAAAATGGAATATTTCTCTAGGGTACCAGCATACAAATTGTTGAATATTCCCATACTTATATATTATATATATAGATATTAATATAACATTGATAAAGTGTCCATTCATGCAAATTGACTAGTCACCAGAACCCACCTATAAATAATTTGGCAAAACTTCTTTTGGCTTTTCGTTTTCCAGTTCGATCGAGGGATTCCACAATTAATTGTAAAAGCAAATAATTTCTGTTATTAATTTCAACGCACCTGCTTACTACATAATTCACTGAGTCTTTTGGCCTTTGTATGACCAAAAAAGATATGAGTTTTGTGTGGCCATAATCTATTCAGATCATATAATATAAAGAGATAGACATTTTCATAATTTATTGGTAATCATGAAATAATTCAACGGTTACAGTATGTTGTTTCTAATATATATACAAATCTAACCAATTCACTCTTCGGCGAACAACAAAACTCGTTGTTCAACGGTTAACTAATTGTTGTATGCATGTATTGATCCTATTATTTTTTATCATGACCTATTCTGTAAATCATTCCGTATATATGCAATGCTAGCTCACCAAAACAAACCATAAATTACTTGCCTAGCTTCGAGGTAGTACTTAGAATAAAAAGTGGTCTGAATATAAAACAACTCCACAATGCTCGCAAAGAAAAAGGATAAAGCAAAGTGAAAGAGATCAATGCTAAGGAAGAAAGATAAGGGCATGTGCTTTGGGTGTTAGGCAGATTCAGAATCTTTTCAATACACCTATTTTTCTTCTTTTTTTCTTACCTTCTATCTATCTCTCTCTCTCAGGATTGTTTTATTTTGTAACAGCCCTAAAAATAATTTTACACTTTGATTCTACTTTTGATATAAAAACCTGTTTTTGACAAAACGCAGTATCTTTGCCTTTGCTTTTATAATACTTTTTTTTCCCAATCTGTGTATATGTTTCACTAAGCAACTTGTGTATCTCTTTTGCGTTGGGTAAAAAGAGACTTCACACCACTGACCACACACCACTTACCAAACTTTGCAGTACTAAATCTCTCAACTTTGATCAGCTTTGTTAACTTTTGGTTAATTATATATGAGATTCAAAGCGAAACTTACAAAAAATGGTCATTAATTAAACAATATGATGTTTATAACGTGCATAAAATTTACACATTTTAATTGAATTACTAGGTCAAAATATAGCGACTAAGTACATACTATTCTGACAATATGATCCCCTTTTTATAACTTAGTTAAGCAAGCAATCCTAAAATTTTATTAAGATCTATATATATAATTAGATATGATGAACTAGTTTTATTGATATTTTTCTGAGCTAATAAACATTAAAATAAAGTTCTATATCTACATTATTTTATGTAACACAGTAAAAAAAGTTTTTTAAATTACTTTTTATTTTTAGGATATTCCTTGGTAAAAAGCAATTAATATAACAACCACCTTTTATGTTGAATGGAAATTATTGAGGTGACTATTATTGTTTTTTTGGTAAGTGGTAACCATTTTTGGTTTATGGAACATTTATAGTGGGATCTTTGCATACCCCCCAATCTACTATGTCGCAGATTTTATTCCCTTCTTCAACTTATTGCGGATTGATGATAAATTTGAGATAGTTTTATTTTTGTTTATAAAATACCCTTGTTATTTGGGCATATGTGATCTGTGTCGTTCAATATTATAAGGAAAATTATGTAAAATAAATTATGATTCTGTAACCATCAGTTACAAATTACAATGTTAAAAGAAGGGTATAAGTAAATTAAAGGACAAAACAATGTGTGAAGAAGACATTTAGTACAAATTACTTTTGTTACCTGTTCCAATGAATGCAGAGACAAATTTGATTAATAGGATACCTAATTATCGTCAGACGACTCAGACCTCACTTATTTGGTTGCTCGAACCAACATTGTTTACACTATTAGAATTTATTTTAATAAGTTGAACATTAAAAAATAGAAAGGACACGTGTCGATCTTACATCCCATCTAAGAGGTTTTAACATGGGTCCACATGCGTACAGAAAGCACGCACTCTTGTATTGCACGTGAGATGTCCGTACAATTGACGGTCCATCTAACATAATTACCTTTTCAATTTATTAAGCTGTTAGGTTAATTAATAAAGCTCTCTTTTCACAAATATTTTTTTTTACAACAATAAATACATCAATTTTTCTATTCTTAATAAATTCAAATTATTTTTTTTGATATTTTCAATAGATTTGAAGTTAAGTTGAAAATTTAAAATCAAGTTTACTTTAATATTTTAAAACAGTTTTTTTAAAAATATATACAAATAATCTTTAAACGATATTTTATAAAAATGACAGAATATATAGTTGTAATTTTATTTATATCTTGTCTTCTCCTGGTACATTGTTAAATAAGTATTTCTATAAAATTGCTGTCTAAATGAGTAATTTTTATCCTAATTGCATAAAAAAATTATAAATCATATTAGTGAAAAAATATATAAAGTATTCAACATGAAACTGTAAAAACACATCATTTAGATCTATTTTTTTATTCGGATCAGTAAAATAATTTGTCAAAAAACAATAGCAAAAATATTTGGAAGCTTATTATTATTTTTTTTTTTTGTTTTAAACCTTGTTTAATCTTCATATTTTTACTTGTAGATATTTCAAAATAATACACAGACAATACTACATATTATAATAAATAATCTAGTGTTATCTTTGTTAAGTATCATTTTGAGTTTTTACCATTTAGATATTTTTAATCAGTTTATTTTTAAAGATATTTTAAAGTTGAATGTGTTAAAAAAAAAAAAGTTGAATGTGTTTTAAACTTTAATTTGTGCTATTATGATTTTGTTTTTGAATAAGTGTTGATATTTTATATCAAAATAAATTTGAATTTAAATGAAAATTATTATACTGACATAATACTTGGTTAAACTCATACTATATATGTAGAATTAATTATAATTATTATATTTATATTTTTTTGTTGCAAGTAAAGAATTTATTTTGTTTGCCGAAATGTTTGATTTATTTCGAATGTGAATGTTTTAGTAAATTACCATAACCGAAATCGTAATATATAACTATATTTTCCAAGTATATACATGATAAGTTTACGTACTATATTTTATTGTAAATCCAGTATAATTATATATCATTGCTCGTAGGTTACATTGGTGTTGTTCGTTTGGTAAACCAGAAACGGTATTTGAACGCAGATGCATGTTGTTGTTCGTTTAGTAATAATTAAAACATTAGCTGGATTAGGTATCTGGATGAGTTTCTAAAACTCATCCAAAAAAACCAGAATTTCTAAATGAGTTTTTTTAGAGAGTTTGGATTAGGTGAACTCATCCAAAAGTGGTAAAAATCAAAAATACATTTATTTTAGTTAAATAATTATAAAATATTTTTTCTCAATTCTAATATTTACATAACCCTAAAATCTCAATTCTTCACCCATCAACCCGCTCATTTTCCCGCTAAAACCGCAAAATTACATTTTTAAGCTAGAACCGTAAAATTATATTTTTCCACCAAAATAAAAAAATTATGTTTTCCCGCAAAAATCACAAAATTATATTTTCCCGCTAAAACCACAAAATCACGATTTCCCGTAAAAACCGCAAAATTATGTTTTCCCGTCAAAACCGCAAAATCATGTTTTCCTGCCAAAACCGCAAAATCATGTTTTCCCGCCTAAACCGAAAAATCATGTTTTCCCGCCAAAACTGCAAAATCATGATTTCCCGCCAAAACCGCAAAATCATGTTTCTCGCTAAAACTGCAAAATTACATTTTCCTATTAAAAACGCAAAATCTTGGTTTTCTGCCAAGATAATAAATTTATTTTTAAATGTTTATTTAAATTTAATATAAAAATAAATTACCACTAAAATATCTTCAACATAAAATAAAGGGTTTTTTGGTTATTTTAAATATATTGTATCCCAGATACAAATACCAAATTACAAAACAAACATAATTATATCTAGATACTATTTCTGTACGCATGAACCAATAACACAAATGAACAACTAAAAATCATTTAGATGCTGCATCGAGATATTACATTTTGATACTGTATCTAGATATTGTGTTTAGTTCACCAAACAAACAGGGGCGTGGAAGTTCTCTTTGATGAGTTAAATCTCAGAAACCTTTAATCGTATGGTATCATTCTATTGTTCTTTTTTGTATAGTTTCTATGCAACTTGAACATATATACTCAAACTATATAATATTAAGTACTTAATTCAAAGATTAATATATTTTTCCTAAAATACTAATTGACGGTCTAAAAAATTTGATTGAATTATTG
Organism: Camelina laxa; assembly: GCA_024034495.1. NCBI lineage: Eukaryota > Viridiplantae > Streptophyta > Magnoliopsida > Brassicales > Brassicaceae > Camelina > Camelina laxa. Next base: position 3,605,006 of record CM043883.1, read on the forward strand.
ACATTGGGAATAATATTATGGTAGAACATTAAATACCGAAAGTACCCATAGATGAATGAAGAAATAACACCTCTACCCTCCCCTCATTTCAACATTTTTGTCTTATACTCCAGGTGTCTGTTGCTGAACGGTTAATTCTGGTACTTTGGGCGGTGATTCTGATGTATTAAAAGAATGCGAAAACCAATAATCAAAAAAGTTTTAATTATTATTCTTTTTTTTTTTTTTTAATCTCTAGGATCTCTAGTAGTAGTAAAACTGTATTACACAAATAGTATAATACAGATTACTTTGTATCGGAGAATAAAATTCAAAGGATTTTAAAAATTACACAAATATTTTTACATATAGAATACCAAAGATTCTTTCCTTTTTTTCTATACAAGATGTCTAAAAATAGCCATTGGTTGTTATAGAATACAGAATCATTAATATAAAATTTAAACCCATAAACATGAATAGAATAAAAAAAATAAGAAAATATTGCAAAACAGCTGTAACTTGACTGTTTCGGAAAATCCCACTTCACATGCTTCTTCATCTTCCCATTTTCTTTTCCTCTTTTTCTTCTTAAATTCATTTATTTTTTATATTTTTGATTAAAGTGCTCTAAACCCTTTTATCAGACTCTATATAATCCCCTCCCAAATCCTTAATTTACCTCTTCCCCCTTCGCTCTCGAATCAATCACTCACACTCTCTCTCTCTCTCTTCGTTAACGTTTTTGTTTTGGTTCTCTTCTTCCTCAATTTCTTCTCCCTTTTAACTTCTCTCTTTTTTTTTTTTTGATTATCAGTTTCTGTGTGTTTTTGTTTTGATAATAATAATTTTTTTGATGTGGCAAAACTCTGGTGGATCTTGATGTTCAAACATTCATGTCTCCGGTGATTAGTGAAATCCTTAGATCTGGTTTAACTATAGACTCGTCTCTTAGACGCAGGACCCATCTTGTTCAATCTTTCTCCGTTGTCTTCCTCTACTGGTTCTATGTTTTCTCATAAATCATCTCTCCTTTAGCCCTTTTATTTATATATCTATATCTATATATCTTCTATAACCATAATAATAACATCAAAAACTATATATTATATACTACTACTATTTTACATAATAACGTTCGGGTCCTGCGTCTTGTTTTTGTGTGTTTTTGGTTTTCTTGTGTCGTGTGATTATGAATAATAAAACTGAAATGGCGTCGTCGACTAGTGGAAATAGCTCGTCGACGATATCAATCACTGGTTTACAAAACTCCGGTTCGGAGTGTGATCTCCGAGGGCAACAACGAGATCTGATCGACGAGAGGAAGCGGAAGAGGAAGCAGTCGAACAGAGAGTCAGCTAGGAGGTCGAGGATGAGGAAGCAAAAGTATTTGGACGATCTCACTGTTCAGGTGACTCATCTACGTAAAGAAAACGCTCAGCTCGTCGCCGGGATCGCCGTCACGACGCAACACTACGTCACTATCGAAGCCGAGAACGACATTCTCAGAGCTCAGCTTCTCGAGCTCAACCACCGTCTCCAGTCCCTTAACGAGATCGTCGATTTCGTCGAAGCATCTTCATCGTCTTCAGGGTTCGGTATGGAGACCGGTCAGGGATTAAACGACGTCGGTGTCGGAGGAGGTGGATTCTACGATGGAGTGATGAATCATATGAATTTAGGGTTTTATAATCAATCAATCATGGCTTCTGCTTCTACTGCTGGTGATGTTTTCAACTGTTGCTAAGTAGTAGTAATCAACAAAATTTCATATCATTATCATCGTGGTGAGATAGACAAATCCTATCAGAGGTAAAGATGTAACTTTCTTATGTTGATGCTCTGTTTTTATATATTATAAGATGATTTTAAGTAACGCTTAACTGAATGTAATTAAAGACAGTGTGTAAGATATGTGATGTCATGAAGATGGTGATGTGAGTTTGGTTATATGGTATAAGTTGTTTTTTTTTTCTTTTAAAAATTTTTAATATAGTTTTGTCTTTTCCTTGGGGTTTTCCTATATACCTTATTTGGGAGTATATGTTACTCTTATTAGAAAGATGAGATTTTTGGCTATTAGCGAAAAAAATTGAAAAACAAAAAAATGTGAAAGATCGTGGACGGTTTTGTTGTAGATGGGGTGGTCCATAAGATACTATATAGAAATGGTTTGTTGTGATTATTGTGTTCGAGACTATATTGTCCGATGTGATAAATCATGATGCATTTTGGTACTTACATCTAAAATGAGTTATTATCATGGGTCACTCGAGTTTTTCTCTTTTTCAAGAATCTTACGTACGAGGGCACATGATTTCACTATATCAATAATTTCGTTTCTTTATTCCTTTAAATATCTACATGTCAATTCTTTCATCTTACATTCCTATCAGTTGGTGTATAATGTATGTACGTTTTTATCTTATTTATATGCAAAAACTGTAACTTTCATAACATACGTTCTTCTTATCAATCGAGAGGAATCTCAAACCAAAGTCTCTAGACTAATCTTTAGAGTTGTGAAGCACAGCGAGTACTTTTGTCATTGAAGACATCTACAACTTCCAATAATATATTATTAACATTTCAGTAGAAAAACTCGAACAATGATCTCCTAATACCCTTAAAACGAAATTTAAATCAACCCCTAGATGGAGGCTAGCTATACCATGAGTTTCAACGAAGTTTACAGTGGCAATAATTACAGAGTTTAGTCACAATGATGACATTTGATTAGATAATTTGACAAACAAATCACCCTCAATGATCGTCAGGCACCAAAACAATTATTTAGGGTATGAATGGTAATTGCAGTTAGGGCGGCCAAATCTGTATGCAGTCTGGACCGCTTTATTTTTAAGGCGGACTACGGACCGTTGCGGACCAACTCTATTTGTATGTAAAAACGGTCCGGAGTTAGTCCGCTGCGGTCTTGTCTTTGCTTTATTTGAACCGCACCACTGCGGATTATATTTATTAAATGGTAAATAAAAAGCGGTACATTCCGTAGATCGATTTGTCCACCCTAACCGCTATAATTATTCACACCCTTAATATAAACTTTTTACAAATCTACCAAGCAAATAGCCGTAAGTTGGTCACAGACGAAATGATTAAACCAGAAACACATAGAAGAAAAAAAAGAAAAAAGAATTCCAATACTTGAAAACTCATGTATGTTCAATGAATCCATCATATACTGGTGTTGTCTGATTAGTGATGTTGTCCTTATTTGCTTATTGCAAATAAAATAGAACTACGACTCAGTGAAAGGAATAAACAAATGGGGCAAGTAGATGTTCGTGTGTATGTGACTTAGCGTACGAATAAAAGCTATATATATATATACTTCAGGGTAATATTATGTGGCGTATATTTCTCTGTCTCCACCACAATATTTGTTATCACGATTTTCTCTTTTATAATTGATCCGAATAATAATAATACACGTACGAAAGCTTGGTTAGAATCGATTCTTTAGATTGTTGCACCATTCGCTTCTTCATTATCTTTTGTGGCCTAAATTTTTATTTCATTTTTTTACGATTATATTCGCGTTACCACTATCTCTATTGAATCACATATACAGGTTCGTACTTTCCGGTCAAAAGCACTTACGTACAGGTTACAAAGTAGAGTGTTCACTCGCAGGATTATTAATTGCACTTCAGGCCAAAAATAGAGTCAATTAGTAGTTAATTAGAAAGAGTTGTAACCATATTGGTATCTTCCACAACTTACAGTAAAGAAAGATGAAATCATCATAAAAAGAGTTCATGTAAAACTTTTTGTTTCTTTTATTCCACGTTTACTATAAATATTTACGTTTTTAAAGTTTTGTAATGTTTCCAAGATAATGAATGACAAACTAAACATCTTCCGTGACCAGCTTACCTCATCTTGAAACAATTGAGTCATGGTTGACTTTTCCTTTGAATCATCTAGCAATCTCTAGGCTACACTCTGTTCTCTGTTTCTCGTTCTTTTGTGAGACATTTGCCTTATGTGAAGGCTTTTTTGAGTTTTCCCACACCTGCAGACTTCTCATCATACTCTGATTTTGAATCCATCAATCTTTTTATAAACCATAACTGTTAGTTGTCTGCTGTGAACTGCAGTTTATAATCTCTAGCTCTAGTCATTCCTCACCAAGTCACGTAGTAAGTAAAATTTACATCTTTTCTGTTTACAAATATTGTTGTTTCTATAAGGAACTATTTTTGTTTTCTGTTTAATTTATGTTCTTGTTACTCATGGTGATATGATCATATTATCTTGACCAGCCAAGAATTGATCATTTTGTCTCCCTATGCAGAGATATCTAAAGTTTTTTGTTCTATGAGCACAGCGACCAGGCCTTCGTCTTCAGCGACAACCTCTGTCATCTTAGAAAACCCTATGTCTGTCAATCACAACCGACAGAAAAGATTAACCGGAAGAAGAAGAAAGTTTCATGAAAAGACGGCACCGTGGACAACGAGTTTATGCAGAAGAAATGTTGTATCTTTCACAAACAGAATCCCTTTGATGAGGATGAAAGTAAAGAAGATAAAGATAATGAAAACCACCAATCGATCGGTTTTCGCCACACTATATGATATTGAAGCCTTTAGTGGATCAGTGAAGATAATAACAAAACAAAATAGTTTTGAGATTTTGGTTTCAAATTTTTTACTCTTCTCCTTACCTAATAGCCTGGTTAATTTGGCTTTATATATGTACATACAATGTGTAGATTGCACTGCAATTGATCAATGTTGACCAAATATAATGTATGAGAAATGTTCAGTCATGTTACATAATGAAAGCAAAATATCGCCATAAAAATCATCGAAACATAAAGATTTCAACTAACTTGACTATTCTCAAATGGCATGAATATTAGATAGTCTTTACTCATAATCATGACATTCGATGAGAAAAGTAAACAAAAAAGGGATCGTCACGCACCAAAAAGAATGCTTCAAATCAACTTTTGCAAAGCCTACCAAGAAATAGATGCAAGTGGTGGTCATGGTCATGGATGAAATGATTAAGATATATATATATGAACAGAAGTCATTTTCTTCCAATATCTTGAAACTCATATATATGTTCAATGAATCTATCTACTTTGTATTGATTGATTAGTGATCTTGTCCTTATTTGCTTGTAATGCAAAAATATACTCTGTTTCAAAAGGAATAAAAAAGTTTTGTACTCGTGACTCTGACTTAGCGTAAGAATAACACTATGGGTGTGAATGGTAACTGCGGTCAGAGCGGCCAAATCCGTCTGCGGTCTGGACCGCTCTATTTTTGGGGCGGACTACAGACCGTTGCGGACCAACTTTATTTGTATGCAAAAGCGGTCCGCAGTTGGTCCGCAGCGGTCTTGTCTCTGCTTTATTTGGACCGCAGTGGTATGGACTATATTTACTGAATGGTAAATAAATAGCGGTCCAGTCCGCAAATGAATTTGTCCGCCCCAACCGCTGCAACCATTCACACCCTATATACTTACAGGGCAATAATATATAAGTGGACTATATTACTTCATCTCCAGATTCTCCACCACTAATTTTTATAATCGATCAGAATCTATTCTGTAGCTAGTTGCTCCATTCAAGAATTATATCTAAACTAAATATATAAAAGGGAGATTAATAATTTTTTTTGGATGGGCCAAATTGTGCAAAAGAAAGAAAGAATACAAAAAAACAAATGAGGGAGCTGTAGCTGCTATTGACCACTCTGCAGAGGTTGTCGAGTGATTAAGAAGGTTTGGTCGAGGCTTTTGTTTAGTAATGGGCCCTCAAAGAAAGCCCATTATTAAAATACTAATACTAATGTCTCTTCTCTTGACACAAAAAAGAAAAGTCATCTCACCTAGATTGGGACTTCCTCCATCCATGGGGCCAGGGTATGATTAGTGATTTCATACCTTAAAAAATGGATTTGTTAACAAAAAGATACGATTTTAATTCAAAAGAAAAGTAAAAAAAAAAAAGTTCAAAAAATTAACCTAATCGGATACTACTACAGTAAACAATTGGAATCATACAATACAACAAAGTAAAATAGAAAAGCACGAGGTGTAGACTGTAGCGGTCTGCGCGTGAGTTTGAAAAATAGAATCGAAGTCTTAAACCTAAGCTAAGCTGCTGACAAGTTTTTTTTGGCATTTATACTTGTAAAAGTACATAACATTGATTAATGCTATTATTTAAATTTGTCGTCACTAAATTTATGGCCTAACTGATGAAAGTGGGTGAACGAATATATTTACTTTGATGCGAGACAAAAGTAAACAAAGTTGTAAAATAATTGCCATTAAAAACTTTTATTTGAGTATTGACAAAAAAAAAAAGTAGTCTTTATGAATAAGTATAAGTTATTTATTAAAAAAATGTTGGGGCATCAAAGTTTTTGGCTTTTGCGGCTAATGGAGAAACAGTAACACGTAGAGCGCACTCCCTCTCGTGGTCCAGAAAGCCACCAAACCTCTCTTCTTACTTCTTCAATAGCATATTTACTAAATGGTAGTTAAATGTTAGTTAAATGGTAACTCTATCTTTTAGAATATGATTTAGGGAAGTATATTTTTTATATTAATGATGTTTTGATTTTAAATAATTTCATATGTTGATTTCTTCCCAAATAGATAAATCTTTAAGAAAAAGCAAAAGTTGTTTCTTTAAAAAACATAAAAAAAAGCAAAAACATTATAAAAAAAAAGAAAAAAAAGGTAGAGAGGAACGTGGCACAATTCCCCGTGCGTGTTTCTTCATTGCCAGACGCAAAACGCAGACGCGCACCCCAAATAACAAAAACAAAACAACTGCTTCTCCTCTCTCTCTCTCTCTTTCTCTCAGATCGATTTTGGGGTTGTGCCGATCAACGACGGTTAAATCTCCGCCGTTTATTTTCATCGTCGGAGGATCTAATCTCGTATGCCCTTTCTTATAACGCCCCCTTTCCTGTGTTTTTGATTCCACCCGGAACTTTTCGTTGTTCTTCCTTGGTGAGACAGCGACGAATTGACTTAGAATCTCTAGGTTTATCTTCTTTTTGTTAAAGATCATCTCTTTCTGTTGGAAAATTCGTGCTTTCTTGCTCTGAGTTTCCTCAGTGCCATTTTCGTTTTTTTCTCCCATTAGAATTGATCGCTTTGTTGATAACACGAAAAAAAATAGAATTTTTTTTTTTTTTTTCTGTTTTGGTTATAAAGAGTTTTCAGATCTTATTGTATTTATGTTTTCTTGGCGTGTTTGCTTTTAACTATATATGATTTTATTATTATGCAGGGAGGAAGATAAGTAGCTGTTGTTGTGTTGGGAAGTTTTAAGTTAAAAAAAAAGATTATGGGTTCAGTTTGTTGTGTAGCTGTGAAAGACAGAAAGGTTCCTCCTAGTAGTGGTGGTGGTGGTGGTGGACATGCGACTAGTGCATCTGTTCATCGTAACTCAGCGTGTTCGCCTCAGTGGAGTTTTCGACGTGACAATAGGAGGCGAGTTGCTGATGAGATTGAGGGTTCTCCTTATTACACTTCTTTTGTTGGGAGTAGAGGTATTAGTATGGATAAGATGTCTTTAGGATCTGAAAGAGGTACTCTTTCTGAAGGAGGAGGTACCCCTCCTGATGGACATTTAGGTACTCCTGCTTCTCAGAAATCAGCTACTCCAGTTCCACCTTCTTCAGGTAATTTAATTCTCTTAGACAACAACTAGTATTGGGAGCTTTATCTAGACTATAAGTAAAGCTTGCTAGTTTTCGTTATCTCTTCTCGTTGTTGATTGGATATAGTTGCCAGATGGATTTTAAGTAGGATGTCTATCTTGCTGTTACTGCAATGAATTAAGCTTGCTTATTGTACTCTTGCTGTGTCTTATGTTACACTTTTCTGTGCGGCAGGTTCATCCTTGGCAAGCAGTGATCTCATTGAGGTGAGATGATCGACTTAACTCTAGTTTTAAGCTTACGAGTTTTGGTTTGTTCTCTGTCATGTGTGTTTATCTTGAAGCACCTTTTACTTCCTTACAGTTTGACGTTAAGAGTGCTGTTGTCTACGTCCTTGGAAGTATTATCTTCTTTCCTTCAGGTTTCTTAACCTCTTTTTGGATTTTCATTGTTTCAGGTGAAGAATTTAATTGACTCACCTGGAATTGTCTCATCAGCTCTACCGAAACCTTTGTTCTCTACACCTTCTCTTCCTAATCCAGTCGGTGATCTTTCATCAGCTCACAGTCGTTTGCTTCCTCCTAAATCTACACCATCAAGACGGGCTCGGCGTTCACCTGGGCACCAGTTGTTTAGGCAGGTTTCTGATAGTCAAATTTTAGGATTGAAATCCCCAAATAACAATTACTCAGTCTCAGAAGGAAGGTCATCGTTTGTGCTTTCGACCTGTAGCAATGACTTCGCCACCGGATCCCAGTACGCATCCTCTGAAGGTGGCTGGTCTATGAACACTTTTTCGGAGCTCGTGGCATATTCTCAAAGGGAGAGATGGTCCTTTGATAGTGAACACTTAGGTTCTGGCAGACGGAAACTAAGTGGTGGTAGCAGCAGATTCTCCTTCTCCCCTTCGGTTGTTGAACAGCAGACTTGTGGTGCTTGCTCAAAGTTACTAACTGAGAGGTCTTCTATTGCCAATTTCGAGCTCCCAATTGCTGCTGTTCTTGCGTGTGGCCATGTTTATCACGCAGAGTGCTTAGAGACCATGACTACCGAAATAGAGAAGTACGATCCTGCCTGTCCCATATGCACAATTGGGGAGAAACGAGTTGCGAAAATAACGAGGAAAGCTCTAAAAGCGGAGGCGGAAGCTAAGGCAAAGCAGTACAAAAGATGTAAAAACCGTGTGGTAGATAGTTATGGTGAGAGTGAATGTGATGAGTTTGTGTTCGAGAAAATGGGGAAACGAGAAGGCAAAGCTCTCAAGCTGGAACCTAGTTGCAGTAGCAAGAGCTCGTCTAATAAGTCATTCTTGAAATGGAACTTCGCTTCTATCAGCTCCAAGTGGAGTAAACCCTCGTCCAAAGACTCTGCATTGAAGAAGGGATTTTGGTCTAGACATCGTAATAACCGTTCTTCATCAAGCATAGAGGTAAAGACCCATACACTCTGATTTTTTTTTCAAACCTGAATTGAAAGAAATGATAGTCTTGTAATAACCGACGACACATATTTCAGGGGCTTAACCAGACATCTCAGCTATGATGAAACCCCTCGACCTGGATCAGAGGCATGTGGGTTATTTAGGAAAGCTTTGTAAAAAACAGTATTAAGCATCAGTTTCAGCTTTAGCCTTTAGAGCTGTGTTTTAAGGTTTTTTTTTTTTGGATATTTTGTGTGTTTCAGTGTAACCTGTGGGGATAATTTTTAGTAATGAAACAATCATGTTAGAGAGATTTGAGAAATTACCAGCCATTTACAGAGATCCTAATTTTTAAACAGGCATCTCCAGTTTTACATAGCACGAGGTTTTGTTGTTTACGAAAGTTTCAGAGGAACTCAAAACCTGCTCCAATTCTTTGCAACCGATAATGGAACTATATAAAATCTTATGATTTGGTCACACTTGAAAGTTTGTTTATACCACCATGAAGAGTATACACAAAACATTACAATATTGGCTTACCAAAGTGTACACAAGGCTCAGTTTCATATACAAATGTGAAGACTAACACCTACAGTTTTCACAAAATCTATCTTTTTTTCTTATATGCCACAAACAAATATTACAGATATACGTATAAGGTGTATTTATATAACCCCTATCTATAAAAATGCGAAGAGCGCGTTTTCTTGCGCTTCAAGAATCATATTTCGCAATCAACCGGCATGGCCAGTTGTAAAGGTTGTGAAAAAGCACTGAAGCTTTTTCAGACAACAAAGTCGTGTAATTGATGGGGATTAGAGAATCTGGCATCTTGCTGGTTTCCAAGGCCAACGTAGCGATTGTAATCATCAATACCAAACCCATGATAGTTCATCAAGCTGTCGTACTCTCCAGTGGTAGCACGGTCTGGTTTCGGATCTGCAAACATGAGATTCTCTCCTGCATCAGATGTATAAGCGATGTTGTTGTTTCCCTGATTCTGTTGTTGCGAAGAAGACTCTTCGTGTTTGAGCTGAGAAGTTTCTTGCATTTTGTTGTTGTCTTGATTAGAGTTGGTCTCTAACTCTGAATCTCCAAACTCTTCTTTATACATCTCTTCGATCATCGGTTTCCATAATCGAACTCTCGCGTTAATAAACCAGTTTGCAACCTTGAAAATGTCAAGAATCAGAAGATCATTCAAATAAAAGCAAACATCAAATACTAAGTCAACAACAAATGTGAGACCTCGCCTTCTCTGTTACCTGGTTTTTCGATAGTCCTGTCTGCTTTGAAAGCATGATTTTTTCTGATTCCTTAGGATATCTACAAAAAGCTTGGAATGGTTATTACTTAAGCTAAGAGAAGCACAAAAGTAAGAAGTCTTTTGGTAACCAAACAACTTACGGGTGAAGGAAATGCTCAAAGAGCCAAGCGCGGAGTATAGAGACAGAGTTTTCAGGTAAGCCTCTTTGTGGTCTCCAAGCTGGTCTAACCATTCCAAGCTGTTGATGTAAAGCTCTTTGTTGTCTCAACCGTTGATCTAAATACCTAAGACGCGGTATCCTCTCACCTTGTTCATCAGAAGTCTCTCTCTCACCAAGCTTCCCTCTGATTACCTGAATCTGCTCTTTTATCGCGTCCCGCAAGCAACGGAAATGACGAGAGATTCTATTCAGAGCGACGGATGTGTAAGGCTTAGCTGCTCCAAGACCTGTTACCATCTCGAAAGACGAAGCTAAAGCTTCCATTTGATGGTGGTATTGGTTATACCTTTTATCTACCTGCAACAATCAATCATCAAAACTTATTAAAAAATCTTAGTCTCACTCACTTATAAAAGTATTCAAATTATGATTTGTTCTTACCTCATCCACCATTGTTAAAAGCTTGCTCTTCTTGTTCTGTAACTCCTGACGTTCTGAAGGAGATAACTCCTGCGGTTGCGATTGCGATTTCTCATCTTCTGTAATGTTATTATCACTCGACCCATTTTGAAAGTCTTGACCTTTATCGTTGTTCTTCATCTTCTTATTACCCAATTTCAGTTCTTTCCTGACACTAACAACTTCATCAAGCAACAGCTGAGTGGGTTTAAGGTAACGAGATCTCAGAACACTACTCACAAACCCTGATGTCTCGTAACGGTAATTGTTGTAGAATCCAATACCATTGTTGTTGTTGTAACCAGAGGAAGGTATCATTTGTTCAGATGATGTTGTTGTTGATGATGATGATGATGACCAGTCAAGCTCTTCACATTCTCATCAGACATAGTAGAAGCATTATTGTAATTCAATTGGTTCGAAAGATTCTGGTAATGGTATTGAAACGGAGAGACAGAGACAGCTGATGACTGGATCTGATTACCAAGGCTTAAAGAAAGACCACCACCGTGAAAACTCAGATCGTTACTTGACACAGTAACGTTCCCGTTGACAGCAACGTCGCTTGTTGTTGGTGGGATAAAAACCATCTCGTTGTTGTGTCGAACATCTCCGGAGACAATCTCGGAGAAAGATGCAGCAGAGGAAGAAGAAGCTTGTTGTTGTTGTTCGTTGAGGTAAATGGATTCTTGATACAGAGATTGCATGCCGACACTGTTTGGATAATACACAGCCATTGATTTGTGTTTTGTAATGTAAAAAAAGAAATGTTGTTTACATCCGATTGTCTGAAAGAGAGAAGAGAGAGAGAGAGAGACGTGTAAGTTTAAAACTTGAATTGTGGATAGATAAGTAAATAATAAAAAGAAGAATCTTTGAAATGGTTAAAACATCATATTCTTTACAGCCGCAATTACAGATAAATTCAAGAAATGAAACCCAGAAATCCCTAAATCTAGGTTAAAAGAAGATATCAAAACCCTAAAATTAATCTTTTTTTCGTACAGATGAAACTTTCCACTTCAATCAGTGACGCAACCATAAAAACAGAGCATGATGATGAAACCATGAGATATATATAAAGTGTTCTTTTTCTTTTTCTTGGTTATAAGAATTAACAGAGAAGATGATGATATAAATTTCTAAAAAGGAAATCTTTTTATTAAAAAGAAACACAGTACAAGTCAATCATAGGTTTTGAATCAAGAAACTAATACTAAGAACAATCGAATTATTATTAAAAAGTTTAAAGAAAAGGGAAAAAAAAATCACAACCTGAGATGATAAACTTTTAAAAGCCTCTATAAAAGAGAGATTGTGGATGTGACTGAATCAGGGAACACAGAGATAAAAAGAGAGAAGAAGAAAGAAGAAGAAGAACTTCGAACAGTCGAAGACAAAAAGAGAGAGAGAGAGAAAGAGAAAGAGAAGACACCACCCAATCCCAAGAGACGATTTTATAATCTATAAAAACAATAGTATTATTTTTGGTGCTTTCACTCGCAAAGAACAGAACCAAACCATCTTATCATTGGAACCTCGACAACAAACCCTGATTTTTTAAAATTTTTATAGGTTATACTTCTATAAACTGTTTAACAAATATATAATTAAACATATGAGGAGAAAACTTGACAATCTCTACCAGTAATTTCTTTATGTTTATTTTTTTAATTCCAACCGAAGCTTCTATATCAAATTATCATATTATATAATAGTTTTTTTCTTTCTGTGCCAACCATTTAGAGAATAGCACGCGTGAGCAGAAAAATTTATTTATATATTTTTTAATAGGATTATTTATAGATAATAGAGAATATTTTTATAAAATATGCATTTATTTATCAAGTTAATTTGATATAAAAAAAAAAAGAATATTATTGGAACCAGAACGAATACTGTGTTGTCATTGACTTGACTTGGTGCTTATATATATAAAAAGAAATAATATATTATCATTTAAAAAAATATAAACAAGAGTTGAGTTTTTCGTATTCTATGTTTTTTTTTTCTTTGTATGTGAAGTTTAATACTAGCTTGGAAACAAATTCAAGCAACCGTTTCGAGTTGTTTTACTATTTAAATTTGTCCACCAAAGCTTTGATGATCGATTGATTAGTTTTTAACTAAAGGCATCTCTCAAATTTAGTTGTGGTTGTGCGATTAAAATCATGGGTTAGTCATGAACCAAACATATGTTAATTTTTATTTCTTTACATGATTGCGGTAGGGTTCCCTGGCTATAAGCGAACGAGAAACATGTGTTACGTAACAGTATGATACTTCATAACTAATCTATGATGTATAATTTATATATTGCCATAAGACAAACGTTAAAAAAAACTCTCTCTAAATTATTGTTATTAAGATCAACAAAATAAACATATTTTGGTGCTCTCCTAGTGTTTTATTATAAGGCATATACGTGTATCGTTCGCGTAATACATTGGGCACACATTTCTTATTAAGTGACGTGCAAAAGAGGAAACTAAATAAATTCAGAATTTTCTATTTTCTTTACATGATTCACACAAATAAACTAGAAATGTCAACAAAAACAATATAGTATTAAAAATGAAGTTACTAAAATTACAAAACCAACCCTAGACCTAAGAGAAATTGATTTGCCAGAAGTGTTGTTGCTTTGAGGAAGAAGTGTTTGTGTATTGCTCAATTGCTTAATTGAGGGATTAAAGGATCCTTAACAACCAGTTGGTGACTACTGACTACCCAATTTCCTTCCTTGTAACGAAAAATCCAATAATTTGACTAACCCCAATAAACATATATCTTCTTGAATCATCAAGTGGTTATATATATATGTGACACTACATGAGGAAAAATGTATTTTTATTCATTAACCAAAATTTTTTTTTTTTTGTTTATATAAACAATATAAAATGGAAGCTTTATGATGGGTCGATTCCTTGTCCCAAGAGGATCTATGGAGGTTGTGTAATAAATAATAGAAAAAGTAGAATTTGAATAAAAATGATGAAGAAGAATTGAAATAAATAAGGTAGCTGTGTCGGACGCGAGGTTGGTGAAAGTGGCCAAAAAACACAAAAAGACTTGGACGCCAATTTGTTTTGTAGACGACGTTCGTTAACGGCTTTGTTGTGTCCATTATTCATAAATGTTTATTCTTTACTATTTTTGTTTTTAATTTCTGTATATTTTTTTTTGTTTTTATTCTTTCATTATTATTTTTTTGTTTCTGGTTGAGTCTTGGTTTTGTTTATAGATTGGAACAGCCGACACAAACCTTTCAATGAGAATCAATGTGTTACACCAAATTATCTTCTTTAAAAAAAAAAATAAGTGGATTTTTTTTTCTTTCTTTAATGTACAATTGGCAAACGACTGGTGTGTGTAAAATGGGAGTAAATCCAAATACTGTATATGAAAAGTTCATATATTTTTAACTTTCTAAAACAAGTTTAAATAATGAACGTGGATTTCTAAAGCGAATTATGATGAGCTTTATACTATTCAATTACTATGATGTAATATAATTTGAAGAAGGTGATGAACCGACGATGAGTGATGATGATAGTGCTAAATGAGGAAAATGACGAGTAAGAAATCAACAGCTTTGGTTTGGACAAAAGCTCTCTCCCACATTTAGTACACCTACATTATGACAGCTAATATTAATCAATATATCCTTAGTATTATGATATAAAAAAATAATCGCAATTGGGTGACAAAAAGATAAATAGTCGAACTGTTACTTCATAGTTCATACTACTGAGTTATTTTATTTTGAAGAATACATGTAATTCACATCAAAGTAAGAATTTAGTAGTATATGGTTAGATATTTATTCACCGTTGAACACATTTTCATAACATATAGTATATAACAACGTAGCACACAATTAATTCGTTTGCAGTGCATGAGATTTCAAAGTCCGAAAATAATATTAAATCTGATTAATAATGGAACTAAAGTGGAGTTTCAATGTTAATCAATCCCATGAGGCCATAATAGTATAGTCAGGCGCAAACCTCTTCTCCAGCTAGCGGGTTTAAGTCCACAGAAGTTAACCTTCTTTGTCACCTAGAGGGTTAACAAAACGGCAACATGTTCGATTAAAACGGCACGGAGTGCAAAACCTTGCGTTCGAGGTTTCTTCTCAGTATCAACTGTTCTACTCAGAGATCCAATTTCGTGCCCATTCTCGTCTCTATTTTGATGTTCAAAGTTTTGATTTTTCGAGGAATTTGCGAAGATCTAGAGTGTTAAAAACCCTGGGATGTGAGTTAAGCGGAGAACAAAAAAAAAAACAATGGCAAAAGCGTCGACGAGCGTTTGGGTCACAATGCAAAGGAAGAGATGGGCAATGGTGGTTTTACTGTTTGTATCTGTATCAACTGTTGGGCTGATACTCTTGAGATCTAGCTTCGAATCATGTAGCTTTAAGCGGCCAATTCGTCAACCAGAAGAGTGAAGTTAGCAGCGCCACGAAGTTTCAATCGAATCCTCTAGGTTTCATGAAATCGAAGCTTGTTTTGTTAGTTTCTCATGAGTTGTCCCTCTCAGGTGCTGATTTGATTCTCCTATTTTGATCTGGGTTCTCGAAAAGTTTCAACTTTTTTCTGAAGGGATGATTGATTTTGTGTGACAAAAGGTGGACCTTTGCTGTTAATGGAATTGGCGTTTTTGTTAAGAGAAGTTGGTGCTGAAGTTGTTTGGATCACTAATCAGAAACCACTTGAAGCAGATGAAGTTATCTATAGTCTTGAACACAAGATGTTGGATCGAGGAGTTCAGGTTCTCTTAGTTTCTACCATTAGACTTCTTACTTTATTGTAAAGATGTTGTCTTGAGCTTCTCTTCTATTGATTGACCAAGTTCTTTGGGGGTTTTTATGGTCTTGACTCCAGGTGATCTCTGCAAAGGGTCAGAAAGCCATAGATACAGCTCTCAAGGCTGATTTGATTGTACTAAATACTGCTGTGGCTGGGAAATGGCTGGATGCTGTTCTCAAGGAAAATGTTGTAAAAGTTCTACCTAAGATCCTTTGGTGGATTCATGAGATGAGAGGACACTATTTCAATCCAGATTTGGTCAAACACCTCCCTTTTGTTGCAGGGGCCATGATTGATTCTCACGCAACTGCTGAATACTGGAAAAACAGAACTCAGGCTCGCCTAGGGTCTGTTTCCTCCTATACAGAAAACTCAGTTGGATTCATTTATTGTTTTCTTCTTGTAGCTTAACACTGTTCTCTGACTGTTTTGGAATACAGGATTAAAATGCCCAAAACTTATGTCGTGCACCTAGGAAACAGCAAGGAATTGATGGAAGTAGCTGAAGATAGTGTTGCCAAGAGAGTTCTCCGTGAGCATGTCCGAGAATCTCTTGGAGTACGGAATGAAGACTTACTCTTTGGCATTATTAATAGTATGCCATTCTTTTAAGTCTTTCTTCTTCTCAGTTTCCTGAGGAGCATCATCTATTTAATAAGGAGTAAGAGTTCACGCGTCACCAAAGAATTTACTTGAGTTTGTTATTATTTTCAGGTGTATCACGAGGGAAAGGCCAGGACCTGTTTCTCCGAGCCTTCCACGAAAGTCTTGAATCAATCAAAGAGAAGAAACTTCAGGTACCAACAATGCATGCAGTAGTAGTAGGAAGCGACATGAGCCGACAGACAAAGTTCGAAACTGAACTACGCAACTTTGTCCAACAAAAGAAACTTGAGAACTTTGTCCACTTTGTCAACAAAACTCTAGCCGTAGCTCCGTATATAGCAGCCATAGACGTTCTTGTCCAGAATTCTCAAGCCAGAGGAGAATGCTTTGGGAGAATAACAATCGAAGCCATGGCCTTTAAGCTACCTGTACTTGGTACTGCAGCCGGAGGTACAATGGAGATTGTAGTGAACGAAACGACTGGTCTGTTACATAATGCAGGTAAAGAAGGCGTGATACCTCTTGCCAAGAACATAGTGAAATTGGCGATGCAAGCTGAGTTAAGGTTAACAATGGGAAAAAATGGGTATGAGAGAGTAAAAGAGATGTTCTTGGAACATCATATGTCTCATAGAATAGCTTCAGTTCTCAGGGAAGTCTTGCAACACGCAAAGGCTCATGCTTTACGATGAGATGAGATCATTAAACGTACAATGTTTCTTGATCTCTCTCTTATTTATTCTGTTCATAGAAATTTACCATACTACCGCATTGTTTTTTCTTTTCTTTTGTGTATACGAGTTGAGATTAGCTTTGCTGCTGAATTAAACTACAATTTTTTTTATATCAGGAATACGAGTTGAGATTAGCTTTGCTGCTGAGTCAGTAAAGTGCAAGTATCCAGGGATTAAACTGAAAAAACGAAAACGTATGGGGTCAAAACTAGAATATGCGTAAAATAGCAGTATTTAATAGATATAAGTTAAGAATGTGTCAGTTGTGAAAAAATCAAACGGGAAGTATAAACAGAACAGATTCTTTATTGTTTTAGCAGAGAGAAAGAAATCTAAAGCATAAAAAATCTCAGAATCGTTTGTATCCAACAACATTGCTTAGTACTTCAAAGCTTTGTAGGTTCGCTTCCATGGAAGACAGAGAAGAAGAGTCAGAGAGGAGATGCGACGCCATTAAGGCGTACAAGTTGCACGTCGAACTTCGCAAGTTATGCAAAATAGTACTCTATCTTGGTCCAGATTCCTTCTACACCTTAAATTTTCAGCTAATTTTTTTGCCATACACATGTCTAAGCTTTAGGGTTTTACAATATTCATGATGACACATTGCTTTCTTGATTTAGAGATGCTGACATTGGAAGATCGCAAGAACAGGTTTCAAGAAACTGAACACGATCTCAAATACCTTACCACTACTCGTGCGGAAAGAGTTGGAGATATTGTGAAATCTCTAGACAAAGAACGATGTAAGTCTCTCTCTCTCTCTCACACACACACTTTTTTCTTGATTTATTTCTTCTTCCAAATCTCATTCAGTTTCACAAATTCAATCTTCAGTTCTTGTGAAAGGAGACGATGGAGATCGTTACATTGTGAACTGCTGTAACAAAGTGGATCAGTCAAAGCTTGTTTCTGGAACCAGAGTTACTCATCAGAAAGAATCATTGACGATAATGAGAATTCTCCCTCCTATGGTTAATCCATTGGTTTATAATATGGTGCATCGAGACCGTGGAGATGTTAGCTACTCAAATCTTGGTGGTTTATCCAAACAAATCAGAGATCTTCGAGATTACGTTGAACTTCCTCTCACAAATCCTGAACTTTTTCAACGAGTTGGTGTAAAACTTCCCAAGGTTTGGATTGATTTCTTTGATTTCAGATTCCGCAAAGAATTAAAAAGAGACTTAGTGTGTTGAGTTATGTTATTAGGGAGTACTTCTTTATGGACCTCCTGGAACTGGAAAGACATTGTTAGCTAAAGCAATCGCTAGCAACATGGATTCAACTTTTCTGACGGTAAGATCGAGTTCATCTACAAATAATGCTAGTTTGTTTTTTTTCTCTTAGCTTATACCAAAATTTAGGATAGTTTGGTTTCCTTGTAGGTTGTTTCTAGCGCGCTTGTAAGCAAATATCTGGGAGATAGTTCATTGTTAGTGAGAGAGATGTTTAGATATGCTCGTGATCATCAAGTAAGTTCTCATTTTTTTGCTTAATACATGTTGTAAAAAAAAATTTGTATTAGACTTGCGTATGATAAGCTGTGTTCTTTTCTTCTGGATAAAGCCTTGTATCATCTTTATGGATGAGATTGATGCTATTGGTAGACGTCGTAGATCCAGCAAAGAAGGAGCAAAAACTAGTGAATGTGATAGAGTTCTCATTGAGCTTCTTTCTCAACTTGATGGATTCAATGAACTTGATAAGGTGTGTGTCTCTGTCTCTTCTTTTTCTTGCGTCTTTGTAGTTTTAGAAAATCATGTATGAATGAATCATGGCTTTTGTTTAGGTGAAAGTAATAATGGCAACAAACAGAGCTGATGTTCTTGACCCTGCACTTCTTCGACCTGGTAGAATCGATAAGAAGATAGAGGTTCCTTTGCCTAATGGAGATTCTAGAATGAGAATACTCAAGATTCATGCTTCTGCTATAACTAAACATGGAGAGCTTGATTACGATAAGATCGTGAAACTATCGGAGGTTTGTCACACATGTATATGGAATTCCCATACATGACTTGTGTTTGTGTAAATCATAAGTGCAAAACAAAACAGAACTTATTTTTTTGGAAAAATGTATTTTGTAGGGATTCAATGGAGCAGATATGCGTAACATATGTACTGAAGCAGGGATGTTAGCTCTACGTGCTGAGCGCGATTACGTCGTCCCCAATGATTTCATCAAGGTAAGTAATTAGTTTCTGCCTATTGTGATATATGTTGCTATCTTTCCAATCTTATGATCATAACTAAAACACATTTTTTTGTCAGGCTGTAACAAAACTAGGCGAAGCGAAGAAACTTGAATCCAGTGCACAGCAGTACTATGCTGAATATCGGGAAGAGTAAAAGATAGAGAAACATACAGAAGAAGAGATATAAAATGACTAACAAGTTTATCAAACCGGAGCTTCAGGCTGTAACAAAACTAGGCAAAGCAAAGAAACTTGAATCCAGTTCACAATACTATGCTGATTTTGGGGAAGAATAAAAGATAGAGAAACATACAAAAGAAATAGATAAAAATGACTGAAAAATTCATCAAAGAAAGAAGCACATATCGAATTAGACTGAGAACCTTTGTTCTGTTTTTCTATGGTTTCAGTCAGTTTGAATCATCATTAGCTTCTCTTTGCATGGATTCATCTGAGGAATCTCCAAATTCCTCTCTATACATCTCTTCTATCATTGGTTTCCAGAGCCGAACTCGAGCATTTATAAACCAATTTGATACCTTTGATCATCATCAACAACAAAAATGACAATCAGAATCAGGATAATACCAAAAATATTTAAAAGCAAGATCAGATTCAGAGGAGTGTACTTGGTTCTTGGAAAGTCCTGTTTGAGACGCCAACACCAGCTTCTCTGCTTCATTCGGATAACTGTTTTCATTACAAGAATCAAACGTTATTTCTACAACATTTTACATTCTACTGTTAGTCACTTAAGCAACAAGAAAACTGACGGATGCAAGAAATGTTGAAAGAGCCAAGCTCGGAGAATAGCAACAGAAGTCTCAGGCAAGCCTCTGATGGGTTTCCAAGCATGTCTTTGTGGTCCTTGAACCAAACCAAGACGCTGAAGTGATGACGAAGTGTTCCCATCGAACAAGCTGAGCTGTGATAAGCCAGAGCTTATGATTTTGGGAACATCTTGATGAGAGTTGATGAATCTCCGACGAACAGAGTTGAGCTGAGAGATTATTGCTTCTTCTAGACTACCGAAATGTCGAGTCATGGCTTGAAGAGCTAAGCCGGTGTATACTTTGGATGATCCTTCTCCTGCTATTTCCTCAAATGCTGAAATCACTTGCTCCAATTGATTGCAGTACATGTCAAATCTTTCTTCTACCTGTCCATAAACCGGAGTTAACCAAAATAATTACAACAAAAACAGAGGAAATTATTATGGGACATGTAGGAAACCAATCTAAAAACATCTTAATTCAAAATATATATATGTATATATATATACTAACTCTATGAATCTTAAAGAAATATATATACCATTATGCTTTAGGGTTTAGAATTTTTGGGTCTTCAGACTTTAGATATGGGATATAGTTATTAGACTGTAAAGTTTGGAGGTTATGGTTTTGTGAAAGTATACATTAAATTACACTGAACACATATAAACCAATTTAGACTATTTTAAAAGTTGTTTGGAAGATAAGAGTGACTGACCTGTTGCAACAAACTGAGAAGCTTGGTGATTTTGATGTGAATCTCATGATTCTCAGGCAAAGACATGAAACCTGAACTGCAAAGTTCAGATTTGATTTCTGAAGACAACTTAAAACCGGATCTTTTCCTTCCTGGAAACAGCTGTTGGATTAGGATGTCGTTGCAAAGCTCAACATCTCTACCACCTATATCGATTACTTCTTCTACAAGGCACTGCACTGCCTTGGCATATCTTGAATTCAACAAAGTACCACGCAGAGATGAACACTCATGCCTTACCCTAAACTCCTCCATTTTTCTACTTGGAGACGTTCTGTTTACTCTTTTTGCTCCACATACATAAATAGGTAACCAAGAAGCAATCACTATATATGTATATATAATTTTATATAAAAAAATTGGAAGTTGACATGTAGCGAAGCTAGCTTTTGAAACCCATAAATACTAGGCCAATGCTAGTTACCAGTATAAACGAGAGTGCCTCTCAACGAATAGCATTATATTTTGTTTTTCTTCATTTTTTTGATAATTGAGTAACATGATATATTCGGTGGACTTTATTGCTTATATAAATATCAAATTTGAAATATGTAGAAATTGTTCGTTGAAATCTGTGGAGTTTACTGATTATTCGATTAGACCCCTTGTAAACTATATTTTTGTGGCAACCCATAAAAACTCTTTGACGTTGAAAAACACTATTAGAGGTAATCCATAGTCAAAGCCAAGTTTAGAAACAATTATTGTGTTAAGAAAAACACTCAAGATTTTGAAATCAAGAAGCACCTAGAGAGAGTGAGAAGAGCCAATGCTGCATCCTGCAGCAAAAGCACTATGCATAGTTACCTACACCTCCACCTACTAATAGCACTTAGTATTTAAAATATTGGCAAATAAATAAAGACAATTAAGGTATAACACCTGTCCATAAGAATTTGGTTTTGTATATCCTTGTCAAAAAAAAGAAGAAGAAAAGGGATATATATGGTCCCTCTCCTCTGAGCACCAAACAAACAACAGGCTTTTGCATAAATGCTTCTTCTTATCTTGTTTCAGCATCCACAATCCCTTTTTGAGCTTCTAACTTTGTTGGGAAGTTCAAAACCCAAAAAGAGAAAAAGACACACACATGCAAACAACAAGTATTAGTAACTTCTCTTTAATTAACTTTTTTTATAAGAATTATTTTTCAAAATGTAGAAGGAAGTATAATATAACAACATGCACCTTCTATATATTGTTTGCTTTCCTTTTTGTTACAGTATTAGTTTTATAGTATTATATTTCCAATCCAGATGATATATACATAATAATCAAAATGGATAAACTTGAGTGTTGTTTGTGGAGCCAATGATGATTCTCATTAGGGCTTAGGGAACAACTAATTAATCATCATAACGACTCTGCAGATTTCTTAATTTCCACAATCTTTTTTCTACCAAAGTGAAAAAACTCCACAATTCTTCAAAATTTAAGAATGGAGTTAAAAGTTGACAACAAAATATTGGAGTTATTTTTCTTTTTTTTAATATACAAACGTGTTAGTTCAAAATCTTCATGAGAGTTTTACCGTATTAATGTCGATGTAAGAAAGGGAGAAACTTGGTTCATGATTGCTATTATTTATTGGAAATTCAGAGATTTTGTCTGCGTCTGAATCTGAACTCAGAACAATAAAGGCAAAGGAGCATGGAAAACTTTAAAGAGTAGTATGTGTATTTTCGTTGATAGTAGCTGCTAATTAGGACAACTCGTAGATGTTGAAAACACGCTGCCAAAGATCTCGAAGACATTGCTTTGGCTTTTCTTAGTTTCACATCTACTTGCTAGTTGCTACAACACATCCAATGGGCCTTCGAGTCTTCGACTTTTGACCTATTCATAGCTTCCATTATATTACTATAAAATGTTATCATAAATTTATTTTGGTTAACAAACGAGTTTGCATAAAATGATATCTATAATACATTTGATATTTAGAGAGTAGTTTTTTTGATATTTTAGTGTTTAAAATATTAAAATGTAGATGTCATGAACATATAATACAAAATATACAGTTAACAATATGGTTGATTTGATGTTGATTTCATCATCTCTTTAGTTTCGATTTGTATTTGGTCTCAAATAAATTAGGAAGTAAGTCTAGAATGATTAAAAATAAATAAATTGTTACTGATTTTATTGTTTTTGAGTCCATTTTTTAATATTCCCTCCGTTTCATAATATAGAATGTTTAGAAGATAATTTTTGTTTTATAATATAGTCTTGATTATGATTGGTTAAATTTTTTAAAAGTATTTTTTTTAATATGCTTGTTTTCACTAAAACATCATATATTTTGAAACGGAAAGAGTATTAAATTGTATAAGAAAAATAACAAAATTGAAAATTTGAGAACAGGAATTAGTCGGTTAAAACGGCAATTAATTCGATTTTTTACAACTGATTTATACACTATTCTCATCGGTATATTACTGCACAATTGTTTGAAATTAGTATTGAAAATTGTTTAAGTTGTGATAAAAAATTTGGTATCAGTGAAGAAGATAATAAAAATGGGTGATAATGGAAACGCACGCAGAACGTGGAAATAATGTTACGATTGTACCGCTTCGACCGTTTCATCACGCAGCAGCAAAAATCCAGAGGATCCTGGCTTGTGCTGCATATCACTGACACAGATACACCAAAGTACGAAACGGTCGTGGATCTAAAAAACCTCAGGATCCTACACGTGTCATCATCTTCACCGTCTCTAACAAAAAAAGATCTGATCATTAAGATCTCTTCTTCAATCAGACAGAGAGAAAGACCCCACAAATCTTGAACCCTCCGATCTACTACGATCCTTCCTTCCTTGCTTCTTCTTCTTCTTCTTCAAGGGGATCTCTCTTTTGTCTCTCTGTCTCCATCTCGTAGAACGCACTATGACTAGTTCCGGTGCTCCTTCTCGCAAGGTTCTGTCTCTCTCTCTTAGTTGCTCTGTTTATTTGACTTTGGTTTTGGAATTAGGGTTTTTGACTTTCTGTTTTTGGAAACTGTGTGTGTGTGTGTAGGCTCTGAGCAAGATCGCGACTAATAGGCTTCAGAAAGAGCTTGTTGAATGGCAGATGAATCCACCCACTGGCTTCAAACACAAGGTCACTGATAATCTCCAAAGGTAATTTTAATTTTGGGTACGAGTACGACTAGGGTTGGTATACTTTATTCGTGTTGTGTGATTCATACGATTTTAGCAATTTGTTGATGTGAAAAATTCATGGGTTTTTTGCAGATGGATAATTGAAGTTATTGGTGCTCCAGGTACTCTCTACGCCAACGATACCTATCAGCTTCAAGTTGATTTTCCTGAACATTATCCTATGGAATCACCACAAGTGAGTGTGTATTATCTTTCCTCTGTTCTATGTTAGTGTAATCAGTGTTAATAATGTTCTCTTGACTAAGTTTTGAAATTGTAAGCTGAACTGCATTTGCTTACTTCATTTGATTTCACATTAGTGCTTGCTTACTCAAGTTTGGTGTCTGCTTTCTTATGAAATGTCTTGAGCTCTTTCGAGTTGACTTGACTATTAAGTTTTTTATTTATAATGTTAATTCATTGTGCAGGTGATTTTTCTTCATCCAGCTCCTATCCATCCTCACATTTACAGCAACGGGCATATTTGTTTAGGTATATGTCAGTATATCCTCTGTTTTATGATACTCTCCTTGCTGTTTTGGTTATTTTCTCGCTTGTGTTGGTAGATTTCTAATGGCTCTACTTGGCTTGCCTTCATCTGAAACTTGATGGGAGATGTCAATGATGATTATTAGTTTTTTAGCTTCCATAAATTTGTTTCTTGTCATATGCAATAAGGCATCTCTAGTCTCTTGTGTTGGTAGTAACAAGACATATATTTGGGTATTAATTAGGCAATGCTAGTGATAAACATAAAAGCTATTTATGAATTATATGATCTTCTATGGAACTGATTTGGAGTCTTATCATATAGCTAATGATATATATTCCTTTAGATCCAACGGTTCACCCATATCCATAAGATCAGTGTTGAGAAAAATGTACATAGTGAGTGAAATCATATGGCGTGTTTCCTGCATTTTATTGTGCAGATTCAATAGCACATTTTTTAAAAAAACATAGGCCACCCTTAAGAAGAATCTAATGTGCATGGTGTGTCGATTTGCAGATATTTTGTATGATTCTTGGTCTCCAGCCATGACGGTGAGTTCCATCTGCATCAGTATCCTCTCCATGCTGTCAAGCTCAACTGAAAAGGTACGCACAGCTCACCATTATATAAACTATATACTCTCTTTGCTTTTCCACATAGCTGAACCTTCCTCTCGCTTGGTTGGTTTTTGTTTGTTGCAGCAACGACCAACCGACAATGACCGCTATGTGAAGAACTGTAAGAACGGAAGATCTCCAAAGGATACCCGATGGTGGTTCCACGACGATAAAGTTTAAAACCTCGTCCGACCATTAAGAAAATGTAAAATAATACGAAACAGTCTCGAGGTTTGTTGTCTATTTTTAATTTAACCGGGTTTACGCTGTTTCCAAAACCCATCTCCAAAATCCGTGATGTAAAATAACAACACAATAAAATTTGACTAATTTTGAATCTTCTACTCTAATTTTTAAAGCCCTCGACTAACAAAAGCCCCAACCTAATCTCTCTGATGCTTCTCTACTAGGTCATATATATACATCAGGAAGAATATTTTTCTCAACTACTACTTTCTTCTGGTTTTGGTTCTGTCACCATGAAGCCGCTGACGTAGAAGGAGACGATGGAGGAAACAAAGACAAAGAAGGGTTTTGAAAGATTCTCTGACCAGTAGCAAGTATATGTCGCGGATCGAACTCAGCTTTGAGGCTTCTGAACCGATCCCACTTGTCCCCAAAATGAGCCACCCACTCTTCCTGTGTTGCGTGGTGAGGAAGGTACTGCTTCACATTGATCTTAGCTTGTTCGCAGAACTCCAAGATCCGCCGGTTCTGGTCTTTCAGATACTCTAGCTTCTGCGTCTCCTCACCGTCCGTTAAAGCTGACCTCAATAGAGCCACCAGATAGAAAACTTCCTCATCCGGCGTCACGGCTGAGCTCCTCTCGTCCCATCTGGCAAATAACAATCAAATAAAGCCACGTCAGCAACGACAATATCTATATACAAATTAATAAAATGATGTGTGGAGGGTTCGTTGAGATCGGTTTGGTTTAGGAGAATCCGATCGGGACCCACCCACCATGAGTTCTAGGAACTTAAAAAAACAGACAAAATCCTAATGTGGACCGTCGGATTTGGTCGCAAAAACAAAACGAACAAAAGGGAAAGACGAGCCGACGAGGCGTTATTGTCAATCTTAGCTGGTTTGATGCACATGTGGACAACGTTTTTCGGACAATCCCATGTACCACGTGTCGAGTTTTTTTCAGTTTTGACAAACTTTTTAGTATTGGACCACTAATTAATCCCCACAAGTGTAACTTTGCATGCATGCAAAAGACTCGTTTCATTTATTTTTCCTTAACGACAGAGTTTAGAAGTAGTAATCAACGGTTATGCTAAGACTTACTTGTCTTTGTTCATGGGGTAGATAAGGATAGGGCCACTTGTTTTATTCCCCAAAATGCCCTTGAAAACGCCTTTGTCGAAGTCAGAGATTCTTGATTTTGGTACGAAGAGGTTGAGCCATGGGTGTGGAACCTCCCATAAATTCTTGGACCGGAGCTTCAACTCCGCCTTGTGTACCCGGTCGAGAAAATCCACATACTGTAAATCTGTCGTAAATACCGATGTCGGTATGAAATTCAATTTCTTCATCAAAATCTCTACTTCCTGTAATAAAGAGAAAAAAGAAAAAAGAAAAAACCACGTTTAATATACTTAATCCTGAATAGGAAAATAAAGTTTACCGGGAAAATTAAGAAAAGCTGTTTTTGCTATTAAAGCCTACCAAAACAAAAGATAAGTTAAGATTCCAGTAGAGTTGGTCTTTAAAAAAAGTTAACTTAGAGAAAGAGGAATCATTATTTGGTGAGTGGTCCATGACCTTGTCCACTACTTAATTAGTAACCATGATTAATTCGCTAGTGATAAACTAAAACATCAGAAGAATATTTTAATGTGTATTATTAAGTTCAGGTGGAAAAGCTAGATCTCTGTAGATCCTCTCTGGCTTCTTCTTCATGTCCTCTTCCAAATTTAAATTATAATAATGTGTATACACAACAAAAATACTATGGACACTACTTTTGATCATATAAACTAAATTAACTTTCATAATGATTTCCCAATAATCGCATAGCGTTAAATCCATCCAGATAGTCATCATATATAAAAAAGAAAATATCTCTTTGTCTAAGTGAATAATGAAAGTAACCTGATCGACGGTTTCGGAGTCGGAGTCGTGGTAGTTCTTGGTGATCTCTAGGCAATACAAAACGGACCCGTTCGTACTAACGGACGAGATCTTGACGGGGTTACGTGGAGAGAAGAAAGAGGATCTCCAATTGTTCACGAGACCTTCGTCCACAATCACAAAACCTTCCACGTAATCAAACTTTAATCGACCATGCATCGTTATTAAGTACTCTTGGTCCTCTGTAAACACCTCAAAGCTCGAATACAATACCCTTATCCATCTTACCTGTCATCATAATATATTTTAGGGTTTTATTATCTTAAAATAATTTTTAGAAAAAAATATTGGCATCAACAGTAAAAAGGTTAATATTAAAAGACGCCCGGGATTTTGATATCTATTATAAAAAAATATACCCTTTGGGGAGCAGGTTCGAGAGAGATTCGTGCTCGTGTAATGATCCCAAGTTGACCTAACCCACCAAGAACTCCATGGAATAGCTTTGTGTTCTCTTCTTCTGAGCATCTCATCACCTCTCCTTTCCCTATTTTTTCATTTCAACTTTTTGTTATTTAAACTTGAAATAAAATCATTTTATATATATATATGAATTTGAATGTTTTTAACACTAACCAGTTACAACGTCCATCTCAAGGACGTTACTAATCTGTGGACCATGGTGAAAAGCTTGACCACTGATTCCTGCATTGGAGAGTGTACCTCCTACGGTGAGGTATAAGTAATCAGTCCAAGATTTTGGTGCTAACCCATGTTCCAACGTTTTCTTCAACACATCGACCCATAACTCTCCACCCCAAACGTCCACATACATTTCATCCGGTCGGATGAGTGGCTCCGGCGTCCCGGTTGCGCCATGGTTCATCTCAACCACCACACCGTTCCTCCCCGCTGCGGCTTGTCCATTTATCGAATGGCCGTGGCCACGGGCTGAGACCGGAAACGCAGTGGCTGAACCATAAGCTGTTCTGACGAGCCGTGCCACGTCTTCGGCTGAGGACGGATGAAGCACGGCTAATGGCTCTTCCGGCGACTTTAACATACCGAAGTCTGACGAAACAGAGGCTAACTCGGTAGGGTGGACGCTGAAATATCCGTCTACATCGATGGCTCCGATGCGGAGGAGCTCACTCGGACCAACGGCTATGATAAGTTGACATATAGCGAACGCGATGAGGAGAAAGCTTGACGTCATTTCACGACTTATGAAAGAATGAATAGTCAAGAAACAAGAATCAAGATCGAGAGGAGGAAGAATATATAGAAGAAAAGAAAAATATTCTTATAATGTTTATTTTTTCAGATAATGAAAAATTTTATGGGGAAACGAAAAAACATATATAGGGAGATCCTTGGGGGTTCGTGAGAGCTAACGTAAGCCCAGATTACGCTTTGAAGATTTTCTGAGCAACATGCACAGATTCTCTCTCTTTTATTTTTTTCGGTTTGGGTGAAACTTTAATATATTAGTATTATAAAGAATATATAACGAGTGTTTATAATATTATTTTCGTACAAAAACTAACGAGTTTATGCGGTTTATATGTGTGTGTCGAGAATATGAAGACAAGAGTTCTCTTATTTATAGGACAAAGAGTTGTACCGGAGAAGATCACGTCATATTCTCTTATTAACAAGTTCATCTTTTACACAAAAATCAACAAAAGCACCGTGTGATTTCTACGTGTCACTCACTGTTTATACTATTAACCTCTTTGTTGCTTTTTTGTCAATTTTTATGTTAGCTATAATACTGTATATGTCCACACGTATGAATAATATTGTTTGAGCAAGACATCGTAGACCGACTACGTAAAGGATTTGACTAATTCAAAAACTGGCAGTGTCAAGATAGAAAAAAAAAACAACCAATTTGATAATATGGTTATGAAAAAACGTGTTATATCAGTGTTCAACAATAAATACAAACTGATTTGACAATTGACTTATGAAACTTTAGTTGTCTACCTCTACCTCTAGAGACTAGAGTAATGAACAACAAGCGCTAGACAATTCAACACTATATTTTGATTGGCCCCCAAAAACGTTTTATGATGGTTAGTGTGAATCTTTTTGATAGTTTTCATCTCTGATTATTAGCAACAAAAATGTAACTATTTTAACTGAAATTAATGAGAGAATAAAAAGAGAAAAGAAGAGGATGGGATAGAGGTCATGGCATGGGGGGAGACTGGAGAGATATGGGGGAGAGACGAAACATAAGAACGCCACGTGGGATATTCACGTGGGAGAGGATGAGGTCACACGTGTGTAGTGAAAACAGTGGGGTCCATGTTTTGGATACGGAGAATCATAGTGGGCCCTGTTCTCTCCTGAGATGAAGTAGTTCTCTCATTCACGTGGTCACTGTGCCACACACAACCACACGGTAAATAATAA
This sequence comes from Camelina laxa, assembly GCA_024034495.1. Taxonomy (NCBI): domain Eukaryota; kingdom Viridiplantae; phylum Streptophyta; class Magnoliopsida; order Brassicales; family Brassicaceae; genus Camelina; species Camelina laxa. Next base: position 3,634,589 of record CM043883.1, read on the forward strand.
TTCTGAATATATATCACAAAATCAAAAAAAAAAAAAAAAAAGAGTTATTTGGATTATCAAAATAGAGAAAATAAATAAACGAAAATATGATGTTTATACGATATTAAAAAAAAGAGAAGATAGATAGATTCTTCTTCTGCAGTACTTTGCAGTCGGTAGATCTTCTCTTTGGCTTCCATCGAGAAGATTATTATTTTTACGTTTTTTTATTTTTAGTTTATGGCAAATCTCTCAAATCATAAAAAATCTATTTGTTTAGTACTTATAAAGATATGATTCTCTATATATAGTAGGTGAAGTCAAAATTGGTTTAACAAGACTTCACTCCGTACGTTGTTATTACTTACATATAAAATTATAAATTTTTAAGCTGCTCTTCCTCGAGTTTTGTATATACTATTAATCAAAAGTTTGTAAGCGATGTTGTTCTAAAATAAAATATTAAGACGTGAACTCGTGAAGTCACTTTGGATGACCGAGATTGAAATAAATTTATATGTTTTATTTTCGTTTTATGTGTGTTTTGAATAGTGGGGAATCTAACGCCTAGCTAAGATTTGATGATAATTAGTTTGGTGGGTCGCGATTTGGTACTATATTTCTATAAAAAACAACGAAGAGCAGCAAGTTAGGATCTATTTGATGCCAATCCAAACATTAATACCTTTGCACGATAATTTAGATTGGTACGTTTTACCAATTCCTCAAATCTCATTATTGTCAACTTGTTCTCATGTTTTGATTTTTGTTCTATTCTTTTTCGGATATATCAAATTCACGCTTCTATAATTCGATTTGCGCGGTTTAGACGTTATATATGATTAAATCCGAGTATAATTTACAAGCATGCATGCATTTGTTACATAATTCTCCGCAGTACGTAATACAGTTCTGTAACTAAAACCCTAACCAATCGGACTTAATGATGACGGGAAACTTTGATAAATCCAATCAACTTTTAAACACAATAGTACTTAAACAGTTAGATAAATATTGCCACTTGAACATGGAACCTATGTACGTCTTGGTGTTCTTAATTAATGTTCATAAACATTTATATTGGCAATATATATAGTGACGAAAGATTCACATTTGGACACTGATGATGTGATTATATATGTTTTCTTCGTACTATATTACAATTACCACATCTTTCAACACCTTTTGTTTTTCTTTTTTTCTTTTTGTGAACAATATCCATATTGAAATTTGTGAAAATGTAATGATAACGATATAACCAGAAGAAAGAGGACGCGCGTGGGGACCAGCATGTCTCATAATATATGTTTGTAAATTAGTGAGTCGATGAATAAAACAAGAGATCATCAAATATTGGTGTTAGAAAAAAAAAAAATTTGCAACTTGTAATTTATGTCAACAATATTGTTGAGTTATAATCCAGATCAAAATTTGTATATTTCATGGTTTTCATATAATAGAAGACAAGTAAAATCACTCTATATGATATGGTTGTTTCAGACATAAAAGAAATGAAAGGTACAAAAAAATTGGAAATTATGGTAATTGAATAATTAAACATCAATTAAAAATTAATCCATGTTTTGCATTGTACATATATATATAAGTTTATTTGGGATTATGTATTAATCCGTTGGTTTGGAGCCTTGAAGGGCTATATATACTTGACAATCTCACCAACAAAACAATCGGTCCAATTAAAATTATACTGATATTTATCAATAGAAAAAGTCCAAAACATAACAGATACACAATGTTCAAGAATGATATGACTTTCAATTAATAATACAATACCTATCTTCGATATGTCTTCCAAAATGAAAAATGTGAAGTGACAAAGGCACAGTGTGTATGTCTGCGTGAAGGAGAACAAAACCCCATTCTAGAATTTATAATGTTTTTAATATAGGGTCCATAGTTCCATATAGATTGTACTGATTTTACAGTCATATTCATATATGTGGCGGGATATGCAGTGGAAAAATACTTACCCTTGATTTTTTTTTTTTTTTACTTTTTAATCTGTGGCATACAGAGAAAGAGGACAAATATCTTTTGTTTGTTTTTGTTCACTACTCTGGCTTGTAACAGAGTTATTATGTTACTATACAGATCCTGGTTCATGCATGTCCCATCTATGCTTAAATACAGATCGTGGTTCATGAATGTCCATACAGATCCTGTACTATACCAACGTTTTTTTCAGGATCCTACATCTACGTTTAAATGCAAATTTTATCTTGAGGCGTTCAACTAGTATATATGTAATGTACTATAGCGATAGTGGTTGTTTGAGAAATGGAGAATGAAAACAACAACATGTAAATCCTTACCTCAAAAGAGGAGACCGCCACATTATTACGCATATCCATGAAATAATGCTATTGGTCTTTCATCGATTATGTATAAATTAATCTTCGAATCGGACCAAATCCAACACTCTTTTGTACACAATATTCTCTCTTTAAGCTCATATAGAATTATGCCTATTAATATATTATACCACTTGACATTTTTTTTTGGTTTTTTTTTGTTTTGTTTTTGTAAAACACTACAGCCTTGTTCCTAAGGTTGATCAGCTTTATATATATAACTTTAAAATTTCTAAAGAAGAATCGTTGCTGATTTTTTTTTTTTTTTTTGGTAATTGGGTTTATATATTCTTCTTTCAAAGATAATTTTAGTAGGTTTTAATAAAATATAATTTGGAAATGTCAAACTTAAAAGTAAATTTTGTTTGTTTTGCATTTACAGTAATAATTATGTCTAAAATTGAAAATTACATTTAACAAGTAAAAGAACGTACGAGCTAAAAAAACCCATGAATTCTGCGGTTTACAGAATAAAATGTTTGCAAAGGCATGCATACAAATTTTTTTTAATGAAGTAGAGTTCAGAGTTGGATGATAAAGATATGTGAGACCGCTTGATAAAAGTGAAAATAAAGGAGCTAGAAGTCGTATTCAAGCAAGAAAAATGAGTACGAATAGGTGGAGATAACCTAACAAAGAGATCATACGTTAAAAACTTAAAACAGTGGACATCGACCTAACACTCTTCTCTCTTTCACATTCCCATCGTTAACTTCCTTCATCCCTTTCCTGTTTATTATTCATAAAACTTAAAACTTTGTATAATATATATATTTATTTATAATACAATCCTTGGAAGTACATGATATATATAATATTATTGTTCATCTCTTTTTAACTAAAGACTTCGATTATTGGTCATATGATCTTCTCCACGTCTCTTTTTCTTTTCTTTTCTTATACCTATCTCTCATTATTCGTTTTAATTGAACAGAAGTGTTAACATCTCCAATTGTACTCTCCACTTGAATGATGTTTAGTCACAATCTAAAGTTATACTCACACTTGACACACTTCTCTAATGTAAAGTTTCGTTTGACCTAACAAATCGTATAAGTATTTTTTTTTTTTTTGTTTATGAAAATTTAATTTCTATACGTACTTTAAAACTGCATTTTTTCTAAAATTAATTGTATAAATTTCTAAGCAAATCATAAGGCGACGGTAAGAAATTCAGTCTTATTCGCAACTCTTACGTGTTAGACGACTAAAGGAACTATATTATAAGAAGAATACATATTTTTTTGAAAATGAACGAAGAACACCATCAATTACTTTAAACACTTTTGCTCTAAAGTCTAAAGACTCTGCCTCGTCAATCTTTTATGCAATTAGTTAATTATTCCTTTGGTTAAAAGTTATAACCGAGTATGTGTAACTTTATCGTGGCATCATCGTGGGTTCCTTTTGGAGTTCGGAACCATCTTTTTCGAATCAGTCTCTCAGCCATATAAGTGGTTAGGAAAATTTTGTGCATATATTTATTATAATTCGTTATAATAATGAATGGACAGTATGTTGTAATGTCGAGTTTAAATTGATTAGTGGACCTTACACACAACTGTCACTTGCGAGTTTTTTTGGTCATAAACCAAACATATCCACCTTTCTCCATGCAAAAAGTGTCCCATACATGATTTAATTTTAGTTACTTTATATATCTGATCATTTTGGTCAAGATATTATTCGCTGATTATTTTTCTCTTGATTACATATTCAAGTTAGGTTTCCTATAAAGTAAATGACTTATAATTATTAGTGTCGTAAGGGAAAATTTTTGGGGTTATGGCGTCTTCTTTTATATACGTGATCGCTCTATAATCCATATTGTATTGTCTTGGTCTAATATATAATGATATCTTATAATACTTTTTATCACCGTGTGAACAAAACCAGTATCATCCGTCGTTCTCTAAGTGATTAATGTTGGATGCATGCAACTGGTTAATTAGGATTTTGTTGATTAAAACATAATTACGCCAAATAATTGAATAAACTGACCAATGAGTAAAACATCTAACTAACTTAATTTTCTTCTCTAATTTTACCAACAAAAAAAAAAATTTGTGTTATTATCAAACAAATTTATTAGAAAAATATAGTGGAAGAAAATTGTCCACGACTAAACCATATATCATTCAAGGTAAATTCCGAATGAAATGTAGTATTATTTAAATTCCGAATTTCACGACGCAGTGATCAGACTCTGCATTAGTTACACACGAATATAAATATCATATTACATTAATATATCAAAAATGAAGACATCAAAAGATACGTATACATAATAGATACGCAGATAAAAATAAAATTTTAAAAATGTATTTAAGTGAAAGTAATATATGGGTGGATAATTAGTGTCACGTGAAAGAGAGAAGTGGAGATGTTTGAGAAGTAAAAGAGATTCGTTAAGACTTTAAAAAAAGTGAGAGCGACAGAGCAACTTAGTGAGATGAGTTCCCAACACTTTTTCTCTTTATTCATGTTCATTTACAGCTCAACTTCTATTTTGTTATTGTCTTTTAATTCCAAAAGACAATTTATAATTTTAATTAGATTCTGTATCATATATCATATATTTAATAAATCATCTACGATGCTTTGATGATTAATTAGAAATGCAGACGTTTTAGGACTCGGTTACCACAGTTTAAATTTCGGATTCATTGCACGTTTATGTGTAAAACATTATACACCTCAAGTTTGATCCAAATTAAACAAGAGTAAAACGGTTTATGGTGATAAAACTTTTGATCATCACTAAACATCCCCGCATGGTTCGTTAAGACATTCTTATCGAATGAATCATATTTTAGATATCACTTTATAAAAAGGTTTTAATAATTAAGTGAATTCTCAAAGTATCACATTTTTGCTGTGCTTCTTAATCTTGCTAGTTCTATGAAACCTTCCTAGCTAAAAGTTTAGAATTGACCCTAAATACACATTGTGGTATTTGAGATGTCTTGTAGTCTACTTTTGTGCTAGTTTCGTCGTTTGCACCTTTTGAATTGAAAATTGCATAATACACGCTCTAAAAAAAAATAGAAACAACGCTTTTAAAAATGTTTTACTTGAGTTAGGTAATTTTTTTTTTTGTTAATTTTAGATAATTATTTTTTATTCGAATATTAAAAAATCAGCAATAAATTAATTAAACCGTTGACATCTACTAACGCAAACATGAACCTTTTTTTAATTCGAGGTCGGACAGTAAGTTAAGACTACATTCTGATTTTTTTAACATTTTAAGATTAACTATATACAAGTTATAATTACGTTCTTTTGTACGTTAAACATTACCTGTACGTAACTTCTAACTCCATATGATAATACTATTGACTATGGTAGACGTGAAATGATCAATCTAAGGGAAAGATGAAATAAATAAATTTGATTGGGACATTGAAGATACGGAGCCAAAAGGATTTGATTCGAGATATTCACAATATATGTCTGCCTAAAAATGGTTACCGTGTGCAGCCACAAGTTTCACGATGCTCTCCACAAATATGGCAAATATATTTTTGACCCTTTGAAATAAATGAAGAGACGAGACGTACCATTTACACATCTTTGGTCTGCTGATATCTTTAATTTGATTCTGGCCTTAGTTGGACTAATCTACGATGGCTTTGATTGGAGGTAGAATTTTTACATTTTCAAGATTTCTTAGCGAAAAGTTGGACTAATCTACGATTACACTAGTTCTATATATCTACAACACAAGGTCAATAAGACTGTAACTTTTAGACCAAAATATACAGCATATTTGGTAGAAGTGTCGTTGTTGTGTGTGTTTTTAACAAAAAAACGTTATAAAGTTTGAAACCTGGTGAATTTTCAATGTATGTGAAAACTTAATGTGTGTAAAAAATAAAAGTAATATAGTTGTAAAAAAATTAATGTGTTTGTTACTTTTGTTTTACGAATGTGAAAACTATATAAGATTCTCTGAAGCTTTGATCTTGTTACGGTCATTAATCATCGTGAAGGGGACCTTGTGTTTTTCCTATATTATGGCTATATGTTTTCTAATAGTGCTTTGTTCTTTTTGGTTTTCCCTTTTCATTGTCGACGTGAATTGAGAGTTTTGGACCAAAGCTAAAACCCAAAGCCTCCATCGACATCACATTTAGGCCAATCATTCTCCAAAAATCGCGAAAGTCTTTAAAAACTATTAAGTATAATGTATTGAAAGATAATGTGGACTTTTGTGATGCTTTTGTGTTGTGATACACATCACATTTTTCTGTCATCTAAATATATATTTTTATATATTCCGCCAAGAAATAATAATCTCTTTACATATTAGGTGTTAGTTGGTCTGTATATTTGTTGTGTGGTCTAAACTTATTGCCTTATTGGAATATAATGAGCTCTTCACTAAAAAAAAAAAATAAACCTAACTATCATCAAAGTTTTTACAAAAATGTATTGTAGATACGATACAATACAACTATATCTATATCTAACAAAAGCAAAAATAAAAACAGTTGATAAAAATATATATATGCAAAGACAGTCTTAGAGTTTGAATGGTAACTGCGATCAAGGTAACCGCTCCATTTTTAAAGTGGACTACAGACTGCTGCGGACCAACTCTATTTATATGCAAAAGCGGTCTGCAGTTGGTCCGCTGCAGTCTTATCTCTGCTTTATTTGGACTGCACCACTGTGGATTATATTTGTTGAATGGTAAATGAAAAGCGGTTTACAGATGAATTTGTCCGCCCCAACCGTTGCAACCATTCACACCCTTATTATATAACATTATAAATCTTATTATAATCTCGTACCAAAACAAAACAAAAAAAAAAACACAATGATAAATGGTTTGTCCGAAGCTCTAGTACAAAAGATATGATTTTATAGTTATTGGGGAATACATTGAGATGAAACCACTGATGCGTTTTTTTACGAAAGCGATGATTTAGTTTTGTTTCTGTGAAATTAATGTTGATTGAATTTTTGCATAGGAATGGTTTTGTCGCAACATAGACAAAACGATTCCAAAGCCCACGTGCCTTGAACTCGTCTTTATCCTTACTACACTTCTATTGGTCTTCCTAATCTCCAAATGATTAGTGGTTCTCATTTTAACTTCAATTTTCAATCTAATTTCTGAAAAACATTTCTTATTTTTTTGGTCTTTACAATGTCTTCTTCAGAGATTGTCTAGCTATAATGTTGGCAAACAAACAAAAAAGTCTGTAAATAGTGCTCAACCAAATTTCATTTGGCTGCAACTGCAAGTGTCAAATTTTTTATAAGTTTATTTTCAGCTAATGAATATTAAGAATTTTATGGTATAAGCCTATATTCCTATAGAATGGGCCATTTATACTATCTGATTATTGCTGGGCCATCATTCGTTTTATATCATCTTTATGGGTACTCTAAAATCTTCAAATCAAATCAACTGTTTAGTTTAATCAAATCAGTTGGGTAGATGAGTTTGGGCTTTTCTATATTCTCCTTCAACAAAATTACAGAACATCAGTGAAGTTACCACATACCCACAAGCACAAGCACAAGCACAAGCACAAGCACAAGCACAAAAGCTTATTCATCCAGTTTTAACTATTGGCCAAGTGATGAGAGCAAAAAGGCACACAAATGTGTCTTTTTTTTTCGTCTAAAGGATTCACTGATAAACTGAAGCTGCACAGAAATTTGTTACAAACCGATTTTAAATAAACTCGTATAAGAGTGAACCATCTTTTTTTTTTTTCTAATACAATCTTAGAAATTAAATTAACTTTGCTCAGTCAATATGAATACGGCAAGACAATTGTGGATAAGCAGCAGGTCATTAAGCTTAATTGCCTCTTAATTATGTGACTCGGTAATATAAAAAGAGCGAGCACGTGGCATTACAATAATGTTGTAGATGGATAATATGAAGTCTGTCACTCGTGGGATATTCAGAAATCAGAATCACATCCACTCCTTCCTCCGCTCCTCTCGTTTATTATCCACAACCCCCAAAAAATCAATCACTTGTTATACAAACAACGACATGTCAAAAAAAAAAAAAAATCAAATTAGGTTTTAAAGTTTTTTTTGTTTTTCTCTGATTTAACTTACTTCGGTCTCTTCCCCTGTAATGGCGCTTCCACACATAGTCTCTTCACCATCTTCAACTTCACTATCTCCATCTCCTTCCTTCAAATCCAAGCCACCGTATCATCACTCCTCCTCCTTCAACCCTAGATCTCTATCTCCGTTACTGAGTGATAACAATCGCCGGCGTTGTAAGCTCTTCCGTTGTTCATCTTCTTCTTTCTCCGAGAAGCATCACAACAACAACGCGAAATCTCCAAAATCCGATGACATCGTCGAGCTACCTCTCTTCCCACTCCCACTTGTTCTCTTCCCCGGAGCAATCCTCCCTCTTCAGATCTTCGAGTTCCGTTACCGTATCATGATGCACACTCTCCTTCAATCCGATCTCAAGTTCGGCATCGTTTACTCCGACTCCGTCTCTGGATCCGCTGCTGAAGTCGGTTGCGTCGGCGAAGTCGTGAAACACGAGCGACTCGTCGATGATCGGTTCTTTTTGATATGCAAAGGACAAGAACGGTTCCGAGTCACGAATCTTGTCCGTACGAAACCTTACCTTGTTGGAGAAGTGACGTGGCTTGAAGATCGTCCTTCAGGTGAAGAGAATCTTGATTCGTTGGCGAACGAGGTTGAAGTTCTGATGAAAGAAGTGATTAGGTTATCGAATAGATTGAATGGGAAGGCTGAGAAGGAAGTGCAAGATCTGAGGAGGAATCAGTTTCCGACGCCGTTCTCGTTCTTCGTCGGAAGTACGTTTGAAGGAGCTCCTAAAGAGCAGCAAGCGTTGCTTGAGCTTGAAGATACTGCGGCTAGGTTAAAGAGAGAAAGAGAGACGTTGAGGAATACACTAAATTACTTGACTGCAGCTTCTGCTGTCAAAGATGTGTTTCCTTCCTCGTCTTAGTGTGTGTGTTCTCTACTTAATTCTACTGGTACATAGAACTCTGAATCTCTCTATGCGTTTCCTATATTGAGCTTTGTCAGTAATTGAATATACGAAATTTATGAAATACTGCAAAGTTTAGTAAAGTGTAATATATGGTGGTTATAAATTATGGTGATTTTGGTGGTTCTTTAGCTAAACTGTGCAGTAGCCTAGAATAGATTATTAGTCTGTAAGCCATGGTGTTAGAATGATGATACTGGTTAGAGGTTAAATTAACTCTGCATGCTGTATATGAAACTGAGTATCGTAGTCCGTAGAAAGTCAGAGTTGCCATTTTTGGTACTTTCTAAGACATCCAATTGCGTAAAGCTTGGGATGTGGAATGAGATTTTGGTTTGCCCCAGTAATTTTGTTGAGCCATAGCTATAGGATTAAAATTAGGCACTCGGTTGGAATCCAGTTGCTTGAGAGTTAAGTTGTGTTAATTATTTGATCATCATGTTCTGTTATGGATACCACATTATGACTCTTACCATGACGTACGTGATTTCTGATCACACCAGAGCTTCCTCCAGGGGCAGGGGAAGGCGGTGTATTCATTTCAATGCTTCTACTAGGCTTCCTTTCAAATTTTCTTTTTAAAAAAAAAAAATCAGGATCGAGAAGTTGACAATTGTCGACAATAAAGAATTATCTACTTGGGATGTGACGTGGCCAATAGCATGAAGCTTTCTCCTTCGTAGTAGAAAGTTGAAATTGAATGACCGATTCATTGAATCCTGTACATGGTCTCTTAATTCTGTGACTATATCAGACATCAGGTTTCATCTCCAAATCACTCCGTCAAAGTCTACCTCCAAACTCATTACTTGGTAATAGAGACAAAACCCAGTTTATTGGATTTCCCCAAAACATCATCCAAAAAAACACATCACCTACAGATCATCTTGACTGGGAAACGATACATGTATAAAAACAGTCATCAATTCTGGATTTAAGAGAATTAGTATTACGAATTTTCCAAGTTTTAGTAACTCAGAATTAGTATCATGAGACAAAATCAACGAATGCAGCAAGGTAGGCAGATTTCTATCTCGTTTCCTGATCACATGATATGCAAGTATTCATAATCATGTCTCACCTGTTTCTTATGGTTGGTTGGTTGGGTAGGTGCCGAAGGATTCGCGCATATCCGGCTCAATACCGAACCTAGGTCATCATCAACACTGTACAACAACCGAACCGGATCATCGGACCGGAGATGCAACAAGTGGTTTACCATCATCATCTACATCATCCTCGCCATAACAGGTCAATCCATCGCAAGACTCCTCGAGAACTTCTACTACCTCCACAAAACCAACAAACACCGTAAAAACAACGGCATCTGGACTCAATCACTTCTCCAGTTCATCGGTTTCCCCATCCTTATCTTCCCTTTCCTCTTCCTCTGTTTCATAAAACAGAACCAACGACTTCCATATACCTTCATCCAACGTTCCAACAAATACCTCGCCGTATTTTACTTCGCTCTCGGTATCATGATGGCGATTCAAGCAGCATCATCCTCACAGAGTAAATTCGAGATACCTTTTAGTGTTTTCACTCCCGTCTACACGACACAGATCTTATTCACCGTGTTGTTCAGCGTCATTTACAAGAAAATCAAATTCTGTCGATGGACTGTCATGTCTCTCGTCTTCGCCATCCTCGCTGGGGCTCTCACTTTCTCGTCTTCCTTCTCCGGAGAACCCAACAAGCACGAGAGGAAATACGACTCTGGTATAGCTTACGCTTTCACAGCTTGCATATTCTTCTCCGGCCTCCTCGCTGAGATCCACAACTTATTTGACGATGTCATCCCCGATCGTAACGAACCTACATACAGGAAACTCGGTATTTTCGCCGTTCTGAAAATGCTGATTTTCTCGTCCCTCGTGGCCACCGTCGTCACCGTCCCATTCGTTTTCATCTCTGGCGAGCATCATGATTTGAAGAGGGTAATGGATGGGTTTTCAAAGGGGAAAGCTGCTTACGTGAAGACTATGGTTGGTCAAGCCGTTGCGTGGCAGATTTACTGGGTTGGGATCGTGGGTCTTGTGTGCGTAGTCTCGAATGTGTTCTCGAACGTGATCAGCGTCTGTACTTGGCCCCTCGTATCGCTCCTGGTGCTTCTGTTCCATTACGTAGACGATCAGTACGATGTCTTTAACGGAATTACCATAGGCATTGCTGCTCTAAGCGTAGCGTCTTATATATATATGATTCACAAACAAGATAGTGACGGTGACGGTGACGAGGCCACGACCTAAATCAATCTTGGAAGTTGGAGTTTTTCTCATGGTTTCGGATAACATTTTTTTTTTTATAATCTACAATTACATTATTCTTATGTGCAATTTCGTTTTCTTATTAACGAATTTTTTTTTAAATCTATGTACTGTAATAATAACAGAATACATACTAACAACAATTGCGATTTTTAGTTGCCTTGATTCATTATCACTTTTCATATAATAAATTTTAACTTAGAGTTGAGTGTTTTTACCGTAATATTATTTTGTTATAAGTTTTTATTTTGATAGTGTTGTTTTTTAAGCTATATATAATATTGAAGTTTGTCATTAACTGAATATACGAAATCTATGAAAACTGCAAAGTTTGTAAAGTGTAAGTAGTGTGCTGTAAATTATAGTGATATTGGTGGGTTTTATTTGATGTTTGGAAAATTGATAAGACTTAGCTGAATTGAGTACAAAAGTGTTGTGCTCTTCTTGAGTTGAAGCCTGGACTAAACTGGCTTTAAGTAGAGGGTTCACTAAGCTGGGTTGGTTGTTTTGTATATACAACCATCATTTATGTTTATCATATTTTTGTGACAACCTATCTATGATTCTAAGGTTATGGTGTTGGCAGTATCAGTTTCTTTGCATATGCGAAATTATGGTACTTTGGCGTAGATCCTAGTGAGCACTGTATATTTCTAGTGTATAGAATCAAGTGGAAACTTACCAATGGGTTTGAATAAACTACTTGGGCTATCGAAATCCTAAGTGTTCATGTTGAGTACTTAGACACTGGAGTAAGTTTGATTGTCTGGTTCTGCTACGAATGACATGAATTATGTCAATGCCATAGAGTGTTGTCTGGTCATGAGAATGGAGCCTGGTCCATGACCCATGACCATGATTCACAAAAAGTTGGAAGTTGAATAAGTCTATCAAATGTTTTCTTAACTATTTGACCAAAAATAAAAAGACTAGCAAAACTATATTATCAAATGTCTTTTTATATGAGTTATAAGATCAAACAAAGATGATATCAGATCCTTAAAACTTAAATACTTATTGAAGACCTTGACCCAAGAATAAAAGGTTTAAAGTACTCAAAGTCAAGGGATTGAGCTCAGTCCTTTTCACTGGTCAACAGTGACTTGAGAATTATTAACAAAACAACAATGACTATAATATCATCTGAATGTATGAAGAGAAATAATTTTTTTGTTAAGGTATCAAGAAACTCTTTGGCACGTCTTTGCTTCACTGTTAGATATCAATGTCAAGTTAATCAAATCTAAGAAACGCAAAAATTCCAACCAAAGAAGAATTAAATATGATTGCTTGCAAGGTGTAATTAAAACCAAGTCAGATCATTACGCCGTCAAAGTCCACTTCCACATTAATCACTTGGTATATAAACGCAAACATCATCCAGTCCAAACGCACACAAAGTTCAGTACAAAACTGATCTTTACAAAGACAATATACAACTATAAACGTCTGCCCTAAATCAAGAGAAAAATTTCCGACATCCTTAGAACTCAGTAAATCATGGGGCGCGATCAGCTAATGCAGAACAATCCACAAGGTAGAGAAATTATGTTTACCTTTGTGCATGTATATATGTTTTACCTTCTTAGTCATGCATGTATGTATGTTTCTCTTTGGTAGGTGTAGGAAAATTTGTGCAGATACCAATCCACAATGAGGAGCATAGCTCAACCACATTGATGAACCAAACCGCCACATCGAACCGGACAAGCACCATCAAATGGCCTACCATCATCATATGCGTCATCTTCGTCATAACAGGTCAATCCGTTGCAAGACTCATCGAGAACTACTATTACCTCCACTCAAACAACAAACGCCAAGGCACATGGATTCTATCCCTCCTCCAAGTCATCGGATTCCCTTTCCTCCGCATCCCTCTCTACTTCCTCCTTTACACCGAAAATTTGACTAAACCTCGTCTCTCCTCCCATCGAAGCTCCCTCAAATACCTCACCATACTATACCCTTGTATCGGCATCGACATGGTTATGCAAGCAAGACTCGCCGCTATAAGCAAACACGAGATACCCTTTAACGTTTTCACTCTCATCTACACGTCACAGCTCTTATTCACACCTATCTTCTCCTTCATCATCAATAAAATCAAATTTAATCGATGGATAGTTCTATCTCTCGTCTTCTCCATCGCAGCCGGCTCTCTCACTCTCTACTCTTCCTTCCCCGGAGAACCCAACAAGGACGAAGTGAGATACGTTAGGGGAGTGTTATATGCTTTATTCGCCGCCGTAATTTTCTCCATTACCATCAGCTCCATCAAGAACATATTCGAAACTGTCATCTCCAAACGCGACGTAGCCACTCACAGAAACCCTAGCTTTGCCTCCGTTCTCGAGTTGATCTTCTTCTCCTCCATTGCCGCCACCGTCGTCTCCTTGGCTGCCGTGTTCATTTCCGGCGAACATCACGTTATAAAGAGAGATGTTCGTGTGTTTGGGAAGAAGGCGTACCTCGGTATAATGACATTTCAAGTCTTCGCGTGGCAAATGTACTGGGTGGGTTTGGCAGGGCTTGTGTTCGCTGTCTCGGACGTGTTCTCGAATGTGATCAGCGTCTCTACGTGGCCCATCGTCTCGGTTGTGACGGTTCTCTTCTTTGATTTCGACAAGGACAAGTTTGATGCTTTCAAAGGAGCCGCCTTGGCTTGTGCATTTCTTAGCGTTGCCTCTTATTTTTATAGGCTTCGTCAAGAGAAGAGGAACAGCTAGCGACAAGACACCAGTTAATACTTTTCATTTCAATTTTCTAATAAATCCATGAATAAAAGTGTTCTTCCTTTAATTGTTTGTGCTGGTTTGAATAGTTAATGTCTTTTCCTGTTTTATAAATATGTGTGCTAAACTCTAGTATGAATATTTCTCAACACACAAATTTATGGATCTTTTCTTAGACTAAGACAATTTTTCAAAGAACAAATTAATTTAAAAAGTTATGTAAACTTTTCTTTGATAAAATAAATAAATAATAATCATGAGTTTGAACAAATTTTATAGTGGTAATTATAAAAAGAAATTATATACTGTATGTTTCATGTGTTATATAGTTTAGACAAATCTTTTAACATCATTTACAATTTCTGTCTTCGGAATGGTTGGATCTGAAGATGAATTGGTGTTTCAGTTTAACTACCCATATAATCTGAAGATGAACTGGAGTTGTATTTGGATACCTAAAACATGAGAAGAATGATATGCAAGAGAAACATTTTGGCTAGTAATGTTATACGGTTCCGATTTCTTACTCAAATTCCACTTTTTGGATAGAATGGCATAGTCTAATTATAGATAAGTTCTTCAATACGTAGTCAACTAGTCTAACAATGATTCTTAAAAAAAAAAAATCAGTTGACTTTTTCAGCTAATAATTGTTCATTATTTTTGTTGCTATTGTTGTCATTAGAACAGCTATAAACCTATAATGCACATGCTCAAAAGTCGTACTGACTGATACACATGTTTTAGGAGCCTTTGCGCCGTCAAAGTCAACCCCTCAAACCACCGGGTGAGAATATGAACACAAAACATCTATCAAACAAAAAACACACAACCTACTGATCATTTTCACAAGAAAATTGTTTTTAACGATTCCTATATAACTAACAGGCGCTAAGGAACTCAAAGAATCAGCTAAAAGCCAATGGAGAAAAATCCGCAAGGTATGTATAATCTTGATGTCACATTTTTGCTTTCTTTTTTTAGTGAATGTAAAGTTGTATTCAACCACTAAATTGATAGAATGCCATTAGGCTGAAATTTGAGTTCTAGATTCCACGAGTCATGATGTATCACATACTAATGTTGTGCAAATTTTTGTGTAAACTTAGTTTTGTTTCTCCTGTTTTCGGTGAATATGTAGAACAACTAATCAATATGGAGCTTGATCCAACTACACTGATTAACCAAACCGAGAAACCCATCAAGTGGCGTACAGTCATCATCTGCATCATGTTCGTCATAACCGGTCAATCCATCGCCAGACTCCTCGAAACCTTCTACGACCACCACACTAACCGGAACCACTTTCAAGATGACGGCGTATGGACTCAACCTCTTCTCCGAGTCATCGGATTCCCTCTCCTTCTTCTCCCTTTCTTCATCCTCTCTTCCAGAAAACACAATCAACTTCTCATTACTTCCGATCGATCTTCCCACACCGTACTTTACCTTTGTACCGGCGTACTAATGGTGGTTCAGGTAAAACTATACGTCAAAGGTAAGCTCGAGATACCTTTCACGAAGTCCCTACTCATCGAGGGGACACAGCTCTACTTCACATCGATCTTCTCAGGCATCGTCAACCGTATCAAATTCAATCTATGGCTTGTGATATCTCTCATCTTCACCGTCTTCGTCACCACTCTCTCCTCTAACTTAAGCGGTGCTTGGTCGGCTTTATTAGCCTCCATCACTTTCTCTTTTCTCCTCTGCAACGTTCATTGCATTTTCATCACCAATAGCACCAGGGAAGCTAGCTTCAAAGACGTTCTAGAATTGCTCATATTCTCGTCTCTCGTAGCCACTATTGCATCCGTTTTCATCTCCGGCGAGAGTCATGATCTGAAGAGAGGGATCAATGGTTTCTCGAAGGGAAAGGCTTCTTACGTTATGACTATGGTTGGTCAAGCCGCCGCGTGGCAAATCTATGGGGTGGGGCTTGTAGGGCTTGTTGTGTTCGCCGACTCGATCGTGACCTCGAACGTCATCAGTCTCTGTACGTATCCAATCGTGACGGTTCTTAGAATCTTGTTTTGCAATTACGAAGAAGAGGAGTTTAGTGGCTTTCTAGGAGCCGCTTTACTGTTTTCCGCCATTGCGGTCGCTTCTTCATTTTACAAGCATAAAAGAGGTTTTGGTAACTGGAAGATGCCTAGAGTTTTGCGGTTTGTTGTTCTATTTGTTATGTATTACTTTTACATCTCTGAGTTCTTAAAACCTGATCCTTACATCTCTACACCAATGGGATTCGAATTGTTCTGAAGTAATGTTTTGAAAACAGTAAGAAAAAATAATAAAGTTTGTGTGTTAGTTATTATTTTAGTGATTTCATTTATTCTGTTACATGTTCTCCCTTGTGCCGTGTGATACCATGCAATTAAATATTTCAAGTCTTAAACATGGATTTTGATTTTAATATACAGTATAGTACTTTTTCTCCCTGGCTCATCTCCTCAACTCCAAACATACATTTTGAATTTTCTTCTATCCCAAGAACTAAGAAGTGTTCGTTACCACGAAGAATTATTATGTAGCGAGCTGTTTACTTGGGCCATCCTTATTCCTAAACATGGGAATTTGAATGAGAAAGTCATCTCACTATACTTGGTCTCTTTACTCATAGGAATATGTCAGAATAATGAGTCTTCCGTTGACAAAATCACAATGAAATAGAAAGTGACAATGAATTGAAATACTCAATTTATGTCTGCAAATAGTAACTAAAACACCCAATTGCTCAACTAGGCAAAAACAGCCTTACCCCGTCAAAAGTCCACCCCCAAACCATTGCTTGGTTATAAAGACATAAATCCAGCTTTCTAAATTCCTCAGAAACATAATCAAATAACAATAAATCTTAAATCATTCGCTTCCAAACTCTCAAAACTCGTATATTTTTATCAATGGGGTATAATCAACCAATGCAGTCTAATTCACAAGGTAAGCAGATTCTTCTGATAAAATATGTGTTTTTTTAAAAAAATTACTTAGCGGAATTTTTACTGATCAAATATGTTGTGAACTTGTGATTAACCATTACATGTGTCTCTTTTGCAGGACAATTTGTGCGAATGCCACGCGATATCGAGCAACCAATAAACCAAACCAGTGACTCGAACCAAAGACTCAACAAGTGGGTTACCATCATCATATGCATCATCTTGGCCGTAACAGGTCAATGCATCGCCAGGATCCTCGAGAACTATTATTTCCTCCACAGAAACCGAAGCCGCAGGTACAGCTTATGGACTCAACCCCTTCTCCAAGTCGTCGGATTCCCCATCCTCCTCGTCCCTTTCCTTCTCCTCCTCCTCTCTTCCAAGAAACGGAAACAACTTCTCATCACCTTGATACAAGATATGGCATCAAGTATCATCGTAAGAAGCATCGTGGTCGAGAAGCTTCTTAATCGTTTTCTAATTATTTCCTTTTATATTACATTAAGAGTTTTTAGGATCTTTTCCTTATTTCAATAATGCATAAGTCGGTTTGTAAGAGTCTATATAAGACTCACGAAAATCTATCAATAAAAGTTAACTTCCAAACATTAACCTTATTCTCAAGAGAGACTAGGGTTAAGGGAAGCTTTAAGCTCATTCTTTGGCGTCTAGATTCACAACGGCAGAAGGTGTTCTAACAAGAGCTAAGGCAAAAGCTTTGGCACATAACAATTTGGTATCAGAGCCGTACGTTCCGATGACAGGGAAACTATGACAAAATCCCAATTCGAGCAGGTCAAGAAGATGTTTGACGAGTTGAAAAGTGAGATCAGTGAGCTCAAGGAGGCTTCAGCGACCCAGCAAGCAGTCCTAGCAGCGACTACTGAAGCTGTACATGAGGAACGAGAGCAAACCAAATCCTTGGTGGAAGAGCTGCGAGAGGAGCAACAAAAGTTTAAGAAGGAAGTAACGGAGGAGCAAGGAGAACTCTGTGCCAAGCTTCGTTCTATCTCTGTTGGGATAGGAGGAGATGCAGACTTGGGAGAAAGGGAAACGGCGTCGGTTTCTCAGATTAAAACCAGAGGAGGAGAACAGAGGGTAATTCATGCAGAAGGTCCTTGGGTTAGACATTCCGTGGGCATGGACAGGGGACAACGACTGACTGATGGAGGGGGAGAGTGGCCTGTAAGGCAGATTGGGGTTGCTCCCTTGGATGAGAAATCGGGGTCTGAAATAGGAGATCCAGGAGGCTACAAAAAAAACAGAGGTTGGAGGGGGTCCTCGGACGGGAAAGAAGGTGGAGGAAGAGGAACCGAGGGTTATGTGGTGACCCCGGTTAAGATGGAGTTTCCACCGTACGATGGAACAACTAATGCAATCGAATGGTTGCAGAAGTGTGAGGATTATTTTGAGGATCAAGGAATATTTGATGAAGATGCAAGAGTACGACAAGCTACATTTGTGTTAACGGGACAGGCCTACCATTGGAATGCAAATTTACGAAGGTTAATCACACATAGATTGGGGTGGATAGAGTTTAAAAGAATTTGCAAAAGTCGATTTGGGAAGGCAGATGCTGTTAATCCCGTAGGTGAGCTTAGCAATTTGCGACATACAGGAACCGTGGATGAATATTGCAACCAATTCGAAGAATGTCTAGGGAGGCAAACAAGGCTGACGGGTGACCAGCAATTATGGCAGTTTTGTGCTGGCTTGGCCGATAATCTACGTAAGGAAGTAGAGTACTTGCGACCTGAAACTATCTTCAAAGCTATGGAGTATGCTAGGGACAACGAATATAAAATTGAGGGTGATAAGAGGATGCGAACGTTTGGAGGTCACACTGCTCCTACAACACGTTACTCTCCACCACCGCTTCGCCAAAACGGAATTGGAACTAGAGGGATTTCAGGCGGACGAGAGGGAGAGGCACAAAAGGAACGACAAGGAGGTCAAAGACAAAACACTACACGGAAAATGTGGAAAAAATTGACAGAACCAGAGATGGCAGAACGGAGGTCCAAGGGACTCTGTTTTAATTGCGATGACATATATGCTCCTGGCCATGTTTGCAAACCGGTTTTGTTCTATATTTGGCCAGTTTCGGAGGGTGACGATAAGGAGGATGAGCCGTTCGAAGAGGAAAAAATGCAGCTATCACTGAATGCTATGAAGGGAGAGCAAAATGGTAATACGTTCCAAGTTAAAGCAACGTTTGGCAACGAAGTTGGGTGGACATTATTAGATACCGGGAGCACACATAATTTTATCAAAACCAGTTTGGTGGAGAAGCTAGGGATTCCGATGCATCGACGACCAGGAAGAATGGTGTCATTGGCTGATGGTGGTAAATGCCGTGTCGATGGGTTTTGCAAAAACCTCGCTATAACAGTCCAAGGTCATCGTTTTGTCGTTGATTGTTTTGCTATATCACTAAGTGGCTTTGACGTGGTGTTAGGAATACGTTGGTTAAACTCACTAGGCAGGGTAGTGTGGGATGGGCCAGCACATACAGTAGAGTTTAAGAGCTCCGAGATGTTGATTAAATGGCATGGGGAGGCTGAAGCAAGGGAACAAGATGAGCCTAAATTAAATAGTATTAGGACGAGTGGAAAACTTGAAGATTGGTTTGAAGAAGAAGAGGAAATTTTTATGACCAGCGGAGTGAGTGTAATAAAGAATTTTCAGCAACAAGAGTCTATGACGCTGCTCACAATGCATACCACAACAGGAGAGTTGGGAGAATTAGTGGAGGAATTTAAGGATTTATTTCAGAAACCAACAAAGCTTCCACCACAACGAACGTGTGATCATCGAATAAATCTTTTGCAAGGTACAAATCCAGTTGCCGTACGACCTTACCGTTACCCCCATCTATTGAAAGATGAGATCGAGAGACAATGCACAGAAATGCTTAGCAGTGGAGTTATACGACCAAGTTCCTCACCTTATTCTTCTCCGGTCTTGTTGGTCAAGAAGAGCGATAATTCTTGGCGGTTTTGTGTTGACTACCGTGAACTTAATAAGGTGACAGTAAAAGATAAATTTCCTATTCCAGTGGTGGATGAGCTCCTTGACGAACTACATGGAGCACGTTTTTTTACCAAGCTTGACCTGACATCGGGGTATCACCAAGTAAGAATGTTCTCACGGGATATTGAGAAAACTGCTTTTCGCACACACCATGGGCATTACGAATTTATGGTCATGCCCTTTGGACTATCAAATGCTCCATCGACATTTCAAAGTCTCATGAACTCGGTTTTCCACGGGATGCTTCGAAAATTTGTTCTTGTTTTTTTTGATGACATCCTTATCTACAGTCCTACATTGGAGGAACACATCCAACATATGAGGAGGGTATTTGAGCTGTTACGATCGCATAAATTGTTTCTCAAACACTCCAAGTGTTTTTTTGGAAAGGCCGAGGTAGGGTATCTTGGGCATGTTATTTCTCATAGTGGTGTACGTGTTGATGACACGAAGGTTACCGCAGTTCGTGAGTGGCCTAGACCAACCTCAACAAAGGCAGTAAGAGGATTCTTGGGTTTGTCAGGTTACTACAGGAAATTCATACGCGACTATGGTGTGATCGCAACGCCGCTGACCAATATTCTCCGTAAAACAAAGTTTGTCTGGGGGGAAGAGGCGGAGTCTGCATTTGCTACACTAAAACGTGCTTTGACGGAAGCTCCGGTTTTGTCATTACCTGATTTTGAATGCAAGTTTGTGGTGGAGTGTGATGCTTCAGGTAGTGGTATTGGGGCTGTGCTTCACCAACAAAGTCGTCCAATAGCATTTTTTAGCAGGAAGCTCGCTGAACGACATTACAAACTGGCCGCTTATGAACGAGAACTCATTGGCCTTTCCAAGGCGGTGCTTCATTGGAGACCTTACTTGTGGGGAAGAAAGTTCCTTATACGCACAGATCATTATAGTTTAAAATTTTTGTTGGAACAAAGGCTCTCGACATCACCGCAAATTCATTGGATAAGCAAGTTGTTGGGTTTTGATTTTGATGTGGAATTTCGCTCTGGCAAGATGAATAAAGTGGCTGATGCATTATCTAGGCGAGATGAGGTGAATAAGGAGGACGAATGTCAAGTCTATACCATAAAAGGATCAGATTCTGGTATTTTGGTAAGGTTAAGAAAAGAGGTTGAAGCTCAACCACTTCTCGCTAGTCTTCGGGACAAGATTATCCGTGGGGAGATGTCGCAGGAATGGGGTGTAAGAGATGGATTAATCATGTATAAAGATCGAGCTTATTTGGCCACCAATTCAGATCTTCTACGTGAGGTAGTGTCTGGCTTTCATAACTTTGCTCATGAGGGTGTTCAAAAGACAATGGACAGAATAAGGCGTGATTTCTATTGGAAAGGGTGGAAAAAAACAGTGCAGGAATTTGTGAAAACATGTCAAGTTTGCCAACAGAATAAGTGGGAGACGTTGCAACCAGGAGGTTTACTTCAACCACTTCGCGTGCCCACACAAATTTGGTCTGACATCTCCATGGACTTCGTGGAGGCACTACCAAAGGTGTTGGGTAAAACAGTTATTCTAGTTGTGGTGGATAGGTTCTCCAAATATGCCCATTTTATTGCTTTGAGTCATCCATACACGGCAAGCTCAGTTGCTCAAGCATTTTTTAAAGACGTCGTGCGTCTCCATGGCATCCCGGAAACCATCGTTACGGATCGAGATAAGATTTTCAGAAGCACATTTTGGCGCGAGTTATTTCGGTTAGTGGGAACAGACTTGTGTTTCACAACTGCATACCGTCCGCAGTCAGATGGACAAACTGAAATTGTCAATCGAACCTTAGAGATGTATCTTCGCTGCTTGACTGGAGATAGTCCACGACAATGGCTTAGTTGGCTTCCGTGGGTTGAATATTGTTACAATACCTCTTATCACACAGGTTTGAAAGCTACACCGTTTCGAGTTGTCTATGGCAGGGAACCTCCTCGTCTCCTCGATTATGTTGGGGAAGCACAAAAGTGGAAGCAATTGATGTTGCCTTAGAGGAACGAGATGAATTTTTAGCAATGGCTAGAGAACGACTGTTGGAAGCTCAACAACGGATGAAACTCGTATACGATAGCAACCATCGTTTTTTAGAGTTCAATGTTGGGGATTGGGTGTGGCTCAAATTACAGCCCTATCGACAACTTACAATTGCCAAGAAAGCTTATACTAAGCTATCACCGAAGTACTATGGTCCATTTGAGATCATTGCTCGAATCGGAACAGTGTCGTATCGTTTACGCTTACCAGCGGGTGCAAAGATCCACGATGTGTTTCATGTTTCCCTTTTAAAGTGTCACAAAGGTGAACGACCCGACAGTGAGCCTGTGTTACCACCGGTTTTGCAGGGACGGTTCGCTCCACTGAAACCATTGGAACTATTAAAAGCACGAAGTCGAGGAGGAGTTCGCCAAGTTTTGGTCAAGTGGACAAAGGATTTGGAGGATGAAGCAACCTGGGAGGATGCCGCTAAACTCGTTGAAGCATTTCCTGAATTAGAGCTTGCGGACAAGCTCTTAGTCGAGGAGGAGAGTACTGATACAAGATATGGCATCAAGTATCATCGTAAGAAGCATCGTGGTCGAGAAGCTTCTTAATCGTTTTCTAATTATTTCCTTTTATATTACATTAAGAGTTTTTAGGATCTTTTCCTTATTTCAATAATGCATAAGTCGGTTTGTAAGAGTCTATATAAGACTCACGAAAATCTATCAATAAAAGTTAACTTCCAAACATTAACCTTATTCTCAAGAGAGACTAGGGTTAAGGGAAGCTTTAAGCTCATTCTTTGGCGTCTAGATTCACAACGGCAGAAGGTGTTCTAACAAGAGCTAAGGCAAAAGCTTTGGCACATAACACACCTCCAATGAATTCGCCCTCAGCCTATTAATATTTTACCCTATTATCGTCATCTACATGTTTTTTCAAGCATTTTTCTCGAACATTAAATTCCGGATCCCCTTTAAAGTTTTCACTCTCATCTACACGTCACAGCTCTTCTTCACCCCCATTTTCTCCATCTTTATATTTTCCAACAAAGTAAAATTCACTAGATGGACGATTGTCTCTCTCATCTTAGCCACCCTAGCCGGAACTTTCACTCTCTACACTTTCTCCGCCGGGTCACCCATCATCTACAACGGGAAGATACACAACTTTCGTGTTATGTATGTGGCTGTATGTGCCGCCGGCTTTTTCTCCTTGCTCCTCTCCCAGATAAGGAACATATTCGAGGCTTTTATCTCCGTTTGTAAGGAATCCACAAACAGAAAACAACCAAGTTTCGTCGTTGTTCTTGAGTTGCTGATCTTCTCGTTTCTTCTTACCACCATCATCTTTGTCGCAGCCGTTTTCATCTCCGGCAATCATCACAACTTGAAGAGAGAGATGGATGGGTTCTCGAAGGGGCAAGTTTCCTACGTGTGGACTATGGTCGGTCAAGCCGTTGCATGGCAGATATACTGGGTCGGGATCGTGGGGCTAGTGTTGGCTGTCTCGGCCGAGTTCTCGAACGTGATCAGTGTTTGTACGTGGCCGATCGTCTCGGTTCTCGTGGCTTTGATTTACAACAAGTACGATCAGTTCGATGTCTTGAGAGGAATCGCCTTAGGCGCCGCTACTCTTAGCGTTGCATCTTACTTATATATGATCCACAAAGAGAAGAGCGAAGATGATGACCAACCCACAAGCTAATCAAATCTTGGAATTTGGATGGACTCTCTAGAAGAAAAAAATTACATTTTATTATTTTTCATTAAAAGTTTGTGTCTAATGAATGTTTGCAATATATATCCCCAACACATCACTCACCATGATATGTTTCTCTTCTATCATAGTTGTTGTAACAACAACTTTGACTTTGTTATCGACATTATTTTTGGGTCAAAATGATTGTCTCACATACAGTTTTATTTAATCTAAGGCGATTTAATATATTTAGAAAAAATAAATAGATACTTCACTTAAACGGGAATGGATTGTTTGACAAAAAAAAATACGGGAATGGATTTTCAGAAAGATATGCCCAAACATCATTTTTCGTGATAGATGGGAGAGGTGTTTTTGTGCGACTATCAGAAGGCATGGGACTATCGAAGTCATATACACCAGCTGACAAAGTCCCATTCATCTTAAGTAACCTTACTGCTTTTATGTTTTTTTTGTTTTGTACTATATATTTAATAATCTAAATTAGAATAAAGCATTTTTATCGATATGGGTAGTAAGAATAACAATAAAATCTACTTGATTACTTTTTTCTTATACAAGCTATATAAGGTTTGAAAGTAATTTCTACAGTCTAAAATGTTAGTTTTTGTCCAAAAAAGGTAGTTATTTGTTTATCTTAGTTTTGCAATAGCCTTTAACAAAAAAAATATATATATATATATACTGATTTTGCAATAGCCTTCAAATTAAAATCTAGACTATTTATTTGGAAAAAAAAATGTTGAGATAATTGGAACCAGAGCTTTGTAGTTATCAAACTACTCATGAGAAGAGGCAGCCTTTTCACGTGTGTCTCGACCACAAATGTTCTCTAAAAAAGAGAAGCAAAAATTCAACTTTGTGTCTTCTTTGGAGGGACTTTTGGGGCCCGTACTTTCAGTTTCGTGGACAAATAGTCGCCACATGACTGATCCTTACACTCATACATACTTGTATTTTGTTATGTTTTTTCACGTGGCAATTAAAAGCCAAGAGAATGGATAACATCAAGGAAAAAAAATTGGTGACTTTACTTACGTACGGAGAGTTAAGGAAACCTACCTACGATTCTTTTTCAATGTTTACAAGTTACAACTTGTATGATATGATTTGTTTGACAAAAAAAAGTGTATGT
Organism: Camelina laxa; assembly: GCA_024034495.1. NCBI lineage: Eukaryota > Viridiplantae > Streptophyta > Magnoliopsida > Brassicales > Brassicaceae > Camelina > Camelina laxa. The sequence goes on from CM043883.1 coordinate 3,659,766, forward strand.
ACATATCAGTGATTCATCAAGAAAAGTTTTTGTGATTCTATGGCTTCCTAGTAATATAAAATCAAACTTTTACATTATTTGAGTTAGCAAATAATGTAACTCCGTATTTTAATTTTCATTTTTAGCTATTTGAAATTTGGCTAATTTGGGTATTAAATGCGTTCACATGCATGACGAACCGTTAATTGATAGTGATATATATTTTATATTTCCCCAATCGTGGATGACCTTATCCATATCTCTCTCTCTTTTGTTTTTTAGAAAATCTCAAATCGTCTCTCTCTCTCTCTCTGCTGGTTTTACGATCACTGTTGCCAAAAAGAGAAGGGTCTCTCGAGACAAGTGTTAGGATTACAAACACAACACCAGCTTCCTCCTCGCGACACGACCCTCCGTCATGTCTGCGCCAGCTATATCTTCTTCACGCCACGTTTCATCACTATGTTCCACTATATATACACACCTACCCATTACATCATGTCTTTGCCTTATCACTCACAAAAAGTTTTCACATAACATCACTTTCGAGCTGTCAACATCCGTACATGTCATCCATAGAGCCAAAGGTGATGATGGTTGGTGCTAACAAGAAACAACGAACTGTCCAAGCTAGTTCGAGGAAAGGCTGTATGAGAGGAAAAGGTGGACCCGATAACGCGTCTTGCACCTACAAAGGTGTTAGACAACGCACTTGGGGAAAATGGGTCGCTGAGATCCGTGAGCCTAACCGAGGAGCTCGTCTTTGGCTCGGTACCTTTGACACCTCCCGCGAAGCTGCCTTGGCTTATGACTCCGCAGCACGTAAGCTTTATGGTCCCGAGGCTCACCTTAACCTCCCAGAGTCCTTAAGAAGTTACCCTGAAACGCCGTCGTCTCAGGCATCCCAGACGACACCAAGCAGCAACACCGGTGGAAAAAGCAGCGACTCCGAGTCGCCGTGTTCATCCAACGAGATGTCATCATGTAGGAGAGTGACAGAGGAGATATCATGGGAGCATATAAACGTGGATTTACCGGTAATGGATGATTCTTCTATATGGGAAGAAGCTACAATGTCGTTAGGGTTTCCATGGGTTAATGAAGGAGATAATGATATTTCTCCGTTTGATACTTGTATTTCCGGTGGCTATTCTAATTGGGATTCCTTTCATTCCCCACTTTGAGGTGTCACTAAACTCTCCTTGATTATTAAGACTATCATATACAAAATCACATATACAAATATATTGTCACCGCGATGTAGGTTATATATGTAAATATACACCAGCTCCATATATGTTCACATCTATATATATATATATCGTTTGTCTGTAGTGTATAAAAGTAGATTCTTACTACATCAGAAAACATAAAAACGACAGTTGTGTGTCTCAAAGCTAAATATGTGTCATGGGGAAAACTTGAAGTGCAATGTATCTGTGTAAAGAAAACGTGATGTTACGTTTGTGTGTAATGTAACGGTCAATGTGTAGACTACATATGTCTCTGCTTTCGATGGGCTTTCAGTTTGTTCTCGTTTGTTGTGTTTTTACTTCTTATTCTATTTTTTATTTTTCCTCTTTTACATACCTTCGTCTTTGTGCTATGTGTGTGGTGGTGTGACCCTCTCCCCCGAGAACAAATATATAAACCTGCCTCGTTTATGGCCAGCCCAAAATCTATATAAACCTGGCCCGTTAATGGTCAGCCCAAAATCTATACGGCCCATATATGGTCTCCACTGTCCACCTAATGCCTACATATGATTAAACTAATGGTTGGGTCAAACTCAAAACACTAAAATCCTGAATGTAAAATTTTGGTTTCTTATTCTATTCCAGATAACAAAAAAAAGAATAACAGTATAACACTTCTGCGACTTAGCTTATGCACTATCATAAATGTGTTACATAAAAAGAAACTCTATTGATGGACTTATTTATATAAAGAGAAAAATATGATATTTTGATATTTAAGAAAACTAACGTGCAAGCCGGCCCAGGCCCATGATAGCGGAGAGAGAAAAATGGAGGAGCTCTGTGAATTATAAATGTGGAGTTTTTTTTTTTTTTTTTTTTTTTTTAATTTGGAGTTTCTAATTCGGTCTCTCTGAAATGATGCTTTTTTACGAGTCATTTCGAACGAAACTGTAATATGGGACGAAATATTCATATCGAAAAAAGTAGCTATCGGGTCATCTAAGTTTTAATACCATGTTAGATTTTAATTCCAAGTTCAATTCAAAAGTCAAAAGATAATTAGTTATAAATGGTTTGGTCCATACTTTTTATTATATAATAAGATGAGTTTTGATCTAATTTTAGATGTAAACTTATAAGATCCATTACTTCAACTGAATGAGAACAAATCGTTTGATCTAATCCAAATTGAATATCCCGACAGTGATAAATTACTAGTAAAGATCATCATAAATGCAAATTATAACATTCTATTGATCATGCTCGAAAAGGAAAGAAACAAAAAAAAAAAGAAATAATAACACAAGAAAAATGGCACTAATATATCAGCCATATATTTTATATAGAAAAGTCGGGAAAAGTCCCCAATCCAAAGCTCCTCCAACATAAGTCTTCTTCATCATCACCATCTTCATCCTCATGAACAATGATGTCTCATCCACCATTTTTTCTTTTTCCTTTCTCAAAAACCTTTCTTAGGTAATTAATAATTAAAAGAGAACATAAAAAGAAACACTAAAAAAAAAGAAGCAGACACAAAAGTCATAAAAACACAACGGGGCGACACCATTTGTTCCCTTTTTAATTGGGGTTAAATGGCATTTGTAATTATTAGCAGCTGCGAGAGAAAGAACAAAGTACTCAAACGTTGTCCGTTGACTGATGGAGCAGTGGAGTTGTGATGGACGACTTGATCGAGTTGCGAGAAACAGGTGCACGTTCGATACCATGCTCCGCGGATGCCTTCTCAAGCGCTGCAAATTTCCTCTCTTCGCTCTTACCGTACAGTACAAAGTAAAGTCCCGCTATGATCAACACCGCTCCAATGATCCTGCCATTAGAAAACCGCCACGTGACAAAAATCAACGTTTATTTCTCGTCTAGGTCCTTGGAGTAATAATTAAATTTGAAATAAACAACTCGGTTTTATTAATTTGACATACCCGCCCAAGTAAAACTCTTCTCCTAACGCAATTGAAGCCATGATCGCAACGACAAGAGTCTGAACAGGTTGGTAAACAGCAACGAAGACTGGACCCCCTCTGTCAATACACCAAATCTGAACGGCAAACGCGATTCCAGACGCTACGATTCCCTGAAATTAAACCAAAATTTGTAAGGACTAAATTGATCGATTCAAAACAATAGGGCTAAAAATAAAAATATTTGAAAAAAATACTAACGGCGTAGAGGATGGTGAAAAGCTCCCAACCGGAGTGAAAAGCCCAAGCCTGAGAATCTCTTTCACAGAAAGCAGCAATGATCAAGAACTGAATGATTCCGAAGAAACAAGTGTAAGACGTAACCGAGAGCCTCGCCGGGTAAGATTTAAGAACCGGAGCTTGGAACACGAGCCATCCTGACCACGAGAGACAGTGACCGATCAGGTAGATGCAGCCAAGTGTCCAGTTTTTGGGCGCGGCGTCTCCTAACGGCGCTATTATGGCTGAGTTTGTGGTGAGTAGGTGAGTGTGGAGGTGGCTGGTCGGAGTGTAGATGGTTGGACCCTTGTAGAGAGTGATGACGGAAGCTCCGGCTACGCAAAGAGCTGTTCCCAAGACTTTGGAGATACCGTCTCTTCTGTTCATTCTTACTTTCTCAATCCTGTTTTGTTTTTTTTACATACAGTACATGAACAGTTACTACGATGATCACTATTTTGTAATTAATTTAGAAGGACCATTTAATGTTTGTCTACGTATAATATTTTATCCAGTTATGGTACGTTGACAAGTCAAATTGAACATTATTAAAGTGATACATATCCTAGCTGTTCACATATAAGTTTTTTAAATATTATTTTTGATTCGAATTATTAATAGAGTAAGAAAGAAAAAAAGGAGATATGGAATCAATCATCAATACCTGAGAAGAGCAGCCATGAGAAAAGTAATGGCGGGAACAGAGTTTTGCATGGAAGAAGCAAATGTTGGTGAAGTGTTCTCTAGTCCCAACAAGTAAAACCCTTGGTTCGCTGTTATTCTGTTATGTAATAATTCATTAACAAATTACTAATTAGTAACATCCAATTTTGTTAATGAAAAGATCAGAGTGATGGATATCTTTATGTACCCAATGAGTGCCAAAAAGAAGAACTGGATGAGAAAGTTGAGAGTAATCGCTGGTCTCTCCTTCCTAAATAACACAATTAAGTACTGTGTTAATTAAATTACTATCAACTAGAAAACATATAGGGTTTTGAAATAAAGAAGAAGTGAAAAGGTTACTTTTCGAGGAAGTAAGCGAAGGGAAGGAGAAGAAGCAAGGCGATGATGTTACGATAAACAGGGAAGACAAGTTTGCTGATCCCCATGTTGAGAGCAGCTCGAGACACCACGTGGAACCCGGCGTAACCGAATTGCAACGTCAGCATCGCTATGTGAAGCTGAAGCTTCTCCGGGACTCCCCATATCGATCTCCGGTTATCGTTTCCGGTGTTATCCGCCATTGGATCGAACTGAGACAACAACCGATCAAACGATGGAGAGAAGGAGAACGAGTGTGTTAATTTGTGTGTGTTGTTTGATTGAGGAAAAAGAGTGAAGTTGTGGGAGATATAAATATAGGTAGATAGCTATCTCATTCCCTCTTTGCTTGTGGGAACCACCACACTTGAGATTTCTAATATGGTATCTCATCTATTAAACCTAATCATAACAATCTCAAAATATTGAAAATAATATGGATTTAGGCACATTTGTGTTTTTTTTTTCCACCAAATTTGTTATTTTGGTAGCATTTTCACTCCTTGAATATGATACTGAATTGGGAAATTAAAGTTTTGATTTATTAATTTTATAATTTCACTATTGGTTATTTTGGTTATTATGTGTTTTACTATTATTGTAAACATTATAATTTTGTTGACAAAACAAACACACATACAAATATAAACACAACGTTTTACTTAAGATAATAAATCTTTTGAGATGTTAAAGTAATGATCGTGTTTTTGGATTATTATACACTATTCGACATAGCGTTTTGATTTCACTAACCACATAAACCAAGTCCGGTTAAGGGTGTTTTTGAATTATGATTTATAAAGAGTTTTGATGGTTTCAATAAAATCACAAAGTAAATAAAAAAAAAAAATTAAAAGATTGCTACAGAGCTTTGAATGATATTGCTGATTAATTTTGTAAAGTCTCCCAAACAATATCTTTATTTCAATGATATTTTCTTTAACTTTGTTTTGTTGTAAAGTATATAAAATTATAAACTAATAGCAAAATAATTGAATTCATTGATAATACTAAATATTTTTTTGTTTGTTTTAGTTGAATAACACAAAATTCTTATTGACTTTATGAAATCTAATAATTCCAATTTTTTGAGATTTTAATTGATTTTTTTACAGTCACAAACTAATCAAATTTTAACATAATTTAACAAAATTTTAATTAAATAACAACAGATTTTACATAACATTTAAATTCATTAAAATTCTATTTAAAATTTAAATTACAAACTATTACACTCCCTTATATTCAAAACTCAAATGCATTCCCAATATCTTTGTAGTTACGTTTCCGGTTTATAAAACCAGTTTTTGTTTAACTTGAAGCAAATTCGGCGGATCTAAACTTGTTCATAAATGTGGCAACTTCTCAATTTGTAAGTTACAGCGTCAAGATCAAGATTGAAGAATGAAGAATATGGTCTACAATAAAATTTGAAGACAGTGCAAAAATTTTAGATATTATTTTAGCTTATTACCTGCAGGTTAGGGATTATGACAAATTGAGCAAAAAAAAAAGTCCTCAGAATGTTATAACAAATAAACTAAAACATTCTGCTTGAATTTCAAACTCGAGGAAAACGACCATGAAGCTGTTAATAATTCTAAAGTTGATTTAAACAAAGGGCCCGCGAAATATTTAACTGTGTACTATTGTTTTCCTTAGAAAAAAAGAAGAGAGCTTAAAAATTGTGTGAAAGGCAAAGGCTGTCTCCCACATTCTTTTATTTTTTTTCTGCTGTTTTAGCTGACATGACAACCCTCACGCCACTACTCATTAACGCAACCATCATTGTGGTTTCTTAATTTTTTCATTTTAATCTGAAGAATCAAAAAGGTATAACCTAGATTGAAAAAAGCACATATGTTTCTTTATCATTATTTACACTGTATTCCTCAATATGCACTCACTATCTTAGACATTATAATGGTTTTAGTTTGTCCTTTCCTTTGATATTTATTGAATCAGCATGGCATTGCCACTAATTATTACTTGTACAGTAGTTCTCCAGGAGAATAACAATCTTATAATAGTACTCCTAAATTCCATTTTAATGTTTTTTATTTACATTTTTCTTTTTATTTGTTTTAACTATATTTATTAAAACTATTTTCCCTATTATATTATGAATACAAAATGATAATTAATTTTGTGGGGACGATCCCCACGCGCACTAGCGAACCGTGAGACCCACAGTACCTCTTATTTCGTAGGCACAGACCCACAGTACACGATCAATATTTATGTACACGCTTACACCAATATTATTATCTGTATTTGTCCTCAATTATTCTAGTTCTATTTTCATATATAGGTGTGTGTAAGTGTAATTGTATTACTTTAGTATTAATTCCGATAGTCAAATACATTTGTATCCTTATAGAATAGAATCATCGAAAACTTTGATGGTTGCTTGTATTCTTTCATTTTTTCTCTTTCTTTTTGTTTTGTTATTTTTGGAGAGATCGTCAATGTATACAAAACAGTGAGACTGTTTAGTAAAGTCTGCTCAGAAACATGTGCATATCCACGTGAAATCAAACCAAATATGTATTTTTCTCCCCCGTTCCACGAATGTATAAAAATGTAGTAATATCACGACGAAAAAACATTTCGTAAAATTTGTTTTCACAAATTAATAGTGTTAGATAACTACATGTCATATGTTTAGAAATGAAAAATATTCTTCTTTTCATTGTAAATTTTTTAATGAACAATAACATAGTTGTGACGTTTCTTGAAAATAAATTTTGTTTAGTGTAGTTATAGGGTATTCTTAAAAAAAAATTCAAAAATCAAAACCTTAAGAAAATAATAGTATGTGATGAAACCATTGGCCCTGTAAGGGGCACACGTATGCTCAACCGTATTTATAGTGCCATTTGTCGGGAAGACAAGACTAGACCCCTTCATTAACTATACGAAAATCTCCAAATCTAAAAATATAAGTTTGCTAGAGGTCTTACCATGAGCCTTTCATAGTGAAGGTTTTGATTCATTCATAGTGAAGGTTTTGATTTAGGAGATGACATGTATGGTAGGGAATCAGAAGACGCCAATTACCTTTTTCGTCGACTGTTTAAAATTAGTGAAGAAGATTCCACCTCATCTATATTTTCGTTATGTTTTTACCACGGTCATCATTAATAAAGCCGACAGTTTGGCACATAATTTATGATGTGTGCTAGTAATTTTTGTCTTCTAAGTTCTGCTGTTGGCTTGGATTTCTGAATCCTTGAAAATTAATAACAAGGTATGGATACAAACCAAATCCAGCACCAAAACTTAATTTGTCGAGTAGTTTATATATGATGCCCATCATGAGATCTATAACCTAGCTTCATGATTTATACTACTAATTTAGTTTTAGGTAGTTTTATATCATTCCCAAATGATGATTTATTGTTACCTATGCAAAACAAGCACTGAACTCATAACTAAGTGTCAAATTTAATTCAAAATTGCATAAGACTGAAAATAATAAATTTTATGGAAGGTTTGTTTCTTAATGAAGACTACTAGTGTCACTAAACATCATTTGCTATTAAAGAAGGCGTATTATTCATGGTAAAGACGGAAGGTTACTATTAATTAGCCCAATTTCCGGAACTAGTGCTTACAAAAAGTGTTTAGTTAAATACAGATTGATGCAATTAATTAGCATTGTTCGTCTTTGTGACAGAAGATAAACCCTTATTTAGTTAAAAAGGAAGAAAACAAATCCCTTTTTAGGTTGAAAAAGAAGAATATATAGAAACCCTTTAACTCTTTATAAAAGTTTGATCTAAATCTCTCGGGTAAAGGGCAAAGAAACGGGTCGGGTAAGGACCCAGCAAGACAGTAACGGATCGGGTAAGGACCCAGCGAGACAGTAACCGGTAACGAGCAGAGACGAAGAAGAGGAGAGGGAGACCAATCTTAGTTGGGATATTTAATTGCCTTGTCTCCTTTTTCCTCACTTTATTTCATTTCTTTATCATTCTTGCTCGCCCACGAGCGAATCTTCTTGTCTCCGATCTCTCTCTATTCTCTTTTTTCTCACTCCTCTTTTGAATTTTAGTTTTAGCACACAAATAGTTTTAGCTTTTAACCTAAATTTTTAATAAAAAGAACGAAATTACTTTTAGAGATTTTGAGAAGATCAATGCACAAAATTTGGAGTCTTATAAACTTGATTCTTATTGTCTCACTAATTAGCCAATACACTATTTGCTCAGTCATAATCAGCAAAGATATAACGCTCCGACTGATTGTCTGAAGAACGTAGACACGATTCTGCAAAACTGGAACACATTTAATGACTGTATACACCTCCATAACTATAGTGGTTCACCGTTCACATGCAATTCAATGGTGTCCACTTTTATGATAGAAAAACTATGCATGTAAAGTATTCATCCGATGCTTTGATTGATGTTTGATATAGAGTGTCCTTAGATTCGTTGGTGAATTGTGATGATAAGTGGATGTCACTAAGGAGACACCTTGACGTACGACAACACTATAACGACGAGACAAGTATGACCCTTCAACAGATTATTATAAGACTAATGCCACTTTACCCACTAACGTAATTTCAATACGTTTATCAGTAGAAAAATCTCTTTTATTTTTTCAGTTCGACGAACTATGGGCGATTGCATTTTATACGACCTGTCATTACGTGTTGTAGATTCACAATATTTTACGAAAAATATAATAAGCCATAAGCCAATTGTCACACATAAGCCCATAACATTTCTACACTTTTTTTTTTGGTTACAAATGATTTTTCAAAAACTTGATTATTAGAAAATCAACAAAAACTCAATTATCTTGAAATTTTTTTGCTGTAATAAAAATTAACATTATAACGAAAAATATTATTTGAAAAAAATATTATTTGAAAAAATATATATAAGTTTTTTCATTTCCTAACAGGCAATTAGGTGTTTCTGCAACTATTTTGTGGGTTGGCTTTTTGCATGCGAGGTCTTCTCTATGTCCAAACATATACTGACTTTTTATATTTTCTTTGTTTTTATTCATCTCGATTGCTTTTGCTTGGCATGCATGCATAACTTAATTATGGGAAATTTCAACCCATCATCCACTATATTTGACATGAAATTTGGTGGGATTGCTTAGTTAGAGATAGTCCGACATGATTAAACTACTGATATAATTACCAAAATTCAATATCTTATAGTCTTCTATAACACCATTTTTCCACCTTAAACATGATCATTTTGTTATCTCTTCCTTTTATCAAGTCACGCTTCTGTGCTCCATAAGCTAACTCACATAAATTAAGTTCTCATAACTTTTTGAATCATGTATATATTTTCTATTTTAAAATTTTAGTTTTAATGTAATCGGGTGATTATAATACATGTATAGTTGAGAATTTGAGATATCATTCGCGCAGAATATTTGTTTGTAAAGATTTATAGTTTGTAATTAACAAACAAACAAACAAAAATAATTAATAAAATTACAATTTACCACTTTACATGTCTTTTTCACAATCTTCCTCTGCTTGTTTTCTTCGTTTACGTCTGTGACTTGGTCAAAAAACAATAAGAGAACTTATATCTTTTCAGCATTTGCAATCAAAAAAAGGAAAGAAAAAGATTTTGCTAACAGTTAAAGTACTAATGATGGTTCCTTAAATTTGCATGCTTTTTTCACTGTTTTCATCATAAAAATTTATGATACGATCTTAGCCTATAAATAGATCCAGTAACATTGAAAATTTATTTAAATGATCAAAAAGGTAAATGGGTTTGTAAAAGGAGCTAGGGATTCTGTATCTTTTAAAACAAATTTTCTAATCATATTTCGGCTGCTGAGAGAGAAATAGTAAAAACTAAAAAAAAAAAAAAAACAAATTTAGAAAGTGAGTGAGTTGATCAAGTTCAAAACTAATTTCTCTCCTAAAGTGTTGTAGATTAGCATGAGTATCTAAATTTTGCAAAAACGACTGAAAAATCTTGAGAGTAATATTTCAATATTTTAAATTTAAATAGTTTTAGATGAGTTTCGTAAATCAGCTCCTACATTTCACTGATGTGTTTATATGTGCTTAAAAACGAACAACCTTATTTGGCATATGCATTTTGATGCACAAACGGAACAACACCTAACTAGAAAAGTCACTCTACGGGTTTTCCGAGTTTATGTCTTTAGTTTAAGTTTCTAAAACAGTAACCACCTTGCCACGCACGAGTTTCTCTGCTAGTATCGCTTTACTAGGCTTCTAGAAAATTATGTTACTGTATTTGATGAATCTGTGTCTTAATGTAAAATCATAAAATTCCTTTATTCATAGAAAGAAATTGCAATGTCGTTCTTCTGATTCATTCAAAACTTACGTGATCGAAAAATTTGAAATGAGTAATACAGTTAGAGGAGAAGTCAAAATGTAAACATGATTAGTATGTCTGCCACAAACCAAAGGTGGGAAGTACATTACCATTTATATTGTTGTCTCTTCCATCAATATCTATCATCCTAATCTACGGCTCAAATGTAACACAACTTGGAATCTTCCGAGTGAATAATTCGGACGCAGTTTATAGGAGAAAATCAGGTCGTTTTCAAATGCTCGCTCAATCACACTCATGTTCAAGCAGTGGAAGACACATTGACGTCTCAGTCTCTTTGGACAAGACTTTAGTGTTCGTTATATGTTTATATCCAACCAAACCGCCACATGATTTTGTAATTTTGTTATATGTCATAGACAAAACACTCACTTTTTATATTTGTCTGTTTCGGTCAATAATACAAAAATAAGAAAATTTGACAAATTAAAATCCTTCTTTTCTCCTCTCTGCTAAAATCTTTTTACCCCGATCAAAGACTCAGGGTTTAATAACCATGTTATGACTATGGCACATGTATAGAGTACTACTACACAAGGGATTGGTTTTACTGTCCACCTGTGTCATCTTCAGCACTTTTCTTGTATTCAGGTTTAAGCTCATATGTCCCTTGGTTTGATCCTCTCTTATTGTACACGCACAGCTCGTTCAGTATTTCTTTCAGGAACTGTGCTGGTTGGTCCGTCTCTTGTACAAGCTGCTTCAATGTCCAGTTAGGTTGTCCTTCGAATAGCTTGAACATTATACCTTCAAGCTCACCACGATCTCTTCTCGTTCTCTTCACCTCTGTTTGCTTGACTGGGGCAGGTCTCTTCTTTTCCTGCTCATTCAAACACAAACACAAACTTCCACATTGATAACGCTGATATGGTAAAGAAAAGATCAAGACAATAGATTCAAGTTTCAAATCATTAGTTGAAGAATGCATCCTGAATCGTATTTAGTCTGACGAAAGAACGAGCATTGAAACTGAATTGTTGCTTCACTACTCTTTGATTACCATCTTAATGATGACTCCATATATGCAAAATCATTAAGAAAAGAATAACATTTTTACCTTTGAATTGGATGCAAGGAAACCAATCATTCCAGGCAAAGGCCTCATATGTACTCCGCGGTCATTATCGATAACCTTTAGTGAAATTCACAGAAACAAAGTCCTTACATAATTAGCTAACCAAAGAGCCAACGTAGGAGAACTAAAAGAAAACAAACACCTGAATGTGCAAATCAGTACCTGTATCTGTCGATTTTTAACCATGGCTTTGCTAGTTCTCTCCCGACAAAGCCTTGCATATTCTTCAATGTTTTCCCCATATGGCTTCATATCAAATTTGTGATCAACCTTTCCTTCAGCAGCTGTTTGAACTATAGAGTAGCTTGCCTAGTATGAGATGGAAAGCCAAAACGAAGATACAAAAATCTGATGTTATCAATCCAAACAGGTAAAATCACCTTGATTGACATCCGAAAAGACCTCCATGGGAACAAAGTCTTTGAACATATTCACAGAGTAGCTCTTTGGCATGTTCTCATACTCAGCACGATTCATCTCCATAGTGAACTGATCATTGATACCAATAAAAAGGCAAATAAGTTGCAACAAAGAACAAAATACAAAAACACTAAAGCAAGATCCTTCTCTAAGCTAGATTTGATCAATCAAACCACATGGGTTAATGAAATTAGCATGAAAAATTCGAACTTTATCTATTTCATAAAAGGTCTACTCAATCAACAAACTAGGGCACTTCACAAAAAATAAGAACTTTGAGAATCAAAATGGAACATGTACCTCGGGGGTAGGTCGTAGAGGATCAATGTTGAGAACAACCTTGGCCAAGTCAATAGATTCAGAGGAAGAAGAATAAAGAGAAGGAGGCGGAGGAGCAGCTAGCTTCCCCCATGCCTTGGCGACAATTACAGGACACTTCATTAACCAAATTGGTCGCTCGCCTTTCTCCAAATCGAGTTCATGAGGGTTACTTCGATCGTCTTCCATCGTTAACTCCAAATACACACTCTCTCTTTGCTTCAAATTCAAGATTCTTCCTCTCTTCTCCTGAGCTCTGATCTTGAACTCTGTTTCCGATTTTTGGGTTTAATTTTGTCGTTTTGACTTAACCCTAAAGTATAAAAGTCTTTTACTTCTGAAGCGGAGGTGAAAACAAGGAGAACCCGACTCGGACCGACTTGGACGCTGAAATAATTGGGCCAAGGCCCATAACTTTTGTCTCAAAAGTCCGAAACCCAGTTTTTAAATGGGTCTTAACTATTTTCAAAAGCATATTTTTCCTAGAGCTATGGTTTTTTAATTGCCACACTTGATTTCGTCATTACTAGAAGATGTGTTCTTTGTTGACGGAAACAAAAGAAAATAATATTCGTATTATGACATGATTAATAGGTGGGATATATGTATGTACACACAACATAATGCATACATCCATAACATGTATGGTGTATATGTATTAGAATATTAGATGCATGGTGGTAGTTATACAGATTAGTTTGGACTTTTGGACCACTGTTGTGCCGATAGCGTGATACTATAAAAACATGCTTGAATGTATGGTGTATGTATTAGATGGATGGATACATATTGTTTGGACCACTATCGTGCTGATAAAGACACCAAGGTTGTTGACAAAAGAGGAAAACAATAATACCGAAGTTAGAAATGGATGGCGATCAGGACAATGACAAAGAAGTAATTCTTCGGAAAGAACTCAACTAAATCAGTACTGAGAAAACCCTAACCACTAGTTACACTCGGTTGTTTCATGTACAAACGGGGACCAATCCGAATTTGGATTTTATGTTTGTTAGATGTAGTGATAGAGTTTTTAGCTTTACACTTATATAGAGGAAATTAAATATTTTACGTGGAGCCAAAAAAAAATCCAATAACTCGGGGAAAAACTGAAGTTAGTTTGATACCCAAAAAAAAACAAACTGTTCTTTATCAGTTTATGAATTCCTTTCACATGGTCACTATTTAATGACGCGTTGGAAGATTTATACTGTGTGATCTTTGTAAAAGAGAAGTGAGGTAAAGAAAAGAAACTGTCATATCAATCATAATCGAGTTAGGTATAAGTATATAACAGATGTTGAGGATATGCATTTCAAAAATCTTTGTTCGGAATTAGTTTCTCACTTTGACCATAGACTTTACAGTTTCTTCATACTTTCTTAGCACATTAATTTCCCTTTTTCCAACCTAATTAATTAACAATTTACTCGCTAACTATCCTTTCAAACTTGCAGGAAAGCTATTATTCAAACTTAACCTACCGTATTTTAATGGCAATTAATGACATTGCCAAACATTTGACCTGTGAGGATGACTAACTAATTAAGTACTTACTCTGAATCACATGCACGTCACCAGTACGTAATAATAATACAAAACTAAGAGAGTTAACATTAATTACAACAAATCATGGGCAGAGGGAAGGTAATTCCAAAGAACAACCATATATAGGCTAATCCTATGAGGCTGTAGGACTTTTGCGGAACAGGAAGGTTGACAGATTAAGTAAAATTTCAGAGGAGATGATCATGATTTTTGATTTTTTTTTATAATAATTTTGATCGAGAGAGACTGAATCACATGTCATGAGTCAGAAACTCTACAGTTTTTGAGAAACTTCCATCTTTCTCCTCTGTCATATTTACTTGTCCTAAATCAAGCAATCTATAACAGTACTATAGCTAATCATTATTATTGTTAACAGTATCAGTTCACACATACATAAAAACAAATTACTATATCATTTCATAAGAATATCAGAAATCGATTTTAGTTTCATACTATAAGTCTCGATCAAGTCATTTGTATACACACTAGCATCGACCAGTATTTACTATTTATACTTCAAATTCAATTGTAAGTAAAAAATAAATAAATGGGAATTAGCTATAGACGAATGATAGTCACATCCAAGTAAAAATCCAATAGCTAGAAATATGATAGTTCTGCAGGGAAGTAGTTTGATATAAATGCCCTGTATTATCATCCGTTTACACATCTCTACTCCAATATTTCACATGTTACTCACAATTTGACGTTCTCCAAATAATTAACCTTAACCTCCTAATATCGTAGATAGGGGTTGCATCTAGATAGAATGACACGATATTATCTAAGTAAAAACCATAAAAGACTAAAGGTCCTATTTGAAGATATCTATGTAAAATTTTTGGCTTCAACACTAGGAAACTCAAACAAGAGAAGATATAACCAATCTATATATATAAAGTTAATGCATATATATATATATATATGTGATTAAATGCCTCTCTAGGACCATTATTTTAGCTAAAGTTTTTCTATCATTTCAGAGATATAATTGGTTTTATATTTCATGTGAGAATTACTTTTAATTAATACTTTCACTCTGGAGAAATTCAATTGGGTATTATAAAATCTTTGATCGATGGAACACGAAACCTAGTTAAGTCATGTTTTAAGATCCGGCAAGCAAACGGATAAAGGGGGGAAAAAGCAGCTTGGAGCTCAACACCAACCAGAAAGCTAAATCAATA
Organism: Camelina laxa; assembly: GCA_024034495.1. Lineage (NCBI taxonomy): Eukaryota > Viridiplantae > Streptophyta > Magnoliopsida > Brassicales > Brassicaceae > Camelina > Camelina laxa. The sequence continues at coordinate 3,675,102 of CM043883.1, forward strand.
TCAAACCCAAAAATATTTTTATTAATTGTATTTTAAAATAAAGGATATTTGATTTGACCTTGAAAAGGTACTAAATATATATGTCGTAGACCAATAGAAAGAAAAAAAAAGATGAATTATTAAGTAATATTATAATACTCAAACTAAACCAAATTTGTTGAACTATAGATCGAATAAACCACATGAGAACTGAGAAAGTCCAATATACCAAACAATATATAGAAAAATATCAAATTTTGAAACTAGAACATTAATTTAACCCTCATGGATCTTTTTTAAAAAACGTACGTACAATGTGCATGTTAATCACCACCAAGTAACAACCTAGCTAGCTTAAGGGTGTTTTATCAGATTGCACGAAATTTCAAAAAGACAAAGACGAATACAAAAACAACGACTAAAAAGAGAGTCTCATTATTATAACGTTTAAAGATATAACAATAATCAATAACTGATCCGAATCTCAAGACCTTGGAGGTGTGAAGAATGGCGTACCGGCAATGAAGGAGTTGAGTTGAGCCGGGTAAAGCGAAGAAGGATCAAGCATTAATCCGTTATTATTGTTACCTGCTACAGCTTTCGTGGCGGTCGTCTCCTCCACATTTGTGGTGGTTGCAGTGGAAGCAAGGAGGTTAAGGTGATGGTGATGATGATGATCTTGATCTGGTCCTTGGTCATAGAGAATGCCTTTGAAAACATGTCCTCCAATGTTTACAGCCGTTTGATAAGCATATTCTTGATCATCTTCATCCTCTTCTATTGAACTCACTCGAACGCACCGGAAAACCGCCGGTGAGTTAACCTCCGGTGGCAAGTGTTGGCTCACCTCCAACCCTAAATTGTATTAATAATTATTATAAGAATACCAAAAAAATAAACATAAGATTTGTTCTTTAGCCTCTTTTAATAACTTGTTCTTGATTATTAAAATCGAATCTTTTAAGTATTTATTGCATCGAGTTTACATGAAATCGATCTTGAATAAACCCTTTTTATGTCGTCAGGTTTACTAAGGAACAGTGACTTGTATAAATAAAGCAGCAATATCCGGCGGACATCCTCATTCACACGCAAATGATGTTGTACTTCTCCACAAACATTCATAATTAAAAATTTGACACTTTTTCATGAAAATTCAATCAATCTTGAAAGCTAATTCAGGATCATCAATTCCAAAAAAAACACACCATGATCGAATATTTACCTGAATTAGAATTAGCATTCACCACACGGGTAGTAACAAGAGCCGATCTACCACCACCACTATGTTCTTTATCATCATTATTATCACCGCCACTAGCTTCTCGAAGGCGTTTAGTGTTTTGCGTTTCACGGCTGGAGGTTGAGTGGTGCTGCAAGGAAGCGAGTTGGGCTAGACGCTCTCGGCGTTTGGCAGCAGGAACCCAAGTGCTCTTAACGTGAGTTTGACAGTGAAAGCCTCGGCTTTTACAACAAGTTCTACATCTCATATGAGGACAATCTTTCTTAGCTTGATTCCCACAATCTTGACAATTCATACCTCCTTGTCTCGTCACCGTGAACCCTCCCGGCTCATGATCGGAGACTACGTTGAAGTATAAACTCCGGCTCCGGTTATTGTTGTTGTTGCTGCTGCTTCCGCTAGGAACCATTCCAAAGGAGTAGAAGTTTGCAGGAGCTGAGGCATGTTGTTGTTGTTGTGGTTGTTGTTCTTGTTGTTGGAAGTATTGCGGAGGCCAAATCTCGAAACCCTTGTTGTTGTTATAGATCTCGTCTTTGTAAAGATAAAGATAATTGCTCTTGTCTTGATGATGATGATCCTTGTCTACTTGGTGATGATCTTGCTTGTTGTTGTCTCTCCCTCCTAGATAGAAGAACCCTGCCATTTCTCTCCCTTGTGATGATAATCCACATCACACACACAACACACCACAAAGAGATATCAAAGAAAAGGGTAAATCTTGATTTGATTTTCCTTTTCTTTGCTTTGAGAGAGTGATGATGGTAAATGATGAGCAAAGATTAAGAAACTGCAAACGCCGCCATGGAGTTAGTCTCTCTTCAACATTTAAGGCAACACAATTTTGATCTCTGAAAGTGGAAGTTTGCTGGATTTACTCTGTGGTTTAAGAGAGAGAGAGAGGGAGAGAGAGAGAGAAAAGGTTTTTAAGACATAGAGAGTCCCATGAAGATCTTTTGCTTTGGGCACTTCACTACAGTTATCTTCCAGTTTGAGCGAATCCCCATCACATAAATATCACTCGCCATATAGTTTAAAAGAAAGAGAGATAAAAAGAAAGAAAAAGAATATGGATAAATAGATAGGTGACATTATTTTAAGTAATTTTTCTTAGAGTAATCATTCCATTCCATTGATATTTATGCTTATTCTCTACATTTTTCATCGGTATATTGATAATCCCTTATTACAAACTCTAAATACATGTGATTAAGATAATGAAAACTAAATGACGCGTTTTTTCTTTACTATATATAGAACTGTCGTAATTATATATCTAGTCAATACTCAATAGTTTCAGGATTCAAGAAACTATGCATGAAGGTGTACAAATATACTCGTATCGAAATTAAATTAATGATTCGTATTCATTTTAGTAAAATTTTATATTTCTGTTGTGTTAACATCAAAACTAGTTCGCATTTTAACTCATAGTGTGCTAGTTTTTTTTGTTTATCAATGGTAATTATAGTGCCACGTGTTAGAACAGGGAGTTTTTTCTCCACTCGTCCCTCCCCCGTGAAACCCTCTGCACCGTTTGTTTATCTTTTCTTTCCACATTTCAATTCGGTTTTATTGTTTGTGATGAAATTATATGAAACTATACATTAAAGGGAAGTTTGAGAAAACCAAAAAAAAAAAAAAAAGTTTGAGAAAAAGGAAAAGAAAAAAAATAAAGTCTGAGAAAAATAAATTCAAAAAGGAAGACTAATGTCACATTGCTTTGACATTTTATCGTCACGGACGGTCTCATCGTTGAGGCTTACCGCTTAATCACGGCGATTAGACCTTCAATGACATAACTTTTTCAACGACGCCTACGTGCGATGATTTATCTGTAATTTTTTTTGTTTTATTCGTGTAATCAGGACTACGTGGCATTAACGTTGAATTTATATAGAGGATGTGGCATGATTTGTTGCATTTACAATCTTCTTTTTGGTGTGTATATCTTTTTTTGTCAACCTATAATTCTTTTTACTTCAAAAAATTGTTTGGTATTTTTGATATAAATATGTTAACTAATTTTAACTTTTTCCATACATTTTTCAGCTTAAAATAGAAACTAAACTCTTAAATGTACTAACGAGGGGAATCGTAAAAACTAACACTTTTTGAATATGAACTATAAGAAAAATACGTGCTGTGTTTAAGGGAGTTTTGATGGACAGTGATCCCTAGTCTAGATCTAGGTCACGAGTCATTATTATTAGCCGATGAAGGGATGTGATCGTTTTCTATCTTTACCCAAACTAATACATGAATGTAATGTATTTTTTTCTGTATTTAGAAAATTTTCTGCTCATTCAAATCGAAGTAGAAAAACTTAGCTTTCACGTTAATACTTTTCAACAAATTAGAAAATGTATAAATATAAAGGATATATATGAAGGTTATTTTGCTCATTTTACAAAAACAAAATTGTAGCTAAAAAACAAAAGAAAAATCTTAGCTATTCATTCATCAATTATATAAGATACACACACACTTAGACAATAAACATGACAATAGTTATGAGTAAAACCGTTAGTGGTTTATCTTAAACTAGCTACTATTACCTCTTAATCAAATATATTATACTAGTACGCAACTGTTTATACACTATCTAGGAGTTTAAAATTAAAATCAGTAAAGATTTACTCATTCGTTCATATACCTTGTACCCTCGTTAGAGCCGAAGCAAGCAGACCCACTCTAGTGTCTTTGATCACGTGGAACCGCGTGAATTAGCGGCGCAATTTGCATTTGATAATGATAATTAAGCGCATTTGGTATTAATATATTAAATGCTTTTACATTTTATATCTTTGATGGTTGGCCTTTTAAATTACTTATTTTATATATTGCCCATGTATGTATATCAATATTTGTGGTCAATATGTTTGTAATAGACGACCAACATACACATTATCACATACTTTTTTTTTTTTTGTGGGCTAAACACATACTTAAACTCTTGACAGCGCTTGCATACCATCCCTTCAAATCTTACCACCCAACTTCCATTCTGAATAGTTGATTGAACCACGGATTGAATCGTTGACCTAAAACTGAACACCATTTCTCATATCCTAATTGATATCTATCTCTAATAAGTGGACCATTTTTTTCATAGTCTAAACTATTAATGTAGATCCACTCCGGGAAAGATTTTTCATGCCCGAACATTAGAGATGTATATGATGTATAATAAAATAACAATAGTAGCTAATTTGTTTGTTAGATTACTTATAAATTTTCTATAATTGGAACCAGTTATATTCTATAAAAATTAGTAAAATACAAATTTACTAGTGAGTAGTTAAAAAAAAATTACTAGTGAATATTCCACTTTGCCTTGCGAATCGTTGACGAGATCTCATGCAAATTCATAATAAGCAGGTCACGAGAGTAAGATTTGACTTCTGCATTCTAAAGAGCTAGATTTGATCAAATCTTCTGTATCGACTGGCCAATTAATACACAACCAATTTCAAGATAAACTCTTACCTACATATACTAATCCTTGGAGATGAAGTATGCAAGTTGTAAGGGTTATTTGCGTATTTACTTTCGTTTTGGTGAGCAAATGCGAGCATGCTTTTTTTACGAACCGAGCAGTTACTTTGAAATCTTGGCTGTATATATTGTTCTCTTTAAAAAAGAAGAAGGGGCATATTTATTGGATTTAGAGAAACAAAAGTAGAAAAAGAAGACGATGTGAGTTTTTTTTTTGGAAGAATTTTTAGAGCTTTTGAGTCATAAAAATCATTCAAATGTAAATTATCCGATTTGTTTTGAAGCCTTTGCGAAGAAACACATGAAACACACAATCAAAGAAGAAAGAACGCCATCTCAAACATAAAACGGCTTAAAATTTGTTAACCCCTACTAATTACTTAACACAATTATTAGCAAACAAATCTTTTACTTAAAACAATTACATGTGTGTACTGTACTATATCTATAGAAAGGTTAATCGTACGTATTAGTTATCCAAAGGAAAAAAAGATTTGAACTTTTTTAGGGGCCCGAGACATGAGTCTTTTGTATTTTTACAATTTCTTGTTGACTAAATCACTATTTTGTCTTTATTTGTAAATGTAATTACTTAATACCAGTAGTATTATTTAATAGAAAACTAAGGAGCTCCTAACTTTGATGACTCGGGATCTTCATGATTAAACTAGTTGCCTAATGTCCCTTTTGTCTTTCTTACTTTATTTTTTTCCTTCGGCTAACATTGTTAAGATTTTATTTTTCTTTTCAAATTTTTGACGGGATTAATAGCTAGCACTGATTTACTTATTGGCGGATAATATTTCTCTTAGGAGGCGGACATATCGTGGAGACGGACATAGCTCGTTCACGTTTGATATGGATGCATGTGTTTCCAATTATATCTAAATTTATGTTATTTTAATTAAATCTACAAACTACAAAAACAATGCTATGTTTAGCCATGTCTAGGCAATGAGGTTATACAACATGTTCAAATGATTAGCATTGTCATCCAACATTCTTCTTTCTTTCTAAAAAAACCACAAAAACTATCATTTATTTGTAAAGCATACAACTAATTTGTCTACTTTGATTCCGAGAGTACGCTTCAATCCACCGTTAAACCAATATAGGTTTAACTGGTGCCGAGCTTTACGCCACTGTAAAACTTAGTGAGTACAACCACTATAATATAAGATTGTGTCCATTTGAATGGTTATCAGAGGTGATCTAAATTATTTTTCTCTCTATTTTCCGACAGAAGTGTTTTAAGATGTTATATAAGTTCATCAACCTTACAAAAAAGAATGTTTTAATTTTTTTTTTTTTAATTAAGATTTTGCCACTTCCCCACAAGTCAGGCAGAGAGTGAAGGAGCAAAGGTCATTGTAGGGAAAAATCAAGAATTAAAGGATTAGCTCCAATAGTCCAATTATTATTATGTTGTTGTTGTCTATCACTCTCGAGCCTTGTGCTCACCTTTCTTCTCGCTACATCTCTCTCTCTCTCTCTCTTTATATATATGCTAGTCAATCATTCTTCTCACTAACAGTATTTTCCCGACAATCTTCTCGATGATTATATCTATTATCTATACGCTTGGTTGAAAAGTTTTTAAAATCCAAATGTTCGTATTTGAATATCATATCTTTAGAGAAAATGATACTATAAGAAATAAATTCTCACAAAATCTATAACAATTCACTTTTAAGGCGAAATACGAACAAAGATCAATATGAACACAAAATCTACAACAATACACTTTTCATGTGAGATACATTCATTTTTACTTGTCAATTCACAATAAATATTTCAACATTTATAATTTTGTCTCTTTTGATACGAAATTAACAAAAGAGAAAATTTTCCAAAAAAAGAATATTTTGTTAGATTGTCGACTTCCAACTCAAAACCAATTGGCAATGAGTGAAGAGGCTCATATTTTATATATACTACTTAAGATCCTAAGTATAATTCCAATGTGGGATATTGTATCCCTAATACGCCCCCTTGAGATGATAGCTTTTTTAGACATCAATCTTGGTATGTTCGGACATAAATCGGTGGGCCAACTATTGGGCAGGGCCGATTGTGGATTGGGTGGAGTATGTGCGGACCGGACTCTGATACCATGTTAGATTGTGGGCTTCCAACTCAAAACCAATTGGCAATGAATGAAGAGGCTCATATCTTATATATACTACTTAAGATCCTACTCAACTTCCAATGTGGGATATTGTATCCCTAATATATTTTGGGTCTAATCCGATTGTTTGATCTTCACAACCTTAGCAAAAATTTAGCATCTACAACTGAAAATTAAACCGAATCACATTTGATACTGATAGCACTATTAATCATAAACTCGACCTAATCTAAATATTTATGCGATGTATTAAATTCGTTTACATTAATTTATCTCGCACAAATATATATTTATATAAATGGAAAATTCGTAATGTCTCACAAATCAATCTTTGAAAAAAACACTAAAAAATCAACATGGTTGTGACTCGTCAACATTTTTTTACCAAAAAAAAAATACTTCTTAAACAGTGTATTGAGGAGATTATTATTATTAGACGAAACAATAAATTTTCTCCATTATGTCATTGTGACCATCATTTTTGCTTAAAGTTAAGTTATATAACTATGGTCTTTCCGCAAGAAACGGGTTTTGTCTTGTTGAAGAAAAAGGAAGGAAGTGACGCAAAGCGTCTTCCTAAAGCTAAGATATTCGATTTACTGCGTTGCGTTGAGCATAAACTTTATCCTATGTATATAATATAAACGCATTTTACGAAATACATGCAATCAATACTTTGATTTTCCCAATTTCTGGTTTTTACAGTGGCCGCTCTACTATCCTACTATACTACGAACACATAACGTATTGAAATTCGCGTGCATTCACCCACTTCATACGATCGTATGTATAAAAAAAACAAAGTAAGGTGATGTGATTGTAACTGTGGTGGGATACATGACAAGTTAAGTATAATAAGGGAGTCTAATTCTGAAACCCTAGGCGACGAACACTGCATGCCAATAGTAGAAACAGTACGTACGATCACGAGATCAAACTTATACGTACTTAAACTTTCTTAGGATCCCTCCACTTGTAGGCACTAGCCCTTTGCCACGTGGTCCCACTCCATTAGCTTTATGGGCCTCATAAAGCCCGTGGGGCCCTTATTTACATCCATGCACATGCTTCACAATATAAGCTCTAGCTATATGTATCAATGTGTATATATAAATACTAATGCTACAATATATAAGCATCTCATTCTTAGTTTATAAGAAAGAAAACGTATAATATAATAGGCCTATATATGCCTTTTAAGGAGAAGGCCGGCCGAAGAAAAGACAGCGTTGTGGTCTCCACGAAGGTTACACAGACTCATTGTCACGTGACCACCACCATTTTTCTTCACAAGCCTTATTCTGTGTGTGTATATTATATTCACAATGTCACATGTATAAATACGTTTATTTTATAGAATTAACCACTAAGATAGCTTTTTATAGACTATTGTTTGTAGACTATTCACGAATCTTTAGCTCTATACTCTAGTTTCATAAGAAGTAAGTGAGTTGGTAAATTATAGAAATTTATTATTCGTACATAATATTGTATGAAATCTATTTTGGGCTTTCGTCACCGACATGGGGTAATATCCTCATGGCCCATCTTAAAGCCCATTGATAAGAAATCATAACAAGAAGACTAAGATATATACTTAATTAGCTAAAAAAATATTGTAATTTTAGAGAAATAAGATTTCGTGGCTGATTCTTCGCTTTCCTTTTCTATTTGCTCGATTGCTCGATTCAATAGGAAAAAAAAAGCTTCTGTAGTTTTCTTGCTTCTCCGATGGCGTTTCAATGGTTACCTGAAGATGATTATCTTCTCATAAAGTCACTCGAGGTTTAGTTTTTTTTTCACGAAACTCTAATCTTGATTTATAATTTCATAAACCTCTTTCGATTTCTGGATTTTTTACTCTTTTTTTTTTTTTCCTTTTTTTTTGGTTTCTCGTACGAGTATATGATGTTACTGAATCTCGTACTGAAACCTAGATTTCTTAAGCGTTAAAAGACTTTTCTCTGTTTGAGAATTAGGAAACTTGTATCCCAAGTTAATAACAAAAACACTCTTTCTTGATCAAAACTTGATTGTATCGATCCTTACGAATTTCCAGTTTATTAACTAAATGAATTTTCCAGAATCTTAGGTTCATATAGTCGATACTTATAATGATTAATGGAGTTTAAATTTCTTGTATAATAGGATGGAACTTCTCTAGAGACGTTGGCTAAAGGAGCGGTGAGATTCTCTAAGAAATTTACACTTTCGGAACTTAAAGATCGATGGCATTGTCTTCTTTACAACCCTAAGGTTACATCTATATCTTCATCTGTCGGATTTGAGCTTCAATACGGAGCTCAATTCAATCCACAAGGTCAGTATCATCGCTCAATACCAGTCAGAACTCATTACTACACTGCCCGTAAAAAGAGGCGTTTGGAGTTGGAGGAGTCTCTTAAGGTTTATAATAACAATGCCATTGATGAACATCATTACGTGGATGAAGGGGGTATGTTTGGAGAATATGATGATTTTACTTTCAAGTTTGAGGACATTGAAAATTTTCAGAAAGCTTTCCCAGACATTATGCTGTCCTCTCATGATGATCAACAAGATGTTGATTATCAGACAACAATGTTTGGTAATGATGATGATGTTCGAATGGTGGATCAGATGTTAAACATCAACAATGAACAGATTCAAGATTGTGATGTTACAGTAGCTGCAACAACAGTTGAACATGTTATGCTTCAAGAAGTGTTTCAAGATCCTCTGTTTCAACAACCTAACACATCTTTCAATCAACCAGAGATTTGGAATCCTCCAGAGTCTTATCAAGGCTTGCCAGACATAGGAGAGGAAGCTTGTCGTATGGTTGTGCCATTGTGTGAATTGGATCCACATCCAGAAATCATTAACGGTGTTATCATATGTGTTCTAAACCACGAGTCCGATGAGATTCCAGATAACGATGATATCAACCTAAAACTGAACAATCCTAAAGCTCGGAACTCGAGTAATCCTTCATCATCATCATTGAGGAAGCATATAAAACCATGTATGCCTCCAACATCATCACAAGCAAAGGGTAATAACATTGTCGACAGTAATGGTTTAGGAGGTTGTGCTGTCACAACACAAGCTAGTTATTCTTCTGCATCCAGTGGTAGCTCTTCCGAGAAAGAGACATCTACGGTTGCTGCTATAACTTCATCATCACTACAACACTCTCCAGATATTGAAATCTGTGGACAGACATTGAGTGCAAAGATTGATATAAACGCTTCAGAGGAAAAATATAATGAAGTTGAGAGTGATGAAGATTTGCCTTCTTTTTCAGATGTTGAAGCTATGGTATATAAACAAAATCTTACAAGCTAATTCAGAGTGAGCTATTGTATTTTAATGGTTAAATTTACTGCAATTGTGTTTTTTCTCTTTTTAACTAATCAGATTCTTGACATGGACCTTGAACCCATTGGTCAAGACCAGTACGAGTTGAAAGGTAAATAATAAGCTGGCTCTCAACTATAATTTTTTTATTTAATTCTTGTCATTTGTTGTTATACTACTAAGGATTGTGTGTATCTAGCATACTTCAATTTGATTCTTGTTATTTATTGTTATACTGCTGATGATTGTGTGCATGTAGCTACGAGATATCGAAACGAGGACATGGCGAGAATGATAATGAGACTAGAGCAGAGTGCTGAATCTTACATAAGACGTGACATTTCTGCTCATGGAGCTTTTGCTCTTCTATATGGAAGCTCTAAGCATTACATTAACAAACCAGAGGTAGTTCAATGTTCTTGAGATGCATAATTAGTGTAATTTGAGCGATTTAAAATGAAGCTAAAACGTTTTCAATATTTCAGGTGCTACTTGGAAGAGTGACAGGCGAATATCCAGTGGATATCGACCTAGGAAGGTCAGGGTCTAAAACAAAATTCTCTCGACGACAGGTAATAACGTCATTCATCATATATTAACATGTAGATTGAAAATTATACATTTTGATTGGAGAGTTTTATAATGTGTGAGTTTCATTGTTTGGATTTCACTGCAACCAGGCTCTGATCATGTTGAAGCAAAACGGATGTTTTGAAATCAAGAATCTTGGGAAAATTTCGATATGGATAAACGAGGAAGAGATTAATCATGGAGAAATTGTCACTCTCAAGAACAGTTGCTTAATTCAGGTAAATTAAGTTTTTTTTTTTTTTTTGTTCATTTCTGTTTTAATGTTATGATTAAAAAACCGAATTTAATAGGTTTTTTTTTTCTTTTCTTGTAGATACGAGAGTTATCGTTCATATTTGAGATGAATGAGAAAGCAGTCAACAAATATTTAAACGGAATTCTCAAATGAGAGAGCATACATATATTTATTTATATATGATGTAGTTGATACTTCATTATTGTGTAATGCTTGTATGATAATCGAAACTTTACCACGTGAGTTTGGTTGCTCTAATTAAAAATCGGGTGTTTTTTTCTTCACATTAGTAGTCATTGTAAAATAGTCAATAAAAAGCGAAATAAAAAGATAGAGAAAAACAAAATCTGAATCAATTCGTTGAGGTGATCTTTGAGGTGAATTTGATGCAAAAGAATGGGCAGTGAAGTGGATTTTGAGAGAGATGGTGATTGATACTGATAGGCCAGTTTTTTTGTTTTGTTTTTGATGTAATATACAAAATTCCCCCTCTTATTTTGATATTTTGTAATATTATTGTCCGATGACAAAGTAAAGATATTTTCGAACATATTGTAGACGATATATATATATATATATCGATATATATATATATATATATATATATTTTGCATTATTAGTGTCACAAGACTCACAACCACTATAAGAATATGATTTTAATTTAAATTAATGTAAGTTCACCCAAAAAAAAGTGTATTAAGACTATTCCTTTTAGTTTTGTTCTGTTCGTTTTTTTTATTTCTTTTTATATTAAAATAAGTAAGTAAACAAAAATGTTGTTAATTTAAATTTATTTGATTTCAAATTTTATATAATTAGGTTAACTGACATAAGATCTTGAGTGCTATTGTTCAATGTTTTCAACAATATTGTTCTTGGAGTATATACATATACGTTAAATTTATATAAACTCCCACGGTGGTCCAAGAAAATCATTAAATTCCCTTAGTAGAGAACCTAAATAAATCGCTGTTAAGAATCGAGAGGTTTCTTCAATATTGTCCATCCCCCACCTTCTGCCCATTCAGATCCAACTAATATCCTTATTTTATTCGACCAATATATAAATATTGTTAACAAAACCAATTGGGTGATATCGTGAATTATTTTGACAAAAAAACGAATTATTAAATGAATAATATAGAGTTCTGTGTTTTTGACCAAAGTAAAACAAACAAACTAACTAACAAAGTGTGTGTTTAACTGTATATATCAGCAACAGCAATATTCATTCTATTTCGAAGTCGGATATTAAGAGAGACATATGAAAATTCGATTGCTCGTGACATCTAATATGTTAAAACACTTGCTTTGTGTCCAGCCACTAAAGTGGCCTAATCGAAGTCTTAAGTGTGGAGCTCCGAACAACGTACGAGAGAGACACAACGGCGAAACTAGCCACGTGTTGTTCCCTCTTCTGTTCCATCTTTAACTCATTCTGCATATGAAAAGTCTTATCTGTTGAAACTAAATCTCAATGTTTGAGAAACAATGAATGAATATTTGACATCAGGAAACACCTAATATCACCTAATTCTTTTGGTTTATTAACATCATCCAGTCCAAAATTAATATATATAAAAAGCAAATAATTTGGTTTTGACCAGTTCTCTTTTGCCATGAGCTTATGATATTTAAATGCTTTTGGCCATGATTATCTACTATTCCACTTGCTTAATAAACATGAGACTTTTAGGATCGGACCCATTTTGTTCCCTAGCTCACATCACTAGGTTAAAACTTAAAACTATTCAACTAAAGTAATCTTGCGTTAGACGCTGTTCACATGGTGGCTGTCTTATGTGCTCTCTATTACATTAGTAGTAGTGACTTTTATTAATTTAAAATGCTGTCATAAAAATTCACATTATTAGAAATATCTCTCTAGTCTCTATCATCTTAATATCATACAAGTTACTCCAATTTCCTGATTTATTTGTTTACATGTATATCTACATATATATATTTTTCTTTTAACTACTGATTAATATAAGTATATATTTTATTAATATAATATCAAGATTTTATAAGTCATTTTGTCGGGGAGAGACATTACCTTAGGACCGAGGAAAAGATTAATGCAAAGATCTGTTTCTAATATTTTGTTTGTGTGTGTCAGTGTGTGTGTGGTTAAATTCAGTTTCGAGCATGATTTTGTTTCAAACTGTGAAGGGCATGAAGAAGATATTTCTATGTGGACTCCTATAAACATAAAATATTACGAGCTATATGGGGCATATACGGATTCTTAAATTATAAATTTGTTACACCTTTAAATACTTTCCACCAAAAATAAATATTAGTATGATACTAGGCAAGCTTGAAGCTTCCCATATGGGTTTTAAAGTTTCTTTCGCATACGCCTTTAGTTAATTGGCGAATCTTTTATTCTTTAATATGCTGCTTTTTTCAGGACTGTAATTTAGTAATTACAAGGTACAGTTCCACTAGATTTCACTTCACTCCTGAAAACCATATATATGGGATTTCGCATAGCCGTATCTCACAATGGTTTAATACCGCTAGCTATAGTGGGGTTTCGTCGGCAACGTCAGTAGCTCAGTGTTTCTCTACACCCCTTCATAGGTTTGGTTCTACCCCTTCAGAGTTTGTCTTTACCCATTTATAGACTTGTATTTGTCCTGAGCTGGGATCTTTTGCTGAGTTTTCTAAAAATTAATATTTATATAAAAGCTTGTCGACTTAAAAAATAAAACATTTTGAGGTTTTATGGAAAAAAATATATATACTTTATATGCATAGCTAACAATTAGTATCGATCTGAACCAAAAAAACAAAAAAAAAGAAAAGTATTAAACCGAATTGACATCGAAATTAATTAGAAATATTGGACATCTTAGTTTTTATGATTGAATACGCTTTTGGAATTCATGATACAAAACATGGAAAAGTAGAGATAAAAAAAAATTATATAAAGGTGAATCTTTTTTTTCACCTTTTCTAAGTTGTCAAAAAAGGAAAAATCACTAAGACATATTTTTCTTCTGTTTAATTACTTATGTAAAGGAAAGACCCCACAAGTCAACTTGGTTTGATACCCGCGCTTCACACCATGCCAAGTTCTTCAATTGCTTCCACTTTGATCTGCTATATAAAAATAATACAATAATCTTGCGAACATATAACAAGATGATATATGCAACTATATAAACTATTTGGAGTTGGTGAATGAGTGCTTAAACTTTAGCATATATGGTATTTGAATAAACAATATCAATCGGCTGAAAAAACAAGGTTGTCTTATATATGTTGAATGCCCTCGTTTTCACCCCAATGTATCTGATTCAAAATTGCTCATGCATCTCTTAATAAACGTGTTAAAAAAAAATTATATGAAAGAACAAAATGAGAATTTTGATGTATTGTTGCTTAAGTCTTATATATATATATGTCTTTTTCGATAGATAATATTCAGTATAAGAGACCTAAAAGCGACATTACGTTAGATCTTGTTTTATTTTATTATGTCAAAAAAAGTTGTCTAGTATAATTTTTGTTTTGCAGAACTATATTTCGTTTTGACAAAAGAAAAAAAAGTCAGATACAAATTACAGTTCTAATATATTGTTAATACACTTCTACATAATATATCCATTTCTACCATAATATATTTTACTCAGGAACTTAAGGAGCTATGAATCATGGGCATTACCTTCTCAGTCAAGATCTCGTTATGAAGAAAAGAAAGATAATTTAAACAAAGTTATAGTTATTTTATTTGTTTTTGAAGGTTACTTCATGGACATTTCATATAAAACAAGAAATAGTTTTTTTCTATCCTACAAAAAATAAAAATAAAAAGGAGAAACAGATATGATTGAGAAAACAATAGAAAAAAAAAAAAAAAAAAGAACGTGATGATAATTACATAAGTACCCTCATAAGTCATATAACCATTACTCACATATTATTCTCTCTATCTTTCCTTATTATTACACAAACTCCATAAAATCTCACATCTTCTCTCCTATCCTTTTCAACTACTTCTCTCTCTCTTAATCAAATCGACGATAGATGAAGATCAGGTGCGACGTCTGCGACAAAGAAGAAGCGTCGGTGTTTTGCACAGCCGACGAAGCATCTCTCTGCGGTGGCTGTGACCACAGAGTCCACCACGCTAACAAACTCGCCTCAAAACATCTCCGTTTCTCTCTCCTTTATCCTTCTTCCTCAAACAACACATCTCCTCTCTGCGACATCTGTCAGGTCTCTTTCTTACTTCAGACATGGGTTTTGTCTCTAAACTCTCCATTGATCTGAGATTTTTTATATCTTGTTTTTTCTTGTTTTTTTTTTCTTGATAGGATAAAAAAGCTCTGTTATTTTGTCAACAAGATAGAGCTATTCTATGCAAAGATTGTGATTCATCGATCCACGCCGCGAACGAACACACGAAGAAACACGATAGGTTTCTTCTCACAGGGGTTAAGCTCTCTGCTACATCTTCTGTTTACAAACCCACTTCATCAGAATCTTCTACTTCTTCAAACAGCCAAGATTGCTCTGTTCCTGGATCATCAATCTCTAATCCTCCTCCTCTCAAAAACCTCTCTCACCTCCTCCTCAGAGCAAGATCCAACCTGGCGATGCCACTATGAATCAGTGGGGTTCCACTAGCACTATCTCAGAGTATTTGATCGATACCTTGCCTGGTTGGCACGTTGAGGACTTTCTTGATTCCTCTCTTCCTCCTTTTGGATTCTCCAAGGTTTGTTACTTTCTTTCTGATCAATAAAGAATTAAAGATCCTTTAGGAGATTGAAACTTATGTTTACGTGATATAACATCCTATCATATCAGATCTAATTGAGACATAAAGATAAGTAACAAAAACTTTATAGATGTGTGTTTTGCCTAAATTGGGTATTTGTATAAAGTTCTGAAAATAGAGTTTGTCAATTCTTTTCTGGTGGGTTATATCTTTTTGTGTTGATTGCAGAGTGGTGATGATGATGGAGTGTTACCATATGTGGAAGCAGAAGATGACAGCACCAAGAGAAACAACAA
Organism: Camelina laxa; assembly: GCA_024034495.1. Lineage (NCBI taxonomy): Eukaryota > Viridiplantae > Streptophyta > Magnoliopsida > Brassicales > Brassicaceae > Camelina > Camelina laxa. Next base: position 3,691,140 of record CM043883.1, read on the forward strand.
CAATACAGTGTCACTTCCATCTAAGAGTTTAGGGATTTGGGTCCCTCAGATTCCACAAACTCTTCCTTCTTCATACCCAAATCACTACTTTTCTCAAGACAACAACAATATACAGTTTGAGATGTACAACAAAGGAACATCACCAGAAGTACAGTCTTATACTCCAATACAAAACATGAAACAACAAGGACAGAACAACAAGAGGTGGTATGATGATGGTGGCTTCACTGTCCCACAGATCACTCCTACTCCTACTACTACTACTACTTTTACTCATCCTTCTCCTCTTTCTTCTAATAAAAAATCTAGATCGTTCTGGTAATTTGCTATCTCCCTACATGGGCTGTTTTTTTGTTTGTTTGTTTGTTTGTTTGTTGCTCCTTGATTCCTCTCAACTTCGATCTTGATAGAATTAGCCTCTCTTTTTGTTTGTTTGTTTTTTATGTCTTTTGTAAATTTGAGTGTGATTAAGATTATGCTGTTTTAAACATTGTAATAATTATATATATTCTCTTTTCGTTTATGCAATGTTCTTACTTATCCTCCTCTATAGCAAATTTTCATGTACAAGAAAAAAGAAGCCCATGACTTATTTTTGTTGATATTCCAAAGACTTCTCCTTTTACTATGGAAGCAAAGGCTTTTAAGTTATTTTCAATTATCATCTACATTATTTTTGCTTTCTCAAGGCAAAAAAAAAAAAGGTAAAGTCAAATGTAAAGTAAGCACTAAATTCGATGAATGAAATCTAGTGGAGTATTTTTAGTATGTGACGACAGTCTTTTTCATCTTCTGCCTCTTCAGTCCCCATATCCCATATGGGGAAAGGATGGTTCTTGGATTTGGTTGGAATTATTTAATGTGGAAAATAAAGGTAAGAAAAGAGCATATATAATGGAGACAAATTCGCAATAACGTGCCCATCACCATCGGCATATTTTTGTTTCCGAGTGAATATGCCTCCTCCAGAGCTCTGATGACTTACCAAGTGACTAAGGAAGGACACATCATCTAGGCAGCCGAAACAATTGTACCGACACGTCGTCTACTCGTTTTAATTACCAAACTGTAATTGGTTTATAATAGGCCTGGACAAAAAATCCGCATCCGAATATCCGATCCCAACCCAATTTGAAAAACCCGATCCAAACGCATATCCGAAATTGTAAAATATTTGAACGGGTTTTAAATTTTTAAATTCGAAAACTTGTATCCGAACTCGATACGAACCGAAATCCGGACAGATATTCGAATATATTCATATTATTAATATATAGTACTAATATATTAGTAATATTTATAATTTTAATAATATAAGTATCTAAAATATTCAGATTTTTAGATATTTTCGATAATTTGAAGTATTTAAACTGTTTATTAGTAAATTTGGGTAAAAAATACTCTAAATTTTTAGTTATATTATATATTATTAAATAATTTAGATTAAATTAAATATTAAAATTTTGAATTTTGTAAACTTCGCGTAATCCGAATCCGAACCCAAAAAAAAGTGAAAGAAAAATAATAAACGTCATCTTCACTGTGTTAAACGGGCCTAAATAATATAGGCCGATGTTGGATTTCAAAAATGTCAACTATCGGCTTACATATTTGAATATTTGATGTTTGTAGTGTTATTGTTGTACGGCGAAGGCATTATCTAGAAAACTTTTGATTATATAAACCGGCAGCCAGAAATTATGCTGAAAAAGAGGAATGATTAAAGTTGAGTCATGAATGCTGCCGAGAAAGATTTCGTTCCAACTTTTTCGAAGGCTCTTTTCTACGGTCTCATATTTGGATATATTCTTGAAAGTTGAAAGCCTTTTCCCACTTTCATTTGTACACTCACTAACCTATTGCAATCCAATGATTAGGATAAATCGAGATAAATTTCAAGAAACCAAGAAATGCATAGCCAAAAATAATCAAGAGATTGTGCATTGGTCGTTGACTCATTGTCGTACTCTAGACTAGAGGTTGATTACAAGTTTGATTGTGCATTTGTCATTGTCGTACTCTATACTAGAGGTTAATTGATTACAATTTTTTTTTATTTTTTAAAACTGTGTTGATTACTGTTAACAGTTACAAGTTAATGTACTCAAGACAGGCGTTGTGCTCATACTTTTTCAAAAGATGTTCATCATAGAAAGCACCAAAGACAAAAGTCTTTTACACTGAAAATTAAATGGCAAAAGAAAAATCTCATAAGGGAATTCTTTTATGAACTTTTAGTTCATTATAGAACCCAAAAAAAAAAAAAAAAAAACAAACACTAGATGAACCAGGATCCTAATATAATGGCTATCTATTTGTCATCACTCGAGAAGCCCCCAAAATATTTGAAGAAAGAAAACCTTAAGAAACAAACCAAACAAACCAAAAAACCCAAACCAGGAAAAAAATAAAAAGGGAATGTATGATGGAAGTGACGGAAAGATATATTATCTCTCTAGCGACGGCAATGAGGTTTGCAGAGAAAGAGACAATCGTAAAAACAAAAGCCTCCACAATGTTGAGGACATGCCAATATCTTTCCTCTACATTTTCCTCTTCCTTTGCACTCTGCATATTCTCTTTTCACAAACTCTCCTCTTCCTTCTCTTCCTTTTCCTCTTCCTCCGCCGCCACAACCCCATTTGTACCATCCGCCTCCGCCTCCTCCTCCTCCCCATCCCCATCCTCTGCCGCCACCACCACCTCCTCCTCCTCCTCCTCCCCCTCCTCCTCCTCCCCCTCCTCCTCCGCCGCCTCCACCCCATCCCCATCTATAGCTTCCGCTTCCTCCATTGTAACTTCTTTTCTTGTCCTTGATAACTACTTCGGTGGTTGTGCTGTTTGTATCATTATTGTTGTTGTTTTTTAGCGTGTCTTGATCAGTGGAACGGACATGCCCACTCACTAGTAGGTTAGTTTGCAAGATCACTACGATGAGGAAGATAACCAACAATGAAGAAGTTGTCTTCATTCTTCTTGATTCTCCACAAAGTTCGTTACTAGACTTGTTTTTGTTTGATTTGATACGATAGCTTCGTTTTGGCCCTCTATATATAGTGCATTTGTTTTCTTTTTTTTGTCCCTTTACATAAATTGAAAAGTCTTATATTGACAGATAGGTTTGGTCCTTTCTAACCAGAAAAAAAAACGTTAGGTTTGGTCCTACGAAGAATAAAAAGTGCTTGTGCCTTAAAAATCAAGAAGAGAAGACGATCATAATTATGTTTTTTTTTTGTCAACTTATCATGTGCCTTTTCTCTACAAACAAAAAAAAAATGTTATTATGTGTCTTTTACAAACGCATATTGACCTATTGTATATTAGCATGGTTCTGTAAAACACCAAAAGGTTTCTAATAAAGACGAGATGTATAACATTTATAATTTATTGATTTTTCCTTATATTATATAATTTAAGATTGGAATTTGTTAGTTGTTATATGAATCGGTTACTTATCTCTGTATAGTTTAACCAATGTTTTTATCGTTATTGCAACCAGGTATAGGGAGCTTTATAATATTGTTGGTAAGAATATTAGTGGTTAATAAAAAATATTTGATGAGATATAAGAAAGAAACAAAAAAGAAGAAGAGATCCCTTTGGTAACACTACTAGTGGGGTGGTACCGTGGTAGTAGGCTAGTCCACCACCAATCAATACTGTAAGTCTTCTCCTTCAATGTACATCTTTATTTTTTTCTAAAAATTACAAAAGAAAACTTACGTAATGATGTCACTAACAATGTTGTATTATTCTTACTAGTATTTGAGTATATATAAAATACAACGAATCGAAAGAGTGTAAAACAATTCATTCCATTTACAAACTAGTATACTCATAGCCTCTACGTCTTTGAATAGTATGAACTGGATACAACAAACCTCGCATGCCAAATAAAACTAAAAGAAAAACTCGCATGCCATTTTTCTTTAAAAATTAACATCTTTGCAAGTTGGTATTTATGGAGTATTTGGTACGGTTGTTTATGTGTTTCCTTTTACGTTAGCCAATTTCATCTACTTGTAGATAGATGACCAGGACCATCTACAGTATCTCGTCTTCTCTCCCACTCGCACGTCCATTGTTTAATCGTATCATTTTTTAATCTTTTTCGAATTTTGTGTAATCTACAAATCTATTACTAAAAGTCTGTTTCGAGATCGCCTATGAGTTTGACTGAATTAATCGCTTACAAAAGACATATACTTGCATGCACAGTAGCTTAAATATAAAGCTACAACACGTCTTTACTTATTCAAGATTGGGAGGAATTAAAACAATTAAATTTGATTTCTAGTAAATATTGGATTCTGAAACTTCAAAAGTCTGCATCACACTAATCTATTCAATAATTCATACACAACATAAACAATGTCTCAATTTCCCAAAAAAGAAAACAAACGAAAAACCAGTCTTGATTCACTCCAATAGACAAAAACCATGAGAAAACAACATTGTAGTACCACAACCGGAAGACAAAAAAAAGGCTACAGGTGAAGAAGAATGGAACTTTAACTGGTGGATTTTTAGAACCTCAGTACCGGCGGAATACACGGTCAGCGACTCGAGCAGACGGGCACTCGTACGCCATGTGTCCCCGGCCACCACAATTGTGACATGTTATCATTGCGCCAACACCGTCTCTGTCTCTGTCTCTGCCTATTCTGCTCAAACCATCTCTTTGCATACCATTGCCTCGAACCCTGCTTCCTCTGTCAGAGTAACTGCTGTCCCCTTTCGGGCATTGTCTAGCAACATGGCCCGAGATGCTGCAGATGTTGCAAACCGGTTCGTTCCGACAGTCACGAGCTATGTGACCAGAAGTCCTGCAGTTCTTGCACGCCTTGTCGTTTGTGCAGTCAGCAGCGAGATGCCCCGGTTTAAAGCAGTTGTTGCAGAGCCTCAAGTCTCCTGGACGAGAATCCGTGTTAGTGCAGTCTCTCACTCGATGTCCAGCTTTGCCACACGAGTGGCAGATTCCTTCGTTTGAACAGTTTGAGGCTACATGGCCCGGTTCTCTACAGTTCCAACACCGTGATTCTGCTGTGCATTCTGCTGCAATGTGCCTGCAGGGAGAGTTCACGGATCCATAATGGGAATGCGTATTAACAGAGAAAATTCAGTAATTAAGTTAGGGAGGACATATCTACCCTGGAAGGCCACAGTTGTTACAGACGGAAACATTAGAACAGTCTCTTGCAAAGTGACCAGGACGCTTGCAGTTGTTGCAGAGATTTCCTTGGCTGAACAAATGATTCCAACAAGATCAAGAAATTGTGACAATCATGTCACTGCATTGAATCGAATATAATTTCATCCAAAAGCATATATGCAAGCAAACAGTTGAACTGAAACCAACCTAACACTGACTACTCAGACTGACTATCAATTCAATCAAAGAAACAATCGGAGACAAACATTGAAGGAAAGACCTTCAATTAACCCTGGTTCCAATCTAATCACATAATCTTCATAAAGTGAACAAGAGAGAATAAAGCTTAAGATTAGAGAAGTTGTTCAGCAAGTCAAAGTCATAACTGGATTAGTATCTATATGGCTTAGTTATTCTATGAGCATAGGATTGTGGTTGAAATTGCCAGCTCTGCTTAACCTCTAGGTCGATTGTTAGTATGAGAAGGTTAATATAGAAGAGAAGAGTATAATGGTTACTATGGTTTAGGGGTCGAGAGTGAAAAGAGAAGCAACGATTGCTAGTGAAGAAAGGGCCAAGACATGAAAGACAAAAACAAAAAAAAGGACCTGAAAGCACGACGTGGCTCCCTTCTAGAAGGAGCATCACGGTAAGAAATTCGTTCAGGTCTCATTCTCCTGTCTCTAGGACTCCGACTACGAAACCGATCACGACTCCGACTTCGACTCCTGCTTCTGCTCATTGAACTCATTCCCTTTCCACACAAACAACGACAACTTTTTACATCAAACACCTGCCAACAACAACAACATTCAACCACACACCAACATTACCCCTCCTTCACACTCTCCTCAACAATACATCAAATTCTTCCAACACAACTCTCCCAACGAATTTATCAAGAAACCCCACAAACAGATCTGATTCTGAGAGAGCATCCAGAACTCCGCAACACCAATTTCTTTGCATCATCGTCCCAACCCTCTTTCCACAGCCTCACAAACTCAAATGGGTATCACAAAAATCAAAGCTTTTTCGAATACTATAAACCAGATTCAACATTATCACACCGTCCTGTACAACCTAAATAGATCTCACAAAATCTAATTCTTAACCTAACAAACAATACTCAACCACAGATTATGAAACACCCCAAAACTAGAACTACAAGAAATCAAATCTCACGAAATCTCCATTAAATTAAACAAAAATTAAAGGAAAAACACAAAAAAAAATTCCTTAAACATGATTTAAGATTAAGGAGGATGGAGACGACGAACCTGAGCTAGAAAACTTGGCCGAGAAATAATCCTGTCCGGCGAGTAATTAAGACATCAGTATCTATTTATCCCCTTTCCTTTATATGGCTGGGCTTTTCTGTGGGCCGAATTATAACTTTAAGTAGGCTTTTACGTAATAAATTGAAAAAAAAAAGAACTCCGTTGCCGGGACTCGAACCCGGGTCTCTCGGGTGAGAGCCGAGTATCCTGACCAGCTAGACTACAACGGATTTGTGCTTACGTTCTTCTACTTATTTATAAATCTCGTAGTAAAACTGTTTAGTTCACAAAAACCTTATGCTCTCTCTCTCTCCGGATATAGTTCAAATATTTCGACATATCAATCTCGTGTGGTTTCTACTTTCCCACAATCAAATGAAGTTCATATAGTTTTTTTTAAAAAGTGAATTCAAATGATGTGTGTACCTACTTTTATAATTAACATATTGTATGTTTACATATAGGAGAATTGTTAAGCAGAAACTTATATTTTCGAGCAGATAAACTTATATCATGTGGAAACAGAATATGTGTTATAAGTTGTGTACTCTTAGTTGGTTAATGAAGAGTTGAAGTTGAGCCAAAAAAAAAAAAAAAAAAAATCTTGTTTACTTATAACTATTGAAAAGATCAGACAACAAAAATAGCACATTGGCTGAAAAATTGATTAAACGGTAGTTGTGTCTTGTAAATTCGCTCGAAAATAAACATGATGGTCCTTTATGTATTCTGTGTCTATACCAACTACTCCGCCGTTGAGGGACCCATCAACATTAGTGTAGTTTCTACAAAAATTGAAAGCAAAACAATTTTCAGTTTTCAGTTTTCATGTGACCAATCTCGTTGATGGAACATGTGAGTTTGGTTTCATTCTAAAGATGAGGTTTCGCAGTTCGTTAGGACTTAACCCTTATTCCGCCATCCCCCCCGTTTCAATGCATTTTAAAAATACATTATTTACCTACTTAGTTACCTATTGATAAATAAGTAGTTAATGTTCTAAAATACGTGGAGTATATACTAGCTGGACAACTTGTCATCATTTTAGACATATACGTGCGTTTTGCATGGATGTTATACGGATATTTTTATACAAGATCAATGAAATTTAACAATATATATATATATATATATATATATCAATATATATATATATATATGTATATAAACAATTTGTCTATACGGATGCATACGCAATCATTTTATTTCTTCCGTATAATTTCATCCCATATAACATTTATAACAAAACAGTACCATCTAACATGTAAATATCCTATAAATAGTTGTATTGTGTTAGAGGTGGTATTTACAAAGAAAAAGACACTAATTAAGATAACTATAAGCTGGTGAGTATTTTTAACAGTCGTTTTTCCGATATTTTTGTTATCTATTTTGTTTACATTTCAAAGAGATAAATTTTGCCGTGATTATTATATATAAAAAAATCTATAAGTAGATATGCGGTGAAATGGATTCGAAGAATAAGACGGAATACGCACCACAACAAAAAATCCAAGGAAAAAAAATATATACGGCTTGCATGTGCATGTGTTTGATTAATTTGCAGATATTAAATTCGAGAAGCCGTAACCGGTTCGAGTACTGTCTTTGTACGAACGAGACACCTTTAAGTCCTTATCTCCCCTCCAATTCACAAATGTCCTTTCCTTTTGTTTAAGCCTCATCCACACGATGCCGTTTTGGTTTACTATTCATCAATCAGGCTCGATCGTTGTTATTGTACAAACAACAAACTCGTCACGGCTTCCACTATATTTTTTTGTCTTCGTCTCTCACACTCGTTTACTAATTTTGTTTAGCTTTTTCTATATTATATTTTCTTTCCGAGATATACCCAAAAATGTTGTTTTCGTTTCTAAATTGTTTTCGTAGTAAATGAATTGTATACAAGCTAGCAAATTTATAATGTTTTTATAAATTCTAATACACAATATTGTGTGCGCATTTCGGATGTTAGCACTTAGCAATATTTTTGTGTTGCTGCATACTTTTCAAGATTTTCGTTTGGGGGTTATTATGGATGCAGAGAAAACGATAAAACCACGTGAGTGTATAAATTAGCTTCTCTGTGAATCTGTGATAGTTTTTTTTTTTTTTTTTTTTTTGAAAAATAACTCTGTGATAGTTGAACGCAAGAAGTTAATTTGCAAATTTAATTTCGGCGTAGCTAGGGAGCTATTGAAACTCATGCAACTTGGAGCTATATATTTAATTATATCAAAAAGTTTTAAAGTTATCTTGTTAAATAATTTATCTAACTTTCAGTTGCACACATTGCTGATTTAGAATTTAGATGAGACTACTTTTAGCTTTAACACCCAAAAATGATAAAACTTTTTTAAAATGGACCACGTACGATACCAACTCACAAAGATGGTAACGTGACTACTTAATTAGTTAATTATAATATAAATATATTATAATTTGATATATACATTAATATTTGATTTCGAAAACATACACCAACATTCAGTTTAGCAATCTCCGTATGTGATATTGAACGCAAGAAGTTAATTTGCAAAAGGTAATGGAACTTTGTAAAAATGAAAGTGACTTAGAGATCTTAAAATCCAAAGAAGGTAAGAATTGTAGATGTAAATTATACAAGTAGAGAAACGCATGAAGAGCATGTGAGTCAGTTGCGACAGTTGGAGAGTCCTCGCTTGGTTACGACAATTTTCTTGGTTTTGGTTTGTGGTCCGAAACATCGACCCCGTCCCTCTGCTTCTTTGTTTTTTTCTTTTCTTCTTCTTTTTTTTTTTTTTCTTGTTTTGACGCATTTCAATACTACTATAAAGAAAGATTCACTGTATATGGTTTTCCCAAGTGGACAGAAGTTCGGTTATACGTGTTACGTTAACACTTATCATTATTTTTTTTCTTAATTATATAATCTTTCTAGTTCTCTCTCTCTATCTATATAAAATATTGGGAAATATTACACACTAGTGGCTCATTGGGTACTACGCTCCTTTTATCCTTGTGAAGTTTTCAGCTTTGATGTCTTTTTCTTTTATTCTTCTAGATTCACGGGTTCAATAATCAAGATCGTGGTACTTTTCTGTACGTTCTTTTTCTTCATTTATGAAATATTAAGAATTTTTTTTTGAGTATTGTGATCAAATTGCAGATATTAAACAGCATAATCCAACAAACCGGAAAAAAAAAAGATGATGGATTTGTAATTATCTAAAAATGTCCACCAACTTTGACAAACAAAATATAGTAAAAAATGTTGTAATGCAAAATATCTTTGATAAACTGTACAAAATATCCTAACGTCAATCATATTGTAATATATGAAGCACTGATTGATATCTAGTTTCCCATTCGATAATGCTGAAATTAAGAACGATTAGCTACGTTTTATAACAAAATATATGGATGATTAATTTATTTATATTATTAGGTATAGTATTTTCTATCTTACTGTTTGACAACGTGCATGAAGTAACACGTTGAGTGTTTCGTACGTGTGAGCTTTGCTTGTTAATAATTCGATAACAACTTGGATAAAAAAACCCTACGCTCGATGTAAGAAAAATGGGACAAGTAAATTGGAGAATGTGTCAACATAACCATAAAGCGGAGACAATAAAAGATAAAATATGAATATAAAGAACTACTAGTACTATACTAACAACAGATTCGAATAAAACCCCTAATCAACCTCGAAGGATGAGATTGAAAGTTGAAACCCTAATTAGTTAACATAATCGACAAGCATGCATGTACCAAAAAGAAGAAAAAAGAAATCAGTAGGTAGATATTCAAATATATTCCAACCACAAAAAGTGAAAGTAAGATGGAATATGCATCAAAACCGTCCGTCTAACAAATTCCACACATACTCGTCTCATTTAGGACCCCACGTCTTCACATGCTTCGAAAATACTACTACAATTCATATTTTTTGAATATTAATCTAAATCACGACTCGATTTGGTTTTTATTTTTGTTTTGTATAAGAAAAAAATGTGAATTCAACAGATTCTCTCTTGGAGCCAAACCAGATGACCCAAGCGGTCGCTTTCGAGTTTCTACATTACATCAATTCTGCAACAAATTAAATACTTTTTATCATCTAAATGTACAACAAATATGGTCACCCGTAGCATACACGCAAATTCATATTCAGACAACAAACACATCATAATCTCCTCAACGCCTCGATATCACCATCACACCTCTCTCTCTCTCTTCTCTCCATAATTAATTATTTATACTCACATACTAATAATACATATTGTGGGTGTGTATAAATTCGTATATACATACTGTACAATTTTTAAAAAAATCCGTATATTCTTTTTTTTTCGTTAAAAACTTATAAAAAAAAAAAAAGAAGATTTTCCACTCGCTCGATGCCTCAATAAATACCCTTCAACCATAAGTCCATGAGCCCTCCCTCACTCTCTCTATTCTCTAATCACACTCATCCTTCATTGTTACAAAAAGAAAAGATCTTGAAGAGATCCCTCGTTGAAGAAGAGAAATGGCGATGAAGAAAGCAAACAAGCTAACGCAAACGGCGATGATCAAGCAAATCTTGAAGAGGTGTTCGAGCTTGGGGAAGAAACAGAGCAATGTATACAGTGAAGACGAAAACGGATCTCCTCTTGACGTGCCTAAAGGTCACTTCGTGGTCTACGTAGGAGAGAATCGGGTCAGGTACGTTGTGCCCATTTCGTTTTTGACCCGACCCGAGTTTCAGCTTCTTCTCCAACAAGCAGAGGAAGAGTTTGGCTTTGATCATGACATGGGTCTCACTATCCCTTGTGAAGAAGTCGTTTTCCGAACTCTCACCACCTCCATGCTCCGATGAACATATATCTTTTTTAGGGTTTTTTTTTTTTTAGTTATATATTGAGATGTTTTTAGGGGAAACAGAGGAAGCTGCTGAGTAAATGCTTCTCTGTTTTTAGCAAAAACTTAATTATGTTTTTGGTTAATATGGGTTTAGTAGTTGTATTAGAATGAGACTAACCCTTAGAAAAAAAAAACCTAAGTGAGAATGATTACTATTTTTGGTTCTCTTCTCAGATTTACTCTCTCATGGTGGTGTGGTTTGTTCAATGTTGTACCCTGTGAGAGACTTCTTTTTAATATTTGATGAATGAAAGACTTTTAATATTATCAGCTTAAGGCTTTGGTTTTTTTTTTTTTTAATATACTTCTTGTGATTTTCTTTTTACATTTTGGTCTGTGTTTGTGAATATGTGATAATTGAATTCTAGTCACGCGGACTCAGTCAAATATCTCTGCGCGGAGTCAATATGCAGTAGTATAATGTAAACAAATTCCCAAAAAGGTTCTGTTAAATGGCAAAGCTAGTAAAGCTGCTTTTTAAAAAAAGACTTGTAAATAAAATAGTTGAGGGTTGTAACAATTTTTTTAAAAATGTGAAATTGGTTACTCAATTTTACAATTTCGTTTGATAAATTTTTTTTGTTTTGTTTTTTAAGAGAAAAGAAACCTCATTGCTGAGACAGTTTAAACTCAAAAAGCAAAGTACCATAGTCCTTGAAAACAGAGAGCAATAAGACACGGTCGTTACTTTCTAGAGTTTTGTCTCTCTCTCTCTCTCTCCACAAATTTACTTGTAATAAATATGCTTCAAATGTTATTTTCACATTTTGAATTTGTAAAAACTCCATAGTGTATTTCTTTTCTTTTAAAGCAAAGCTGGTGTGTCTCTTTTACAAATCGGCGGTTTTTAGCCGTTAAATCTGTTGAAATGACTTAAAGAAAAAGAAAAAAGAATCTGGATGGGAATGTTAGTTGCAGAATCGTTACAGTATAATAACTAATATGTATATGGTTGTTTTGGTATATGTTGAAAAATAGTAAAAGCGTTAACTTTGTACTAATTACGAGATTGGAAGGTAATAATAAAACACATATTAAAACAAATTTGGAATTATTATTTTGGAAACCGAATAACTGTTTCTGTATTAAGTTAAAACTTAAAAGTTTTTTTATATGGACCCTAAAGTTAGGTGGTAGAGCCAAAAAGTCGTAACTGGTATAGTATCTTCTGATAAATAGATTGATACATTTGAGGATATATTAATTTTCATTACACCTATAGTTATAGACAAAATTAAAAGCTATAATAAACCCATAACTCCTAATGAGCTCAAACCTATCTAGATGTTGATGTTCAACCGCTTAAAATTAATCAGCCATATGGCATTTACGTTTGGTTTCTTTATATAACCATACACACTTTTTCACAAATGTGTAACAAATCGTGAGAAAAATATATACTTTAAGCATAGAATCTGCAAAAGTTTTATTATGTGTGTTTTTTTGCTTTTGATAATTCGTCCCACTCTTCTGTAATAAAATCGGTTTTTGAAAATAGAAAAAAAAAAAAAAAAAGTTTTGGAGATGTCAAAATCAACGTCAGATAGAGAGATAAGCACATGCGAACGTGACCCACACAAACAGCTTAAGAAATCTCGTATACATAGATTATTTAGATGATCATGAACGAACCCAACAAAAACAACAAAGAGGGTTAATAATCCTCTAGAACACAGAGTGGTAGGTGATGGGAGCCAACTTTCAATTATTTTTGGACGGCTTAGATAATAATAAACCATTAAAGCTTGACTTGTATCATGGGCTTGAAGATCACGATAAGATTCACCGTATCGTGTAATTGCACTCTCCCTATTATATGATGATTTGACATAACTACTACTACTATCCCTGCCTCTCTTTACCGTACTACGGTACTTAATGGACGGATGGACTTTTTCTTCGGTTTGCTTAATTTAATTATCTCTCTGAAACTCATTTGATCATGGAGATTAAACTCAGCTTGCATATTACTTTGCTACATATATTAGTCTTAGAATTGGGTTTAAGATTTTGACACGTAATTGAGAGTCAAATTAGTTTTGTTTTGTTTTGTGGGTGAAGTTAGTATTTTCCACCAAGGATTGAGGAAGAACTATTGATAAGTGTTACAGAAGAATGAAGGTATCATTTTCAATCATACATATACATCAGTGCTTTCTTTGAATTATTTCCCTTTACTTTTTCTATCTTTTTCTAACCAATTAAGTGTTGTTTCCGCATTATACGCAAAGTGATGGTATGTCACAAATGTCTTGAAATCCATTTATTACCGTACGGATTTCATTGTTTTGACTTTGATTGATGATAAAAGTCTTTAGTACGGATTTGAAGATGTATAATTTAATAATTTGCTGGAATTTAACTAATCTCCTTTTCCTTATGGTCACCGACTTTCTTTTTATAAATAAAGATGTCTTTTTCCAAGGACGTTGTTTTTGTGAACGTAGAAAGGCTATAAAGATGTGGTAATGGCCTAATATTTGTATGCGAATGGGTCGGTAAAGAGATCACAATCCCACTCCCACCAAGTCCGAAAGTGCTACATATCCACTAATTAACATATCAAGGACAAAAACACACGAGATATTATTACTTCGTTTTCATATACATGTATAATATATACTCTATAATGTTTTGATGCAATAATAATCATGACTACATCAACCGTAAATTTCATTGAATGTGACAATATCATATACTCTATGGTAGAATCAGATAAATTAAATTATACGGCGATTGTCACCAAATTAACTTAAGATAAAATAGAATCTATACGGTTCATTTATATGATTTTTAACTCTAATGACTGTATCTAGTATATTTACACGATTAGAAGGATCAAAGCATATCCATATTGGACTGGGCCTCTTGCGTCACCGTCAATCTCGATAAATAAGAAGGAAATCGGGTCACCACCAAATCGAACTTGTAGATGTTGTTATATCTTTTAGGTGGCTCGTAATTATTGGTTAAGCCTGAGTGGATGGGTCTTTCCACAATCGACTTGGGCCGTAACATCCAGCCTTCTAAAAATTCACCAAAGTGGACAAAAAAAACTAGTCAGTAAAAAGTGAAAGAATTTGACAAAGACAAAGCAATTAAAAAAAAAAAAAAAGTCAATTTTTGGAATTTGATCAGTGATAATTGTACATATTAAGACTTTGAATGGGAGAACAGATAAATAGCAGATGATCCTTTAGTGTAGTCCTCCTATCACTAAGTTCCCATTCAAGCTTTTTTTTTATTTTTGAAAGTTTATGCAGATGGACTGTCTGCAGTTCAGATTTTTTTTGTCTTTTTGTGGTAAATGCAAGAGAAACACATGCAGATCTGGTCTATAGTTTTTTTGATGCTGTTCACCCTTGATCTGCACTTGAACAGCTAAATATTTGATCTACTTTTATTCTGCTTGATCTGCCTAATCTGCTCTGTCTATATATTTTCTCCATTCAAGGCCTAAGTTTTTAACCCTTTTTTGATTTATTAAATTTCCACTTCTCTCTTCTTATTCCTCTGTTTGACTATCATAATATTCTGTCCCGTGCATGTAATGAATTATTTGAAGTTACTATTGGATTAATGATTAGCCATGCACGAGGGTGTGGGGGTAGCTGAATGTGAAATGACCAAAGGATAAAAGGGTACAAAAGGCAAAGCTAAACAAAGCTTCTCTCATTGGGCCTCTCTTCGCTGTCCTTTCGAAAGAATCTATCAACTTCTCTCTCTCTCTCTCCGGTTCACGACTCTCATCATTATATTTCTAAATAATTGTTGTACTAATAAAAGGACATATATCTTCCTCGTTAATGATCTCCTTCCTGGCTACAACTATCTTTAACCCAACATTGTTCTTTTAACCATTTCGAGACTTCCTTGTCAAATTATATTCTATCTATCACATTAATCTATTTTCGGCCAAGTATCATTCATCAAAGCTAAATCGAGAGAAAAGAAAAAAAAAGGCTAAATCGAGTAAATTCGCTTTCGCTCGTAAAAAGGTTTTAAGTATTGTTTGTTTTATCACCTTTTCAAACATGACATTCGTCGTTTATAGCTAATGTGTGGTAGATCCACATGGCGTAGATTAACTTCCGTAGCTAACTCGTGTTTTCGTTCATAAACTAACCCTAGATTCAACTAGTGCATAAGACTCACTAGACTAACGTGAGCGCATAGAATTGTCCTTTATGCCGTCTCTTATTTGTGAAATGTTATGTGTGGTGTCGAATATGAAGTACAGAACATATGTTCAACATGTCCAATATTTGTGGATGCTAAAGAAGAAGGATCATCATGTCAATATGTAATATTAACATTGGATACATCATGCCGAATGCGGTAGATCAGTATAATAATCTGTTAGATCTATATAATAAATTTATAACTGTATATTGAAGACTTGAAGTAGAACATTGGAGATTAGCATATATTTTAAGTAAGTTAATTAGACACTAGCAAATGAAATAATACAATATACGACGTTTTTCTCCTCTCAAACACTATAATATACAGAGATAAGTAACCGATTCATATAACAACTAACAAATTCCAATCTTAATTATATAATATAAGGAAAAATCAATAAATTATAAATGTGATATATCTCGTCTTTATTAGAAACCTTTTGGTGTTTTACAGAACCATGCTAATATACAATAGGTCAATATGCGTTTGTAAAAGACACATAATAACATCTTTTTTTTGTTTGTAGAGAAAAGGCACATGATAAGTTGACAAAAAAAAACATAATTATGATCGTCTTCTCTTCTTGATTTTTAAGGCACAAGCACTTTTTATTCTTCGTAGGACCAAACCTAACGTTTTTTTTTCTGGTTAGAAAGGACCAAACCTATCTGTCAATATAAGACTTTTCAATTTATGTAAAGGGACAAAAAAAAGAAAACAAATGCACTATATATAGCAAAAGATGTTCTACACAAAATCAGAGAGAGTGTGATATATGTTAAAGCATCTTCAAAGAGGAGAGACGCTTTTGCTGCATGTGTTGAGAGAGTAAAGATTAAGAGTGGAGCAGGGTTATCACAGGATGTTTCTACCAGATGGAACTCCACATATGAGATGCTTGTAAGAGCTTTGAAGTTTAAGGAAGCATTTGTTAGCTTGAAGTGGTTTGACAGCAACTACAAGACTTTGCCTTCTAATGATGAATGGAATCGTGGAGAGAAAATCTGTGAGTTGTTGAAGCCGTTTAGTGATATCACTACACACTTTTCAGGTTCTAAGTATCCTACTTCTAATGTCTACTTTACACAAGTGTGGAGAATTGAACTGTTGCTGAGGAAATTTGCACTTTGTGATGATGAAGATGTGGCAAAACTGGCTCAGGATATGCAGATTATGTTTACCAAGTATTGGGAGGATTATAGTCTTATTTTGGCAATGGGAGCTGTTTTAGACCCAAGAATGAAACTGCAAATGCTTGAAGTAGCTTATGAAAGAATTGATCCAACTACTTCTGCATCGAAAATCAAAAAGCTTAAAGACAATTTGGTGATGCTCTATGAAGATTATAAGGCTAAGTCGAGGACTTGTTCTTCAAGTGTTTCTGTAACTCCAAATCCGCATGATTGGGTCAATGAATCTCCACTTGATGATGATTACGACAATGTAAGAATGTTGCTTTTGTTGTTTATGTTGCTTGTGTTGCTTTTGTTGTTTATGTTGCTTGTGTTGCTTTTGTTGTTTATGTTGCTTGTGTTGCCCTTTTCTGTAGGATCTTATTGAGCTTGAAAAAAGCATCGGAGTTGGAGTAGGCAAGACAAAGACACATCTGGACATCTATTTAGAAGAGCCAAGATTGGAGAGAAAGTCTTTTCCAAAATTGGATGTTTTGTCCTTTTGGAAGGACAACCAACATCGACTTGGGGAATTAGCCTCTTTGGCTTGTGAAATACTAAGCATTCCCATCACCACAGTAGCATCTGAATCAGCCTTTAGTATTGGATCTCGGGTCATAACTCCTTACAGAAACCGTTTGCTTCCAAAGAACGTCCAAGCTTTGCTCTGTACCCGTAATTGGTTACGTGGTTTTGCAGATTATGAAGGTAACTAAAATCTTAACTTTTACATAAAATTATTTTCCTTAATAAGTTATATTTTAATTAATTCACATCTTTAACAGGTAACGTAGAGAACAACTATGACATTGGCACAACAAAAGATGCTACAAAGATAGTGAGTACTTCAGGAGCAGAATGTTCTAGATCAGGAGATTCTATCATGCATTGAATATATGTTGCTTCTGTTGTTTCTGGTTCTTTGTTGCTTTATGATCAGAAGATTTATCTATGTAGTAGTACTTTTATTATTTTTGCATTTTGAAATTGGAAATTATAAGATTATCATGTTAAGTTTGTTTAGTGAACTTATGTTATTCTAAAATATTTTGATCATTTTTAATCTCTATTATACTTTTATTCATATATCATTAATGTTATATATACAAGGTATATAATCTTTAGTTAAAAAAAAAAAAAAAAAAAAAAAAAAAGAAAAATCCATCTAAACGGGTCTAAACGGGCCAAATAAATGGGCAGGGTCTAAACGGGTACAGGGTCTAAACGGGCAGAGTATAAACGGGCAGGTATAAACGGGTCCTAAATGGGCAGGGCTTAAATGGGCAGGGTCTAAATGGGCAGGGTAGTCCCATTTTAACATCTCTACACTATATATACTTTCTTTTTAACTCAATCAATCAATAGATTTTATATAAAACTTTCAGGTTCATTGTTTAAATGTTTTCTGATAACTAGATATAAGTTTTCTTCCATGTAAACTAGTGGGGGCTGAGAATGAATCAGACAAGAATCTAAACTATCTAATTAGCAAAAAAAATCCAGGCTGTATGAACACATTCTAAAAACTAGATGAAAGTGATGACATTGTGTACCGTAAATTGTACTGTTGGAAGAACGTGAAGGACAGAATAAGCTTTTGTTGAGAATGAAAAACATAACAAAGTGTCTATTTCCTGATAGTCTTTTCCTTCACATGACCTGGTCGGATTTTTTCCTTTTCTTCTGTTTCCAATCACTACGGTCCAATTTCAAACAACTTTCGCCGAAGAACTAGAAAAAAAAACGAATCAACAGAAGATGTAAATATTATAGTTGAGGTCTTTATAGATTTAAAATTCACAATAATTAATTAGAAAACAATTGATTGTCAAAAAAAAAAACAACTTTATACCATATGATTTACCGTTTATTATTGAATATATCACCCAACGTGTTAATCTATTGTTGGATATAGGTTTCATCCTGTCTTAACAAGCCTCCAACTTAGCCCATTCACGGAATAGTTGACCGATCAAATTATTCTAATCGGACCGAGAAAGCTTCTAGAATGCCAATAAAGACGGGCAACCCAATAGCGACAGTCTGCAAAGAAACGATCACCGACTTTGTCTTAAGGCCACATCGGTCCCGAGGCAGAAAGATGAAACGTCCCATCAACTATAAATACCAAAGGAGCGACGTGCAGAAAATATCAAGTAACTAAGAGTATGAGTCCAAGAGCTCGTTAGATTATAGCTTTAAGTGTTATTAGTCAAATTAAAAATACATTCATTCTGTAATTAGCCAACCGGCTTTTAGCATATACATTATAACTCGACGATTTTTGACAATTTTAATAAAGTCATTTGTTTCGCCTTCCTTGACTATTATTCTCGAGTTAGTAGTATCACTCGTCCAACATCTATGTACATGAATCCAAACTATATTAAAATATATATCAGATTCCAACTCTTTTTTGTACTAGAAAACAGTAAAGAGTAATATATGATGTTTAAAGTTTAACGGGTTTAAAATACTCATTAAAATATTCGTAGGTACTGATTATGACAATCATTCATATAATAATAAAATTATGATAGTTATGAATCTTATGATCATTAGCTCATTTTTTTTTCTGAAGTACGAGTGCAATGGAATATACACGTTGTTGATTGTTAGAATATTGAAATTTTCTCCAACAATAATAATGATTACTACAATTTAAATGGAAATTGCAGAATATACAAACCAATTTAAAAATCACATTCGAACCCGGGACGACTCGGTAGAATGACTCACCCACCTTTCACGGCCATCTCCGAGCCACCACAAATACACTCCGCCGCCTCACCAATTAATAAATAGAAGAAGAAAAACCACAACGAACCCGAGTCAATGACGATTATTTCAAAATTGGCTTCGATTAACATTACTTTGGTTCCAAATCGAACCGGGTCCGAACCGGCTCTCGTTTTATTTATCTCTATTTACTCTTCTGTACGACGCCGTCAAAAGTGATCCGTTAAAAAATCACCAAACGACTTTGTTGTCGGAAACGCCGTGAAGTAACGGCCGAGATTCGATCCATAGATCTATCTTGCTTCTAATCCCCACCACGTGGCAATTCTTCTGAAAATCATCGGGACAAGTAAACCGTCTTGACCGAGTCGAATCAGACCGGGATATAAACCGTATCGATTCTTCAAAAACCGATTCTTCGCAAGGGATAACCAACGGACCTTGGTTAACGAAACCGAACTCTTCCTCAGCTTGAACCAAAAGGTTCCTTAGGATGGGATGGTTCAGGTACGTCGCGCGCACCACAAATCTCCTGTAACTGCTTCCAACGTAGATCGCCACGTGTCCTGAAGGTACATCTGACGGTACACAGCGGTTGAAAGAAGAAGACATCCTCGCTTGGTCACGCCACCGTCGGAGCATCTGTCTCAGCCTCACAATGTGACGGATCTTACTGCATTTTCCAAGACCTCCAGCCATTTTTTTTTCCGGTTAACTGATTTTTTTGATCTGCTCTGTATTTGTAGTTTGTGTAGTGAGAGAAAGTGTCAGAGGGGATTTTGAGAGTTTGGGAGGGACGAGGTTTATATAGTAAAGTGTATAAGAAAACGCCACTGGTTTTTGAGATATTTACGAGTTTACCTCCGTGGTCCTTTAATTTAATTTGGCTCGATTCTTTTCGGTTTAATGAAATAAAAGATTAGTGTGATTGGTAGATTACTTATTATTTCAGAGAAATTAAATTTTAAAAGATTTTGTTGAAAGAGAGATTAGATACGAATCAAATGATTCTTTTAAGAGGATTATGATTTTTAGTATGTTTTTATCTTCTTAATACATTGGATGGTGCACAAAGGTTTTTGTGATGATAGAAGAGATGGTGCACTAAAGCAGTTCAACACTTCTTTGCTTCCTCTTTCCTACCGTCTTGTGTTAATGCCACTTCTTTAATCCTAATTCCAAAGCGACGAGGAGCTGAGGATCTGAAGGATTTCAGACCAATTTCATGTATGAATACTACCTATAAGGTGATCTCTCGTATTATCTCAGATAGATTAAAGAAGATCCTCCCGTTTGTTATTCTCCCTAATCAGACGGCTTTTGTAAAGGGTCGACTTTTGTTTGAGAATGTACTGTTAGCTTCGGAGGTTCTTCAGGGCTATCATTTGGACTCGGTCTCACCTAGGATCACTTTAAAAGTGGATATCTCCAAAGCTTTTGATTCCGTTCGATGGGATTTTGTTCTATCTGCAATGGCTTCATACGGCGTCCCAGAAATGTTTGTGGATTGGATTAAAACTTGCATTTGCTCTCCGAGTTTTTCCATAAGCATAAACGGAGTCACATCGGGCTATTTTAAAGGGAAAACTGGTCTTAGGCAAGGAGATCCTTTATCTCCAATCCTCTTTGTGATGTTAATGAATGTCCTCTCTCTAATGTTGAACAAAGCGGCTCATAACAAAATCTTTGGCTATCACCCGGGGTGTGAAGATCTAGAGCTCACCCATCTGTGCTTCGCTGATGATTTACTTATTTTTCTAGAGGGCACGGAAGAATCACTAGCTGGAGTCTTCTCAGTTTTATCTCAATTTGAAAAATTCTCCGGTCTCTCGGTTAATATCTCAAAAACCACTATGTTCTCCTCGGGTATATGTGAAGATGTCTTGAATCGTATGAGATCAAAGTTTCCTCTTCCCCTTGCCTCAATGCCAGTTCGCTACCTTGGTCTCCCTCTTTGCTCTCGTAAGCTTACCATAAAGGATTTTGATCCGTTATTCTCCAAGATCCGGGCTCAGATGAATTCTTGGCTACATCGGCATTTGAGTATAGCAGGTAGGCTGCAACTTCTATCCACAGTTATTTCAGGAATAATTGGATTCTGGACTAGTGCTTTCATCCTCCCAAAGAAGGTTATTAAGCGCTTAAACAGTCTATCCAGTTCTTTTCTATGGCATGGGTGCCTGGACAAACCTTCAGGGGCAAAAGTTGCATGGAATGATTTATGTTTTCCTAAGAAGGAAGGTGGCCTTGGTCTGCGCTCTTGGTCTACTTGGAACGAAACATGCGCTCTGAAGCTCATATGGATGATTTACTTTCGGGCAGGGTCTATTTGGGTGGCCTGGATTCGATCAAAGTATCTATCCACATCCACTTTCTGGGCTCTTAACGAGAACTCTCCTTCGGTCTCTTGGATGTTCAGGAAATTGTTAAAACTGAGGCACAAAGCCATAAATTTCCTCAGGATAAAAGTTGGTACAGGGGAGGATACATTCTTCTGGTGGGATCCTTGGACACCTTTTGGATCACTTATTCACTTTCTAGGGGCTGATGCTCCTCGTCGTCTTGGTATTCCGTTATCTTCCTTGGTGTCGGAGTATAAATCGGGTGCTAACTGGAATCTTCCCTCTGCGAGATCGGATTCTTTCCTTCAAGTTCTCGCGTACATCACTTCTCTTCCTGACTCCACAATCAGCGATACTCCTACTTGGATCATAAACACCAAGGAATGTAAGTTCTACAGCTCTAAGAATGTGTGGAATTCTCTTCGTCAGTCAAGACCGCATGCTTCTTGGTTCTCCCTTGTTTGGCACAAAGCTGCAGTGCCCAAGCATTCACTGACCGTTTGGCTGTTCCTACTAAATAGAAACCCCACTACGGATCGGATGATTCGTTGGGGACATGATGTGGAACCTACTTGTTTGCTGTGTGGTCTGCAAAACGAGTCTAGGGATCACTTGTTCTTTGAATGTGCATTTTCTTATGAAATCTGGTCATCTTTGGTCGTTCGAATGGGGATCTCATCCCCACCTTCGGTTTGGGCCCAGATCATTCAATGGCTCCCCTCTGCCTCAAATACTACTGTCACTTCTCTTGCTCTTCTTCAAGTGTGGCATGCTACCATTTACGAGATTTGGAACGAACGCAATCGTCGATTCCATGATGGTACTACTCGTCCCCAATCTTGTATTATGAAGATAATTTGCAAGGTTGTAAGAAATAAGTCTCTAGCACTTAAACTTCAAGCAACAAAGCACGGTGAGCTCCTCGAGCAGTTCTGGTCTTCGATTTGAGAGGTTTCTATCTTGTCTCAATTATTTGAGTGTCTATGTTGTCACTCCTTTTCTCTCTTTCTTTTATCTTATTGATGGTATGTGGTTCTTGTTTGATTCTTTATAAATTTTAACTTTTACTTAATATTATAAGAAGGCCTTTTAACAAAAAAAAAATGATAGAAGAGATGACGGATTAGACATGTGAATATTAGTATTAATTAGTGGTTGATTATTTTCATATGTATAATGATTATGCTAATGAATCTATTATCGATCATGGAAACAAAATAAAGAAAAATAGTGTTATTGGGTATTTTGTAAAGGATTGATTACTGTTAATTTGAATAAAAGAAGTGTCGCTTTTGAATAAAAAGAGGTGGTAGGGAAATAAGAGCATGTGCTAGTGTTGGATAAGACGACCAGTCTTTAGAAAAGACTTCAAACATCACCTTGGAATTTGATTAGGATCATATTTATAGGCACAATTTTCTCTCTTATACTCATGTTCTTGTTTGGTTTATTGTCAAAGTGTTCATATGTTAAAAGCAACTAATTAATCGGATAAGTTTCTTAGTATTGACCTTCATATCAACCACAGGTGGACACATGAATTCGACTAATTATACAAAAATGTAATTATGCTTATTGGGTATCATATTGGATTGTAACATAGACCTATTTTATATTATTGACTTTATAGATGTATAAGTGAATTATTTTCTTATTAATGATTAAATTATATATATATATATATATATATATATATATTGACTACAAATTTATTATCCAGGAGAAACGTACTCAATTATCCAAAACAGATGATCAATGATCGTTGTTATCATATGTACCACATGAAACCACAATAAAATCATTAATGGACTTTGAAGAAAAAAGTATATTTGGGCATATGTACTTTTTAAATTAATAGTACATTTAAGTATAATTGATATCAGATCTAAGGAGTATTATATTCATCCAGATTTATTCAGAATATTAGAAAATTAAGTCTATATCTAATATATGTCGAGGAAAAAAGTTTGAAGAAAATACATAATAAGTTATTATGATAACTGCTACATTACTATAAAATTTGTTTGGTTTAGCATAATACTAGAATACAAACTAAAAAGGTGAAAAATCCTTACATATTTACTAATAGTATTCATGTAAAAGTTTAAATTGATAATAACATGCACGGATTTCTCACTTACTTTTACGTTTATGTTATTAGTAAATATTTTACGTCCATGTTTACTAATAACATGCACATAAAATATGTTAAAAAAAAAAAATTGAAGAAAATACATAATAATTTTTTTTCAGCAATACATAATAAGTTATTAATATAATGTTTAGCTTACTAGAATACATCTAAAAAACTGAGAAATCTTTACATATTTACTAATAACATGCACGTAAAAGTTTGGATTAACCTATAATAGAAAATCAAATCTATAGATTATCGATAAATAAATCTACAACATATATATGAAAGCTACCAAATATTTTAACTACAACATATATATGAAAGCAACGTTGCCATAAATAAATAAATTGTTAAAACGATGCATTCTTTAAATAACTCATATTGGAGGGGAAATAATTTTGTTAAAAAGAAAAATATCACTAGAAGCTATTCTTTTACATAAAAGTAGAATAAAGACTCAAAACATTTCTCATTTTCTTTCACACCAGTAATACCATAATAAAGTGTATATCTCCAACTAAACAATCTCACTTATTGTGAGTTGAATCATGGCAACATGATATGAGATGGAATTCGACAAATCAAGCTAACAAGGATTTAGAACGTATGATGGCTCATCTTAGTTATTAGGGTTACGGACTTACGGGTATTTGAAATTATGAATATGGCAAGAGTTTACAAACTAACGCAGTATAACCGAACAAAACCGAACAGGTTGTCTAGCTTTTGGATCATAACAAAAAAAAAAGGATTAAAAGTGCTTTTTAACAATAGATTATTATCAATGCTTCAAGATAGATGATAGTTCGTGTTCGTGCTCGTACAAACAAGGGGCCATTAGCCACAGCTGCCGCTTGAGGGTGAAAACCTTTTAAATTGTATATAACAAAATATAAAATACAGTCCTTATTATATTAAACTTTGTCGTTTACGTATAAACTAATTTCGGCGCACGGAAGTGGGAGAATTTATGTTTAAACAACAATAAATAAAAACCCACCACATGGGTAGCTGGGAAAAAGGCAATTATAATAATGTAATTAAAAAATTAAAACTATAAACATTTTTAAAACTATAGTATAAAGGTTCTCTCACCAGTCGCAGTTAAGATTAACTGAAGATGCTTTTTGCTCACTGGAGAATTCATATAATAAGTAGTGTTAATACGAAACGAAAAAAAAATAATGTAATACGGCGTACCACACTAAAACATTTATTTTTGTAGTATACAAATGTGTCCATGCCTCCATGTGCGCCAATGTCCCCATCTCCAGTTTTTTTTTTTTTTAATCTTTTTAATTTTCTTTGCAACAAGCAGCCAACATAGTTTCCACTTTAATTTACGTTATGATGTCTAGATTTATCTCTGTATATCGTACATTTTCATGTGATAAAAATGCATATTAAATCGTTGTCAGTATTTCTTACTGTCGGCTTAATCTGATGTACTCATCTCATCTTATCCTTAAAATAAGTCAGATTATGTCGCCATTAATTATTTCCACTATTGCAATTATGTCATTAGATCAATTAATTTAATTACCAGTGTAAGAAAGTTAATTCACGTAAACAAGTTGTTACACTAGAAAAGAATATAGAATTGCTGATCAATAATAACCCAAATATGTCCACACCTCGAGTTCCTATCACTCCTACATATCACATTTTCCGCATGTGGCATGATATATAATAATAATCTTATGATATATTCACTTATCATATTAATTTAGTCGAATATTCATACATATATGTTTCATACTGAAATAATAGTTTTGAAAGAGATGATTGAATTGGCTTATTTTAAATCTAAATATTGAATAAACAATGTACAAAAAATGAAATATGAAGAAGAGGTGGGTCCAAATGCATGTTATGGATGCATCCCCCCCATACGACGTAACGTTCTCACCCCACTTGTTTGGTTTTAAGGATCTTCTCATTTAATTTTATCTTCCGATCTTAAGCAAATCTTCATTAATGCTTCTGCAAGAATTTATTATTATTGGTTATATAATGAATCCAATTACTCAATCATCTATAAATATAGAGTATATAAAATTACAAGAGAGTCGATCGTATTCTATGAATCGGCATTGTATTGTCTCTTTATGCCTCCATTCGCCAAATTGCATTAACATGCACGCACAACTTGAGGAATATATGTATAGTATATGGGATCAAACAATTAAGCTAAATCGCTTAATTTGTTTTTACTAAGGACACAAATCTCATCAACTTATATCTTACGTGTGGTAATGTCATTTGTTGAAGCAACAATATATCCATATAAATCTTTTAATTAGACTATATATTAGGAGAAAAATTGGTACATCAATGTATTTGAATTTATTAATGTTCATTACAAAAATAATCAATCGATAAATTACTGAGTATGTCGATGTGGACCAATACTTGTGTGTTTAAGAGATGACGACATGTCAATATAAGAAGATGATGTGGCGTCCACAATTTATAAATCCCGTTGACCGACTTGAGACCTCTCTTTCTCAGTCCAAAGCTTCGAGTGTCAACGGCGCTCCGTTGTACACAGTAAACGTTACGGACCCACGGAACATTCCGTCATCTCTGCTTTTATAAAATAGTTATATATAAAGAATATAAAATATAAATAAAAAACGTACAAATAGTTTAGTTTATTTTACATATTAGGCAAGTGATTAGCCACAAGCAGAAGGGATGAACCTGATTAAAGTTTTGGTTTCCTCAATGTAAATCTAGCTTTCACGTATTAGCTTTTTACTAGTGAAATTTGTCATTCTCCACTCACATTTCTTTTTTCAAGAAACTGTTTATAACCAAAAAACAGAGAGAGAAATGATATCATGACGCGTAAAACACAAAAACATAAGTTTGGTTAATTAGTTTGCTATTGTGCTTTATAAAAGCCTATTTGGAATCTCTAAAGTTGATTTATTTTATATGCATCATAGATTTAACTTTTATCTTTATATTGAAATGAACTCAAATTTGTAATCAGGGCTTTATTATAAGTGTGAAGAAGAGTACTGTAGACATAGAAATGCACATGCAATGTTTAGGTTAATAAAGGCATTAAGACATGCTAATCAGGATTATGCTTTGGATTTATTTAGGCAAACGTCTTTCGGCATCTCTGACATCTTATCAGATTTTGCCACGTCTCTATCTCCCGTCATATTTTCTTTATTTAATAAACACAAATCATATACTACTACTGTATGTTGATAATATCTATTCAAATTAATGTTTTGTTTCTGTTCATGGCTCCAACAATACCAATTTGTACAAATCAGTGGAAACTCTATTTTCAAATACAAACTCAATATTCACTAATCGATCGATGGGTCAAGACAATGTCTATATATTAAAAACTCATTGTAGAATTCGTAACACTAATTAACCATGGTCAGACAATGTGTATATTCTAATGAAATCAATTATAACTACCATACGAGTACTGGAAATGGTAGTCGATTATTTTAGAGATAATCTGTGGGTATCAAGAAGGTTTTGGCAAAAGATATCATAATTATTTGTTAACTTTTTATGATTATATAAAACTGTGTTACACTAGATTTGGTTAGCTCATGGGTTGCAGAATGAAAACAAAAGAGGCAAAAAGCTGTAAGATAATTTATTTATATGATAAATTAAGTTTAAATGATAAAAGCAAAGGACACAGCCTTGCATTGCAATTATACGATGAGAATTTATCATATAGTACTTGTTTTGGTAGAAATAATATTTGTTATGGGCGAAGGAATAATTAAGTAGGCAGTGACGTATGTGATTTTCGAATAACTAGTTAGTCCTAATTTCGGACCTCAAGCATTAAGAGTTTTATAGTACGTGTTTCAACATTTTCTATATTATTAATAACGGAAATGGACCTTCATTAGTTAAAGACAGTAAAGTAAATGTATAATAATTAGCATCCAATTTATATTGGAAATGATTAGTCCTTACATTGAGTATATATACAAGTACGTCAATGTTAAGCCAGTCCATAGACCAGCTCATCAAAATGTTTGTCTAGGAATCATTTGGCCGCTTTATTTCAAACAATATTTTTTTAATTATCGTTAATAATTAAGTTTCTCATTATCCCTTAATTTGTATTGGTTTGAGATTCATGAAAAATTTTGAAGAGTTTATCAAAATCATAAAAAATGAATATGTGAAAGATTGTTAAATATTGGTAGAGAGTTTTGTTGATTAGTTTTCTAAAATCTTGTAAAGTCCTCCAAACAATCCCTGTATTTTTATGATACTTTTCATAACTTTATTTTGTAAATAAAGTGTCTAAAATCATGAACCAATAACATAATGATTGAACTCATTAACAATCAGATTTTTTTGTTTTAATTGAATAACACAAAACTTTTAATGACTTTATAAAAGTCTAAATCCAATAACCCAAATTTGTTAAGATTTTAAATGACTTTTTATAAATCACAAACTAATGACACTAAACTTTAACATAGTTTAATAAAATCTTGATATAACACTAACAGATTTTACATAACATTTAAAATCTTTAAAACTCCATTCAAATCTTAAACCAATAACCCCCACTTAATATTTAATGTCCTTCTTCGTTTATATCATTGTACGTGTAACATGTCAGTGTCACAACACTTCGCAACTTTACTGATACGAATTTCTAATATATTTGTTTTTTAACGAGGAAAGACTATATATGTGAATTTGTTTGATACCTATTACTCTATAAGTTTTATGGACGAAGAGAAGAATGAATTTACCATTCCTGAAAAGCTAGTTTGGAAAGGCGTATTGGATGACTAGACTGTGTTGCTTACGGAGAAGTGTATAATTTTGAAGTTTAAAATGACTGGTAAGAATAGAGAATATACACAATGTTGTAAGTTCTTATTAATGAACTAATGTGGCCATTACCGTTAATGGATGTGAAACGCATCATAATAATAAACGATGGATAAATTAAAATAAAATGGTGATAGTGAAAATTTACTAATTATTTCTAACTAAAGTAACTGAAAAAAATGGATCTTGATGGAACTGATGGGGTCAGTCTTCTCATATTTTATTCAACGGCGCAAGTATATACCAAATACCATTCACAAAAAAACTTATTTTGCGTTCTGAGATAGATACGTTTATAGTGAATTCGATACGTATAGTTAGGAAGATAGAAGGGAAATGGAAAAAGATAGTGACGAGTTCCAAGAAATCCGTACAATAAGAGAGTGCCCATAAAAAGCCATGCATATAGTCATCTTTCCAGCTTCATATCATCAACTGCAAAATTGCTCGAATTAATTTAGATGTGAACGAAGAATTATTTATATACTCTTATAATTCTATGATTGGGTGAGAAAGTTCTCGAATCGTGGTTGTGGACGAAATTTTTTGATGAATGTATCTCCTATGATTGGGACTGTGGAATTCAATGACACCACCAATATTATCACATGAATCACACAACTAGTTGTTGAACCTTATTCTATATTCCCAATAACCTTCATTGTCAAAGCCTTTATGAAACTAATAATTAATTGTAAAAAGGTATATATACTATTTGGTATGGACGTTATATGGCGGTGAGTATTTGAACCACTTGATATAAACAGCAGTAACTAATCATTGGATGAGAGCTTTTGTATTTTTAGAGAATAATAATATAATATAGTATATAATTATATGATGGTGGACTAGTGGTTTTTAAGCGAGGGATCGATTTTTCCTATAGTCTATCCGTAGGCTGCACATAATAATGTTTATTAGTATGAAACATCTAATGCATATGCTAACACCAAAGAGCGTCTAAGGTAGTGACTTAGCCAGTTAGCTTTGTTTTCTTAGTCATAACGACTCATCTCTCCTTCAATGGGTACAATATTGGTCCAGTGGACCAGAAAAAGGAAAATGCAAAACAACATATCCCCTATCATTATTTTATGGGTCCAGATTAAGAATTCTTCCGTTAATTTTCCAAGAGAGATTCATTAAATCAAAGTCATAGAGAGGGGATTGCATGGTACTCGTTGGGTTTGAAGTCGTAACGATATAATTGTTTTTAAGAGATTGGTAATGATTATACATTAACTCTTGGCTTTTGGGGCAGTTAGGCACATGACATGACTGCAAGTAGAAACACTACGGGTGGTTGTGTAATATAAAGGCCGAATCGTTTAACAATATCATTTGGAATCAGATGCAAAGAATTGGTAGAGTATATACCTTTTGTTTAGGTCACTCTCAGAATAACAAAACTAATAATTAGTTAAAGGATCGCATGCAGAATGATCCTGCAATATCCGTCATACTCTATCGAAGCCCTAATTATTGTCTATTTCGATCCTCTTATGCCTACTACAAAAGTTTCGAGATTTTCCTACTAGCTACAAGGTTTAGAAGAACAAAGTAAACTCACCAAAGCAAAACCTTAGGACATGTCAATGATTGGGTCGTCACCAGTCACCATCAAGAATCGTTCTTGATCAAGACGTAGGAGTTCAAATATCAAATACAAAAATCATGAAATAACTCTAACTGACAAATCCATACTGAGACTGATATAACAAAAACATGAACATATTTTACAAATATCTAAACGATCTCATGAATCAAGATAACGAGAAGATCTTGAGGGTCAGTCCATAAATGATTTGATATGATACAATATCAAACAAATCTTCAAATTGAAGCCATAATATGTCGATAGAAAGATATGTTACATGTCACTTGTACCACTCATACATGTTGTTAACACAGGAGTGGAAAAAATAAATTTGGGTTTAACTATAATGGGCCTATTTCATATGGACCATAATTAATTTGGGCTCCAGCTCAACAAGAAGAAACAAAACAACAAAAACAGTCAGATTAACTAGTTAACAGTTAACACACAAAAAAATGAACCAATAAGAATCGAAGACGGGGATCGCCATGCAAGCTAAATCTTATCCTTAATAAAATCTGGACCATCGAACATGTCTTTAATCGCACGTCTATCAACTCTTCCTTCATTAATTTAACAAAATTAACCGACCTAATTTCACCTTCCCCTCACTATATATATATATATATATATATATATTTTTTATTTTACTAATCTCTCCATCAAAGTTAAAACACAAATCAGAGACACTTGCGATTCCTCTCTCTCTATCTCTCTGATTCAAATCGTTCATCGTTCTCAAATCTTTTTGTTGAAGAAGGAAGGAAGCTCATGGCTCGTACGAAGCAAACCGCGAGAAAATCACACGGAGGTAAAGCTCCGAGGAAGCTGCTCGCCACCAAGGTTCGTTCTTTTAGTTTTTGAATTATTTGTTAAAAATTTTGAGAATCTAGGGTTTTGTGATTGATTGTGTATTCCGTAACGTAGGCGGCGAGGAAATCTGCGCCGACCAGCGGTGGTGTCAAGAAGCCTCACCGTTACCGTCCTGGAACCGTCGCTCTTCGGTAAGTAAATTTCACGGGATTTCTTCTTCTTCTTCTTCTTCTTCTTCTTCTTCTTATCTGAGCGATTCCAATTTTGTATGTAAACCCTATGGTTTTGTGTGTTTGTGGAAAACAATCAAACAGTGAGATTCGTAAGTACCAGAAGAGCACAGAGTTGTTGATCCGTAAGCTTCCCTTTCAGCGTCTTGTTCGTGAAATCGCTCAAGATTTCAAGGTATATATATATATATATATCTAAAACCCTAGAATATGTCTTCGTGATAGGATCTTGATTCTAATCAATTTGTTTTGGTGTGATATGTGTAGACGGATCTGAGATTCCAGAGCCATGCTGTGTTAGCACTTCAAGAAGCTGCGGAAGCGTATTTGGTGGGTTTGTTTGAAGACACTAACCTTTGTGCCATTCACGCCAAGAGGGTTACAATCATGCCTAAAGACATTCAGCTCGCAAGAAGGATTCGTGGGGAGCGTGCTTAGAGAGATTTGTTCTATATGATCTATATCCAGGGTTTTGGATTTTATTCTATCTTTCGTTTTGATTTGGTGTTGTCTTCTTCTTTTTATTATAACTAAGATACAATGGTCTTTTAAGAGCTTTTTCTGAGATATTATGAAATTGGTTATTGGATGATATGATATTTGGTATTGTTTGCTTCTCTTAGATTGAATTGATGATCATTGTTCTAGGACATGTGTTCATCATATTGCAAAAGAAAAATTTATTAATTCACTTTTGTTTCTTCTCTCTTTCAACAAGAAGTTTTTGTTTTGCTCTGTCGGATTAGCCGTTTTAGGGGTTTAAAATTTGATGTCTTGAAAATTTACAAATTATTATTTATTTTTTCAATTCGAAATAGAGGAAAGTTTCAAGTTTGGATTCGAAATGTAATTCAAAGTTCTATTTTATTATTGGGTTTTACGTTTGAGCTTTTGTATTTCAGTTGTTGGGCTTCGTACTTTCGTTTATTTGTGAAAAATACATTTTATTTTTAATAATAAATATGGGATCCAATATTATTTTGAGAAATTCTTAACAACCTCTTATGGGTAAAATACATTTTAAGAGTATAAGACACATGCCTCCCTTTCTAAATATCTTTACTTTCTTATACTAAATCAACTCCAAAATAATTTAAAAAGTTAATTAAATAGTTTATATGTCATTATTATTTTTGTTTTAGATATCATAAAATAAAAATTTATATCTTATAATTTCCATTATGCATGACTTTAAATTATAGATTAATATTTTTAATTAATATTAGTTAAAAAAGATAATAATTATTACAATCATATCTTGATGATTTCTACTATTATACTTTATATAAACAACTATATAAATTAATATTGTAGATTGTATTAACAAATATGACTAATTGATAAAATTATATATATTGAAAATGTAATCAGATATGAAATCTTTTAAGTTAAAATAAGTAAAATTAAATTACTACACAAACTAAAAAACACAAAAAGTAATTATTATATTGATGAGTCTCTCATTAATGAAGATATACAATCATAAATAAAATTTATATAAGTAAAATGCATTAAAAATAATAATATTATAGTATTAATAAGAGATTACACATGGTTTTTACATATGTTTTCAAATTATGCCCTATATGTTGTTTTGCCTTGTTTAAATCATGCACTTTCTTTT
Source organism: Camelina laxa (assembly GCA_024034495.1). Taxonomy (NCBI): domain Eukaryota; kingdom Viridiplantae; phylum Streptophyta; class Magnoliopsida; order Brassicales; family Brassicaceae; genus Camelina; species Camelina laxa. The sequence continues at coordinate 3,724,146 of CM043883.1, forward strand.
TCCAAATTCGACTTTTGAGATAATAAACCTTATATATATGCCTAAATTTCATCGATTTCTCTCATTCTCTCATTATTGTTCAAGCAAAGAAGATGACCGTTGTCAACGTATTTTCTGGTAAAAATTCTTTTTGGAGGTTTAAGTTTTCACTGTGTAATTTCCAAATACGATCAATGTTGTTTTTTAGTTTATTTGTTTCTTGATTCTAGTACAAGTCTCAATTTTGGTTCACACGGTTTAACATTGACAGAAGATGAAAAGAAAAAACCGATCACGATGAAAAAAATGATGGAAAAACTCAAATCTTTATTCCATAAGAAGAAACTTGATCATAATAGAGAAGACTCAAGTCAGACTTCGCCATATTCAACCAAAGCTTTAACCAAGGTTCCACACTTGTTCAACTGTATTCGCTCTACCTTTATCATGTGAATTTTGTTAAGAACTGTAGTTATAAGTTCAATTAAGTGGACACATTATAATCCTCAATCAAATGATTCTTCATGGTTAATTTTTACTAGTCTGATAATTATATGAATCAAATTGACTGTGAGTGAATTTGATCTTAAATTATTTCTCCGTATTTATAATCTTCAGGACCATTCATATAAGCTGTTCAGAATCCAACAGGAGTTGGATCAAAGAAAGTTTATCCTTGTAAGTGTGTAGTCTCTGGTCTTTCCTTGTACTCTATGTTCTAAGTTTTTCTGTATAATTGCTAATAAACTGACCAAATATAATATGCATAATTATGTTGGATTCTAAAATAATATACTATTATGCTTATGAGCTTTTGCTTCTTCTGAAAAAAACTAAAACCAGAAGATTATCTTGCGCATATGATGGATGTTTTCATCTCCCTAAAATTGAACTTTTGTTCTGTATCTGTAGCACAAACATACTGATATTCTTGAAGGTCAACCTAAAGGAGAAGGGCAAAGATCCTCAAAGCAAGGTATTTCTTTTGCATGTAACATTCTACCACTATATACTATAGCAAACATAAATTCCCAGTGTTATAAATCGATGTTCTTATCTTCCTTGTCTTAGTCTCAGAGCATAGTTGGTTAGCATGGTAGAAAAGGTAGGATATGAATGAGCTTGAACGTGTTGGGCGATATACAAAAGAACTCTTGCATGTTAATGTTATGTGGGAAGGGGGTATTTAAATAGAGGAGGAGGAATGTAGACTTAGAAAACGTTTCATTTGCTCTTGAATACCTTATCTGAGGAAACTGTCTGTTTCAGCCCGTAGTAACATACCTAATGTTTCAACTATGTATGGTATTTTCACTGATCTTCATGTGGAGGAACATATTTACTAGTTTTATCATCTGCAATCGCTTGATATTTTTTGAACCAATCATAAAGATATAGGTAAACCAAGTTTACTGATCATGTCATGAGAAACTGATTTGGTGTTTCTTTGTGTGGACAGATGCTTGACAAGAAAACAAAGTGAACGAACTCAGGATGTACACCAATGTGAATATATGTTTATGCTTTGAGATATCAAAGTTTATACTCAAAAGTTTATATTGTTATTAATATAATGCTAATTTATATGATCCTTCTTATTAATCTTAAACACACTTATGAAATAAACATTAATTTTGTAAAAAATTACATCACATTGCTATTGGAAACAAGACTAAATAATAGATTATCATTAAAAACGTCAATTACCTATATTTTAATCGGATAAATGTGCAGGTTATCGAGTCAGATCTTATTTTTAATTTTTCATATATTTGCTAAAACAGAGAATGATCTCTTTGTTGTGAAGGTAAAATCTGAACTGAACATGCTAATAGTACAATCATGAATTTGTGGCATTATTAGCATACACTTACGAATGATCAATAATAGTAAGTTTTCATTATTCTTTTCCCATATTGTAGTTAGTGTTAGTATGAATTTATAAAACTATTAGATATCGTAATCTTTGTTGAATTATGATATGGAAATAAAAATAAAATAATATCTACTTTTAAACAGCCAAAGTAAAACATGATTCGGTAGACTTCTCTTCTTTTTGTTCATGAAAAAGAGAAAAACAATTAAAAAGACTTTTTTTTTGGTCTATCTTTGGTTAACATTATATCAGATTACCTGTTTTTTATCAGGTTATGAAACTATTGATCAATAGTGGAGTCGGGTAGAAGATTACTGATACCAGATAAGAGTTCCTCTAGTCTATCTTACTACTTTTTACCATTTTTTTTATATACATTTGCTAAAACAGAGAATGATCTATTTGTTGTGAATGAAAAGTCTGAACGGAACATGCTTATCAACAATCATGAATTTGTGACATTGTTAGCTTACACAATGAATATGCTAAGGAATAACGAGTTAAAATAATAAGTTTTCATTATGTAGTGTATGTTCGTATGAATATATAAAACTATGAGATATTATGTAGTCTTTGTTGAATTATTATTTGGTAATAAAAATAGAAAAGTATCTACTATTAAACCACCATAGTAAAAGAACAAAAACATAGCACTCTGTTTTCGAAATCCAAACTTGAAACTTGAAACATGAAACAAATACATTTCGAAATCCAAACTTGAAACTGCTCTCTAATTTCGAATTAAAAATAAATAATAATTTGTGAATTTTCAAGACATCAAATCTTAAATAAATAATAATGCATATGCTAACACCAAAGAGCGTCTAAGGTAGTGACTTAGCCAGTTAGCTTTGTTTTCTTAGTCATAACGACTCATCTCTCCTTCAATGGGTACAATATTGGTCCAGTGGACCAGAAAAAAGGAAAATGCAAAACAACATAGATATCCACTATTATTTTATTTTTTCTCGCATTTTAATTAGACTAGTTCATTACTTTTATGGGTCCAGATTAAGAATTCTTCCGTTAATTTTCAAATAGAGATTCATTAAGTCAAAGTCATATAGAGGGGATTGCATGGTACACGTTGGGTTTGAAGTCGTAACGAAATAATTGTTTTCAAGAGACTGGTAATGATTATACATTAACTCTTGGCTTTTGGGGCAGTTAGGCACATGACATGACTGCAAGTAGAAACACTACGGGTGGTTGTGTAATATAAAGGCCGAATCGTTTAACAATATCATTTGGAATCAGATGTAAAGAATTGGTAGAGTATATACCTTTTGTTTAGGTCACTCTCAGAATAACAAAACTAATAATTAGTTAAAGGATCGCATGCAGAATGATCATGATCCTGCAATATCCGTCATACTCTATCCACGGCTTAATTATATGGTCTATTCGATCCTCTACAAAAGTTTCGAGAATTTCCTACTTCAAGGTTTAGAAGAACAAGTGAAGTGACTTACCAAAACCAAAGTAAACCCCTTGTTTAGTTCCTATTTACAAATTATTATTTATTGTTTAGTTCGTTCGAAATAGAGGAAAGTATGGATTCGAAATTTAATTTGAGTTATTGGGTATTACGTTTGGGCTTTTCTATTTTGGTTGTTGGGCTCCGTACTTTTTTTTTTTGTGTGAAAGCAATATATATTTTTTTAAACAGAGTTATTTAAAATGTATAATTAAAAATACAAAGTAATCTTCGTAATTAAAACAGAGTAATCTTGGTAATTCATTTTTTGTGAAAATAATTTAATTAAGTTGGCAAAAAATAAAAACTTTAATTAAAGTAATTCATTAGATAGATGTAAGTAGAGAATCTAAACCAAAATCAAAACTAATCCCCGTTGGAAAACAGATTTATTCATGTCATTTAAAGCCTATGTAATAACGAACTATGATTGAAATCAGAGTGAAAAGATCTATACTTTTGGTTATCCAACTTCATCATGATGATTCTTTTAACAATTGGACCATGTGAATTCCTCCTCTTATTTTATACATTTGGTTTCTACCAATTTTTTCTTTCTTTCCCCAGCCTAAGATTTTTTAAATTTTTTACATATATTACTAATTAAGAATGGAACAAAATACTTTTGGATCTTAGGTCCATCACTTCTTGTTTTGTCTATTTGGGTGGTTGTTTTCCTCTCCTACACTACAATAAAAAAATTGGTACAAGAAACTTAGTGGATCAGATATGAATTTTACTATAAATGTAAGTGGTGGCATGTTTTGTGAATGGGGTGTAAAATGGCGTAGATATAGTTTACACAATAGCGAGAGAGTGACATAAGTGGAGACGTGCAAGACAGTAAGAATTTTAGTTGGATCATATGACGTAACTCACCACGTAGTTTTTTTTTTTTTTTTGTCTTTTCGAATCTGTTGCCTTCTCTTAGTCTGGTCTCGCAAATCTCTCTATACACGACGTTCCTTTTTTGGGGGTTTTCCAACTTATTTAATCACACATTCTTGTTTCTCTTTTATTATTCCCACATATATCCGCAAAGAATAAGTCTAGCATCGTTCTCTTTGCCCACGTCCTCGTAAATTCCCTTTATTCTTAGCGTAATTAACAACTTAAATTAGGTATTTCGTCTTCCTTTTAAACCATTAAACTTTCTCATGTAGCAATAAAGTATCCTATATATATAACATGAAACTTCACCGACTCAAAATAATATACCAAAGTATCTGATTCCATTTTGTAATTGCATCATTACAATTCCAATAAAAAAATAAAATCACCCAATTTTGTGGGTTTAATAAAAATCACACATATAGTAAGTGAATTGACCAATATTGATGATAGGGTCACGTTCACTGTAAACGTACCCAAACACCTTCACTTGGTATATCTTGGTTCACCACGAAAACCATGTAATAACCGGGCGGTGCAAGATTCACAGAGCTCGGAGTCCTGACCCTAACTTCATAAATCCTGCTGAGACCAATCCTAGAAAACAAGACATGATCAAGAACCAAAAGCCTCTGACTCATCGAGAAGGAATGTGTATTAAACGCAGGATACACCATAGTGACTTTAACCGGAGTCTTCACTCTTCCCTTTACAGTAAACCTCAGCCTCAAGATTCTACCGTAATTGATCGTTGTCTGTGGCCTAGGATCCATGATCACCGGACGAAGACTCGAGTACCGAGATTCCAAATACGACGGCGAAAAAGCCTCTAAACTCAGCTCCGTCGGGAAACGCACACCGGTGAAATTGTAATACGCGTGTGGGTTGCTCCCTCCGACAATAACTCTCCCGTCACGTAGCAAAGTCGCGGTTGAATGATACATCCGAGGGATAGCGTTTGGGTTCTGAGGTTCGAATCTTGAACCGACCGGTTTATCGGGATGGTAAATATCAGGATTAAAAACCGGTTCACGACCAAGATCCCAAGCAGCTGTCCCTGAAGAACCACCGTTAATTAACAGAACATGTCCGTCAGGTAAAAGCGTCATGTCTCCCATAACTCTAGCTCTCGGCATCTTCTCAACAGCCCATTGAGGATTCACGTCGTTGATATTGATTCTCGCACACGTGTCAAGAGCTTTAATAAAAGTATTTCCCTTAAAAGCGAGGATGTATGAACCTTTCGGTGCACCTCCGCACACTAGAACCTCTAACACAAGGTTCTTGATCGGCAAGAGAACGGCTGAGCCAGTGCTAGGGTAGCTTCTCGGATCGCCTCCAGGGATCTCCGGATAAGTTTTGACGACAGTGTTTGTTGCGTAATTGAGCAATATAGCTCTGTTGTTTGCGAATATAAACAAGTTACCATCGGTGTTGAGGAACACGTAAGGGTAAAGATTGTTTTCTTGTCCAAGATCATTGGTTTGGGACAAGAACGGTAAGGCGTAGAGATTTGGAGCGTTTGTTTTTGGGAAAAACTCGTAGTTGAACTGGTCTCGACCTCCGATTATGATCTGACGACCGTCGGGGAGAACATGGTTCGAAGCGTACCATCTGGCTGTAGCTAGTCCGTTATCTACTTCTGTCCAGTCGCAAGAATCGTCGTCGCAAGGGGCGAATAGTCTAGTTTTAAGTTCTCCGTCTCTACTTCCTCCGGTTTGGAGGAGAGTGCCGTCGGGTGTGACTCCACCTGAGGAGCACCAAGTGTTGGATTGGACGGTTAAGGGACGGATACTGTTCAAGGCGACGTTGTACTCTATCGAGTGCGCGGTGCAGTCGGTTTTCGAGATGGCGTCGTTCGGGCTTTGTCGGCAAGCTCCGTTAGGAAGAGAGATGTTGGAAGGACCAAAGTTGGTTCGGTCGTACATTATGACACGGTCGTTGTGGAGGAGCTGAGAGTGCATTGCTGAGATTCCGACGTTCGGTAAGAGAAGCTTCCATGTTCCTCCGGCTCCGGATGTCAAGTGGCACGAGAGGAGGAAGAAGAAAGCCAAGTATCGGAGATAATTGACGTCGGTGAAGATTCGGATTGTAGCTTTTGCAGCCATATTTTTGTTTCTTCTGTTGGTTGTATTGAGTTATGTCACGGGTTGTTTTTTTTTCTTCTAATTTCTGTGGTACATGTGTAATTAATTGTCCATGAGCTCTCTACTTGATATATATATATATATATATATATATATATGTTTGGAGGAAAAAAACAAATATTAATGTAAACATAACTTAATAAAGTATGGTAGAAACAAGAAACTGTACAATTATTCTCAGATTATCATGCCATATTCCCCGTTTTTTAGCTTATAGTCTTAGCCTATAATGGAAATTGCAATAAGTTTACTGAAATAAAAAATTACCGATTTTATAATATGAACATAACAATAAGTAAATAAACCTTTTTCGGTTTTAACAACTCACACACGTATTTAATTTAATTTGTGTCAAAGCCTCAATGGTGATATTTTTTCATGTTTTTATAATAGCAACACAAAAATAAGTAAATTAAACAAACCTTTTTCGGTTTAACAACTCACATACATATTTTAATTTGTCTCAAAACTTCAATGGTGATATTTTGCCATATTTCATTCATTACTACTATTTGTTTTTAATAATTTTCAATATTTCAATACTGGAAAGTTATTTAATTAAAAGTTGACTAACATTAAAAATCTGCGAAAAAATTTCCACCGCTCAAACTTACACCTACCTGAAATCTTCCATTTTGTAATTAATTAAAACTAAATGATAATACTCTGCCTCTTACTGCCAATTTAATTTGAATGTCTTTTGTTTTGCATTGAAAAAAATAGCGTCGAATTGATTAAACAGTTTAAAGTTTTTTTTAGACATGTAAATGTAAAGTTGGAATAGTTGGGTGGGCACGATAGGGTTATCCCCAACGTTATAAAAAGGTTTCTTCTCATGATTTAAATTCCATGCAACATTTGTATAACTATATATGAAAGCCATAGAAAAGATTCCACATCAAATAATTTTAACTGCGAAAGGAATATTTTATTTAGATGATTGTAGAATATGTATATTCTCACATCCATCAGTCTTAGTTTGTCTACCCGATTATGCAAATAGTTAAGACTTAAGAGCCTTTTAGTAAACAGTGATCTCAACTCAAGTAAAACAAATACGATTGTAATTAATACTTCTATTTCTTTTGGTTGGGTCAATGCCATTTTGAGATACAATTAATTAGTATTATCAAGACGTGGTACCAACCTGAAATGAAGTAAGTAATATAAATGTTAATTTGTCGTCGAAGGAACACTTTCTATGATTGATTATTAACATTATACGTGAGGGGTTGAATTTATAATGCTATGTCAACACCAAACATTCCAATGATTAATAATTAAGCAATTCAGTCAATGTTCCCAGGTGTAATTTCTTTGATATATTTGAACGTTTTAACTCCACCGTCGTCAGTCGTCACTAAACACAATTCAATGAATCTTTCTTTAATACACACAGTTTCTATACACACAGATAACAAAATATGACAAAGAAATGCGTTGGGCGTGTTAAAAAATGAAAAGTGTACCTTTATTGCAACTATAAAACCCGTGTTTATAATTAAAATTTGATATGGAGAGAAGATTTTTATTCTGTCACGTTGGTCCAACTGTACCCTTCCAGATAAATATTCAAAGCTGCAAAGAAGAGTTTTATAATGATCAAAGATCGCCAAAATGTATCTCGGAATAAATCGTACGTCGACAAAAGAAAAAATTTAAAGTTGTTTTGAACTCATTTGACCATTTGTGTATTAATATAAAATCATGTCCAAGAGCTGTTTAAGTATATGTCATATTACAAACTGTAAAGATATTAAGAATCTCTCTCCACTAGTATTTACAGTTTATGTTTGCGCGTTTGTGGCCGTGTGCATATATGTATCGAAGCGTATTGTTAACGTAACAGGTTACATGTCACAGGACTCACAGCTTTATTCTTTTATGAGCATTCGAAAATCACTTTTTTTTTCATCTATAAACAATATGGTCCTTAAGTTAATTTTAAATTGGTAAAAATATTACTTAATTTAATAGTGGTTTCATTTTCTTAAGAACAAATTTTTAATGTTGAGAAATGACGATCGTGACTGAGAGTTAGGAAGAAGATCAAATGATGACAAAAAGGTTAGACCAAAGAAATAGAAAATATAGATATATATCATAGTAATTAATTAGAGAGAAAGCCAAATGTAGATAAACATTTCATTCAAGAAAGTTCACGAAAACACACAATTATGTTTAAGATACATTACTAGTTTGTTGTCAAACTTAGCTAAGAGTGATTCAGGCAGAGAGATGAGGAGAGAATGCACGAAAGGTATGAAACAAAAAGAATAATAAAGATTTGGCAATTCTGTCACATTCATAACTCAAAAGCAGCCCACTTTTTTTTTTTTTTTTTTTTTTTTTCTCTTTTTTCTTGTACTCTAATTGATATGAGCTGTAATATATATGATTTATTCTTTTTTTATATTTTCATATACAAAATAATATTTGTTATCGTATAATGTATTGATAGCCATACTATGTGTTGTGACTTGTGAATCTGTCCAAATAGTATCTTTTAGGGGATGCATTCGTTTTATGGCATATATAACATATTATCTAGCAAAGAAATCCACTAAAGATTTATAAATTAAGAAGACAGACAGGATTTATATTACAATGATTGACCCACCGTTGACAATTACATTTTTCATTCATGAAAACTACGAATTCAAGCCTCGTACATATGTTGACCTCTCAATGTTCATTGGCGACGTAATAACTCAGTAAATAATCCTAATACTATATGTTGGGCCTCTCATCTTAGCCCGATAAAGCCATTTACTATTAATTAGCATCGCCAAAAGGCCCAAAACAAAAAGAACCAATTTGTTGTTTTTTTTTCTAACAGCGGTTAGTTAATATAGTTTTTACTCCCGTAAAAATTCTCTCTCTCTCTCTCTCTCCTACAATTTACAAAACAATAATTTTGTGAAGAGATCTCATCGGAGCCACAACACAATCATCATCATCATCATCATCATCAAAACGAAGAAGAGCCATGGCTTCAGGTTTCAGTGGCGATGAAACTGCTCCTTTCTTCGGATTCCTCGGTGCCGCCGCAGCTCTCGTTTTCTCCTGTAAAAACCAATCAGATCCCTCTCTTTTGTCAATTTCTCCCCAATTTAATGAACCACCAATGGTTTTGATTTCGAATCCGATCCGATCCGATTTGATGTTGTTTCAGGTATGGGAGCAGCGTACGGGACGGCAAAGAGCGGGGTAGGAGTTGCGTCGATGGGAGTGATGAGACCTGAACTTGTTATGAAATCGATTGTTCCTGTGGTTATGGCTGGTGTGTTAGGTATTTATGGTTTGATCATAGCCGTTATCATCAGTACTGGGATTAACCCTAAGGCCAAGTCTTATTACCTTTTCGATGGCTATGCTCATCTCTCTTCTGGCCTTGCTTGTGGTCTTGCTGGTTTATCCGCTGGTATGGCTATTGGTATTGTTGGCGATGCTGGTGTTAGGTAACAACAACAACCTATCGCTTCTACATTGATCTTAAAACTGTTTGATTTCAGTAATTGATGGATTTATTTGTTTAGAAGTTTCTTAGACTTGGCCCTTAGGCAGTGTTTGCTTTTGGTGTTTGTTGTTTCGCTAGGAATTGTAGTTCTTTGATGGAAACTTAATTTATAAGACAACTCTTGTAGACTAGAAATAGAGACTTAGTGAGAAAAAGGAAACATGTTTTGACTATTTGGTTAGTGAAAAGCTTTTGGCTCTAGCAAAGTTAGCAGAGTTCCTTCTTGATTGTAATCCTGATTCAAATATTAGAAATACCGTTTTGTTTACTTGATTCTTATCAAAACTCATCCCAGAGAAAGTTCTTTATTGATCTGCTGATTCTGCTCTCATGAAGTTGTTTGGCATTAGATGTGATGTTTGTTTCAGAACTGCCTGTATTGAATCTTTGAAGCATTACCGTAAATTTATAGTAGTATCAAGTATCAACAGTCTTCGAAACATTGGCGCTGCTGCAACTGATGCTTCATTAGTTCAGGAATCTTTTTTATTAATCTCATTGCATGTTGTCTTTTACAGAGCGAATGCGCAACAACCAAAGCTCTTTGTGGGAATGATTCTGATTCTCATCTTTGCGGAAGCGCTTGCACTGTATGGTCTCATTGTCGGTATCATCCTCTCATCTCGAGCTGGTCAGTCTAGAGCTGAGTGAAAGCAGCGGAGACTTAATTATCATCATCATCATCTCTGATATGATAAGTTTAATGTAATCTTTCGCTTCTCCTTCCAGTTCCCTTTTTTGTGCATCCGAATTCGGTTATTATTGGGAAACAAGTTACTTGTGTGAAATCATTTGACGTTGTACCAAAAGTATTTATTCATTTCTTCATTTGCATCACAAATGCCTCAATTAAGTAATTGACTATCACTAGCAACTATTTGCATATACAATATTTGTTAGTTTCCCTCTCCAAATTAATCAGCAATGATTATAATAGCCAAGAACTCTTAACAATGTTTTTCTGAGTGTGAGATTTATAAACATTGATACATGAAATCTTCACATGAACTAAGTAGAATATTCGTTTTTGTTTTCAATAAATGAACACAGCACTGAAGGAATGACCGTTTTCACTGTAAATAAGTATCGTACCATTCCCGCTTCATACAAGAAAATAATGATGGTGTGTAAAATAATGGCAGTGGGTTCAAGAGAGCATGCCAACAACACAAGCACAGTCAAAATAGTCATGACTCGTTATAAAGACAGCAGGCAAAGAGAGAGGGAGATATGACACATTTAATAATCCGATGAGTCGTTGTCCACACAACAATAACATTCATTAAACTCTCTCACACAAACTTACAACTCCCTTGCATTTATTCTCTCCTTCCCTTCTTGATTACACCAATCCCTTCTATCACCACTACCATTCTTGTTTTAATTATCTTCATGAACAACGTATTTTCGAAAATGTCATGGAAAAATAAATGTTATCTCTATGGGCTTTGATTTGATACTTTTTTTTTTCTTACATAAAGATTTATAATAGTATATAATAGTTCCTGAAATTTATTCCTTAGGGAAGGAATCCAAAGACTATAAGGCGGAGTTATCCATTGATATATACACCTACCAAACATTAGATATTAAATAATTGAAAAAGAAGTAATAGTATATGATGAGTAAAAAAAGCCAAAAAAAAAACAAGTACACAAGCTATGAACAGTATAAAATCCGACGTGGCCTTGTTACAGACAATATAGGCTCTCTGCTTAAAAAGCTTTTCGACCTCTGACGGCTTAACTTCACTATTCTCGAAACACAAACACAAGAATCCAAGCAACGGCTACTTTCATCTCCCTAGGGAGACAACCACGTGTTACACACCCACTTGTCCAAATGTATTTGGCGGGAACTAAACAGAAGGAAGACACTGTTGACAAGGAGAGAACCCCACATCTACTCTCAACCCACTGACCAAATCACGGAAGACTGTCTGAAGAATTCACGCAATGCTTACCAAAACGGCGCCGTAGGGTCATGCTCAACGCATTATTTTAGTCTACTAGTTAACTATAGTACTCTACTAAATCTTATAACTAATTTTATATTGTTATAATTTTCAGGAACATGATTTTTTTTATTGAACGAGAATTCAGGGAAAACTGTTCGATAGTAACACAAGAGATGACACATTGAACTGATTCGTCGTGGATAATTCAATAGCTTTGACGCCTTGAAATCAGATTGTGGTACCCGTGACAAGTACAACACAAGAAATGTCACGGATCAATAAAAGTCAACGATAAAAAGAAAATGAATTATCCACAAAGGAAAAAAAAGAAAAAGAAATAAAATGATTAGAAAGATAAAAGCGACTTCAAGATGCGGCGGTGGCGGCTGGAGAAGTAGGTGAAGTAGGATCGGCGGACAAGGAAATCGCCGGACCGACTCTACACCCTTCTAGCATGAACACAACATCAGCCATTGATGGACGATCAACGACGTCTCCTCCGGTACACAACAACCCAACTTTGATACCTAACAAGAACTCTTCCCACTCCGAACTTTCCGGGTCAAGCTCCAATAAACCCGGTTCAAGCAACTCAACGATCTGACCCTTTTGTAATTGTCTCTTCACCCATTTCACTATATCCTCATCCTCCGTGAACATCACTGCTTTTTTCCCCGTTAAGATCTCTAACAACACGATCCCGAAGCTGTACACGTCGCTCTCTTTACTTGCTTCCCCCGTTAAGGATGCTTCGGGTGCAATGTAGCCTAAAGACCCGACCGGAGTGGATGAAGTGGACGGTTCTTCAGCCGGAGTCAATGCAGTCAACCTATCTAACCCGAACTCTGACAAATGAGCTTCGAAATCTGCATCGAAGAGGACGTTTTGCGGTTTTAGATCGCCGTGAATGATTGTTAAAGAATGCAAGAAGGATAGTCCTCTAGCGATTCCGAGGGCGATGAGATGACGCATCGGCCAGTTCAAGACGTGTCCGTCTTGGTGTGATGCTTCTTGCAAAAGCGTGGAGAGGTTTCCGTTGGGCATGTAGTCGTAAACAAGAAGTCTTAGATCAGGCGGTCCACAGTAATATCCTCTCAAGACCGTAATGTTCTTGTGCTTCACTCTACCTAAAGCCTCTGCTTGGTTACGGAACGTTGCGTCGGTTATCGAAGCACCGTCCATAAGTCTCCGAACCGATAGTACCATACCGTCTCTAAACGTTGCCTTAAAAACCAACCCGTACCTTCCTCGACTCAATACGTTTTCTTCGTCGAATTGTCTCGTGGCTTCTAAAGTTTCAGCTAATGTGATCTTGTTGTTGAACATCACAAGTTTAGGTCCACCATTGTTGTCTTCTCCTCTTGTCCCACCAGAACTAGCCTTGGACGTACGTGAAGGGGTCCCTTTCTTGTCCCGAGACAAACCCAATCTTAGTTTATTCCGCCATCTCCATAAACTAAACACATAACCACAACAACAGAGTAACAACAACAAAGCTCCAGCCACTGCTAGTGTCACCAATAGGATTAGCTTTCTTCTTCTTCGTCGCCGAACGTTTGGACATTCTATACCTAGCGGTTTACCACACAGTCTCGGGTTATTAACAAAGCCTGACGGATTAGGAAAACGCACAGCTAGAGCTGTTGGAATCTCCCCTTGTAAGCTGTTTCTTGATACGTTGAAGTAGCTCAAAGACTGAAGTCTAGAAAGACTTGATGGTATAGTGGAGTTCAATCTGTTGGAAGAAAGATCCAACGCGGTTAAGTTCACCAATCTTGATAGAGATTCCGGTATTCGACCCGATAGAGAATTCGAATAAAGCAGGAGAGATTCTAAAGACAAGTCCTTTGACATCTGATCCGGAATACTCCCTGTTAAACTGTTGTGACCCAAATCAAGCTTCCTCAAACGAGACAATCTGGAAACATAAACCGGAATGTGACCCTTTAACCGGTTCCAACCGAGTTCAAGAACCTCAAGACTGGAACAATTCCCAATCTCCGGCGGGATTGAACCAGAGATCCGATTGTGAGACAGGGAAAGCACTTGTAATGACTTGAGAAACCCATAGGTGGAAGGGATACGTCCGGTAAATGAATTGGAACTGAGGTTTAAGTACTTAAGACTAACCAAGCTGCTAAAACCTTCCGGTACGACGCCGTCTAACTCGTTGTTTCCAAGAGCAACCACTTGAAGATCCGGTAAACCAAAGAGCTCGACTGGTAACTGACCGGAGATACTCTGTTTACTTAAATCCAAAACCCGAACCTTCATTAATCCGCTAACACTATCCGGAATCCGACCCGTTAACCCGCATCCACTCAGGTTTAAAACACTCAAGCTCTTTAAATCACCCACATTGACCGGAATTTCACCGGAAAATCTATTGAAGCTGAGGTTAAGAACGGTAAGGTTAGCTAGCTTCGTTATCTCCGACGGTATTGCTCCGACGAGATGATTCTCGTTGAGACTCAACGTTTCGAGTCCGTGTAACGTAAGAAGATCCGACGTAATCCGACCCGAGAACCCGTTTCTTCCGAGAGATACCGTAGTCAGGCTCCGTAACTGACTAAAAAAACCCGGAATCTGACCCGAGAACTTGTTCCCTTCGAAATCAACGACACGCAACGATCTGCAGTTTCCGATACTCGTCGGGATTTCACCAACGAACGAATTGTTAGCTACTCTCAGCTCCTGAAGCGCCGCGAAGTTCCCAATTTGACCCGGAAACCCGCCGGAGAAACCGTTTCGAGATAAATCCAAAACGATTAAAGAGGTCAAATCAGTCAACCACGCGGGAAAAACGCCATTAATGCGATTCTCGTGAACGTCGAGGATCTCCAAATTAGGGTTCACGCAAGAAGGCGGCTTAGCTATCCCCGTGAAGTTATTAACTCCTAACTGAATGATCCGCATGGACGAATTGTAACCGTAATAGCCACATACGATACTCGCCGGTACAGTTCCGGTTAATGAATTCTCCGATAATGAAATCACCTGGAGGTTTGGGATTTTTCCGAGAGTCGCAGGGATTAAACCGGTTAGGGAGTTTCCGGTTACGCTGAAGTGAATAAGCGACGAACAGTTGGATAATGCAGATGGTATTGTGCCTTGTAACTCGTTTGAGTCTAGCCATAGGTACTCTAGGTCTTGTAGCTGTCCCAATGTCGCCGGGATCTCACCGGAGAAACGGTTGTACGAGAGGTTTATGAGCTGGAGAGATGACTTCGCCGTGAAATTCGCCGGAATCTTGCCGGAGATTTCGTTGGAAGACAAATCGACGTAACGGAGACTCTTCGAGACCGTGACGTCGGAGATGTTCCCGGTGAGTGAGTTGTGAGCAGCGTTGAGGACTTGGAGGTTTCTGAGATTTAATATCTCCGCCGGGAAATTGCCGGAGAAGGAGTTGTAGTGGAGGTAAAGCGCTCTAAGGAAGACGCAGCGAGAGAGAGAGGAAGGAACGGCGCCGTTTATGTCGTTTGAGTGGAGACTGAGTTTACGGAGCTGAGTCAACTCACCGAGTCGAGGACTGAGGTGGCCTGAAAGACGGAGACGTGGGAGACGAAGCTCTCGTACACGGTTGGAGAAGCAGGAAACGCCGTGCCAGTCGCATGGAGCTGAGGGAGACGATTGGTTCCATGATTCGAGAGCGCCTAGAGGGTCGTGGAGTGAGAGTTTGAACGATGTGAGTGGTTGTATCTCTGATGAGACGGCGGAGGTGTGGTGGAATCTAGAGAAGAAGAAGGTTAAGTGAAGGAAGAAAATGACCGTTGCGGCCATTAGAGAGAAGAAAAGGAAAGATCCTTTTTTTTTTTTGCAGAGATGATTTTTTAGTTGTTTCGTTGTTATAATATAAGAGAGGAGCGTAGTAGGGAGGGAGACTGTAACGACATCGTTTTTGGATTCCACTATATGGAACTCTTTGGGTGGTGTGAATTTTTGTTGTTGTTCCCCAAAAGAAAGAAACTGTTTTTTTTTTTTTGTACTTTAAACAAAACTATATACATTTGTATCGATTGATAGAAAAATCTTACCTACATCTATGATAAAACTGAACTGAGAGATAAAGGTGCTAGTAAAAGAGATCTTGTCCTATATTTAGATTAGTCCTGACCTCAGGGTACTGTCTAATTCTCTCGAACTCACGTTTAAGCAAAGACACCAAGCGTTAGACATATCGCCGAAGTAAAAGCATTATGACTTATAAGAAAATATCTTACGTGGGTATGGTTTTTGTTTTCGTATACATGTGCGTGTATGACACAATATCTGCAATATGTTTGTAGCTACCAATGTTGTGACAAATGTTACGACCAACTCTGCATCTCTCACGGCCAGTTAAATCACAAACTACCAAATCGTACATATTTTCTTACCAAGGTTGCATTTTAACTTATTGGACACATTTATGTACTACTATATTCTATATAACTGATTAGATTATGAAGATTTAGTTTAATTTTCAAAGCTTGTTCGTTTAGAAACCATTAATTCATTTTTTTTCTCATACCTTGTTGGGGAGATGGGTCAGTTAATTAGGTTCTTGGTTCACCTATGGTTTCCACAAACTCAAAGAGGTTTTTATAATTGTTAAAACAAAACTAATGTTTTTTTTTCCTTTTCCGTTAGACAAAAACCCACCACTTTATTCAGTAGTGACTCTGAGTATATGAGACATATAGATAATGTAGACAAATGCAACAAAAAAAAAAAAAACAATAATCTAGACAAATAGATTGTTAGAAAAATGTATTATAATTATGCCACTGATTTCACAAAGATAATTTAAGATAAAATGATATTTCAATCCAAGAATCATAATTTCTGCCGTAATAGATGGACCACAAGAACAAGACATAAAGCCGAAAGAGACTAGTTTAATCAAGTACACGAGTCTGATGTCCAAAAAAAATCAAGTACACGAGTTTGTGTGAACTAATTGTAGTCAACCTCCGTTAATGTATGAGTAAGCTTTACCAACGGAATCATTCACAAATCCGTTGTAGTCTAGCTGGTCAGGATACTCGGCTCTCACCCGAGAGACCCGGGTTCGAGTCCCGGCAACGGAGTTTTTTGTTTTGTTTTGCAGTTTCCAACATAATTGGGCTTGTTGAGTTGCGTTTTCTTAGGAAATAGAAAAGCCCCAAATCAAATATGCTCTTTTTCCGGTTAAGGCCCAATTAGTTTTAGACTAATCCCGAATATTCCGGTTTTGCTCTGTTCCAGAAAAGGAAAAAATCCAATTAATATGCACCAAGTGACCTTACCCGCCGTCGGCAAACACCGTTGCTTTGATTCATTCGTACTCTCTCTCTCTCTCTGAGTTTAGTTATCCTTTGTGGCGCCCGGAGATTCATATCTTCGAGATCGTTGAAGGATGGGAGTACCTTCGTTTTACCGGTGGTTGGCTGAGAAGTATCCGCTGTTAGTGGCGGATGTTATCGAGGAAGAGCCTGTTGAAATCGAAGGCATCAAGATACCGGTTGATACTAGTAAACCTAACCCTAACAATCTCGAATACGATAATCTCTATCTCGACATGAACGGGATTATCCATCCTTGCTTTCACCCTGAAGATAGGGTAACGCTTCCTTCTCCTTCCTTCTTCATTGTTTTAATTAATTGAGACGAGATTAGGGTTTTCAAATTTTTATACTTACTTCATTCATAAAACTGTAAGCATCGATTTAGGAGTTACCCTTTGATTAAAGTAATGACCTTTAATATGTTTCATTGCAGCCATCTCCAACTACCTTTGAGGAGGTGTTTCAGTGTATGTTTGACTACATTGATAGGCTTTTCGTGATGGTACGGCCAAGGAAGTTGCTCTATATGGCTATTGGTAAGTATTCTTTTTATCAGCCAACATAAAGTATTAAGCTTTAAGCATACTCTTCTTAAACTTGTTGTGTATGTTGTTTTGATTGGGTCCTTAGATGGTGTTGCTCCAAGAGCTAAAATGAATCAACAGAGGTCTAGACGGTTTAGATCCGCTAAAGATGCATCCGATGCTGTATGTTCTTTTTTATCCCCCCCATACTGGCATGGGGTTTCTACTGTGTAGTTTCCTCAGCCATACAAACTTCGTTTTTCTTTTGCTATTTTACTTTCATCTAGGCATGTTCCTGGTGTTTGTTGTGTTCTTGATTCGTTTCCTTATGTGCCTTTTTTTTTTGTTTCTTTTAATTCCGTTAACGAGTCTCCTTCCTTTTCAATGGAAATATGTTGACATTGTTAATATTACAGGCTGCTGAAGAAGAACGGCTGCGAGAGGAGTTTGAGAGGGAGGGTAGAAGACTCCCTCCAAAAGTAGACTCTCAAGTGTTTGATTCTAATGTTATTACCCCTGGAACAGAATTCATGGGTGTTCTGTCTATAGCGCTGCAATATTATGTGCACCTTAGACTTAATCATGATGTTGGTTGGAAAAATATCAAGGTATTTTGTGATGTTTATAGTTGTTGCTTCCCTATTAGTTCTTGACATTTTCTCAGTCTTCTTCACACAGTCTATGACTAATTTTGCACCTAATCGTTGAACTGCAAAGGTTATCCTTTCGGACGCAAATGTTCCAGGTGAAGGGGAGCATAAGATTATGTCATACATTCGGCTTCAAAGAAATCTTCCTGGTTTTGATCCAAACACTCGGCATTGCTTGTATGGACTGGTATGATTCTTCATTTTTTTTATCCGTGCTTGCACCAAAAGTCTTGATTACTCATTCATTTACTTGGCCTTCACTTTCTAGTGTGTTATTAACTAATGAGGCTCATTTTGACCTGCTTTCTTTGACAGGATGCTGACTTGATTATGTTGGGCTTGGCGACCCATGAAGTTCATTTTTCAATTCTTCGAGAGGTTTTTGATTTAATCTTCCACATGTTTTTGTATTCAAATTATGTGTTTAAGGGCTTGTTTATATCTTCCTCATGAAATAATAACAAAAGTGGGTAGGAAAAACGGGGAGGAGACAACTGGAATAAAATCTTCAAATTCTATTTTTTTCCTGGGTACTAAGCGGAATTTTAATCTTTCATCCTATGATTTAGGTGGTTTATACTCCTGGACAGCAGGATAAATGCTTCTTGTGTGGTCAAATGGGCCATATGGCTGCAAATTGTGAAGGAAAAGCGAAGAAGAGGGCAGGAGAATTTGATGAGAAGGGCGATGGAAATGATTTCGTCAAAAAGCCATATCAGGTTAAAATTCATGACCAAGCTCATAACACGATCAGTAGGTTCTTGAGTTACAGTCTTTAAGTGTGATATTATTGTCAAGTCTAACGTCTTTGTTTCTTTTTGTCAGTTCCTCCATATTTGGGTTCTTAGAGAATACCTGGAGCTTGAAATGAGGATTCCCAACCCTCCATTTGAGATTGATCTAGAGCGCATTGTTGATGATTTTATCTTCATATGTTTCTTTGTGGGCAATGATTTCTTACCACATATGCCGACATTAGAGATTCGAGAGGTTTGTGTTGCCTGGATTTGGATAGCATTTTCAATTATTGGTGTAAAGAACCTTCAAGGGATACCTTAGAATTGGTGGTTATCGGTTCAATGTCTAAGGCATACGTCAATTCCGTTATTCTATCCTATGTTAAGAACTTGACATATTTGACATCACATTCTAAATTATCGTTTGATGAAACGTTGCTGTACTTCTTCATTTCTCCAGGGTGCTATCAACTTGCTTATGGCTGTTTACAAGAAGGAATTTCGGTCATTTGACGGCTATTTAACTGATGGGTGCAAGGTGCTTCTTCTCCATTGATGTTGGACTAGTTTACTCAAATAATTCGTTTTCCAATTTACCCTTAGGTGACATGGTTTTGACTTCATCTTTTGATGTTATCCCCTCCAGCCAAATTTAAAGAGGGTGGAACAGTTTATTCAGGCTGTTGGATCGTACGAAGATAAGATATTTCAGAAGAGAGCCAGGTTACATCAGGTTAGAAAACGTACTTCTTTTTGGCCTTATAGTGAGGCACATTACCTGAGTAGCTAATTGTCTGCTATCAATATATCTGATATTATGTGACTGGCACACAGTTCCCTTTTCCCACTTGGTTATATCATATATTATTGTTTAAATTTTGAGTACTAGAGCTTGCAGAGATATTAATACTTCCCCAGAGTTTTGTTATTATAATATATAATTGCATTTTCATTGAAACGGTATTGGGCTCCATGTATATTCTTAGGCTTCGTAGAGTGAATGTGAATCTTGTTTGCTTTGCAAGTATATTTATTGCTACATTGTGGTCATTTGGAAACCCTTGACCAATAAAACCTGCTGGAAACCTCTGCACATAAGTGATGACTCTGTAACTTGATCCATTTAAATAAATTTACATGGTTCAACATTGTTTTTGTATCTCGAGAAGACATGTATATAACTAATCTATCTGTAGTGATTTGTATTGATGGTTCATCTTGCTCTGTTTATATCAGAGGCAAGCGGAAAGAGTAAAGCGAGATAAAGCTCAAACAAGAAGAATGGATGATGCAGCTCCCACAGTTCAACCAGATTCCCTTGTTCCAGTTGCACGATTTAGTGGTTCTCGACTTGCTTCGGCTCCTACACCGTCACCATTTCAGTCTAATGATGGCATGTCGGCTCCACATTCAAAAGTTCGACGTTTATCTTCAGGATCCAGTGTTGGTGCTGCTATTGTTGACGTCGAGAACAGTCTCGAATCTGATGTATGCATTCCTTTCCTGGAGGGGCATTATGTGATTTTAACTCCTTTGTCACTGTTTCGTTGAGAGTTGATGAACCTTATATATGTGAGCAATTGTTAATTTATTTACTTATTTCAGGAACACGAGAACAAAGAAGAGCTAAAGACAAAGCTCAAGGAGTTAATTCGTGAGAAATCAGATGCTTTCAACTCGGATACTACTGAAGAGGACAAGGTTCTTTCTAATGAATTATAATTAGATTTATAGTTTAAATTAGAAATTTCTTTATTTTTCCAGTTACCCTTTGACTGTCAATCTTTGGGTCTCCCTTTATTCCTGAAAATGGTTTCCATTTGCGTAGGTGAAGCTAGGGGAACCAGGATGGAGAGAAAGATATTATGAAGAGAAGTTCTCAGTAGTAACCCCTGAAGAAATGGAAAGAGTGCGGAAGGATGTTGTAAGTTTGAGAATGATATATAATTTAAGCTTTGGTTCCACTTCGGGAAAGGTCCTTCTAATTTGTGAAACTTTCTTTTGTACAGGTCTTGAAGTATACAGAAGGCCTTTGTTGGGTCATGCATTATTACATGGAAGGTGTTTGCTCATGGCAGTGGTGAGTTCCAACACTTCAATATTTCTTTTTTCCTGAACAACTTCTCCTACCTATCCGTTTTGGATTGCTTTCTTTCATGTATTCTATTTTCATTTATGTTTTAAGATTTTCATTTGAAGTGCCAGAAATTTTTGCTTGTTGAGTTGTCTTTTGCTTTCTTTATGCTTAACTTCTAAACAGAACGCAGGCGTTATTTGAAAGAAAAGTTAATGTTTTTTTGCCTTAGTATTGTCTATCTAGGTTTTGCTATCTATCCTTGGTCTTATAGAGTTTACTATGTTACATCTATATCTTTGTATTAGACACTATATCTGCTTGTTAGATTCGTAGGTGTTTATTGACTGTGGAAGGTTATAGATTTCACTCCTGATATAATTGTACTTTACTGTTACAGGTTTTATCCTTATCATTATGCACCATTTGCTTCTGATCTGAGGGATTTGGGAGAGCTGGATATTAAGTTTGAATTAGGAACTCCCTTTAAGCCTTTCAATCAACTTCTTGGGGTGTTCCCAGCAGCAAGGTATACCTTAGGCATCAATGCTTTTTCTCTATCTTTTCTACATTATTGTTTCCTCTCTATGGTATATCTATAATCGTTACTTTATTTGGTGGTCAGTGCGCATGCACTTCCAGAGCGCTACAGGACCTTGATGACTGATCCCACCTCTCCTATCATTGATTTTTACCCAACTGGTAGTGCTTCCTTTCCTTGTGAAGATTCCATCTTTTTGTGAGTAATAATTGTTGTTACAAATTATATCGACATCACTTTCTGTTCTTTTTAGATTTTGAGGTCGACATGAATGGAAAGCGATTTTCGTGGCAGGTACATTGTTTTTCTTTGTCGCTTACTTATGTATTGGAAACACAATCACTTCTTTTGACGCATTTTTTTTTTCATCAAAGGGAATTGCTAAGCTGCCTTTCATTGATGAAAAGCGCCTACTAGAAGCTGTTTCCGAAGTGGAATTTACATTGACGGTAAGCTGCCCTATACGTCTTTCCTTCACATCAAAAGGTGTGCTTCCAAAAAGATGGATTTTAAAGTGCTCTCTCTTTAATCTGTAGGATGAAGAGAGGCGTAGAAACAGCAGGATGTGTGATATGCTTTTCTTAGCAACGTCTCATCGCCTGGCTGAACTCATCTTTTCACTTGACAACCACTGTCGGCAATTAAGTGACAGGGAGAGAGTAGACTTTAAGGTTAAGATCAAACCTGAGCTCAGGTTTGTAGAACAAACCTCATTTTTTATGTTTTATGACTTCATGATGGAGTATGAAGTAAGTTGGTCACCAACAAATACCAAGTCGTTTTCCTGATGTTCTTAGAACTACTTGCAGTGATGGTATGAATGGCTACTTGACTCCGTGTTCAGGGGAGACTCACCCGCCAGTATTCAGGTCCCCAATGGAGGGAATGGAAGACATCTTGACCAACCAAGTCATGTGAGATCACAGACCTAAATTTCAAAATGTTCAAAGCTTAAATTGATTAAACATGCGATACTGATTTATTATTTTCATTGCTTCTCAGATGCTGCATTTACAGGCTTCCAGATGCACATGAACATATAACCAGGCCTCCTCCTGGTGTCATCTTCCCTGAGAAGGTAAGTGATAACATTTTATCTTATCTGTGACTTTTATGGACTTTTAATATTTTAGCTTATTGCCTAAGAAACTTATTATGAGTGACCTCTGTGGGTAAATCTTATTGGTAGCTTAAGTTGGTTGTTTTCTCTCGTCTGTTCAGATTGTGGACGTAGGAGACTTAAAACCCCCACCTGCTCTGTGGCACGAGGAAAATGGAAGGAGACCGATGCATAATAATCATGGGCATCATAATAATCACGGGATGCATAATAATCATGGGATGCATAATAATCAGGGGAGGTAATAAAATCAATCAAACCAAGTAAAAAAGAAGGCCTGTGTTTGAAATAGTTTGAATTGGTAGTGTTGAATATCAAAGTTGCTATTTTCTTTTTCAATTCTGTAGGCAAAACCCACCTGGAAGTGTATCTGGAAGGCATCTGGGAGATGCAGCACATCGTCTTGTCTCCAACAGCTTACAGATGGGAACAGACCGACATGGATATCAGACACCAGCAGATGTACATGCTCAGCATCCTCCTGGTTACGGCTACAATACTCTGCAGTATGTTCCACCAATTCCTTACCAACATGGTGGTTATATGGCTCCACCTGGCGTGCAAGGTTATGCTCAGCCGCCTTCTTACCAAAGTCGAGGTGGGTATCAACCTCGTGGACCCAGTGGGAGATTCCCATCAGAGCCTTACCAGAGCCAATCACGGGGAGGTCACCTTGACACTAGAGGGGGAGGGTATTCTGGTAATCATCATAATCAACAACAACAACAATGGCATGGTCAAGGCGGGTCCGAACATAATAACTCACGAGGGTATGGTGATCAGCACCATCATCAACAAGGTGGTGACCGCGACCGCAGAGGAGGAGGAAGAGGAAGAGGGAGAGGAAGTCATCATCATGATCAAGGGGGGAATTCGTTTTCCGCTTTGCGTCCTAGACATCGATATTAAGCAAAATGGTACTACTCTTGACTCTGTCCTAACCGTATCAACCATCAGGTGTAGTCAGATGAACTCGTTTCATACGTTTATTTGTAAACGGTTTGTTGTATCATTAGAATTGGGCGGCTCTTCTTGGTCTGGTTAATGGGAATAAGAGCAGCTGGGAAACTATAGGTTACATTAGTTTTGCATACCCCTTTACAACATTTTTATTTATTTATCATTTGGTGTATCAGTTATATACAGAGGCTTTGTATTGTTTGTTTTCAAACGATTGGTTTATTCGGTTCAACTTTTAACACATCAGCTGCTTCTTTACTTAGTAGTTGGAGTTATGAGTCAAGTTGTGCCAATTATTTTGTCACAAGTTGGAAAAATTAAGTTGACGTGAGAATGCGGATGCGAGGATGAGATGTGGATAGGTCTTGTAACGTAAATGTGGGTACGTTAAGTTGACGACGTTTTGACATATCCGATTGGGTTAAAAAGAGCATAGTATAATTGTAATTAGTTATCACAGGGTTAACTACGTACGGAGAGAGCTACAGATGTCGTTAAAGGCCACATAATTTAATTTATTCGTGATAGACTAACCACAAGAGCTATCTCCTTTATAAAGGAAATATATATCGACGGTTGCATGTTCCCATGATATGAATATGATGTACAAGGATTCATAAGCAGGTGTGAAAAAAAATATTTTTTTATGTTATTTTAGTTTAGTTGAGATAACACTTGGAAAAAAAAAAAAGTAGACACACGACAACAATCCGGACAAATTTAACACACTACAATGTTACATAGAAGAGGAAAGAAACAATGCTTGTGAAAAACATGATTACAAGTTAGCGCAATGCTATTACCGTGGGTCATGTCCTGATGATGACACAAGGTACATTCTACGATGTCAATCGGAACGTCGCAATCCCGCAAGTCAACCGGTGAGCTGCGTCGTCCTCGAGGATGAAGACGCCATCCAGCAGCTTCACTCATAATGGAGAGGTCGCCGAAAGCTTCAACAGCGGTGAGCTCAAACACTTGTGGTGCTCTTCCTTGTGACCAGAGACCCTGTGTCTCAACGTATTGGCAAATATGCTCCGCTAGATTCTCCGAATTCCAATCTGGGTATTGATTCCTATACTCAAGGATATCGTCGTCTTCAGCATTATTTGTATTCGCAAGACTTGTCATAATAGCATCATAGAGATCTGCCCTAGAACCCGGTATCTCAAATCTTATTCGAGTATTGCCCGTTACTTTCTTCACCTCCCTCTTCCCCATTAGAAAGTCCGGGCCTATGATTGGGCGGTAGACCCTTCTAGCGAAGTGGGAGCCACAAGTCTCTACAAAACACCACCTTTCTTCCCGTGGCGCCGTCGACCCATCAGGAATGATTTCAAAACGAAGCGGATAAAACTCCACAATCTTGGTATGCTCCATGTAATGCGCCAGCCACCCGTCCTCATTGTCATTGATGATGTTGGTATCATCATCATCCCAGCGGCGCTCCATGTTCATCCGTTGATGTTAGAGCAGTAACTTAAACACACTTAGTTTGTATAAAGAATAACTCTCTTTATTGAATGTTTAGAAAATCTCTCAAAACTAAACAACTCACAAACTTTCTTTGTGTTTCAATATTGTTTGATACAATTCATCAAACATATTTATAGGGAACTCGACTTAGTTCTTATTCCTATATTGATAATGGAAAACTACTCTTTTACTAATCTTAAATAGAACTTTTTCTTTTCTCTTAACCCAACTTGGTTAAGTAAAACTTAGGCTGAACATTCTAGAAGTTTACCCAACAGTTAGAACAGAAATCTCACCTAAGATTTATAAATCCAGAGAGACGAAAGGTTGGTTTGGATATCGAAATCGATTAGGGTTTTGTAATCAAATTAGGGAAACTTGGCGGGTTGTGGAGTATATATATATATGGAGAGAGAGACAATGAGGACGGGTGAGATTGAAAGCTCCTCTATAACGGGCTTTTTTTTTTTTTAATGGTCCCTAATTTATTTTCGTTTTTGGAAAATCTTGGTCCAGTTCTTCTTGGCTATGTTGTTTACACAGCAATTCGGTTTAAGTTCGCAAAGCGAATCTTTTATCCCCAGAGCCGTCGCCGACTAATAATGGGGCCACCTCATGAGATTGTTAATAGAAAATAAAAAATGTTGACATGTGTATAGATGTTTATGGTAATTATCATTTTCCCAAATGCTTCAGAAGCGAGTGTAAAGCTTAACACATCTGAGTTAAGACAAGAAACAGAAACGAATGGGTCCAGAGAATTAATGAGACAGAAAAGAGAAGCATTTTGAACAAGTTAAAAAGAGCCAAAATGAGAAGCCATCTTCTAACGCTTTGTCATCATGTTTGTTTTTTCTTTCTAAGATGATAGAAGTCAAGAAACATGCCCTTTGTCAAATCAAGAAACATGCAGCAAGAACAGCCTAAACTTTTGACTAGATGATCGACAAAGTAACTCCATGCGATGGTTGAAGCCCCTGGTGCGAGTGACAAGCCCCTGGTGCGAGTGACGATAAGAGGGGTTTAATCCCAAAACGCTGTCGCATGGTGATCAACCATCTGGCCCTCATGAATGACGTTACTGGTAGTGTGCTGAATAAGGCAGTCGTAAATGACAAGCACCCTCACGTCGGGATGACACTAGCATTTGTAATAGACGCCTACTTGTTCCGGACTCTTCGAGATGAATCTTAAAACTGACAGGGAATTACCATCAACAGCTCCTCTAAACAGTTTATTAACCAAAACAAGTTAAAATTTATCAAAACAGTGTAAAACTAGACTATTCTTTATCAAATTAAAATTTAAGAAGATATATTTGCCTTGGTTAAAGAATAATATTCACTTCATTTTGATTTATGAGGTGTCTATCGTTGTCAATTGTCATCTAAAAAACGTACTGAAAAATCACAAATTTATACGTAATATTAGTGAGACTTTTATGATATCATTGAATGCTGAAGAAAAGTAATATTCATACCATTTGCAGTAAATATAAATCACGGTTTAAGTAAGATCGATTTATTGTCTATATGTAATTTGTAGTTTACATCTCGAAATTGCATGTTTATAGATTTTGATTTTGAACAAGGTGGTGACCGCGACCGCAGAGGAGGAGGAAGAGGAAGAGGAAGAGGGAGAGGAAGTCATCATCATGATCATGGCGAGAATTCGTTTTCCGCTTAGGCATCGATATTAAGCAAAATGATGATACTCTTGAGTCTTGACTCTGTCCTAAATTAACCGTATCAACCATCAGGTGTAGTCAGATGAACTCGTTTCATACGGTTTAATTTGTAAACGGTTTGTTGTATCATTAGAATTCGGCGGCTCTTCTTGGTTTTTGGTTAATGGGAATAAGAGCAGCTGGGAAACTATAATAGGTTACATTAGTTTTGCATACCCTTTACAACATTTTTATTTAATATCATTTGGTGTATCAGTTATACATATGATAACTAGTCATGCTCGATATATAAAATTGCAAAAATCATATGGTACTAAAATTTGATAATACATCCAGACCATCATGGATGATGATGTGTTATTGCTACGTATAAGTGTAGAACATCCATATGATAATAAATGTCGAAAAAAGGGGAGGGGGTTAAATATAAATAGAATTTGGTGAAGTTTTGATAAATTAATATAGCTAAAATATATGTGATATAGTCATATATATATGACGTCTCACTCTTTTGTTTGTTTGTTGTTGTTGAATGACTAAAAATGTTCCTCTCAGGCTTTGTGGTAGTAGTCATGACTCTTGGAATTTGGAAACATATACTAATTGCAAAACAACAATTATTGTACTATCTTGTCTTGTGTGGATGGACTACTAACTTTCGGTAATTGTATATGCATGATGATCATTAAGTAGAGTATTATCTCTACGGATCGACGAATAATGGTCATTAATTAGAAGAATGAAAACTTTCTAATATATGTTAGTAGCCTAGGAGACTGATTATGTGTTCATTAATGTATTGACTATTAATTAAAAAGAAAATAGAAAAAGGTGTACAATAATTGTTGTACTGATTACAAGCAAATTCATGCAACAGGGGAAGAATAAGAATTGATCGACACAGCAAAACAAGAAAAAAGCTGACCTAGTGCTGTATCTTCTCACGTTCATAGAAATAACTCTCGACGGCAGATCCAACAGCTGAGATCAGGTGTATCCCAAAGAGCAGGATACAAGCATGCCGCATGCCGTGTGAATAACATGGCGACAAGGGACTTGAATGCAATCACCATCGGCCAACGGAGGTCCTCTTCAGCAATGTTAATCCAACCGGTTGGTTCCTCCCTCATGATTGAAACTGTGCCAAAAGCTTCTACACAGATGATTTCTGATTTGTCGAGATGCTGAATAATGCTGATTAATTACAGTAGGAGATCATTATAGAGATGCTGATTAATGTATTTTCTATTAATTAGAAAAGATATACGATGATTTTAACTATGATGATTTTCAAAACATTATTCTGTTTCTCAATATAATAATCTTAGGGGTGTTATTGGAGAGTTGATTTCTAAATACATATCGAATTGTAAATTCTAAAAATCAAAATACATGGATTTTGAAATAACATGTTTTATCCTTGGATTTGAATCCTTCTATTTTACAGTTTCAAATCCATTCAAATTCATTTAAAACATAACGTGGATTTTGAAATCCAAAAACAAATCATAAAATGAATAACAGAATATTATAAAAAATATTTGTAAATCATAGAACCAATAACACATGATTTTGATAAGTATTTTAAAATCAATGATTGAATAACACATGATTTATGTTTGGATTTCCAAATCCATTAAAATCATAGAACCAATAACCCCTCTTAGCTTATATATTAATTATGATGATTTTAACTATATATACAGTATAAACTAATAATTGTTAGAACCGGAACCGGAACTAGCAAAGCTTGAACATCAAAACTGCTCCTTGGAAGTCAAGAGCTTGTTATAATAACTTACAAGCCCATATCATGGTTTCATAAATTACTGTCATAACATCTTGATTAAAACGAACATTTTCATATTCATAAATGAAAGGTTGAACAAAAGGACATTAGCTTAATGATTAAATATAAAAAGTGCGTTAACATCATAGGATTTTGATACAACAAAAATCAGCATCGCCTGCTTCTCTTCATTTCAAGCTTTCCACTCTTGTGTGTGTATTTTTCATATTTCCTTCAGGCGAGTTTCCTCCTTTTATGATCCCTGAAAAAAAAAAAAAAGAGTATTCTTATTAAAAGATGATGACAAGAGAGTTCAGTTAACAAAAAGGGAGTGTATAGATTATTAACTAACCTATCTGTATGCAAAGCTTCTTCAGAGTGCTTTTCGAGCCACTTAACGCATCCTGTGTTTTCCGGAATTAGAGATCCAGCTATATGCATTACCTCTTCATCAAAACTACAGAATCATTTCGATCGAATTCAAAATCACAACTTTGATTTGACAAAATCAGTAGAACAGAGAAACTAAAAGTTTGTTTATTATACCTTTGGACTTGAAGGCGTAACATGGTTCCAAGCTTTAGTACATGACGTTTATGCGATCTGCTCACAAAACAACCTTCACCATCTCTCTGAACAGAGCAAAAGTTATAATCAATTTTGACAAATTGGATGAAAGGAATAAGTACACTCAAAACCTGTAAATCAGTTATACATACCACTCTATATTTGAACTCTTCACGGATATCAACATCCGTTACAACTGCAGCAGAAAAACCAAGAACAATAACATGGATTGACTCTGCAGAAATCTTCACAATCTCCCCTTCTGCATAAGAAAAAAATTAAAGATATTAACCAACCATTATTACTTCAAAGTTCAAACACATTAGATCACCAAAGCAAAAAGTTTGAATGAGATTCTTTACCTACAAGACTATTGGGCTTAGGATCAAACAAGAGTAGTCTAGTGTTAACTCTGACACCAAAGTAAGGATGAAGTCCCGAAAGGATTTTAGCTTGTTTGCTTTTCACACTCGCGTCATAAGCCAATAGCACACCATCAAAGCTTTCATTATACCTTCAGAACAAAGTAATTGAAACACAAATTTTATCAGAAAAGAACAAAAAAAAAACAAAGTATCACCAAGATAATCTCATCAAAGAAACAAAAAAAGATTGGCACAAAACCAAAAGGATCTGCTAAAACCTTTAACTAACGAATTTGGTTCTTTCCAACATGTAAATGAATCAATTAGCAACAACAGTAAGTAATGAACCTACACAGTTGAGAATCACAACCTAAAACCCCAAAATTTGAACTAAAAGAAGAAAACTTTAAGAAAGTGAGAAGTAAAGAGAACGAACTGGAAAAGAAGAGAACTGAGCTCGCGACAAATCGCTTTGAAAACGTTTCTGCTCTCCGAAGGATGAATATAAACCATCAACTCTGCTTCTGATAGCTTTAACCCCTCCATTGAAGATCCAACACCTGTTGATGTTCTATATGCTTTCAGTTCTCAGAATTTATAAAAATCAAATTTTTATACAGCAGCACGAACAAATTTCAACAAAGCGGCGGTTTCTTTGAGCTCGGTATTAAGATGAGATTAGGGTTTCAACGCAAGTAAACTAAAAACTATGACTTGATGAAACGTTAAGCTCAATGAAATCGAATTTAACAACACAGAAATTGCAAGTCTAGAGCAGAGGTAAACAATAAAATCGAACCCGAGAGAGACGGAACTGTAAACCGGAATACTGCCGACGATTTGTAATTCTGAGCAGAGCAGAGACGAAACGATACACTGAAGACGAAGAAGAAGAAGCCTTCGTCTCGTCGTAAGGAGAGGGATGCTCTAGGGTTTTTTCTTTTAGTTCCACGCCGGCCGCGACAACAAAAAGGGTTTATGTTCAAAACCCAAATAAAAACCGAAACCCAGTTCGTTGATTTAACCTGAATTTTCCGGTTTATAATTTCTAACCGGACTTTTTCATACCATTTTGCAATTTTCCACAAAAATATGCTGCCAAAGAAAAATACTACTAACTAGTAAATATAAAAAGATAATGTGTAACTAATAACCTTGGTTAATATTAAGTTGAAGTTGAGCCCAAAAAAAACTATTTTTTGGGTTCCAATTGATAGGAGTATTTGATGATCGTGGTGATTTTGCTAGTGTATTTGTGCATTTGTTCTTGTTCCTCGAAATGTCAATGACATAAGCAAAATGAAAAAATCTGTTTTGTTTTTTTTTTTGTTGAAAAGTCTATATACTATATTAGTAAACCAAAACTCATTTTTTAATAATACATCAATTTTTTGTATTCATATAACAACACAAACTTTTATTGTATTAGTATATAGATGATAAATTTTAGATACCAAAATGTAAAATCCTATAAACACCAAAAAAAATTTTAAAATCTCGCAAAGATAGAGAGGAAACTTTGAGTTATGGCCACCTCAAGAGATTGTTAATAGAAAAATAAAAAATGTTGACATGTATATGATTCTGGCAATTATAAAATAAATGCATTTTTTGGTAAATATTAATAAGCTGGTTTTTTTTCGGGTATTGTTTCAGAAAAAATAACAGCTTCGTTCACACTGTTACTGCGAATGGGAAAATCAGGATAGGATAGAAAAATATATCGTGTTTTTTATATTTACTATAAATTTGTTTGTGTATTTTTTTGATAACGGAAAAAGTTTGTGTATTTTTTGGCAAATGTTAAATAAGTCGCTTATTTTTCAGGAATTTTTCCATTTTACAAATTGCAACATTGTTATATTTTTTTTATAATTTGTGTGGATCAAATCAACTAGTCAACCTATGTTGTGTGTTGTAGCTCTGTACTTTTATTTATTTTTTGTCGACAAGCTTTGTAATTTGATTAGACAACTAATTGTTTGTTTAACACTCATCAACATAATACACAGCGTGTGAATAATACACAAACATTAAAAAAGAAAGAAAGAAAAGAAAAAAAAAAAAATACACGTAGCAATGTGATTTCAATAAAAAAATAGCTCACTTCAAAGATTGTAAAGCAGAAGAGGTAGTGACAAGACTAGACAAAAGACCAACGAGAAGTGCATTGTTGTAAGTGGTTGGCTCGTTCTGCATTGGGTTCTCCCGTGAGTCAGTAAACGTCTCGTTGAAGAAAGGTCCACCTACGAGTGCACCATATGCTATGTTTGGGTTTGGCTTCGTTGAGTTAAACCATTTGAATCCATCTAAGCACCCTGTGGTTGCATCTGCGGGAATCGAAGCTCCTCTATGATGCACAAACTCTGGGTATTTGTCTCCATAACCCACCACGAAGCTCGTTCCCAGCGGATTCTTCCCCAACATGTAATCAGCCTGCAGGACGAAACTCCAGTGAGTCTTCTTCTCTGAGTTGTTTGTGTATAGTTTATTTTTAGTGTTCATATGTTTTTAGTAGTTTACCTGTGATTTGGCGAAATCTCTGAGCTCTGTTGCTTTGAAGATTTTTCCATCGCAAGATATTTTATGGATACGGGAAGTGAGCATGTAATCACTGAAAAGCGAGGCTAAGAACGCTGAGGACACGGATTGTTGCATCGAGTTCCATTCACTAACCCATACAAGACCACCTATTGAACAAAAGAGATTGAACAAGATCCAAGCTTTATAAGAAATTGAGTCAAAAGAGGTTTTATGTTGTATATGCAATAATAAAAGTAGAGATTACCGTTTGTTCTACTAGCTGTAGCTGTTGGAGACTTTGGTAAAAGCCCACACATGACAGCTTTAGCTGTGTCCCTGTAACTTCCAAGTCCCTTGCTTCCTGCTAAATCTTTTTTAAAGAAGAGTAATCTTGATAATAGTACCTGCAATGATTAAGAAGCATAAATGTTATCCGAGCGACAAAAAAAAAACTAACTAACTAAAATTCTCCAAATGTGTTCAATCTAACCTGTGTGCCAGCAAGCTTGTTGTCCCAACTGAACCAAGTTGGATTTCCAAAACTAGCAAACTCATTTCCATGTTTAGTCACATAGTCAAGGTAAGTTTTGTCCTCTGTAGCATGGTACAACCAACTAGCAGCCCATAATAACTCATCCCCATACCCTGTCGAATTGTAAAACTTCTGAACCTCAGGAATATTAACACTGTAAGAGCCTCGTTTAGTATCAGCAAAATCAAACAACTGCTTCGCATGCTTCAAAAGCGTGGTTGAATACTGAGGGTCACTATCTTTAAACACTAAAGACGCAGAAGCCATAGCTGCAGCAGTTTCCGCAGCAACCTCAGTCCCTGGAGTATCTACATCAATTTTAGTAAGTGGTCTCTTCTCTTTCATATCCTCAGGTCTCTCCCAACATGGATGATCTATTTTTGGATCTCCCACCTATAATACACATCAATCATAATCAATCACTATACTAAACAAGTGAGACTGCAGTAACACGAAATGATCCAAACCCCAAACCTGGATATAGAGGACATTATCAGAAGGATGAGCTTTGATAAGATAATCAGTAGTCCAACGAAGAGAGTCTTTAGCAGGATCTAATTGGTTGACAGCATCCATCTGATCACCATACTCAAGAATCGACCAAGATAAAACAGTAGCAGTGAAAGCCATAGGGAAACCAAACTTAATATGATCACCAGCATCATATAAGCCTTTAGAAAGATCAAGATCAGCTTCACTTCCATCTTTAAGACCTGAATCTCCTCTCCAAGGTATCTTATTATTCACCAATTTACCAGCTAACAACATTCAAAAAAACATGCACCAAAATCAAATCAAATAACTTGTCAGGTAAGTTAATAAACTAATGGAATCTCGAAAATCAGAAGATTACATTTCTGGATATCGAAGAACTGTAGAGACAACTTGAGAGCGTCGGCGTATTTTTTATCAATGGCACCGGGAGGACCAGGAACAGGACCAGAACCATCAGGTTCACCGGATTTCTTCATTCTAGATTTGACGGTGTAAACGACGGCGAGGACAACAGCAGCTAACACAATAATCGCTATAAACCAACCACACCAACCTTTGGACTTTGATTTCTCCCCCATTGTATTTTTTTTTTCGAAATTCGTCGGCAGTGGATTTTGGTTTTAGATCTGAGGATCAATGTAACAGCAATTCACTTAGTAGCTTCCTGGATCTATAGACTCAATGTGTAGTGTTGATGAAGATGGAAGGAGCACAAAATGATAGGTTGAGTCAAATGAAGGTGGAGAGAGGAGTCACTGCCCACACTTGCTGCTCCTAACTCTCTCTCTCTCTAAATTAGTTTAAAGTCGGTG
The DNA here is from genome assembly GCA_024034495.1 of Camelina laxa. Classification (NCBI taxonomy): domain Eukaryota; kingdom Viridiplantae; phylum Streptophyta; class Magnoliopsida; order Brassicales; family Brassicaceae; genus Camelina; species Camelina laxa. Next base: position 3,758,151 of record CM043883.1, read on the forward strand.
GAGTATCAAGCGGGGATTTCAGATCTAATCTCTTTTTTTTTTTTCTTTTTTTTCCTCCTTTTTTTAGAAGTGTTTTTTTTTAAAAAATGTTTCTTTGTTTTATATATTAATCAAGGTTTGTAATTGTATTTATCATTAATGTAAGGTGAATAATTTACCTCTTTTTAACTTTGAAGGAAGCAAATGAGAGACGGGTCCAACTGTATGTAATGTTGTCAGTGTGTCACTGTCACAAATTGTCGGTCGCTATATCAATTTTTATTAAGTTGATTGTAAATAAAATTAGTAGGCCAACATTTTAAATTGGGGAAATGTTGGTAGCTAAAAAAATCTGATGGGTAACAACAGATTTAATAAGAAGTTGAATAAGGAACAAGTGGGGCTGCTAGAGGTGCTTCATTTTTGTTTTGCCATATTATCTCACCATGCCAGGCTTCCCCATCTTTGTCGACTCTAGCCAGAGGTTAAATATGACCAGTATTGACCACCACTATGCCAAGTAGAGAATTTTTGATTATTGGGCCTGGGCTTTATCAAGCATTTAACTAGCCCGTTAACGCGCCTACTTCGCTAAATCCGAAGTTTTATTTATTTTTTATTCAATCCCTAGTAGAGAGCTTCTGTCTTCTCGTTTCGTTCAGTCTTGTTCGGATCCATGATCGTGTAATAATTTCATCTCCAGAGAGGTCAGTCTATAACAAGTTCCGCACTTGCGTTTTTTTTTCTCTTCTGATTTTGATCTCAAAATCGCCGAATGGATGAATTAATCTCGTGATCACCCAATAATTATGCTGAATTTCTAAGAAATTGCTATGATCTTGTAGGCACCAAAAAAGTAACTGGTACGGTGTTAACGTCATTTTAAATAAGTGTCACTGTGTCAGGTGTAAAGTCTCTGTCTTTGTGTTTATCTTGTGATAGATATGTCTTGGCTGATGATGTCTTATATATTAATATTAGTCTTTGAAACACAGATGTTGATAGCTAACGAACAACAACCAAAGCAAGATCGATCGAGAAAGAGATGGACTCCGTTTCTTGACAAGGTTTTAGCTGACTTAGTAGTTAAACAGATCCAATCAGGAAACAGACATAACAACGTTTTCGATAGCAAAGCATGGAATAACATACGCCGTGAGTTCAACGAGCAGACGGAGCTTAACTTCAACAATGTTCAGTTGAGAAAACATCTTAATGTTCTGAGACAACGTTATAACACTCTTAAATCATCTCATGTTCAAAACGAATCTGTTCTCGAAGAAGATACAAGATGTATTTTGGGGTTTGATGACTTGTTGGAAGATGATTCTGGTGTAAGCTTTACTTATTTTTATCCTCTTTAAGGTTCAAGCATTGTGTTTTATTGAATGATATGCTTGTTTTTTTTCCACACATGGGTCACACAGGTACAGCCTAGGAGTGAGCCAGTTAATGTTAAGGACTGTCCCATTTACGAGCAGCTTTGCACTATATTTGGTGATGATTCCGTTGATGGTAGATATGCTCAGTCAAGTCACTTTGAAGGATTAGAAGAATCCATGGCAAATCAATCCTCAGAGAATGTATCAACACCAATTGTAGCACAAGCAGACACAAACTTGGTAGATAGAAAAAGGAAGAGAGAACCTGATACAAAGACCTCTTTAGGACCGAGCCATATTGATCAAGCAGCATTGGAAAAAATGGCAGGTGCTTTGTCAGACATGGTAACTGCTTTGAGGTCAAGGATGGCTGATTCCGTAACGCAAGAGGACAGATTTAGTATTACAAAATGTATCAATGTGCTTGACGAGATAGAGAACGTGGACGAAGGCGTCTACTATGCAGCTTTAGACCTTTTTGAGAACCCTGGTCTTAGAGAGACTTTCCTATCGCTTAAAAGTAACAAGTTACGGTTGACATGGTTACAAGGCAAATGCAAGAAACTTTCTCCTTCGGTTTCACTAGTAGGTTGACTTCAAGCTATATACATGTAGCTAGCTCATTGTTGTTGCAAGTAAACCTATAGATTTGGTCTTTTGTATAGATTTTTTTGGTTGCTGATTGATGAAAGATAGTTCAGGAGGGAAAATAGTATCAGCTTTAAGACGAAGATACATGTTGTTCTGTCATGCTACATCATTACAACCGAAGAAACATTTTTGATTGATCTCTTTGATACAACATGTTGTTCTGTCATATGCTTGGTGAACAAAACAGCATTGTACAATGAAGAAATGTGAGAAAAAGGGAGGAAAAAGAGATACTTTGATCTGTTCTCTAGTGCAAAAAGACATTTAGTCATCGTCCTTGAACTCCCTGGCCATATACGAGAAGACAAGAGAATAGAAAGTGTGAGTTATCTATCTCCACAATGTGCAACAACAAAACAAAAAGAGTAGCTCTGAATAAAATCGTGTATAGTACCTTCGATCAAGGTATCGAGGTTGAACACCAGAGCCTTGACAAGTAGTGCAAGTTAAAGAACCAGCACCATCACAGTTGATGCAGTTGGAGACTTCTTTCTCTCCACCACCAAGCTCTACTGTCACATTACCACTTCCCACACACAATCTACATTTCTCTGTTCCACACAATAAACAAACGCCATCAACAACAAAAAACAACTACTTGATAGAGAGTATAAAAGAGAAAGCAATAATAAAAACGTACGAGCTCCGGTTCCATTGCAGGGAAAACAAGGTTGAGTATTCTCTCGTTTAGACTTCAAAAAACGCAAAACAATGTTAAAAACTTTCAAAAACTCAATCGGATTAAATCGAGAAATTGAAATCTGAAAGACTTACGGCATTGTCGATTTGAGTTTCGTAGAACACAGGGATTCCGATTCCTAATGCGACGCTAGCTACGCCAACAGATATTGCGACTACCTAAAAAATTACAAAATTAAGAATTAAATTGAAGCGGTGAGAAGAGAGAATAGAGAGAGAGAGATGAGAATCAAAAGTACCGTGTTGGGATCGAGTTCAGCTTTGATTTGGGGATAAGATGGAGAACGGAGATTCTTCGCTGAGAAAGAAGACGGAGTGAAATTGATTGGACGGTGGATGAACGGAGAGTGAAGAAGACGAGGCGGAGACGGCGCTGAAACTGGCATTTCGATTTCGATGTTGTGTGGAAAGCTATGGAGAACAATAGCTTAAGCGCGCGCGAAGATGAGAGGAAGAGGAAGAAGAAGAAGAAGAAGCTGAACCAATGGTTTTGGGTTAATCTCAGCCACTAGATAATTATTAATTAGCGGCTAAGATTTGTTCACGTGGCTTTCTTCAATTTCACTAGAAGAAAAATTTTCTTTTATCCAAATTTTATCCATTATATTTCGAAAAGGGAGCAATCCGGTGCGAACATAATACGGTACACCCTCTGATCAAAAGTTCAAGATCGTTACTGTCAGATCAAAATCCTACGGCTGGTAAACCTTTTTTCAAAGTTGTTTGTTTTACGTAAGGCCATCATTAATGGCAGAACTATTGTGTGTTCTTAGTCCAATTAAATCATAAATAAATTGAACAGTGATCTAAGAACAGTTTTTTTTGTTCTTCAATTAGAACTGATTTAAAGCTAGTTCTAATTGAACGTGCCAGTACCTCATTGGTTGAGATTTTTTGGAAAAAAAGTTATCGATCAGCTTGGTGAAAAGGTATGTATCGCTCGTTAGCAACAAACCCAAAAACCAAACAAAAAAAAAAAGCTGCAAGCTTTTTGCTTTCTCTGTGTTGTCATGGCGTCTTCACGTACTAACCTCTCTCTTCTTCTCCTCTTCCTCTTTCTCTTTACCGCTACAATCTTCACCACCAGCCAGCAAAACGAGGAAGATGAAGACAGCTCTTCACCTCAACTCGCTCTCGACCCATCGGAGCAAGAAGCGGTCTACCGAGTTCTTGACTCAGTCAACTCAGCCATCTCTTGGCGAACCATCTTCCCTGACGACCTCTGCGCTTCACCACCAGACGGCGTCGTTTGCGATTACCTTTACGCTTCTCAAAACGGCGTCGCGACGTCCGTCCACGTCACCGAGTTCCACTTGGGCTACGTCTCTGACTTCACGCAAAACCCTCCTTGCTCTTCCAACTCCACACTCGACCCTCTCCTCTTCACTTCTTTCAAACACCTTCGTAAGCTCTTCTTCTACAAATGCTTCACCGGAGCTCGTTTCTCGTTACCGGATTCAATCCCGGAAGGTTTCGGCTCTGTTCTCGAAGAATTAGTGTTCATCGAAAACCCATCTCTCGTCGGAGAGATCGGAGCCATGATCGGTAATTTCATCAGAGTACGATGATCGATTTGGTGAAAGATCCCAAGTTTTTCGTGGAGGAGCTCGATGTTCAATCGGAGCAGAGCGTGAGTAAAGTTGTCTCCAAAGTTATTGACTAATTTGGTCAGATCGATGTTTTGGTTAATAACGCCGGAGTTCAGTGTATCGGACCTCTCGCGGAGATGCCAATCTCCGCCATGGCTAACACCTTCAACACCAATGTCTTTGGTGAATTTTAAACATTTCTTAATTTTTGCTATGTGTTTGTTAAAATTTCTGTATATCTTTATTCTAAGAACACCAAAATTAGTTCCCCATTTTTTTAACATATGATCTTAAGTACTGATATTAGATTATTTTTCCTATATATATAATATAAGAACACAAAAAAAAGTTACCCCATTAATGATGCCCTAATATCATATGGAGCCCGCAACGCACTGTTTCAAGTTAAAACTGTCAAGCAGAGAACAAAACATATATTTGAAGAAAAAAGGATTCGCAAGTCACTATCCCCCGAAACGATTCGATACGATCATACCGCTTTTGCTTCTCCTTTCGCGCAAGTCACTATCCGTAACCGTCGCCTGCCGCATCATCACGTCGTCTCATCATAAGATAGGTATATATGTTATAGTTTCAATCGTCTTAAAACGTTGCATTTTTTATCAATGTTTACTTAATTGTTTTCTCTTTGTGTCTCGTTTTCGGAATTTGGATATAGTTTGTAGCAGATTCGTTTGTTTATTTGTATGTGTTTAGCAGGTGATTACAATGATTGGATCGTTTCTGACAAGAGCGCTTTTGTATGTTACTCAATGACTTTTGACATCTTCTTTTGTGTTCCTAGAGACAGTTTGTATAATCAAACGAACTAATGGTGTTTTTTAATTATTGACAGAATGGTGTTTGGATATGCGTATCCTGCTTATGAGTGTTATAAGACGGTTGAACTCAACAAGCCTGAGATTGAACACCTTCAGTTCTGGTGCCAATATTGGTATATATATATATCATGATAACCGCCGTCTCATGCATATATAATTCTTTTCTTGATCTCTCTACCTTTTAAGGTTACTAAATCTTGCTTGTTTCTTCCTCTCAAAACATCTTTGTAGGATTATTGTAGCTGTTTTAACGATTTCCGAACGAGTTGGTGATGCTCTTGTTTCCTGGTATGTTGTTATTGTTTTTTTTTTTATGTACTTTGTTAGTACCAAATATATAGTTTCACTGTTCTTATTATATTATGTTTTCGTTATTGTGAAGGTTACCAATGTATAGCGAGGCCAAGTTGGCGTTCTTTATTTATCTATGGTTCCCAAAGACCAAAGTAAGTAAAGCCTATGAGATACAAAAGTAATCTTTTGATTCAACTGGCTTTCTCTCTAATTTGATATCCTCTGTGTGTTATACCATTTCAGGGAACTACATATGTGTATGATTCTTTCTTCAGGCCATACATCTCAAAGCATGAAGATGAAATTGACCGCAGCTTGATAGAGGTACGGACTAGAGCTGGGAATATGGCAATGATATATCTCCAAAAAGCAATTAACCATGGACACGCAAGATTCTTTGAGATCTTGCAGTATATTTCCGAACAATCAACACCAAAGTCTAAGTCTGAGGTAATTTAACTTATTCTTTTCACCTCTCTCTACGCACATATGTATATATAATACTTGCACAACAAGGTTTGGTTTGTATAGCTACAGATAATATGAGTGACAAATGCCGAAGCTATATCATCTCATATTTGTAGTGTTGTTTCTAGTGTCCACGCATGCATGATCTTTCTACTCTTCTCTCTGACTCTTTTTAACATGTGAACAGGAAAAGAAACAGACAACAACACCTGAAGTTGATGATCCAATTCTTAAGGTGAAAGAAGACGAAGCCACAAAGTGAGGTAGAGAGACTCATCCAAGAGGAAAACAAATGACTGACTCGTGAATTGACATTGTACTACTAACTATGTATCATTATTCATCTTCTTTCTTTTAGTCGCTAATATATAGGAGGAATAAATCATATACTTACGAGTTAACTATTGTTACTTTCACTATTTCAAATGTAAATTACTTCGGAGAATAAATAAAGCTAAAGTACCTTTTAATCCATAGTAGCATATATTAGATTTTGGTTTGACATGTACCCAAACCTAAATGCTTAACGTGTTTGATGGCACCCAATACCTTATCAAGCCCACATGTCTCCACTCTATTAATCTAGCAGGCCAGATCTACACAGATCCGTCAGAACCCACATCAGTCCGTTGTGGATCAGTTTAAATGTGACGGGTATTGGAATGGATAAAACGCTTTGACATCACTGCTCAAATACTTTATTTTAAATTTCAAAGAAACTATATACACTTGGTCGCCATTACATTTGTTACTCAAAAGATAAAAGAACACTCTGCAAAGCAATTTATAAAACGAAAGGGGATAAACATAAAAATAATACATAACCATAGGACCACACGACTACAAGTTGTGACATATCATCACTGTGGAAAAACACACATAAACATTTACATAATATCTGTGTACATCTAATACGGCATTGTATTTATTGCACGTTCAAAATAACCAAATTGATCAGATAATACGTGTAAAAAGAAGACCAAAACGAATACAGAGGTTCATAAATTAATGAGTTATGTAGAGAGACCAATAATTGAAAGAAGGATATGCAACGGAATGATTGATGAATCCACTATAAAAATTAGGGACCATATTTGAATGATAGTTGTTGTATTATCTATCTACTTGCATTTATTGATATGAAGCTTGTTGTTGTATGATCCAGTGTGAAACTAAAGAGTGTTAGCTAGAAGAACCCATCTTCTTCTTCTTATTTTTTCACCACTTTGTTTAATTCTCCACAAGCCATCCCTGACACGATATATATCCCAATTTGGACTCTCTAACTAAAAAAAGCAACATAACAACAAACAAATACAACTTTTAGGTAGTAAAGACCAAAACAAGGGCTCGTTTTCTCTCATCTAATTTTCTACAAGTTATTTGATTACAGAATGAGTGTGTGAAAAGAAATACATTGCAGTTGTCACGAGTATTCTTGTATCAAAATAGACCGCGTGCTTTTCATATATACTGTATCAGTATGACACTGTATTTATTCACACTTTCGTCACAGTTCTTTAGGCATATGACTATAGTTTTTTTACTGTAAAAGTTTTCTTTATAAGATGGAACATGATACAGTAAGGTACTTTCAACATGATGTAAAACAGTTATAGAAATGAACAGATTATTTTAGGAAATTTTACAAATGATTTAGCTATTTCCAAAATGTATATTGTACAATAGGTATTACGTTCGTTTTTTTTGTACAAAAATTCAAAAATCGTATGTCTTGTTTAAAAGGTGTACCAAATATTGTTTTTTAAAAAATCTTTATGATATTAGTGATATGTCCGTACGTTTTAAGTTTTCAACTTATTGGGTGGGAGATGTAATCTAATAAAAATGAAATCAGATGCGGGGCTTGATTCGATTCCTTAAAATAAGTACGTAGTATAGTAATATGATAACAAGAAATAGGGACACAATTGTCTCTAGTTTTCATATATTTTAAAACCATTTTGCCAAACCTTTAGACCCCAAATCACACGTGCACTTTATAACATGGTAAACGAATAACACATTATACGAAGAGTAACACCATTTTGTATCTAGAGATATACTCTTCTTGTTGTTGGTCACAGAAATAAACCTTACAAAAAAAATTCAAAACATACCTGAGAAAATTCATGAAAAGATCCATGCATGTATAACTCATACTAGTATATTCAGAGTATTGTATACGTATACGAAGCTCTCTCTCTCTCTCTGTCGGTGTTTTAAAAAACTACAATCGTTCGTGGCTCTATATTTAATGCAAAATTCAAAGCACTTGAATTTATACAAATTGGGAATTGGAAGGTTTCTCTTTACTGCAATACAAGATGGGTAATACCAATATAAAATTTATATCAAATTTTGAAGTTATAAATGGGTAAAATTTATTAATCACAAACCAGTCCTAACCGGCCACGTTGTCAGTATAGACTCTTTTTAATACTACTACATGCAGCAGGGATTAAATTTTCTGTCAGTCGAATAAATTCCATTGTCACCGGACTAACAAATTATTTAAACGTTACGTTCGTAAAACCATTACTTTAACTTTTCGTTTTTTTGAAATTCAAACTCGTTTATAAGAATCAAACACATTCTCAACACCTCGCGCTCCTTTTCTTCTTTTGTCTCAATGAAACTTATAAAATGCAAACATCATTGGGACACAATTTGAAACGAAATGACTATTTTTTATAAATAATACTACTAATAATAACCTCTGATGATTTTTATAACCAAGTTTATTAGATTGAAAAAAAAAAACAAAAAGAGAGGGACAAATGTGGAACACGACAAGTGAGAAGGCCAAAGCGAATTCGTGATAAAATCCAAGTATTGCGGCGAATGTGAAGGCCTTCGATTTTTACATCTGGTCAATGGTCAACCTTAAAGTATATATATTTTGATTGCTTCAGATTTTACCTTGATTATGATTAATTCACTTTATGTTACTTATTGAGGAGTGATTAATACAATTACTCAAATCTATGTGTTGTGTGTTTAATACCACAACCTAAAAGTATATGGTGTCTGAGCTGAGTTATCAATATTACTATTACTCCCATGATGGCACTGTGTTTTGGAATTCTCAATTCTCACCATTTATTATACAATAAAAATATCATTTATTTCGTGCATTAAACCTTTTTATGATAATCAGTATATTAATAAATGAATTTACACCCATACCTATTTACACAAACTTCAAGTGTAACTCCACCACTTTTTATAGTAGTGGAATCAGTTTATGACACCCTAACTTAATTACTTTGAGAAAGGAACAGTCTATCAGTTTAGTCCAATATCATTTTCTTCCAGATTACAAACACATTACATATATCTAAAAATACTTTACATAGTTATTGAATTTAACACCAAAACATACTATATAAATAAATTAAAATACAGTATAGCTTAGTTTATTTTTTAGCAAACTAAGAAATAAAAGGCATTGAAAAATTCAACTCGAGACAAATAGAACATTTGGAATCCGTAATCACAGTTCCAAATACGAAGTTTCCAAAAACCTTGTCTGGTGTTTAACGTGTAATCTTGTTTCTGTTTTAAACAATTGTTTTGACCATACATCAAAAAACAATTATTTTATGATAATGAGTACTATTACTTTTTCATGTATTTTATATTTACTTGCTTTTGCATTTGTGGAATCTTCAAACCTTTTCTATTTAGATAAACATGGATTAATTCTCCAATCTATTTTTCATAATAATGAGATTTCAATCAGATATTTGAGTATGATATACCAAACAAATCGATATATTAAAGAGTCAAGATGCTTTCTTACGTGGCATTTTGTCTGCATCTCTACCAATAGAAGCTTCAGTGACGTGAACAAAGTCAGCCCCTTAAGTAGGTCAAACTGTAATGGCAGATTATACAGATGAAGCAGATATAGATAGATGAAGCAGTTAAAGCACATACAAAGGCCAACCAAGCTCGTCCAAAAAAAAATTAATTTCAGTATCTTCTAACTAATTTCTTATCATCAAAAAAGTAATTCACTATTTGAAATGCATAATTTAATACTGTTCTTTCTTTTGAGGAAAAAATATAAGTACAAAATTAACTGCACTGCAAGTCTACAACTAACCTAACAAAGTAAGCAACCAGATGCCAAAATTAATTAGAAAATTTTGTTTTCTCTGACAAAACAAGATATCTGAATATAGTTAATTTAGTACCCTATTTTATTTTCAATTCAAAAGATTATAATCTTTAGTAAATTAAATTGGAAATGAGAGGGTAAGAAAGTAAAACTGTAAAATAAAGAATTAAAGAAAGATAGAGCCCACTACTTTAATCTTCTTCCCTCCTTATTACACATCTTGGATCCATCTTCGATTTCAACACCTAAGAAAAAAAAAAAGCTTATAATTAAAGAACCATAAAGAAGAACACAAAAGAGAAACTCTCACATTCTCAAGAGTTTCTTTCTTTCTTTCTTACAATGGCTTTACTAACTTTCTTGCCGGAAAACGCAGAGCCGCCTCAAAAACATAATCCACCGTCGAGCAAACGCAAGAAACGCGAGAATCCTACAGATCAAACTCAACCGCAAAAACAGAAACCACACAAACCGCAGAAACCGAAGAAAGCAGTACTTCCGAAGCAGCCTTCTTCATGGGACCAAATCAAGAACCTGTTGACTTGCAAACAAATCGAAGGGTCAAGAGTCCATGATCCTTCCAAGAACTCTCAGCCTGGTCCGTCCATAACTACTAACTTATCTCCTTCCAAGCTCGGCTCGTCGTGCAGCTCCATATGTAGCTTCAGAGATGTTGCTCACGGCAATACTCGCGTGGTTCATAGAGCAGACAACTCTCCCGACGTAGCTAACTCGACTGCTCCTGACTCGGAGACTCGGCTTCTGACTCGGAAACCTGGTCAACACGGCTCTTCTTCGTCTCGGTCTCTTACATCTGGCTCAACGAGATCTAACGCCAGCGGGAGTTACACGTCATCATCAACGACTTCGTTTAGAGCCATGCAGTTCCGTAAACTCTCCGGATGTTACGAATGTCACATGATCGTTGACCCTAGCAGGTAAATGACTACACAAATTAATGATGAGAGAAGTTATAATTTATGTTTCTAACAAGTTCATTCTTTTTTTTCTTTCTAAATTGTAGGTATCCGATTTCGCCTAGGGTTTGTGCTTGTTCCCAATGTGGAGAAGTTTTTCCCAAGCTTGAAAGCTTAGAGCTTCATCAAGCTGTTCGTCACGCAGGTACGGGTTTTACATTTTACTATTTTCGGTTAAAAAAAATAATTTAACTTCTAGTATCATTTAGCTCAAATTATTTAATTACGCTCTAGCTGGTAGCTACAATCTTTTTATGTTTTTTTGGTGTGAGTACTGAGTAGTCACATTTTTTAAGTTCAACCTAGTATCTAGTGGGATTTTCGTTAATGCAAATTGCTTGGTGAAGTTAAAAATTTATGTTTTTGCATCCTTAATTGGAAAAAAAATGAAGATCTCAGTCCGTGATTTGACCTGTGAATGATGATATAAACTTGACTTGTTTAGTGGTATTTGATTGGATGATTAGCACTAAAACATGTTTTCCGGTGAATCTGCACTTGGATTTATCGATAGATTTACCGTAATGTTAAGCAAATAATTAACGAACATGCTTTTATAGCTTACACTTGATCTTTTTCTAATGGAATCAAGATCTCAATGTTATTGTCGGTGATAATATCGATCAAATAAGTTAGGATGAATTTGGCCTTATGTAGCAGATTCATCCGTATTTTTAGAGAAAATTACAAAAGAGAATAGGGAATAAATATAACTGGAGAGGACAATATATTCCTATGGTATCCATATAATGTCTTTTTGCTTTGGAAAACACTTAGGGCATGTTTATAGGGGGATCAGGTGAGGGTGATCTTAGAAGAGAAATATTGTAAAAATATTGTAAGATCAGGTATTAAGAACTTTTGTTAAAGAGTTAGTTATTGGGAGAACAGGTATAAGATCTTAAGATTTAATAATATAATATTCTTATAAAAATTTAAAAATGTTTAATAAATACAAAGATTAATGTTTAATAAATAATTTAAGAATGTTTAAAACTATTTAATAATATAATGTTTATTAATATTCTTATTAAACAAATTACAATTATAAAAATTTATAAAATAACATTTTAATTGCAAACTTATAAAACTTTTATTAAAATTAAAAACAAACATATTACTTAATTAATTAAGAAGACAAATATTTTATTTAATTAATACAAATGACCAAATTTATTCCAATATTCTCAAACATTGTGAAGAAGAAAAGTAAAAAATAAAAGTCGAATGAAATGAAAAAAATTAAACATTTCTTTCGTTTACGAGCTGACACGTCAGCAGAAGAACACATGAAGAACAGATCTTAATTAAGATCATTTCATCTGATCTTATGGGCACTATTCACTAAATTTAATTTTTAAAAGCCCAAGATCAGGTGAGGTGATCCCTCTATAAACATGGTCTTAGCATGCTGCCATGGGGACCATTTTGTGTACTATAAAAAGAAACAGCTGTCTCTCTGCTCTTAACTAAATTCAATGTCCCCCCTGATATTATTACGTGTCATTTAACTATTCGACAGTATTAAGAATTAAAACCCCACCTGACAGTAACCGAATTAAAACTCTGTCTTAATGTTTCCAAAACTCAAGATTTTGTTTGACTTGGTAAATACAGTTTCCCTGATTTCATGAGCAAAAAACGTTGTCGTTTTCATTGCAGTTTCGGAGTTAGGTCCGGAAGATTCGGGTCGAAACATAGTAGAGATCATATTCAAATCAAGCTGGCTTAAAAAAGACAGTCCCATCTGTCAGATCGAACGGATATTAAAAGTCCACAACACTCAGCGTACGATCCAACGGTTTGAAGACTGCCGAGACGCAGTGAAGACGCGTGCGCTCCAAACCACCAGAAAAGACGCTCGCTGTGCCGCTGACGGTAACGAGCTTCTACGTTTCCATTGCACTACTCTCACTTGCTCTCTCGGAGCTCGTGGCTCGTCTTCTCTCTGCTCTAACCTCCCTGGCTGTGGCGTATGCAACGCGATTCGTCACGGATTCCTAGGAAAATCCGCTGGCGGAGGAGCTACGGCAACCGCCAACGTCGGCGGCGTGAGGACGACGGCGAGTAGCGGAAGAGCTGATGATTTGCTGACGTGTAGCGATGATGCTAGGAGAGTGATGCTTGTGTGTCGGGTGATCGCTGGGAGAGTTAAACGCATTGATTTACCCGCGGCGGAGGGTTCTGCTACGGCGGAGAAGAAGTCTCCGGTGGAGGATAGTTCGGCGGTTGGAGTTTCATCGAGCGGTGGTGTGTACGACTCGGTGGCGGTCAACGCTGGAGTTTATTCGAATCTGGAGGAGCTTGTGGTCTATAACCCGAGAGCTATATTACCTTGCTTCGTGGTTATTTACAAAGTTTTAGAATCTTGAAGAATTTGTAATGTTAACTTAAGAAATAATGTTTGTTCTACTACTTCTAACTTTTTAATATATTAGGAGAGATATTAGGTTAATTAATCATCAACCTGAATCATAAATCCCAAGTGTAATTCTTAGGGTTTTAAGCTAATAGTATGTTGTTTTATCATTGAACTCATGATTAGGTTAAGAATTACTAGTAGAGTGAGTTTAAAATCATGATTATTATAATTATGATGAAGTTAACGTGTTCTTTTCTCAATTTAAGCTTTTTGACCAGTAAGTAAATGTAACATTTTGTTAACTATAGTAACTTTCATAGCTGTTCACACTGGTGGGCATCAAATAGTGTGGGAGTGGCAGAGTGGTATAATTGCTACCACATGCGTTTTCAGTAAATTGTTTTATTCACCCGAGTTCTTTTCATTTTTTTTGCTTTAATTTTTCTAGGGAAAGCTGATTTGATTTTTGTAAATAAAAGTTGGGTGTTGTATAGTTTTTTTTTAGTGTTTAAACATATAGAAGAAACACAGTAGTTATATATTGGTATGGTTTAGATAAGTTCGAAATTTACCCATAAGTAATAAAAGGGGTTGCACGCTGAGAGGGTGCACCATTGGAACTTTCCTCGTTGTCAGAAGCTGCTACATTGTTTATTTGTAAAATAACTCAATTTCTCCTTGAAGTTACAAATGAAATCAGAGATTTGGAATCAGACCAGTTTAATATTCGAGTTTTGCAACAAATATGTGGAGCATAAGTTTCAGAATTCAGAAGTTCTATTAAAAGATGGAATTAAAGTTGACCCAACTGTACCCAGCAATGTTAAAAAGTAAGACCTTAAAACACATACACATATGTCTATATCCATTATTTTTTTAAAGAACATTGATTAAGTAAATGGTAATATTTGTATACTCAATAAAATAAAATATTTGAGATCTATGGACCTTTGAGTAACAACAAATTCCAAATGGGGAGATGCCTTAATCCCGCTTGTAGTTTATGTTGTGAGAGGTTTTGTTGATGAGTGTTTGGAAATAATTTCAGATCATCATAAAAAGTAACATTGATGAATCATAATTTCAGATCATCATATATAAAAAAGTAACATTGATGAATCATAATCTGTGAATTCTGCAAAGCCAGAAAAAGTGGCTTTAAAAATCCATAACATATGATAATAAAAAAAGCTTGACAATATTTAGGAGACATCTACAGACTACAAAACAAGTAATTAGTTCTTTTAATAGTTTGTTGATTATTACTTACTATTATTGGTACAATAAGAAAAGCTATACAAAGAAGAAAGCAATACAATTTTTTTTTGTCCTGCTTTCTTTTTATATTAAGATTTTTTTTACCGTTATCGTGTACCTCTTTAGTCCAACTATATTATTGTTTACTGTTTCTTTTTCTGCAATTTTATTTTTACCGTTTTAACTTTTAAGTCACTAGTCTGATTATAAATTTATATGTAATATCTCCCCTAAAAACTCGAACTTGTTTATTAAAAAAAAAAAAATAAATAAATAACCTTGCCTCAGAAGAATTGAACACAAAAAAAAACTTGATTGAAAAAGGGAACTAAAAATATATCACTGTGTATATTAAATCAACTTGTGTATTCTGAATTCTGATTGCTACAGTGCCGCGTAAACTTTACTCTATTTGTTACGTGTAAACTCAAATGGGCCTTCACGACTTGTTAGCCCCCGGCCATTAGTTACCTTAGAAAAACTTTGGCCCAAAGGTGTTATACATCTAGAACCCGTACTCAAAGGTCCCCTTAATCGATTGAATTCGACCCAAGTACAGATAATTCTCATTTGTTTACAGAAACGACGTAAAAATATTGAATCATTTATCGTGCTTGACTAAAAAAGTTACATGTTATTTCTGATCTTTGTACATTATGTTAAACTTTTACTTTATGTTTAATCCACTTGCTAAATTACATTCCAATTATTACGCTTTTACCACAAACAAACAAGTTTCTCTCATTAGCAAATTCACTCCCTAGTCCCTAGATAAAGCCAATTAAATCAGTCTGATAAAATTCTTCTGATATAGTAGTAAAAAAGTTCATGAAATAAATAAACTATTGGAGTTACTTTATGATTTATCCAGGTGGTTTTAGTTAGTTTTAACTTTAAGGAAGAATTTTTAAATTGCAAGACATAATCATAACCGTCATAAAACCTTAAATTATTAAAAAAAAAAAAAAGAAATCCTAATCCAACAAATCATTTCACCAAATCCTAATTCTTTTATGTTCTCTCCATGTCGCCTTCTCGCTAATTACATTCCTCGTTATCTGTCTTTTAATATATACTGTATGTACTTCTTTCTTTTTTGAATCAAACTCTTGTTTTGTTCTACGCACGAATAATGTTTTTGAAGTTAAATGTTTTGCTTACTGGTCCCAAAATTCGTTGTACCCCTAAAACTATGTCAAAGACAAGTATAACCGCAGGACCACAAATCTCCTTTTTTTCTGAATGTAATCACTAATTACAGCTTTAATTATGCATAAATTATACGGCAATTCAACCTCTATGATTAATCGTACGTTGATTAGTTCCTTTGTTTCTCATTTTTTTTTCATTGAAAGCTTTTAATCTAAAAAAAACTTCAGTCTCTATGTGACTATGTCCATGTGGTATCTTACGTTAAAATTATAGCAAAAGATACTGGTATTGTCTTGAAGTGTTGCTGATGTTGAATTGTTGATCATGTTGTACACTTAGGTCATAATTCCACGATTTTAATTTTCATATTTTGTATTGCAGTCACATTTACAAGAAAAGATTTGAATAAGATAATAAGAGTAGCACTTGCACTAACAAATGAAAAAACAAAAGTTGCATAATTAATGGGTTCTAAAAAAACCTATGCATATTGTTGGGGAAAAATGTTAGTAACTAACCATGAGTCTATGACACTGGTCAGAACCATATATATAGGTTAATTTATATATTAGTTCACTCCTCAAACTCTTGTCATTTAATTAAAACAAAATTTGGAGACAATTAAATGGGATTAAAGAGCTAAGATAGAGTTAAGATGGGGCCTACATATGTTCATAGGATAAAACACATCTCAAGAAATTCTTTGGTGGTTTAATCATTGAAACACTCTTGTTCCTGTTTTTCCTCCTTGATGAATCATTACAAATTTACTTGGGAAATTTTATTTTATAAAAAATTTTGAATGCTAGTTTCTATATTAAACTATCAAACAAATATGTATACACGAGCTTTTCACCATTCATTTAGACAAACCCTCAAGATCCGATTCATCTTAAACGATCAGTACCTTCGATATATATCTTTATGAAGCTCTTCCACGGATTACGAAAGTTTCTCATGAGGCTCATCGATCTCACTCTCCCTTCCTCCTCTCGCCGGCATAAGAACTCGCGTGACAGCTCCCGCGACGGAGAGAGGTTTGAGCCGCCGAAAATTTCGTGTAGTAGTTCGTACTATTCGTCTCATGTACACTATAGTGAAGCTATCGCTGATTGCATAGAGTTCTTCAACAAGTCTTCGGCTATGTCTTGTGATGAAGATCATGAAGTTCGTAATGTGAATCATGACTGCTTTTACGTTTAATGATCAACATCTCAAAAATCAGAACTCACTTCTTCTTCTTTTTTTGCTTCAACGTAACGTTTGATTCGAGGCTTTGCTTTAATTTGAGTTGTTGTGATCTTGAAAAACTTATATTATGGTCATTTAAAATTATTCACATTTTGGACGACTTTTTTTCTAGGTAAATTTCTTTGAAACTTTGAGCATTTTCATTATTATCAAAATATGTGTATACTCGAGAATATAAAAGTTTTTTTTTTTTTTAATAAGGAGTGGAAATAAAATATTTTCAAGAAGCATTAAAGAAAGCCATACATACATGTGACATTATTATCATCAAAACCAAAAAAAAAAAAAAACACACACAGCAAAAGAAATTTAGAAACCAAACTGTTTCATTGCAAAACCTTTTTCTTAGAAAATAACCCTCCAATAAACAAAGGGATCAAACTCTTCTTCTTCTTCGTCTTCGTCGTCGTCGTCTTCGTCGTCTTCTCTTTCTTTTTCATCGAAGGATGTCTCTCAAGAAACATCTCCACGACCGAACCATTATTACTAGTCGGGTTTGCAAATTTCACGTATCTTTTCTCACTCATCGATCTCAACGTCGGACTTCTGATTGGTCCATCATCAACCCGAGGAACTAACACTTCGAATTTGGTTTTGAAGACAGTATCATCGATTCTCTTTTCGGGTTCCTCAGGATCTACTCTCAGCTTCTGGAGCTCTTGTTTTGTCCGCTCAAGCTCTTCCTTGAGATAAGACAATGAGTTTCTCATTTTTATGCTTTCTTCCTTTGCCTTTTTGAGATCATGTTTTGTCTCTTCAAGCTCTGTCTCAATCCCTGATGGATCCTCTTCCCATTTCTCATCCTGCATCTGTTTCTTTACTAATGTTATCACAAAAACCAATCTCGAGATCAAATAATCATATGGTAATTCGAGTTTAATAAGGAGTACTTGCCACTTTGAGATGGTTGGAATAGACTTGACTGGCTAAGACTCTCTCGCCAAACAAAGCAACAGCTTCTTTGACAGTTTTAAAAGGTGCCGTTGTGTCTATCTCTGCTCTCTTCATCGTCTCCATCTTAAGGCTAGTTAGTGTTTAGCTCTCTCTCTCTCTGTGTCGCAGCAAAGAGATACATAAGCTTGCATGCTTATAGCTTTGTGACTTTAGAATTGAGTGAGAGACGACGCAAAGCATATTATTTTCTTCATCTCCACTTCTTCAGAGTAATCTTTCTTTCTTATTGTTTTAATACCTCATACATAGTCTTTTGGAATATTATATATTTTGTTCATAAAATATAATTTTCTCCCGTTCACACTTATCTTTTTTTTTGTGAAAAAATACCGTTTTGCAATTAAAATGTCATATACTACAATTTCATTCGCACTCTGTTTATAGAATGTGGTATGATATGAAAAGAGATTCTGTTTTATTTTTTTCTTTAATTTCAATGTAATATGCCATTTTAAAGTCCCAAAATTTTCATGTTATTTTTTTGAAAGAATAAAAGTCTTTTTATTGGAGCAATTCGCTTGCTGGACAAGAAACTTAATGAAACATTCTTCTTCTTTTTGTTGGACTGTCTCACTTTAGAAAACATGGTCCTCAAGAAAATGTGTTGAACTTTGAAGAACTTCTGGATCATTTACATAAAAAGACATTAAAGGTTTTTTCTCAAACGAGTCGGATTCAATCTTCTCTCTCACTGACAATCCTTGTTTATCCGATAATCGTCAGCAACTCAAATTCCAGCGAAGACAGAAACAGATCTTTGTTTTTTGTACTCAAACCATCTGTAAAATCCTTACAACTATTTAACTATAAAAGCAAAACAGGGCAGCTTCACTACTGCTCGTGGCAAAGTAGCTGCAATGGTGTCCTTGTATCTTCACAGATAAGTGGGAAATGGTGTTCCTGTCTGTTCATCACCATCCGTGAAGGATTGTTATTATTATGGTGATGGCTTATTGACATTGCTGCAGCAGCAGCCATGAGATGATGTTTCTGTTGAGATACATTGTTGTTGTTGTTGTACCTTGGGGAGGAAGCAACTTGGGGAGGTTGTTGAATACTAGTCAGGTTCAAGGAGAGGTTTGGTTTACTGTATTGGTTTGATTGCATGGTGTTCCCATTTGTTGGTCTGTACTGAGCAGCCCATAGCCTTTTTTGAAGCTGTTGCTGCTGCTGCTGGTTTGCATTGTAAGCGGTTTGGAATCGACTGGCTAGATATGGAGAAAGCTGCTGCAACTTACAAGATGAAAGAATGTTACCACTGGAGAGATAATTTGCTAGTTGAGAGACAATATGGGTCAAAGAAATAAAAACCTGATAGCTAGAAGTTGCAGGCGAGAGTTGCCTATTGTAAGCTGCTGAGAGATACTGTGGAATTGAATTTGGAAGTTGGAAATGAGATTGTGTTGCTCCACCAGATGATAGAGTTAGGAAATCATAGCTCTGTTGTTAAAAGAGAAAAGATATAAGAATCAGAGAGAGAGAAAACGAATTAACCAAATTAGAACAGTGATGTTATTACCTGTTTCTGTGAAGTGTGTGGACCATTGAGATCGAGAGCAAGCTGAGTCCTGTTTTCTGGCACAGGTTTTGAGTTATATGTCCTGTGTATATCGAGTAGATGCGGGTTTTGATACCTCCTTTCTGGAGAGACCATTTTTTTAAAGTCACTGATGCTTGTCACCGGATCAGGGAGTCTGCGTTCTGATATTTCTGAAGATCTTTGCTCAATTTGGTTAAGTGACGTGGGACTACTCTTACTGGTCTGTAATACTTTGATGAGACGGGAAATGTAAATGTGAGAGGCACATCTCTTTAACTTTCTTGGCTGGACTCTTAACGGTTCACTCAAGAGTGAAGCAGTCTTGGAAGGAGAAGCAGTTTGATCCATCCAAGGTGGAAGCTTTGTGGATAATGGTCTGATTTAAGAAGGAACGATCCGCATATATAAGAGAAGAAACCTAGCAGCAAAAAAAAAAAATTAACAGACATTTTAAAGGTTAGGAGTTACTTTGAAAGAACTTGAGCTCCTGAACGAACAGTTGATGATAAGCCAGGCCACAGTGCAAGAAGACCTTTTTAGAGAAACAAAAAAGTCAGTATTAGGAGAACGGTTCTTAACTCAAGAGTATGTGATATGTGATACAAAAGGTAGGTTATATTACCGTTGCTCTTATAGTCCGTGTCACTAGTTGCAACCTTTGTTTCAATGGCTCTTGCCTACGAATTTTCAATGTAATCAGTGGCTATATGAATTGACACCAAAGAAGGGAAAACTCAGAAGGAACCAGAGTGCTTACAGGTGCATCAGTCACATTCACTGAGCTGCTTTGGTTCAATCTATCAATGAAATCAACCATTCTGTAAAAGTTAGACAACAGAAACCACCAATAGAATTAAATAACCGAAGAAAAACTTTGGGAACTCGTCTACAAACCCTGTAATGCTGAGCTGGTTATCAGATTGCACTAATGGCTTTACATCAGTATGGTTAGTTTTGGCTGAAGAGAGAACTGAAACTTCCGGTTCAAGCGATTCGGCTTGTGTATAGTCAGGTTTCACAATCAAGACAGGGTCAAGTTTGCTAGTTTCTTTCTCATGACAAGTCTTCTTCTTATCAATAGCTTCAGTCTCAGTAAACATTCCAGCTAAACCGTATAAAGTCTCTGCAACTTCTTTCTCATCTTTCGAAATCATCATCGACTCAGGAACAATAGCTTTTGCTTCCTAACCAAAATAAAAACAAAAACCATAACTCCATCTTTCAGTAAACTGTTCTGTCTTACAAAAGTTGAAGTCATCATAAAAGAAACCAACCATTTCTTGATTCTCCTTCTTTACTAACTCCTTGTTAAGTCTCTTAGAGACAGAGGATAGCTTAGAAACAGATTCAAGATTCCGCTTCTTCATGGCTGTAAATGAAAAGTGCACAAAATGAGATTTTTTATAAAAAAAAGTGAAAAAAGGTTAGCAAAGAAAAAAGGAAGTGTAGGTTTTGAATTCGAGATGAAAAAGAGAGTTCCCCAATTGACAAAGACAAGCTTTAAAGAAAAGAAAGAAATATAATATAAGTTGAAGATTGATTAGCTTTTGATTTTTATAAAGTAGTATAAGAAAAAGAAAGACATGTAGCAGAATCTTGCGTCCACAATAAGAAAGAGAAAGGAAACAAAAAAAAAAAAAGCAAAAGAGTTTGCTTGAAAAATAATCCAAAATCTCCAACACAGATTCAAAAGCCAAAAAAATACCATAATCTTCCCAACCAACTCTACTCAGAAAACTACTGACACATTAGCTAGATCATTAATTC
This sequence comes from Camelina laxa, assembly GCA_024034495.1. Taxonomy (NCBI): domain Eukaryota; kingdom Viridiplantae; phylum Streptophyta; class Magnoliopsida; order Brassicales; family Brassicaceae; genus Camelina; species Camelina laxa. The sequence continues at coordinate 3,779,441 of CM043883.1, forward strand.
ACAAATAAAAAAAATGAAAATTTGGTTTTTGTAACAAGTATTCTTTTCTCATAGGAGGAGGAGTCACGAACAACGCACCTGAACGAAGCTTACGTGGTACAGAGGCATGATCCACACCACTAGTGCCTTTCAAACTCTGAAGATGAAAGAGAGAGAGAGAGAGAAATTAAATGTGAAAAGAGTTAAAGTCGATGAGGAGAAAATTAAGGGATAGAGATAGGTAAGAGGAAAATTAAGTTTTGGCGTATTGATGAAGAAGTTACCTTTTTTGGAAGCTTAGGTATCTTCCGAGAAACCTCGTTTTCTAAATCTGAAGAAGGATGATGAAGAAACTCGTAACTCATCATTCGTTTTACATTATCATCAGCTAAACCAAGTTTCTTCAACATTCTTTTCTTCGATTTCCCAGTATACCCAGATCCTTAAAAAAAATCACATCATGAGTTGAATACAAAAACTTGAAACCAAACAAAACAGAGCAAACAACGACAAAAAAAATGAAAATAAAGGTTGGATTTTTGTTTTTGTTGGTTTGTGAAAGAAAAAGAAAAGGTTGGATTTTTGTGTTACCAGATTGTTGTTTATTGGTTCCTCCTCCACGTCTCATCGCATCTCGACGACCCATTTCCATTTAATTTGTTTCTCTCTCACCACTCAAACCAGAGGTTAAGAAGAAGAAGAAGAAAGACTCAGAGTACTCACAGAGAAGAACAGAACAAAAAACAAAATAATAAAATCTCACTTCTTCGACATCTCTGCAAAACAAAAAAGGGATTGATGATTACTTACACACACACTTTGATTTTAGATTACAGAAAGAGAGAAAAGTAAAAAAAAAAAAAAGAGATGTTAAAGAGAGAAAAGTTGTAAAATCGTTTCTCGTGTCTCAAAGAATCAGGTTCTTCGTGAAATAAAGAGAAGAGACAAAAAGCAAAAAAGAAAAGAAAGACTTAAAGATTTAATAAAAAAAAAGATTTTTTATTAATGTTTGTACATTACAACCCGTGAATAACCCCAAAAAAAAAAAAAAAAAAAAAAGGTATTTTTGCATTTAGTAAGGGAAAAAAAGATTCATTAATGGAGTCACTGTTCGTCAATCAAATCAAACATTGATATGTAACTGATAGGAAGAAGAAGAAGAAAACTAAAAAAACGTACACAGTACGAATCATCGAAAACACACACACAGAGTTATAAACAGAGTTACAGAGATCAATCTATTGTTCTCTAATCTTGTGTATAGTTTCTACCTCTTGCCTCCGTATTGTAGTAAAGACGGACACTCCGAAGTTGTCGATTCACTCTATCGCTTCGCTTTTATAAATGTCACTCTCTTCACACAAATGTGACAAAAATAAACAAAACGCTTAATTCATTCACTCTGTTTCGTTTTTTATCTATCTACCCTCTGTAGTGAGAGATCCAACGGTGTGTAGTTAAAAGGAGACGAGAGCCGTCCGATTTGTTTATTTTCAATTGTCGTGCCACGTAATCCATTAGAACATGATCAAGTGTGTCAGACACGTCAGCACCCAGAGCTGAATAAAAAAAAAAAATGGTACTATTATTATTTCATGGGTTTCTTATGATGGATATTTGATTTTGAATCTGTACGATTTTTTTGGATATTTTTTACTTTTGTTTCTGTGCCAAACGAATTGAATTCGATGGAGAAGGATATGCAAAAAGATACTACCAACATCGTTTAAAAAAGTCAGTAAGTAAAGTTTTGTAACGTTTCACAAAATACTAACTATTAGTATGTGGCAGTTTATAAAATTTTATATGTTCATAAGATAAGAGAAGAAGACTAGACATTCAATTTTTTTTTGTTTTGTTTTCTGAACGCATCATTTACTAACTTATTAATGATTTTTCTGTACTTGTTCCGCAACCATTATTATAAAATGGCCAAAAAGAACCATTAATAAATAAATAAAAAAGAGAGAATTATGATCAAACTTGGAGAATTGTTTGGGTCGTCCGTCGGGTCCATTTTAACTCAGACGTCTGGTTGTCTTCCTTAAATACGAGAGAATGTCACGGCGTTTTTTTTAAACAATCTCTTCTTTTTTTTTTTTCTTTTAGTAATGTTTTGTCTTGTCTCGTCCAATAAGAAAATGGCATGGCTCTTACAAAAAGGCTCCTCCCTCTAACTATAGAGTTTAGACTTTTGAAATAGAGAGAGTACTAGTAGTGGTGGTGAATGGTGATGTTCAAATCGACGGCTATGATAAGATTAATCATTTCACCACGTCGTCACACACTGAAATCGACAAGTCAGGTGATTTCTTCTGCCAACTGTCTCCTCATCATCTACTGTGTGTGAGTCTTCCAAAGATATTCATTCTTCTCTTTTTCGATTCTTCTTTTTTCTCTTTTTTTTTTTTCGATTAATTAAGCAATCAGTTAACTAGGTCTAGGACTTTGTGTATTTGTTTAATTTATTAGTTAGCAGAGTACGATTTTGGATCAAGGCCCATAAAGAGTTGAGTAAATAATATCCCAAATCAAAATTTGGTTCCAACAAATAAGATCGACTCATGTATGTGACAACGAAGGCCCATATAACAAACAATGGTTTAAGAAAGATTAAAAAACGAAGGCATACTCCAATCCTCGGTTTGGTACTCTCTTTTCTGATGATAAATTTATGGGTAGGTTGGGATTATTTTCTAAGGTTCCTCCAGACGACTTCCACGTTCATTCATGTCGACGTAGGTGATATCCGGTACGTTCCTTTTGGAATTCACAGCCGCAACATGCTGCCTGAGTTAATTGTCGTCAAGCTTCATAGTTGTTCATTCACATATATACTTAGTATTTTACTCATTATGCTACAAAGTAAGACGAACAGAAACGTAAACACGTGAGAAGGGTCATTTCACTAACATCGACGAACCAAACTTCTATGCTGTATGCAAAATGCAATCACCAAGCTCCAAGTTCCCACTTCCCATTCCTCGACATTTCTCATGGGCGTGATAATTACTTCTAAAAACTAAATAACATTAAGATTCGTCCAATAATCGAAAGCCTCCGTAGCATAGTGGTATTGCGTTCGCTTCGTAAGCGAAAGGCCGCGAGTTCGATCCTCGCCGGGGGCTCTTACTTCATCTTTTTTTTTTTTTTTTCAACACCAGAATCTTATAGCACAACGTTATTAACAAAAACGAAATTTTCTCAATGGACTTTCACCAAAGATGTTAACTTTTGGTTATCGTTACCCTAGTCATCTTTTTAGTTATCGTTTCTTTTAGACGAACCTATGTCATGTGTGGCCCAAATTTTGGAATAGGGTGTATGGCTGTCGAATAATTACCGATGCTAAGACCAAAATTCGCTCTGAAATTATTAATGACCTATTGCCTCGGCCTCCACAAATGAAATGAATCACTGAAATACAATTATTTAGTTTACTCAATATGCATTCAGTCCAATTATAGTTGTCATCTTGCATCGATATCTTACTTTGTATATCTTTCCAAAACCGATTACCATAGAATAAGAAAGAAAAAGCATGGTATATATATAACAATCACTCAAAAGTAACTTAATTATAAAAATGAAATAATACAATGAGATTATTGCACGAATCGATATACAAATAAATAAAAACAAAATTCAAAACCTGAAAACTTACACAAAATAAACCAATCAACAATACAGTAGTACTCACTCACGACGACGACAAGAACGTACGGTTCTCGTTTATTCTTCGATCCACATATATATGCGCCAACAAAATACTAACAAAACGACATCCTCGCGTTATCCGCAAACAATTAAGAACTTTTGTCCTGATTCTTATGGGCACTTGCGGCGTCCACCATGGGTGGTGAGGCTAGCGTAACACTCGCACTTGTCGTAGTTTCCGTACGTGCCAGGTGGTACACACTGGCATCTGGAGCAGCAAGTCCCGCACGCTCTGTGACACAGATTCGGCCTCCTTGAAAGCCTGCACCGTGCTTGACACGCACTCCCACAATCTATACATATAAGAGAAACACAGATTATTTTAAGTTTACTGATTAAATCAAACGTTATGTATTTATAAGGACAATATGTTATATGTGTAGCAATAAAATTACCGATCTTCTTTGCGTAACCATCTTTTGTCTGTGAGTTTTCCTGCAAGAATATTGTCGTAATAACATGTGAGAAATATGTTTCTAAATAAATAAATATATTATATTGAGAGTATTTTGTGATTGGAAAAAGATGTACCAAATCGGCCTGGACGAGTTGAAGAACAAGAAGAGATATGAGAAGAGAAGCAATAAGGGCTTTAGAGATAGCCATAATTCCCCAAGGAGAGAATATGATGTGAGAACCTTAATTAGCTCAAGATTCAGATCACTGTGAAGATAAATGTGTGTGTTTAAGTTGTTGTGTCGAAATGAGAACTTGGAGGCTTCTATTTATAGCCCTCCTTTGGATGGGCAACCGACCCCATTATTGTTCGGTCTAGACTATTCTTTTTTATTTTAATTATTTCTTATTAATTGTTTTCATGGAAAATAATTGCTTTCTAAGTTTTGGAATAAAGTTATGATAGCAAGTAAGTACTTTCCAACAGTTGGTGATGATCACAACCAAAATACGGCCGGACACATTTTTTATATATATACTTTTTAGTTTATTGATCAGAAAAGTCGAAAAAATATTTTTTAGTAATTATTTTTATTTTTACTATAGATGATTAATATATGTAAATAGTTAGTAAGCAATATAGCATATTTTTTAGGTGTACATATAAGATTAATTTTTGAATGGGTCGGTTGGTGCGTATAAAACTTTTGGGTACGCGGAGAAGAGAATATTGTGGTGGGGAGAAAAAATAAGGACGTATTATTAGTGGTCTCTTGTTTTAATTTGATCTATGGATTCGGTATCATTTTCTGCCAGCAAATTTTGATTAAAACAAATTTGTTTAAAAATCCAATGTTTTATGTGAATCTCGCTTTAGATATAACTAGAAGCCAATGTATTACTGCGTAAGTGTATAGACTTCTTTGATGTACATATACCTAAACTCTATTATTGGTTTCGCTTTTGGGTTTGGTAAGTTTTTGGTTCTACCAACAAATCTTGATAATGATAATTTACTCTCGAACGATTGAATTTTGACTTCCTTTAGTGAGCTTTTTGTTTGAGTAACATAAACTAATACGTTGACGTATACACTGGCTCGTTCCGGTTTTTGAAGTATATATGTACGCTCTTTTTACGATGAATATTTACTGATCGATTCGTGAAAAAAGTGGAAAACTATATTTTTTCTCTTTGCTACGCTTAGATCCTTTAAAATCGAATTTGTTTCTGATGAGTTATATAACAATTTTTATTTGTAGTTACTAAACATTTGAGAGAACACCACAAAATTTTTTAGAAGTCCAAAAGTATTTTGGTTTTTGGGTGGATGATGTCAATGCTCAACTTTTTAGTTTTCTTTTGTGTTGATCTCCGTTGTTTGGGGACTCCTATCACAATAGTTATTTGGTAATTAAGAAACAAAACGAACAAATGTAGGAAAATAATAAAGAAAGTGGAAGGACACTAATTGTAAGGAATTAGCTAATGATGGAAAATTAGTTAGTAGAAGAGTTGATAAAATTGAGACAAGAAGGATGAGGGGATATAGACGTGAGTGGTCCTATTTATGAAATACTTCCATCATTATACAGCTTGCAGTTCTTCTTATGAGATAATGACCCACAAATTTCGTCTTTATATTATTTCCTCTTCTTTAATTTTAAAATAAATCGGTTTCTAGATCAGTCGTTATGTTTTGTCTTTAACAATACCATTTCATTTAAGAAAGCAAGAAAAAAAAAAAAAAACTTTCGAGACTCACAAAATGGTGTTGCGGTCTTACAGATGCAATTGGCCACTACGATTGAATTATTCTCAAATGAACTTTTAGGGCAAACAAATCTCTAAAACCACAAAAGGGTTTGAATACATGGTTTCAGATTGTTGCACTTAACCAGTGGACTACTTTTTTCTTTTGCTTTCTTAAAGGAATCTTTAGGAGCCATCAATTTATATACATGGTGCGGTCCAAAACTGATGCTATACTGAAAATAAAGGTAGCACAACTCTGTGTATTGTTGTAAGGAGCTGGGAAAAAGATACCACATTTTAAAAGACTTCGTTTCAATTATGCAATACAAATCAGCGTCGACATAAAATAATATATATATATATATATATATATATATATAAAATATCAATAGAAATAATAAAGTAATGAGAAATAGGTAGAGACGTAGAGAAGATGTAAAATGTGACAAATTATTAATTGAAGTTTCGAAATAATAGAGAAACTGGAAAGGTAAAGAAAGAGAGAGGTCGTCAGGTCATGGATCGTCTGTCGAGTGTTTGGCTTTTTCATCAACCTTATCGGACTCCAATATCATCCTCACGCGCACAACACACTTTAAACACAAATTATAATTATAAAAATTAGTTGAGGAACCTATTTTCTTATGCATGAAAATGTCACTTCAGTTATCATGGCTATCACATAATACCACATATGGTAGTCGTTTCATTGAACTCTACGTTATGTCAAATCTATATTTGCACCTAACTAACTTACACTGTTTTAAGTGTAGAATGATTTATAATTTTACTATTGATCAATTATCACATTTGTTTTCTTAAACGAAAACCGAAAGCGATTCCATAAAATTCTTTTCTTTTTTTTTATATAAAGATTCCATAAAATTCATTAAAATATCATTAATTAGCCAGCAATCATTTTCATGGTACTTATTGATATACTATTATACTAAGGCCTAATTAGGGACATACAGAAAACAATTATACTCCCTCTGTTTCATAAAGAGTGCCATTCTGGAGAAATTTTTTTGTTTCATAAAGAATGTCATTTTACATTTTTAATGAGTGTTTTAATGCTAAATTTTCTTTTTTACCCCTAATCCCAAAGCTATTTTCATTGAATTTAGATCATTAATCACTTATTAAATAAGGGCAAATATGTATAATTCAAACTTTTCTTAATTTGTGTGAAGTATGTCAGAATGACACTCTTTGTGAAATGGAGGGAGTATATCACAACAGAAGAAAACTAAAATCTATATAAATTAAACTTAAGGAAAACTATGATTCATAACGATTACATATCTTTTTTTTTTTTTGATAATTGGCAACGATACATATCTTAAAAACATTAATTTCTTAAACTGTTCTTATTTGGATATCCTCGATCGCCATTAATTTATTAAAGACAAGAAATTGCTCTTCTTCGGTTCTTTCTTCCTCGTGAAATAGGAGACTTTTTATTTAATAAGTACGAAAATGGAAGGATAGAAAGAAGAGACAATGTGAGTTCGCCCTAAAACCTTTTCTCCCAGACCCAAATATCGAGGAGCCGTCAACACCAAAACTCACCGACGCCGGTGGAGCTTTGGCTCGCCGGCGTCGGGGTATCTCGACCATAGTTTCCGCTCTGTATTTTCTCTGCTTTCTTAGTTTTCTTTCTCAATTCTGTTTTCCCTTTTTGTTTCTCTTTTGTCAATCGACGCAAACCCCCCTCAATCAACCAGATCCAGCTTCACTACCGACGGAAATCATGTCCCCTGGTCACTTTAATCATAGATCCGGAATGGCAATCAACTCTGCAGCTCTCTCTTCTCCAATGTCACCCGAGCCTTGGCAGGCGGAGACGGCGACGACGTTTGGAGAGGAATCCTCTAGAGAATTGAATTTTCTCCGCGTTTGGACTACCGTCTTGAACACTTACCTTTCCCTGAGCTTGGCAGCCCTGTATCTGCTCCCACCGGAGACGCAGAAGTTTCCTTCACTCTCCCTGATCAGCCGCTGTACGTATCATCTCTCCCGGTTCTTCACAGCACCTTTCCTGTGGATGAACATCAAAACAAAGCTCGGCACGCTAGCTTTACAGAAGGTTTTGCCCAATTTCCAAGATCCCAGGTTCTACTTATCTAATCCTCTATTATCCTGTCGACTTTGCCTAGACTTTCTGGCTTTACTCGGTGTCCGAAGACTGCATCAGAGAACCCATTTAGTTAGGCTGTCTTGGATGTATAAAGGGTATATTAGAATTTTGGTGGTTACTCTGCTCATGACTTTGTCGGGTGAATCCCGAAACTCCCTTTATCAAAGGGATGTCAACCCCCAACGCCCACCTTACTTCCCGAAACTCAGGTCTGTTGCTTCCTGTTCCGTGTTTTGTCGAGCTCAATCCTTGTGTGGAATTCTTGATCACCATCTCCATGGCAGAGAGGATCCACCTGATTGGTCACGACCTGACACTTATCCTCTGCACCTGATAATCACTACATTGGTAAGCTCTACTGCTCACAACACCCTATTATCAACCTCTCGCTCGAAGCTCAAGCATGGTTTATATCTATCAATATCCTATCGGTTGCATAATGTGTGTGGAATTCTTGATCACCATTTTCATGGCAGAGAGGATCCACCACTTATGATTCGAATGTACACATGCTGCTCACGAAACCTGGTTTTAGCTCCAATGATGAACTCTAACTTGCCTAAACTCTTGAAGCCTTATGGCTCCGCAACTCTGATGACACAGTACCGAGGATGTGATCTTGATCTTAGAGGTTTCTCTATCAGCAATCACCTCTCGTCAATTCCGGCCAATTGCTTTAAACACCACCGCTCCAAGCAACCCAATATCTCCACCTCCATCACCATCCGGACTTTTGTCCCCCAACTCCTTGACCTGGCCTTGCTTCGGCTAAAGCTCTTCATCCAGGTGAGCTTTTTGGCTCTACCGACCATTTTAACGGCACAATGTCTCTCGACTGTGACCAACTTGTCATCTGTCAAACTCATCGACGACGACCATTCTTGCAACCTTGATGCCGCATGTATCGTACTGCTCCATAGCTTTTGTTTCATACTGATCATGGACTCTTGCTTGATGTTCTATCTTTCTTTACTCATGCTTATGGTTTTGGGGAAAACCTTTGTATGTTGCTTTTTAAACTCTGGGATTTTATATCCTTTTATTTGTATTGCTTCTGTCTGATTGAATAGAAACAATCGTTTGATCAAAAAAAAAAAAAAGTACGAAAATGGAAGTAGCCTTTACATGGCTAATGTATTAAAAAGGGAAAGAAAATTTAAGAAAAAAAGTGATAGATAAGTGAGTTCTTACGACAGCTGTGAAGTGTTGTTTATTATTCACATTAATAGCTGTTATGTAGCTAAATTACCAACTTTTTGTGATCTCTTTTTTAACTTTATTTTGTTTTCATCCCAAACCAATTAAACAATAGAGATATTTTATAATACTGTTTGATTGATATTGTACGAATTACTATTGTTTGATTGAAATGGTACGAAGTTAATTCCACTTTTCTTGTTTTATAATGTGATTTTGAAGGATCAGAGATTGTAATTTAGTGGATTTGAAATCATATTGTTGCTATGTCATAATCCGAATTCAACTTTAATCATATATATGCAGCATGTGTCGTAGTAGTATACAGTATTTACCGAAACTAATGTGATTTTGGTAATAAATCGTTAACATATATGATCGAGAGATAATAGTCTATAAACAAATTGAAGAAATGAAGAATTATGTTACAAGAATTTTTTTAGTTATATTTGGTTACATCATCTTTTGCCACTTATCCCCTAACCCCCCCCCTATTCGACAGACGACGAAACCGTAGCTAGAACGAACTTGATGCGTGGAGCTCTATTGAGAAAGTTGGATCCTTCGATGACCTTTTTAGTTGGTCATTCTGACAAAACGATGTCCACATGTGTATTATGTTTGGATTTGGATCGAACTATCTATCATCCAACAATATATATTAATATTATTCATTGAAACTAATACTGATATCTAGTAAATTATTATACTTAGAAAACCCCAAAAAAGAAAAGGTGGAATATTAGGTGAGATGATTACAGAATCCAGCTGTAGCCGCCGCCAAAAGAGTCGAATCGATATGAAAATACAAATTTGGATAAGCTCAGACTTGAGAATTTTTTTCAGTTAAAACAACTCACAAATAGCAGAAAGGAGAAAGAACAAAGAATAGCAATAGCATCAATCATCATCGCTCTTGAATATTATTATAATAAGTATGTAACTAATGTATAGTTCGTTTGTAGGGAAACGAAGAAGAAGAAGAAAAAATCGAGAATAATTTACGTGGAAGAGATATGTGACCCTATCAATTCAACCAATATAATCGTATCTGTCTCGTTCAAACTGTTCCTTTTTTCTTTTATGTGCAGTTTGATTTATAATTTTTTTTTTTTAATATATATTATTTACTTGCTTAAATAAGTTAACAGCGTATAATTTTCTTGCTTTCTTGCAAAGTCTTCCTTTGCAATTGTTGTTGTGACTCTACGGCCCATCAACCACAAACACAGTTTGAAACACTTGGTTTATTATGGTTATGGAGCAAGGTGGCTTTCTATCTCAGATCCATCTCAATTTAAGAAGCATCTCATCATTCATAATGTAAGTTCAAAATTGTGCTTAGATAGTCTCTTATTAGACAATTTCAAATGGTAATGCATTAAAAGTGATCTCTTACGTCATGGTTTAATTACTTTATTTTGCTTCAGAGTGAGTTATTGAAGTGAGATTAACCTCGAACATATACCAAAACGCATAGATTTGACCACTTTGGCCCAATCGTAGGTTGGCCCTTTAAACTCAGAGCAGTGTTCGCTAGATCCAAGATGGATTTGATATTTTCTTCTATGAATATGGTTATTATAATAACTTACATTTATACGGCTGCTTCGACTAGTAGTACATCTCCAGCCTTGTTGCAGATTAAGAAATATAATTAGCCAAGTTTTAATTTCTTCAAGATTTTTCATCGACGCATTTCGGATCGAACCTACTCTAATATCAGTGACATAGATCTTATTCGGACCATCCTATTTTGGTAAACAGTTTGGATTTCATATTATGAAGATTTCTCACTCAAAAATGTAGAAACGAACCATGTTTTTTTAATATTAATGTTATGCCTCTTTATTTATGGTGAGCTAATGAGAGGAATCTAACAATTATATACTTCTAATTATTTGAATACATATGAGAGAATTAATAATGTGATAACGAGTATCTACTAGTTCTATATAAAATAGTATGAATTTTTTTATTTTTCTGTTGGTCTACAAATTCATCATTTATGTGCAACTCTTAGTACAACTCGTGTGCAACTCGTGGTGAAATAATTGGATCATTCACTCAATTAAGATTTGCCCTATGATCAATTTCATTCACTACTTCTTGTTGATTTCTTTCATCTCCACAATCTATCAAACCCTAATTTGATCGATAGAAAGAGATTGGATTTTTAGAAACAACTATCAAACCCTAAAACAACTATCAGAAACTCAAAGATTTTGTATATACCTTTACAAAACACGCCTGTCTCTCGCTTTTCCTATGTGGTTTTCCGATAATGAATTTGTAGAAAAACTATGATGAGAGGTTGAGAGATTAATGTACTATTTATAGACTCTTGATTTTGTATTAGTAAAAAATTAATACAGAATTAGAATTTGTTGTAAAAAAGTAATTTTTGTATATAAAAGAGAAATTAGTAATTTTTATATATATATAAAAAAAAAAGAAATTCTAACGGTTGGATTTGTTGTTAAAAAAATTCTAATCAAAGAAATGCAAAAAAAAAAAAAAAAAAAATTAAGATTGGTTGTTAAAAAAAAAATTAAAATTTGTTGTAAAAAGATAAAAAAAGGAAATTCTAATGGTTGGATACAAATTATTTAGCCGTTATTAATAATTAAAAAAGCAAATAAATGAGAGATTTGGAAATCTATAGCCATTAAGAAAACAACAACCAACGTCGGTTTTTTCTATATATTTTTTTTTTAAAGTCAGATGTTAATAAATACAAACACAAAGCTTTTTCCTTTTTTATTTTATTTTTAAAAACCACATTTTACCAAATAAGCAAACTATGATTAATGGACATATATAAGACAACTTTTTTTTAATGTTAAAAACATTTTTTAAAACCACATTTTACCAAATAAGCAAACTATGATTGATGGACATATATAAGACAACTTTTTTTTAATGTTAAAAACAAAAAAGAAAATGACACATTTTTGTTCTTCTTTCCTAACATTTTTACACACTTCTACTCACTTTGTGGCTATGTCAAACTTGAGAAAACCAAATGTACATTTATATCATAATCCTAATATAATATATATTTTATTTCCCCAAATTAACTTCTTTTTTTTGTTTTAACATATTAAGTTTTGTGTTAACCTTAGTAAAAATCTCTTTAAGTTAATATAGATAAGTATAATAGATTATTACTTATCCTTTTTTCTTCAAGTTTTTGAATAAATAACATGTACATTTAGTTGCTTTTGCCAACACCTTAAGACTATTTATGTAATAGATTAAAAAGCTGAGAGGCTAACTAATATGTCAAAATCTCTAATCAATTATCTTTTTTCTTTACAAATCCTCCAAGAAAGAACCAAAAAAAAAACATAAAGGAGAAAGAAAGGAAAAAGAGATTAGAGAAGAAGACTCAAAACGATTAGCCTGCAAGACATGGAGCATTACTCCACAGTACCATAACCTTAAACAACACCGTATCTTCTTCTTCTTCTTCTTCTTCTTCTCTCTGTTTCACCAATATTTCACACAACACCAGATGGGAGACGAAGAACGAGCTGACCACCCATTAAACTGCCATAACAGCAAAAAACATCAACACCCATCAGTGACATTAGATCATCCATCATATACGCGATAACAAGCATATACATTTATGATTTACCTCTTGACATAGTAGTAGCAGAAGTCGGCGAGAATGAAGGTTTGGACGATTTCAGAGAGGAGTACCATTATAGGCCAGAAACCATATCCTAAAGCTGTCAATAACCTCCCTCGAGTGTCCAAAACCTACACCATAATAATACAATCAAGTTTGCAAACCTGTGTATATATCGAGCTTTTATAGTTAGGATGCGAAAAAAAAAAAAAACAAAGAAAATACCTGAAGGACCCAGTGTGCACAACTCAAGAACCTGGCTATCCCCAAAGCAAATACGTAATGTGCTGTGAATGGCTCCACGATCTGAGACAAGACATGTGTTACTAGTTTAAACCGATTAAAAGGATAAAGACTGGTTTCCAAGGCTATTCAATGTACCTTAGTGTTTTGCATGACTCTAAGTTGAGGAAGGACTGAAACAGCTTCAAGGTAAACGCAGAAGGCCCAAGAAATCTTGTTGATTATATGGTGATGTGTTGATGGGTGAATCAGAACAGATAGAACAACACATGGTATAACCTGCAGGCAGCCATATATGATATATATATAGCTCACTGGACAAATACAATCTTTACAACTAGACAGCAAGTCACAACAATGTAACTCAAATCGAAATTTCAAAGAAAGGATCAAACAACTTACGACGTAGTAGAGAGCAAAATTGTCTTTGTCTTCCATGTAACTAGCTTTGAGCTTAAAACGGATCATATAGATAACCCAAAGTGTAGTCACCAGTGTAGCCGAATCAAGCAACGTGTGAATATCAAATTCCATCACAAAACTACAATACAGTCTCACCACCAGAAACAGAGCCGTTAGCTCTTGTGACTTCAAAGATAATCCTGGCAAACAAAAAGAAAGAATCCAAATTAACCTAATTAAGTTTTCATCATCAAACAACTGAAATCTCATATACACGCAAATCTCTCATTCAAACCCTAATTTGAAATTGAAACGGATCGGATCGGATCGGGACAAAAATCAAATTCAGAATCACTCATCCCCTAATCAAAGCCTAAACCTAGAAACCCTGAAATATCGAAATCGATGAGTACCAGCACAAGTCTTCTCCTTGGTGAGTTTGTAGATAAGGACGGAGATACCAAGGGCATGAACAGCCTCAGCAGCGACAAAGAGATTGTCGTGGTCATGAACAATCATTCTCAGCAAAACGAGAGCAGTCATGGCTGATACAACACCGAGAAAAGCTTTAACCTTTGGTGGTTGCCGGCGAACCCATGTCGTCACGGCGTGGATCGGCCTCTGCGCCGCCTTCATCTTTTTTTTTCACTTTCTTACCAAAAATAGAAACAGTAAAGTCGAAACCTTTAGGACCAGATCTGTCTCTTTTTCGGACCGGATTGATTATGTTGCACGATCAGGTGATTATTAGTATTACACTGTTTTCTCTTTTTCTTTTTTTGGATGTGGAGTGTGGAAACTGGAAAAATTGGTAACGCACGCACCCACCCACCCCACCTAGCCACCCAGCTAAAAGTTACTCTCTTTTTTTTTTCTTCATACAACACAAAAAGTCGAAAAGTCTAACACTTTAAGACGGTGACACGTGGAGGGCTAAGTTTGTTTTAGGTGAAAATTAGATTTGATACTGGTAAGCCAACGACTCTGCCTCGTCTATGGACAACTAAAGTTAGTATTGAATCGTTTTTTTCTTTAATACTAGTACTAGTATATAAATAATGTACTATATTTTGTATTTTAGAATATGTGTATGTGTTAAATGATGTAACTGGATTGTGTAATATTGATTCATGATTATTTTTGTGTTTTTTCATTCACAACTATTGTGGATTTTGGTGTGTTGCGTACAAATGATAGTTTTACAATAATGTATGAATATCTTGTTTTATGTTTTAGGCTGTTTCATGAATCACTAAAATTATTATACCTTTTGTCATATATTAAAAAAGAAATATAAAGAGAAAAAACTCAAAATCATACGGAACACATTAATGATTTTGTAATATATTTTTAAAAGATAAATTACAGCTTTGATTTAATCTCACAACACAAGTACAAATTAGAGAGACAAAAGGCCATCAGTATAATGACAAAGCTGTAACTCTCCGCATGATATACCCCCAACGTCCTCCACTTCATTCTTGCTCGTGTAATATATATGTATCTTACTCGGAAACAGAACCTGGAAGATTACACAATCAGATTGTATATCATGAATCATGATCGGAAACGTTCGATAATAATGGGTCAATGTTTTCTTGAGGTCGATATGGTACGTTTTGATCCAAGCAGATCCATCTGAGCCACTCATCATCATCCAAAGCTCCATGTTTGGTGCAAAAGAATTGTAGTCTACTACCCAGAGATTCCCTCTGATTCCACATAAGCTAAAATAGTGCTTACGGTTGTCTTCAAAACATGGCGGTGGAGGCAGAACAGAGAACTTCTCTTGTTCTAAAGAGAAAGACACGATCAGTGGAACATGTTTTGTTATCCAATAAAGGAATCCATCAGCGTGAGCCGGAGGGTATGGTTCTAGAAGGTAAGGACACTTTTCTTCTTGTGATTTCCATGGTGAGATCTCGAGATGATGATTGTTATTTCTTCCTGTGACTGTGAGGGTGAGTATCTCGAATTTGCAGATTGGGTGATAAGGAAGGAAAAATCTGATGATTTTGTACTCTAACGTTGAGGAAACGAAGGCGCCGAAGGAGACAACGGAAGGAGAAGAAGAAGAAGAAGTGGAGGATTGTGGTATTTTTAGGAGTTTTTGGTTAATAGGGTCGAATAGAAAATGTTCCTTGTCGATCAAGATACAGATCAACTGATGGTTAGAAGAGAAGACTCTGATTCTTTCTCCAAGGAAGCGTTTTGTGATGGGTTTTAGTGTTTGCTCATTGTCACGATAAGTTTCTGGGAGACGGTCTGTGTAAAAAGCATTGAAATATACGGTTTGGGATCCATGGGAACCGGTGAAGGCGGTTAGGATAGAGAAGGAGTTTAGGGCATGGCGGTGGTGGAGACGGATGAGGTAGGGTTCGGAGATGAGGGAGTTGAACTCCTTTGAAACTAACCGGAGCTTTTGTAATGTTTTGCCCGGAAGAAAAGACAAGATTTTGAGAATAACTTCAGGAGGCAGAGAGAAAGAAAACATCTCTACAAGGTAAAATGGAGAAAATATGAATGTGAGTATATTAATGATTAGTATTTGCTTGTTCGCCAAGGATTGATCATGTTAGGAAGTTAAGATTGAGAAAATCAAGTAATTCCAATTTAATTTTATATTTTTCTACATTTTAGATCTTATAGAATCTTTTTAAATAGGGAGAGAGAGAAAAAAGAGTAGTAACCTAATTATTTTATTTTTTTAACGTTTATTTATCATCATCAAATTGTATCAAAGTTTACATAGTTACAAAAGAGTTTGTGACACATATGAGCACCTCTCGTATTGTGAAATCATATTTCAGAAAAAAAAAGTAAAAGAAAAAAATTGTTAATCCTAATTTATTAATGTGTGTGAATGTTTTGAAAATTCAAACTCTTGCTATAAACCTCATCATCTTCAGAAAGCTAGTTAATATTTAAAATAGTCTACTTCAATCTATTTTTACAATTTCCTGTAGATTCTTCTCCACACTACACTTCCCCATATATTTTCAAAACTTTGACTGGTTGAAACGCTGCGGTTGCGATTATGAGAGATTGCGGAAGCGAGCAATTGCGATTTCAAGCATTATTAAGCGTTTTGAACAACTGGTTTAGCGGTTTAAAATTGGTGCGTTTGCGGAAGGTTTACGACTGGTTGACCAGCGGGTGCAATAGCGGTTGGAACATAATAAATGTGATATCTAATATAGAAATGTTTAAAAACACCAAATTTTTTATTAAATTTGATTTATAATTAAAATTTATTTAAAAAATACTAAAATAATTATTCAAAAAAAAAAAATTCATATTGAAATACTTATTCCTTTATGCATTTGGCTTTTCACCAAAAATTTAATCAAATAATCTGATAAATGACAAAACATATGCTTTAGATCAAACATATGCTGATAAATTCCTTTATGCATTTGGCTTTTCACCAAAAATTTAATCAAATAATCTGATAAATGACAAAACATATGCTTTAGATCGTAGATCTTTTCTCTTAGATCGTGGGTCAGTAGTTGCATCGGTAGGAATGGTCAAGTGAGAGTTGAGAAGAGTCACTGGTGATTTGTTTAAATATTTTTTACAAATAATCTTATTTTCTTAAATTTCTGATGGAATATTATATTTATTTAGATTTTTTTGAACTTATCTGCGATGTGCCATTAAATTCACATCAAGTTTTCTGGGTTATTGTTAATTGGAATATTATTTTCTTCTAATTGTTTATTTTATAATCTCTGCAATCGTATTCGTACTTCATTTTCTCCCATCCTTAATGAGTAAAATGGTTAGATAGAAGATATACATATAAAAAAAACATTATCATAGATTTCTTTTAAGTTTTTTTACAAAAAAAAAAAAAAAAATCTAACCGCGATCGCCCGCAACCGCAAACGCTTGCAAAAAGCAGCTTTGGAATTCAGTGGTTTGAAGCGGTTGAGAGCGATTATGAGCGATTGGGAGCGATTTGTGTGATTGGTTCCAATCGCTAGCAACCGCTACCACCCGCAACCGCAAACGCTGCGATTATAGTGCATTTATTGGAGGGAATTAAAACAGTTACGAGTAGAGTTTAGATTTAGAAACATAGGCTCTCTCTAACCTCAACTTCGAGAAAGTGTTTATTTCTTTCTTCTAAATGGGTTCCAAAGATTCTTCCGATAAGGAGATGAAATGGCATATGATCTTTAACAGTTTGGTCGAGATCCTTCGGGAAAACGAAGAAAAGCTTTGAGCTCAGGTTAAGCTTCAGGTCTCTGATGCTCAGAGTTACAATGATGAACTCTCTCTGGTAAGTGGTAACAAAAAAAAAAGCATTAGGTCTCCAGGAATTTACGGTTTTTTAGTATAAAAATTTAGAAACATTGTCTAGAAATTTTTAGTAATTTTTCTCTTTGATTATTCAGATGAAAAGGGAAATTGAAAAAATGAAAATGATGCGGTGGGTTGAGATCTCTAAATGCGATTTATCCCAGGAAAGAGATCATTTGTCTTGCAAATCGCAATTAGGTGAGAGCAATTTAGATTCTCTCATGATTTATGATGTTTTTAGAAAGTTTCATTTAAAGTTTGCTCCTTTACTGTTTTGTATATTATGGTAAATTTTAGAACATGCTTAGAATGAGTTGGATTACTTACTTGAGAGCTTGGTTTGATTTTGTTCATTCTAAATACACATGTGTATTTATGTATGTTAAAATTTTCATCTTTTATTTTATTAAATGTTCTGTGTTATGTTTATCGATTGAAAATATGTTTTTTTTTTTTTTTTTTTTTATTTTTTTGTATTGTGGCAGAAGGAAACTAGTGATTCTGGTGGAGATGCGGATTGTAAATTATTGGAAGACAAACTCAAGAAATTGAAGCTTGAATTTGAGAAGCTTGCTTTCAAAACAGGATATGAGGTATCTGCACTATTACAAGAATTCGGGTTTGCTTGGACTCAATTCAAGTGCATCGCAAGCGGATTCACTGATAAGTTAATGAGGAGAGACGAGGAGATCAAACAAGCTAATAAAATCATATCAAGTCTTGTAACTATTGAGTAGCACCTTCAGTCATCTAATCATGAGAACGATATGATCATTTCAGGATTGATGGCTAAATTGGATATTTTAATTTTTGGTTCCTTTACAGGAGCCACACTGACTTTTGAATTCATCTGAGGAAACAAATGAAACTTGGTAAGCCTAAACTCTAAACATTAAAAAAAAAAAACTACTAATTAACAAAATAAAAATTACTAACTTGTTAAACTCATCACATCTAACATTATTTTGTTCAGAACTAAAGCTTGTGAGGTTTGTGAAAATTATCACATATAAAATTGTGTTTAGAAAATAAAAGCAAAATTAGCATTTCTAGGGATTAATTTGATTTTTTTTCTTCCAAACTTGACAAAAAGTTAAATGGCTAAAAAAGGTAATTACATGGAAAACAAGAAATCCCGAAAATAAAAAATAAGAAACAAAAAAAATGTAGTGACACGTGTCATATAGCTAGACCATCAACACTATGAGATATATGAAAGAAAATAAAAGTAAAACGAAAAACAAATCTTCAGAGAAAGATTTATCTCTCATATTAACCCAATCGTTTCAAGCAAGCAGCCGAAGAGAAGAAAAGAGAAGAGAGACTCCTCCCCCAGAAAAAAAAAAACCATTCGTGTCTCTTCCCTCATTCACTACTAAAAAAAAAACCACAACAATGTCGAAGAAGAAGAAACAGAGTATATCAATGGAAGATCACTGTGGTAAAGGCAAAGGCAAGAACCAAGATTCCTATTACGATAGAATTGACTACGAAGTTGCTTCAGTCTTATTGCAACTTTCGCATCCTGTTGTATTCTCCTCCTCTTCCTCTTCTGATTATTCTCCTCCTTTGTTCCATAAATGGGGTCGCACTAAAAAGAGGTCTTCTTCTTCTTCGTCTCCTGTGATTAAATCGGTCGGCGATTTGGGAAGCAATTCGAGTTCTTCGTGCTTAACCGGTGAGGCCAAGAAAACCAATTCTCAAACCGTAAGTTCTTATTATTATTATTTCTGGTTTAAATTGTTTGATAAAATTGTTATGTAATTTGCATAAATCAATCTGATGTGTCGAGTTAGTTGCTGATTAGTTGTTTTTGTGTGTGCGTTTGATACATAAACGACAGATTAAAAAAGGTTTAGAAGAAGAATTTTGTACGAAAAACCAAACATCATCTTCTCAGTTTAACACATCCTGTTCTGTTCTCGAGGTGTTTTTTTATTATTATTATTTTTTTTTTCCTTTTATTTTTTTTTAGGGAAATGTAAAGGTTTATTAATATTTGTTTCCATATTTTGATAAATATATGGTGAATGGAATATTACAGGCGGAGATGGGTTTACTTAGGGCGCAAGTTGGGTTAATAGCCCAGCCCATTAGAGTTGATTCAAATCTGCGACCGTTGATATCTGTTCATCGTACGGTTAACGTGAGTGATATGGAACGACGTAGCGGGATTGATCTGAACCTTCTTCCAGCTGCTGAGGAAGGTGCTAACGAACTCTTCCCATTGGTTGGTTTTGAGAGGATGACATCATCAATGTCATCAGCAAGTAAGATCCAAGCAGCTGCTCAAGCAAGACAAAGAAGATTAGGTTTGATTCGATCCAAGAAGGTTTGCACTAGATTCGTCTCCTCATACCAACTCAAGTAGCTAGGGATGGGTAACTTTTTCTAAATTGTAACCTTTTTGTCTTTTCTTTTTGGGAGCTTTTTCTACCTATGCCTAGATATATATATAGCAGAAAAATGTACTAGGATTTTTGATACGAATATTCTCAACCAAAATTGCAAGTTTCCATTGGGAACAATGCTAAAGTATTGGTTGTGTATAATTTTATAAATGCAGTTTTTTTAAAGGATTCTTAATTTATTTATTTATGAGAGCTTAAAAGAGAGATACATTGACGAATTATTATTACAAACAATGCAAATGGCAAATACAATAAGAGAACCACAAAGTAGTAGTAGTAGTAGGCATAGAGAGAAAGAGAGCTTTCAAGATTGGGTTTGTGTTTTCTCAATTTGAAATCAAGATTCGTAAACTTCTTCTTCCTCTTCATCCTCGTACTCACCTTCTTCATCAGCAGTAGCATCTTGGTATTGCTGGTATTCAGCGACGAGATCATTCATGTTACTTTCAGCTTCAGTAAACTCCATCTCGTCCATTCCTTCTCCGGTATACCAATGAAGGAAAGCTTTTCTCCTGAACATGGCTGTGAACTGCTCGCTCACTCTCCTGAACATTTCCTGGATCGAAGTCGAGTTTCCCACAAACGTTGAAGCCATTTTGATTCCCGTTGGTGGGATGTCGCAGACGCTGGACTTGACGTTGTTTGGGATCCATTCAACAAAGTAGGATGAGTTCTTGTTCTGGACGTTCAAGATCTGTTCGTCAACTTCTTTTGTGCTCATCTTTCCTCTGAACATGGCCGAGGCTGTGAGGTAACGTCCGTGGCGTGGATCGGCTGCGCACATCATGTTCTTGGCGTCCCACATTTGCTGCGTCAGCTCGGGGACTGTGAGAGAGATGTACTGTTGAGAGCCACGGGAAGTCAGAGGCGCGAAACCAACCATGAAGAAATGGAGACGTGGGAATGGGATTAGGTTCACAGCGAGTTTCCTTAGGTCAGAGTTGAGTTGTCCAGGGAACCTTAAAGAGCAAGTCACACCACTCATTGTTGCAGATATTAAGTGGTTCAAGTCTCCAACTGCAAATGTGCATACATATATGATCGTCTCAGGATTTAAGAACCAAGAGAACATTAATTTAGCTTTATTCGAGACAAAACTTGGTACTTACAGCTAGGAGTGCTGAGTTTGAGAGTGCGGAAACAGATATCATAGAGAGCTTCGTTGTCGAGGACCATACATTCATCAGCGTTCTCTACAAGCTGGTGGACTGAGAGAGTGGCATTGTAAGGCTCAACGACTGTATCTGAGACTTTTGGAGATGGGAAAACAGAGAATGTTAGCATCATCCTGTCCGGGTACTCCTCACGGATCTTTGATATCAACAGAGTTCCCATTCCTGAACCTGTGCCTCCTCCGAGAGAGTGGCATACTTGAAACCCTGTAACAATGTATCCGTAATGTCACTTGAAATAGCAACTAAACATAGTCCAAATGGCAGGTTTGATAAAGGACTTGTCTTTTATGTCCAGACCAGATATAAAAAGTATTGAGATGTTATTCTATATGAAACCAATCATGACCCATTTACCTATTCAATCATCTCTCAAATATGATCTGTTTCACCTCGATAGAGTCAACAACACAACAGTATTCTCTAAAGTACTGATTAAAAAAATTTCGATATGGTTAAGGTTCACGTGATAATATAACTTTTGATCCACTATCACAAAACATTAGGGGCCACAATAACACAACCGCCAAATTAGGATATTGTCTTTTAGATTCAATGTCGTTTAAAAAACAAGTAGACACAATCTAATTGCTGGGACAATCATTGAGTGGTAACAGCTCAGTCTCAACAGTACTTAACATCTGATTCTTGAATACAATATGAATTATTAAAACATAAGCACCGACTCACTCCATGAGCAAAACAACATCGAAGGATCATGTTCTTGATGAGATAAATGTTAAGAAACATATCAAAAACAAGATTTCAAAGAGATCATCAAGTGCAATGCGAGGATGATCAAGATTTAAGAAGATAGAAAAAATAAGTGAATTCGAGATCAACGGTTACTAAACATGCAACAAGTCACGAGATATAAATGATGGAAACCAAATCAGTGATTGAGAGATATATATATATATATATACCTTGAAGGCAATCACAGTTCTCAGCCTCCTTACGAACAACATCAAGAACAGCATCAATGAGCTCAGCACCTTCGGTATAATGACCTTTCGCCCAGTTGTTACCAGCACCAGACTGCCCGAAAACGAAGTTATCAGGACGAAATATCTGACCATAGGCGCCGGATCTGATACTATCCATAGTACCAGGCTCAAGATCCATGAGAACAGCACGAGGAACGTATCTACCACCAGATGCTTCATTGTAATAAACGTTGATACGTTCGAGCTGAAGATCAGCGGAGTCACCGTTGTAACGTCCCGTAGGATCAACGCCGTGTTCGTCGCAGATAACTTCCCAGAATTTGGAACCGATTTGGTTACCGCATTGGCCACCTTGAACGTGAAGGATCTCTCTCATGATGGATCGATAAAGATTTGAGATCTGAGACGAGAGAAGAGGAAGAGAATAAGAAGGCAGAGAGAGAGAGAGAGAGAGAGAGAAGCGGGAGAGTGACAAAGTTGACAGAGTGGGGGAAGAAGATGGATCTTGCCAGCTATAACCGTTTCTTCTTCTTCCTCTGTTTCTTTATTCTCTGTTTTTTTTTTCACTGCACCCTAATTGTTTTTTTTTTTTTTTTTATATATATACCAATATATCATTTATTCAACAAAAAAAAATAATAAAAACCTTGATATTGAAAATTCTTTGAAAGGAAAATGAATAATACATCATACCAATATATAATTAATTTTATTTAAGATGATTTGGAAATTATATATTAAAATAAATGTTATATCTTTCTTTTCTTCTTATATAGATAATATCATTAAATTTTACTATTGACTATTATAGATTTTAATTAACATCCATATTATTGTTTTAGCTCCTTTTTCTTTGTTTTTGGATTTTGTTAGATTTTCTTAAAGTCCCAAATAAATCATGGTCTGAAATGAGGCAAAAAAAAAAAAAAAACATTAATTTCACTAATTAAAATGTCTACATTGACAAATGTAAAAGCGGATTGTTTGGCACGCCAGACGTGTATATCTCCGCATAATAATTTGTATGTAAACAATTTTCCACCACATTGGTTCGTTTGAGTTAATCTTTTGTTGACAAAAACAAAAAAATGTCTACATTGATAGAGAAGAAATCACATTATGGCTGTTATTTATTAGACTTGTTTTCAGACCTTTGAATCCAATAATGACCCGTCTTCTTCTACTTTTTGAACTATAACCATAGAAAGAGTAACATATAACCACATGGTGGTGGGCTAGTGGCTCTCATCTGGTTGGAAAAGTTGTCCTGTTGATTCAGGCCAGGGATCAATTCTCCCCAGATGCGTAATTGCTATTTATTTACTATGTAGTCACATGGATATGGATCATTGCTTACAGCACATTTGAATACCCGAAGAGAAGGTTTATCTGTGGGGTGCACCTCCCCAGAAGTTAGTTTTACCCTGAGTTATATATAAAAAAAAAAAAAAAAAAACAGTAACATATAGTTATGCATTACCAGATGGGTGCAAATGTATTCAATAACTTGTCTTGAGTCTCTCTTTGAGTCTTAGTTGTTTATAAGTGACATAGCACATGTAGCTATATGTAATAAACGATCCGGAGATCTTGAATACGTATGTCTATTTCTACGTAAACGATAAAACACAATAATTGAAATTTGAAAAACGGTTGAATTATCATAGTATAAAAATATCCTCACACCAATTGAGTTTGGATCTATCATGCAAATACTACTGATAACAAAACAAAATAAAAAGAATTATATGTACTCATATAGAAAAATAATAATGTCATAGCACATGTAGCTAGATAAATTTAGACTATAGTAAGATCTGAGATTTGATCCAATTATTTTGTTTTTATTTTTATGTCAACTTCGATCTACTGTCTTTATACGTAACGTCAAGATCAATAATTGAACTTATATGAAAAAAACGATATTATTTTTTTATTTTATTTTTTAAACATATTATTGTTTCCAACCATTTGTTCTTGGTAAAATTACTTGCTCCCAACTTCTTGTAAAAATGTCACTAAAGGGAACATAGAGGATATGGGAATGGGAGCACGTTTCTATTGATACAAAAAATAATACAGAACTGACGTGACTAATATAGATTCAGTCAAAACAGACCTGGGCTGGGCCGGTTTGGTAGATAACAATTATGCAAGCCTATTAACCAAAACGGCATTGCCTAGTAGTGGAACTTCTCACGACGGTCGTCTGATCCTAGTGATGCACTGACGATCCTCCGATCCTAATACTTTCTGATGATTATAAAAGTTCATTTCTTTAAAGTTTAAACCGTTTTTACTGTTTTTTTACTTTTAAAAAAGATATAATTATTGAAAACAATTAATTATTAAAGAACTCTGCCACAACGGATGACATTTTCCGGTATCGGATTTTCATCTCTAACCGGAATATTCGAAGGATCTTCTTGTCCTTCACCTTTAACTCTCATATAAAGCTCTTGACCAAGATACCACTGCTCTGCTTTCTGTGATCTCACATTCCACATTCCTTGATTATCCATTGCTATTAGTATTGCTGCCCACGAATATGGATATACCTAAACCCCAAAAAAAAGGAAAAAAAACAAACTAAACTCTCTAGTCTTAATTCTAATACGTTAATTACGAAGACTATAATTTGATTTAACCTGAACTGTTGACCGTGAAACAGCATCCACTAAGTTATATCCAGCTCTTTTGCTCTCAGACCAAGCTCCAAATCCATATCTAACATCAACCAAATAAAGATTAGTACCTAACTTAAATCATATGACTAGACATGATTTCGATTATGACATGTAATTTTTACCCGACGACGAAGAAATTGTAACCATCGATGTGATAACTCTGCAATTCAAACAGGGGATTCTGGAACACGATGTGGACGAAATCTCTGTAACGTATATCGACCACTGAGGTGCCTAAACTCGGTGTTTTGTTGGTAGGGTAATTTGGGAACATGTTGGGGATGATCGTGTCATTTAGTTGGAAATGGTCAACGAGCTTTAACGGTGTTTCGGGGTAGACAAACGATACACCGTTTATTGTGTAACGGAGTCTTCCGGACGATAGCATGACGTCGTTGTGTAATAATATCGTTCTGGCTACCTTTATACGTCCGTAGTGGTACGAACCTTGTGGGTTCGTTCTTGCCGCTCCAACGTTTAAGTCCATTCTGTGGTGTCACACTTAAACTTATTTAGTCATGAATATAAAAGTAAAATTTCATAAAATGAGGTATTTATTTTATTCACCTGATGGATAGGGCTTGTTCAACCGAGGAAGCGTAATCCCACGAAGCAGGTGCGAGTGGGACTGATCCGACCGGGTCGAGTGGGGAGTTGGGATATCGAATTAAAGCTATACCGCCAAGGTAGTAATCAGTGAACCGGGCTGTGGCCAATATGTAGTAGGCGCGGTTAATTCCAACCGGGTCGGTTTTAGCCGTGACGAGAACAGAGTATGATTGACCCACGTGGATGTCCAGGCTCGAGTAAACACGTTTCTGAACATACGTACCCTCTGTCTCAACTAGAAGCATATCATGGTCTTGGATCCTAAAGTTTACGCATGTTTTGAGACCCACGTTTGATATTCTTAGCCTATACATTTTACCTGCCATTAAGCACAAAACAAATTAAACGTACATTTATGTGTTATTAGACTATTAGAGATAGACATATGACATATAGACATAGTATAACATTAACATATTAAGAAAAAAAAATCACCTGGTTCAAATGCAAAGAAGGTCTCTTCAGGACCACGCCCGTTAATAAGAATACCATCAGGAGTTGGCAAACTGTGACCGGTGTCAAGTGAAGCTCTCATATCCTTTCATCAAACCATTTGCAAAACAAATTACTTGTGTAATGCAAATGAACCCAAACATCTTTTACAAAAAAGAAAAAAAAAAGCTACATAACGTTTTTCTTTAATTAAATAAAAGTGCAAGATAATAAGCCACATTTTTTTTTTTCATCAAGCACATAAATTATCAATTTAGTAATAAATAAATATATATTTGTTTAAAAAATTAATATAGGAGATTACTTTGGATGGTAATGGTATACGATAAGATAAAAACAAAACTTACCGTATGGTCGGCATAGAACCAATCTCCTACCAAGATGTCGTATTCATAGTCGGGCTTTGGGAATGGAACCGGCACAAGTTCCGGGGTATTGATTCGAATAGCACCGTATCCTCCGGCAGCTTTCTGAAGTAGAAGCGACGGAAAGTAAAAGTAGCTCCCGATCTGATCCTTCACCTGAAAACTGTACGTCCAATTTGTCCCCGGTAGTATGGGACAGTTTGTCCCTCGCACTCCATCTTGCCATGAGTTCTTCCGCAATTGTAATCCATTCCTTAAATTTTTATATATACAGGTTTTGATAACAAATATGGCTAAACCAAAAACAATACAAAAACACACCTAATTAAGTGTGAAATATTTACCACGTCATAAGAAAGGGTTCGTTCAAATTGTTGACAATATTGACGATTATGATATCGTTTGCTGTTGCATTAAGGAGCGGTCCAGGAAACATGTCGTTGATCACTATGATCTGTTGATGAATTATGTATTATTTTATATATAATGACTTAAAATCATACTTCTAAAAAAACACATAAAACATAAAACGAATCATCGATGGAACCTGCTTGTTGCCTCCAAGAATGGAACGTTGAGAATAAGAGACGACCCATTGGTACGATACGATAGGTGCAAACGCATAGCTCAACTCCAAGACGACCAAAGAAGTCAGAACCAACACCTCAACAATGACATGTCTCATTGCGAAAGATTGACTTACGAAAAACATATATATGGAAATCAAAAAAACTTTGAGATGTTTGTGCTGTGATTGAGTCAAGAAATTAGCTACATTTTTTTCTTTGAAACGATAATTTTGATGATAATAATCATTTAGCTGTTTGAGTTAACGCTTATTTTGTGTGCTATTCTGAATATGGAATATGATCAAGAGTTCATGCAGTCTGCATTTTCAACCTAATTTATGGGCAGCACATTTGTGCTTTCTGATGAAATTCTGCCAGGCTTATTCATTATACTTAACCAAAAAGGCCCATTAAATATGTTATCGTATCTAACTAATGATATATATAGTAGTTCGCATGAAACTGGAACTGGTTTATTGTAATGTGACGGACGAAAAAAAAAAACGTGAGGGAAGACGATGGCTTACGAAATATTGTAAAGTGGATGTGACCTGTCCGAAAACAAAATTACAAAAACGGTCGCTATTTAGTCGTACAAAATAAAACAATCGCAAGCAATTATTGAAAAACTATTTTACCACTTTTTTACATCTTCTTTTATCATTCACAGTTCACACCACGTATTTTGAAAACAGTAAAAAGTAACAACAGTTTCACTTTTGAAAACAAAATATCTAGCACATATATGTACAGTACACAATGTTTGGGTGTGTTGTGTTGTGTATGTCGTCGTTCGTTGCAATTGATCAATCAAACGCAAAGATATTATATTTCACAAAACATTTTGATCACAAATAAGATATTATATGGATCCTCCAATATAAATTACAGGGCCCGCGACTATCATGAAAGACGTTGAAACGTCCACTTAGTCGTACCTAGTTGTTTGATAAATATGTTAAATCATAGTTCTTTATAAAATCATATGGTTTTAGACTCTTGAAGCTAGTCATCATTTTTGTATTACACCCTTCTTTACTATGTTAGATGAAAACAACACCGTTACGATGCTAATTCTATAAATCATAGATTAAAAAGAAAGAATGTAATACTGTTTTTGCACGTCTACGTGGTTTACAAATTCTAATCGCGTAATTATACAGTAAAGTTAAAAAGAATCTTGAAAAAAATATATGTAAATTACTTTACGTTTTTGTAGATACTTTTTAAATTAAAAGTGAACGTCAAAAGGTAGAGTTGGATATTTTCGTTGAAAAATTATCAATCAAACTCGGACAAACACAATTTAGTGGTAATTTAACTATTCTCGCATCAGACTAACCCATTATCGTATAGTGCTTATAATTATGTCTATTAAGTTGTTTATGTCTATAGCTATTAACTATATAATATATACATTTTTTTTGGTTTCTTAATCTCAACGGCTTAAAAACATTAAAACCCAATTAGGTGTAACCACGTAAGCAGGCGTACCGTAAGTCACCAACCAACACGTACACCTGATTCTTACCAACAGAGAGATAAAGCCAACGGAATATGTTATCTCTATAAATCACACATCGTCTTCTTCATCTCTCTTTCGCTCTCTCTCAGACTCCTCTGTTCTTACATTAAAGAAGAAGAAGAAGACGAAACAGAGCATTAAGATCCTTAACAAATCTTCTTCTTCTTCTTTGTTCCAATGGCTCTTACGTTACCATTGATCTTACTTATCCTCTCCCATTTGTTCGTTTCTGGTACGAATCTTCAATTTAAAGTAATGATTTTTAATAAAACACTGTAACTATATAATATGATGAATTTGATTTTTTTTTTTTTTTTTATGTAAATTCACAGGAGTTAGATCAACGAGCTTTGTAATGGTGAACAAATGCGAATACACAGTTTGGCCTGGACTTTTATCTAACGCCGGAGTTCCACCGCTTCCGACGACCGGATTCGTACTCCAAAAAGGCGAAGAACGAACCATCAACGCTCCGACTTCATGGGGAGGACGTTTCTGGGGAAGAACTCAATGCACCACCGACGGTGGTAAATTCACTTGCCTCACCGGAGATTGCGGATCCGGTACCGTCGAATGCTCCGGATCCGGCGCCACGCCTCCCGCTACGCTAGCGGAGTTCACACTAGACGGATCCGGTGGTTTAGATTTCTACGACGTGAGTCTCGTCGACGGTTACAACGTCCCGATGTTGGTGGTTCCTCAAGGAGGCTCCGGTTTGAACTGTAGCAGCACCGGATGCGTCGTGGATCTGAACGGTTCGTGTCCGTCGGAGCTTAAAGTGACGAGTTTGGACGGTGGAGGGAAACAGTCTATGGGGTGTAAAAGCGCGTGCGAGGCTTTCCGTACGCCGGAGTATTGTTGTAGCGGCGCGTTCGGTACGCCTGACACGTGTAAACCGTCGTCGTACTCGGTGGTGTTTAAAACCGCGTGCCCACGTGCTTACAGCTACGCTTACGATGATCAGAGTAGTACTTTCACATGCGCCGACTCCCCTAATTACGTCATCACGTTTTGCCCTTCTCCTAACACCAGGTTTGTTATTCCCTTCTTACCCCTTTTGTTTATTATGATTAAGGTTTGATGTAAGGGTAGTTTCGTCAATTACATCAGACAACATATTTACTAACCATTAATTACCTTTTTTTTTTTTTTTTGTTTACCGTGCAACTGAAGTAACTGGGATTTTTGTTTTTTTGTCAATTACTATACTTAGCTGGAAATAATATAAGAATCTACTACTATATAGGATAGGACTTTGCTTTATACTGCAAACAAAAAAAGGAAAAATGTGTGTTCTTTACGATTTATTTTTATTTTATTTACAAATTTATTTTATAAACATCCTCGAATAATGGATAGATTTATTGAGATGTGGATCTTTAACGGTCCAGTGGGATTTTTTTCTTTCTAATATTATCTCCAATCCCGAGGGGACGCGTGGCATAATGACTTACACATGTACTTGATTTTGTTTTTGTTTGGCAGTCAAAAATCATCACAAGATGAGAGCCCAGATCCTAAGACGACGACGCCATCAGGAACGACGACTCCAGCCGGAGATGGTAGTAGTAGTAGTGGTACAACGTGGTCGCCGGTGGATACATCGATGATATACGAAGGAGCTTTGGATCAGAGCAAAGGATCACCGTCAAGTTGTCATGTTTCTTCGTTATGTGGAATCACAGTCACTCTTGCGCTGGCCTTTTGTCGGATGTGGTCGCTCTTTTGACCTAACCTTTTTTTATTTTTGTTTGTCTCCCGCGTAAATCAGGACGTTGTGGGCCATCACTCACTAAAAAGCCTTATCTCGTTTCGGCCCATGTGAACCTTTTTCTTACGTCAGAACGACGTCGGATCGAGTCATAGCTGAGAACAAAAAATGGTGATGATCAATCCACTTACAAAAAAGCTCCTTACCTGGAATTTAACAGAAGTAAGTAAACCCTTCAAGGGAGGATTCTTTTTTTTTTGGGTGAGAAACACGTGGGCTGCTGCTGGTTGAGGAGTTCATAAAAAAGATGGGAATGTTAAAATTTGTAAGGTCAGAATATTTGTTTGATTTTTAATATAAATTAGGCTTAGAGAAGAATATTATTATTATTATTATTATTATTATGTACACTATATATATACAGATGGGGGAATATTTCATTTGTTTGTTTATCTGATGCTACGTTGGCCATTCGAAACCATGAAATGAATAAAAAATACTACTAGTAATACATTTCTTGGTCTTGTCTCAACCGCTATATAATTTGACTTTACAAACGCATATGATAGCCATAAGAAATTCTCAATTATTATACATTTTTTCAAAAGTGATTTGTGGTGGTAGCCACTAGCTGAAAAAGATTAGAGAACAGATAATATTAATTAAGTGTGAGTTGATGATGATGATGCCTTTGATTTTATTAGTGGGAGTGAACCTATAATTATAAACCAAGTGTCTATTTCACTGCATATGATTTGACAAAAATATCATAAGAATAAAGCCATCTCTATCTCATAGTTAAGAAAGCTTAATATTGGATTCTGTTATACATTTAGAGGCCCATTAGAAACAATTTTGAAGCCCACGATCAAGTGTTGACCACAGGAAACAAAAGAAAAGAGTCTGATGACAATTGACAGTGACATGCGAGAATGGGTGAATGAATGTCATACACACCCATAATTGGTGGTGCGTGCGTGGCATGGCGAGTTTCACCAAACCAGAAGATGCGGTGTCGTTTTATGCACGAGGGTTTTAAGGGTATCAGCAAACACTTCTCACACTAGCCATAGAAAAAGAGAAACAAAATATCTCAACAAAGGGTATATTAGTAAAATTATACATTCCCTACATTGAAAACAAAGGGATTACGCCAATTCGAGAGTTTTCAACAACAACCACAATTTCGCTTTTTCTCTCTCACTTTCTGTTAAAAGCTTTCTTCCTCTTCTTCCACCGCACCGTAACGCAAACGAAGCAAAAAATTTAACGGGCGACGGAGGAGAAATTTCGTTAATCTAAATGTGTCTCATGGCGTTATCCGACGCGGTTCTCGGGAATCTCGCGACGATCTACGTGGCGGTGATTATCGCGATTAAGGCTTACGGATTGATCACAGGGAAGAGTTTTAGCGCTGGATTCGTTGTAGTTGTTTCGATTACGGCGGTAGGTGTTTTGTTGGCGGTTACGCTTGCTTGGGATGTGTCTCGTAGAGCAGCGGAAGCGGTTTCGAGGTATAATCGTGTTGGTGTTGAGGAGGATCTTAGTCGTCATCATGACGACGGTGGTGGTGGTGGTGGTGGGAGTAGTTGTAAAGGAGGGATTTGCTGGCACGGTGTTGCTGTTCGGTCACCTGCTTCACAAGTTCGATTTAGGCTTCCGCAACATATTCCTTACGGCGCTTTCTGATGAGTACATATACTTTTAATCTTTTCCCTTTCTTTTTTTTGACTGTTTTTTTTTTCCCTTTGTTAAAAAAAAAGTTGCAGGTGAAGTAGGTGATATATATAACATGTATTAGATATAAATTTCGTGTATAATATAGATGATGATGAGGAATAAGGTGTTGTTCTTGTTACTCTGAAGTTCTTTTGTTTGTTTTTTGTATTGATATATATATATATATATATATATTTGTAACATTTGATAGTGATATGATGATAAATGTTTCTGGTTTCTAATAAAATTGGTATTGGATCAAGAGTTATGAAGGGAAGCATATGAAAGCCTTTTGTTCTAGTGTATATGTTTCTTAATGGATTTTGTTAGAACTTGAAATGCAAGGAAGAATGTTTTGTGAGCTAACAGTAGCAGAGTGGATCTCTCTTGGATTCTCTGTTGTTACTCTGTGTGTGTCTGGAGGTAAGAGTCTTCTTCTCACCTCTGTTAGTGAAATGCAATCCATCACTTCCATTTCTTTTATGTATTTGCCGTGAATGGAGGTAAGTGTGTTTTGTATTCAGTTGGGGCTTTACAGCATCATCCTCGATCTGTAGCATGTTTGTTTGCGCTTGTGGATAATACAGATTATACGGGTTGCGTTCTGTTGTTAATGAACTTTACGCTGTCACCCTTCTTTGTTTTTTTTTGGTATCTATGGATTTTTCGATTCTTAGTTTGTGTGTGTTTTTTATTTCCAAATATATCTCGCTGCATCAGTTTTGCTTGATGAATTATAAACTACAATGTTATGACCCTGAGGTACAATTAACATCTTAGAGAGGTGAGAAGGGAGTGGGCAAGACAGAATAGTTCACTAGATAAGTTTCATCTTCTGGTTCTGTGCCATGTGCAGGTATAAATACTTAAGTAGGAAATGTCAAGAGTGCAACATGACACCATGTTGGAAGCTAACAGAAACATGCGTTTAGAGAAGACCCTAATTCACATATGGATTATTCTAAAACAATCAAAGGTCGAAGCTCTCACAATCTTTTATTTTATACAATTTGAAAGAAGATTAGGTTTAAAGCCATTAGCAATAAGCATATTGATTACATTACATACTCGAGTAGATAAGAACACATAAGAGGTAATATACAAATTGAAACACAACAAATATACAACCCGAAAGTATTTAAAACCATAAATAAGAACAACACCCAAAAAAAATATCGCCACATTACACATCTTATTTTCATTTATCGTGCTTGGGTTAGAACGCGATCAAGTTAGCCACGGATTTAGGAAGGTTAGTGAGCATGTGCACAACCTCCCTCATCGTAGGCCTTGTCGCGGCTTCATCCTCCACACACATCATTGCAATCTTGAACACATGAACCACACTGGTCAAAGGATAACCAGTCAACCTCGAGTCAACGATAGCAACAACAATAGCAGCATCCGACGGCTGAGATATCTCTTCTTCCGTGTTCCTCACCCACCTAACTATATCGACTCCTTCTCCAAATTCACCAACCGGTTTCTTCCCGGCTATTAGCTCCAACAAAACCACTCCGAAACTATACACATCACTCTTCTCGTCCACTTTCAAGGTATATGCATACTCTGTCAACCAAAACAAACGGTGATTAGAGCATATCTTGTGACAATACTTTATAATATATAACATCTTGGTTCGTACTAGTGAATGGTCGATATGTCACAATCCGAATAAACTAACCTGGGGCGATGTATCCATAAGAGCCAGCAATTGATGACATACACTCAGAAGCAGCACCGTCCACCAAGAACTTAGCAAGCCCAAAATCAGCAACATGGGCTTCAAAATCAGAGTCCAAAAGAATGTTATTGGACTTAACATCTCTGTGCAAGATCAACGGTGAACAGTCATGGTGAAGGTAACACAAGCCCTTGGCTGCTTCCACGGCTACTCTATGTCTCGTCTCCCATTGGAGATGACCACCTTTAGATCCATGCAAAAGCTCTCCAAGGCTTCCATTTGGCATGTACTCATAGAGAAGCAAGTTCGTGTCCTTGTTCGCTACGTAACCTAGAAGTCTCACGATGTGACGGTGTCGAATCCTACCCAAAGTTTGAATCTCCGCCGTGAATCCATGATCGCTCCTCCCAGTGCCACGACCAACGAGTCGTTTGATCGCGACGTCTACGTTGTTTGGCATAGATCCACGGTAAACGATTCCAGCTCCTCCTTTGCCGATTATGTTCTCTTCTTTCAAACACTCGAGGACGTCTTCGGATTTGAAATCGAGTTTCTGGAAAGCGGTTAGTTTCCAGGCGAGAGATTTCTGGTTCTTCTTCTTGTTCATCTGACGAATCCCTACGCTGATTAGGATCAACGCCGTGATCGCTGCGATAACTGTGATTACGATCCTTGACGGTGAGAACAACGCCGTGGGGTTGCGATCGGAGGTTTGTCCTGGTCGTGTTGGACATGAGACGCGGTGAGGTAAACAGAGGTAAGTGTTTCCGGCGAAGGAAGTCTCGTTGAACACCATGAATTGACCACCTAGTGGTACTCTCCCGGAGAGATCGTTGAAAGAGAGATCTAGCGTTGTTAGACTCGTCATGTTTCCGATTCCGGTTGGGATCGAACCGGTTAGTTGATTACCGGAGAGATTAAGTGTACCGAGGTTAATCACGTTGTTGATCTCTTTAGGTATCTCTCCGTTGATTCGGTTACGGCTGAGATCGACGGAGATTAAAGTAGTGCAGCGTGAGATTGAATCTGGGATAACGCCAGTGATGTTGTTGGCACTTGTGTTGATCTTCGATAGATGCTTCAATTCGAAGATCTCTCTCGGGATACTGCCGCGGAATCGGTTCCGATCTAAGAACAGAGTCTGCAAATTAGGGAAATTACCGATCGCCGGTGGAATCTCGCCGGAAAACCAGTTGTTAGAGAGGTAAATCTGGTCGGCAACAGCGCCGGACATCGTCGTCGGAAGTTCACCGGAGAAGAAATTATCAGTGAGTTCGATAATCGTAACTAACGGTAGATTGAAAAGCCCCGCCGGAACAGTTCCGTTGAGAAGATTTTTAACGATTCTGATTTTGTTTAACGATTTGCATTTACCAAGCTCTTCTGGGATTGGACCGAAGAAGAAGTTGTTAGAGAGTATCAACATCTCTAGCTTCTCGCCTCTGCATAAATCCATGGGGATAAGTCCGGTGAGGTGGTTGTAAGAGACGTCGAGCTTTTTCAGATTCCCGTTCCGGCCAAGATTCGCCGGTAACTGTAAGGTGAAGTTGTTCTCCCACACTTCGAAGACTTGGAGTTTTGGTAACTCTCCGATGAACTCTGGTATTGGACCGTAGAGTTTGTTTCTGAAGAGGTTGATGAGAGTGATGTTTCCGAGGTCGATGAAGCTTTGAGGTATCTCTCCGGTTAACTGGTTGATTGATAAATCGAGAGATTTGAGGCTGATTAAACCGGAGAGTTCTGGTGGTATGTGTCCGGTTAAGTTGTTGATGTGAAGGAACAGAGTGTGTAAATGTTTTAGATTGCTTAAACTCGTTGGGATCTCTCCGGTGAGTGTACAACTCGCCATGTCGAGGATTTGAAGGTTTGCTAAACCACCGAACTCCGGAGGAACACCACCGGTGTAGCTGTTGAAGTATCCGACGTACATTTCTTTCAAGTTCTTGAGGCGAGATAGAAACGCCGGAGATTTACCGGAGAGTCCAGCTCCGTTGAGTCCGAGATACTCTAAGCTTTGGATATCTCCGTAACTCTCAGGAATCTCACCGGTGAAGAAGTTCCCACCGAGAGAGAGATGTTTGAGGTTCTTGAGCTTTGAAATCTCCAGTGGTAACGTACCGGTGAAATTGTTGTTGTAAGCGTCAAGAACTTCAAGATCAACCATGGCTTTAACAATCTCTCCAGGGAAGTTTCCGTTGAGGTTTACATTGTTGGAGATATTCAAAACCTTGAGTGAAGTTAGACTCTTCATCTCCAATGGTAATTCACCGGAGAAATTGTTGGCAGCTAACGTTAGATTCACCAGACGGTTTAACATCCCAATCTCCGGTGAGATTTTGCCGAACAAAGGAGTAAAGGAGACGTTGAGAGAGATGACACGGGCTTCGTCGTCACATGAAACGCCGGTGAAAGAGCAGTGAGCTGCTGGAGAAGGTGAGTGAATCCAGTCGTGGAGACCGTCGCCGTTAGGACCAATCATAGAGGATTTGAGAGTAAGGAGAACATCCATGTCAGTAGTAGTGTAAGCTAATAAGCATGGTGAGAAGAATAGAAAGAAGAAAGAGATAACGTAAAGCTGAGTAGTATACAGATGCAGAAACAGAAGATGAGTCTTCAAAAGTCTCATCGCCATGTTTTTGTTTTTTTTTAAGATGTCCTCTCAGAGAGAGAGAGAGAGAGAGAGAGAGAATAATAAGTTAGCGTGAGTGTTATGCGATAAGACACAGAGAGATGAACGATGGCATATTATGAAGAAGAAGATGAAATAGAGAATCGAAGTGGTACTGTTCTAAATACCCCCAAAGACTTTCAAAGAGAGAATAAATACTTTTATGTGACTTTTATACATCAAAACTAAAATAATGCGCCAAATTAAAAACACTTTTTAAGTGTATTTTTGTTCTTCTTCAGATTATTATCTTGTAAGTTTTTGTTTATGGTTACTGTCTACTAATCGGATCATTTGAATAGAAATTATACGAACATTCAAGTGAAGGCAAGTACAATCCAAGCTTAATTAGAGAACATCTGCAGGTAAGATTACAAACTACAACTTGTGGTCAAACATACATTTTTCTTGAATAACAAAGTGATCAGTAATATTGCTGAGAATTTGTACTAGTGACGACTATTCAGACCCAAAAAATCCACTGGAAAATGTGTACAATTAGGATTATTTACACTTCAAAAGGCACTTTTTACTGAAGATCAAATGTAGCCGCCACTACTACTAGTAGTACTACTACTAACACTTTGGACATGGAAACACGGGAACGTCGTCGTTTCTTCTTTTTCTATAAAAGTCTTTCTGATTCTGACACAACTTTTTTGGCTTCTAATCAGAATTAAAACTCACGGTGATTATTTTAAACATTTAACGGGAGAAGAAACGGTAGAGATATACACTGACGGCGTTGATCCGACCGTTAATAAATGCGACAGACAAGAAGAGGACTCTTAACGTTACGTTCTCTATAGAGAGAGAGAGTCTGTGGTTGTTGTTGGTTTCTTCTTTCTTCTGAGTCGCCGTCTTGTCAACGGCATCCGACGGCGATTTTTTTTTTTTGGGCTGATCGTCTCGTCACGTGATGGGAAAAAAGAGGGAATAAGAAGAAGACAAAAGAAGAGGAGTAAATGGGCTTTAATTAGAAGTAGGGCCTATATTTCTAATTGGCCCGTATAGAAAGCTTGTCTCTGTCCTTTTCCTAAAGAGACAAAAAATTTCCCGAAGAGTCAACGCTCTTCATTTGTATTTGTCTTCCACATTCATACAAACTAACGCACACTCTAACTCACCGGTTCAGTATTCAACAGACCCCTTCTGCTTCTGTGATCGACGGTCCCCACGCTACTACTATGTTCATACTATGACTTTTGTTTTTTTTTCACACTTCTATCTAAACTCATGCTCGTGTTTCGTATTATTCAGTGCTTCATTATAAAAACTTATGTGACAAAAAAAAAAAAAAAGTATATATATTCGTTTTGTTGGTGCATGTCACCACCACAAGATTGATCCTACCATATTCAAATATCTAACGATTAAATAATAAAATTGTGAATTATTGGTCTGCGTTTATAGGAGCAAGCCGTATTGTTCTTGTCGAATATATATATCTTCATCCCGCTAACCAATTTTTTATATATTGATTAAAAAATATCAGGTGCTTTAAGCAACAACAAAAGGGACTTTGATATTTTTTAAGAAGTGGGTTGACATATGTCTAGACACATACACTTGGGGGGAACCATTGTTCTACATTATTTGCAGTATATATTGGCATAAAGGTCATTCCTAGATGGCAGCGAATTTCACATTTTATACTAATCTTTTCTGCATTCTCTTTTAGAGAGCTTATTTTATGGTAAACACTAGATTTAAGAAAGTAAACGCTGAAATATATTATACTTAAAACAACAAATATGTATGTATGTGCTTTTTCACGTGTCTATGTTAGACGAATATATTAACCGGTTTAAGTAGAGATTGAAAAATCAGATCAACCGGTACACAACCTTGAAACCAGTAAGATGTCAATTTGTGATGAAGAAGAGAAGCATCTCTTCAATGATTCGCTGAAAATGCCCAAACTCAAATGAACTTTGGGAATAAAGCTTTAGGTTCTCTTCAAGTAGAAAAGGAGCTCTTTTTAGTAAGTGGGAAATTTTATTATTGTAGAAAGGAATCTCAAAACTTTTGATGTATTTTTTTTTCTGATAATACATATATAGGAGAATAAATTCTTTTACGACATAGCTAAGATGGGGGACATTTATCACCCAAATATCATTCCATCCTTATCATAAAAATGACTCACGGTTATTGATCTAATTGGAATTGTTAAAAAATAAAGGGAACACGGTTAGGAAGTAGAACTGTTGAAGCTTAGTTCACACATTTGATTTTCACTTGCGATGGTACAATTTTGCGTCTTATGCTTTTTCAAAATTATTTATTTTATAAAAGCATCCTCTCATACAATTTGATTGAAGCATATACAGTAGAACCTCTATAAATTACTACTATTTAAATTAAT
Organism: Camelina laxa; assembly: GCA_024034495.1. Lineage (NCBI taxonomy): Eukaryota > Viridiplantae > Streptophyta > Magnoliopsida > Brassicales > Brassicaceae > Camelina > Camelina laxa. The sequence continues at coordinate 3,818,103 of CM043883.1, forward strand.
ACTCGCTGTAAATTAATACATTTTTACAGTCATGAGTTGGGCCGGTATAAAAAATAACACAATTCGATAAAATAATAAGATAATACTTTTCTTTGAAATCCTTTGTAAAAATATGGTCTCATCACTATTATAAATTAATAATGATATAAATTATATATATATATATATCTCTACAAAATTTTAATGAAATATAGTTTTATTGGTGTTTGTCTATTCTTGAATTTGCATTCTTGTTGAAGTCAATCTATAATTTTTTTCATTGCATCAAATTTTTTTTTGTTGTTTTCTCAAATTGCATCAAAAAATTGTGGAGCTTCCTGCACGTGATAGTTGATTATTTACGTATAATTGGTTTTAAAGGTATCATAATATATTTGGACTTCATCATGAAAGATAGTAACAACAATTTCTTCTAAACATTTATCATATTCACGTAGATAATCTACCAAACTATTGACATCAATCTTATTAAGATAGCTAAAATTATAAATTAAAATATACTATAAATATGTGAATTATAACAAAGGTATCTTACTTTTAATTAAAAATATTCAAAATTATGAAATTGAAAAAATCTCTTCATAAATTAATATTTTATTAATTTATTAATAATTATTAATTTATCGATAAATTAAAACCTCTATAAATTAATAAAATATCATGATCCCGATCTTATTAATTTATAGATGTTTCACTGTATTTGAAACTGTTCAAAAAGATAATGACCCAATTCATATATATCTTTTATATCATAAAGTTTATATACAGATGCACCAATTGCACACACAGAAAGAATGGGTCATACTCCATATTCTACTGTCTCATTCTTCTAGAAAACATGTATATACAAAGTCTACTAATCCAATAATAAATTAGCATAAGTATAATAGTTTTACTCGTGTTCTTGTTTCACATATAATATTCACTAATTATATTCACATTATCACATACTGTATAAGTATATAACGCACTAATTATTTTTATTACTTGGATAAATCTTTCATAGGGTGTTTAGACTCTGAGGATATCTGTTTTTCCGTCAGCTTAAGACTCCGGGGATATACCTTTCATTCGCCTGCATATGTTTGTATTTCACAAGATTTCACTTTGGTAATATGAATAGCATCAAATGACAAAAAAAAAAAAAAAAACTAATAATTAAAAGAACAAATATAGAGAGACATTATAAAATATATATAGGCCATAGTCTTGTCAATCAAGTTATGATAAAAACGACAAGCCTATAAAAGTAGTAGCAGAAGAAATAGAAGAAGAGGATGATGATAGTGAAGACAAAGTTGTGTGTCATTAGTGGTCTTACACGATCTTCTGTCTTGGAAACTGGTGATTGCCTAATGGCCTGCTGGGCTTTTGCTTCAATCACTACCGAATCCTCTGTCTATATTGGCAGCTTTAATCCCATATCTATTCAACTCATGCAATGATTTTGGACGAAGAAACTTCTCAAATCCCAAATGACCCCTTAAATCACCTTTCACTTTTTGTTTCCACCGTACGTCTTGGATTTTAACATTTTAGATCTTATGAAAAGGCAGCATAAGCAAGTAACACAACACACACACACAAAAAAAATAACATAACTAAAATCAGAAATTACTATTTGTAAATTGTAAATTTTGAATGTGTTTAGGTACAAGGAAACAGAAAAAGTAATTCTAATTCTTTATTGTTAAACCCAACAATTTCAAACACTTGATGATTTACATATAACAAATGTGTGATTAACTTAGAAGTTAGAACTAATCTTTATAGATTTTGGCATGGATGCATAGTCCACCAGACTCTACGTTACGAGTAGTTGGCCCTTTGGGCCTTCAATTACGCTGGTGATTAACATTCACTTACCCATTACAAACATTGGATTAGCGAGCCCAATATCAACACATTAACCCAAATACCCAACCCGGTTATTTTCTTGCCACTCAAGCAAATAAGATAATTTAAACTCAAATGGAAACGTCAAGAATATAATGGACAATGTCAGTGGCCAACGGGACAGATGGCATGCATTATGGTTCATTCATCCACATGTTCTTTGCAAACGCTGATTCGAAACATTGAACCATTTAATCATCTTGAGATTCTTGACCAAGTCATATTTAATCAGCAGCTAATTAGCATTAGCTAGAGAGGCAGCCTTCCATAGGTAAGATCTTGACCATCATCAACTTCGAATGGTCACCATCTTATCATCTATAATTAGCTACTTGCGTGTTAATATTGTCTACCCGAAGACGGTATATGTTTACTTTGTGGGGTTAACACTATAACACATTTATTATACGTTGACAAGTAAATTACTAACCACCATATTTCATTATAAACAGAGTTTGATCTCAGGCTTTTTTCCTCACACACTATGCACTGAAAACAGCGTCGTAGTAGTGATCATGGCTAAATTTGTTTCCATCACCACCCTTCTTTTCGCTGCTCTTGGGTGTCTTTTGCTATTCTTGGTTATAATGTTCTAATAATCATTATACGCATGATAAAATGGCAAATTAAGATTTATATGACAGTAATTTAATACTACTAATAATAATCAACCTTGAATTATATATGCAGAAACATCAACAATGGTGGAAGCAAAAGGCCAAGGGCCAAGTGCCAAGTGCCAAAAGGCCAAGGGCCAAGTGCCAAGTAGGACATGGTCAGGAAATATTAACGCTGTATGCCTTCCTATGTTACTAAATTTATAATTGTGACAAGAAATAGTAGCTTAGCTTGCATCGGTTCTTTTCCAACTCTCGTTCGAAACATTGAGTTTAATTCATGACCAACCAAGTCAAATATATTAACCAGCCACCCAAGTGAACAGTGTAGCAGTGACTCGAACCCGAAAGATCTATTTAGGTTAAATTAGATAGAGAAGCACAGTCTGATATATATGTGTGGTTGAGGAAACAGCCATGAAATCTAAACTAGTCAATATCTTATCTTCTATTGTTTACTAGAAGACAATATGTGATTCATTTGTGGGATGTTACACATTTTACAAAGACGAAAAGTAAAAGACTGAACTCACTATAAATAGAAGTTGATACTATGCTTATTTTCTCACAATACACATACATCGAAAACAAAGTAGTAATCAATAATCATCATGGCTAAGTTTTCTCCCATCATCGCCCTTCTCTTCGTTGCTCTTGTTCTCTTTGCTTCTCTTGGTGAGTAATGATCTAATCATATATTTATGGTAAAATAAGTTATCAATTTGTTTTTTTTTGTTTTCCGTTTAAAAATTTGTTTGATAATGATTATGTATATATATATATATAGAAGGACCAACAAAGGTGGAAGCTCAAAAGTTGTGCAAAAAGAATAGTGGGACATGGTCAGGAGTTTGTGGAAACAATAATGCATGCAAGAATCAGTGCATTAATCTTGAAGGAGCACGTCATGGTTCTTGCAACTATGTCTTCCCATATCACAGATGTATCTGTTACTTCCCATGTTAAGCTACTAAAACTCAATGGTTCGTAAGTGTGTGTGTGTTTTACATAAATAAGTCTCTGCCACTCCATGAGTGACTTAATGACATGTGTCTTGGTATTGTTACTATGTAAACTTCTATCGTTTCTTATAATAATATAAACTTTTACGTATTAAGAACTGTTCTTCTTGTTCTTGTCCATTTATATTTGCTCCGAACACGATCCTTATTGGGACAATAGAAAGCATCCAGCCTAGAAGTACATAATATCATAACATATTATAAAGAAAGTGGCTTATTTGGCTAATCAACTTTAGAAACAGAAAAGGAAAAGTGATGGTGCATGTATTCGAGAGCGAATTTTTGTCTTACTATTCAGAATGGACATAAATATAAATATGTCATCCAACGTTTGTATAATGATCTCCGACAAGACTATGAATTGGCCGGTGAAAAGACGGATGCATATGCTACGAACAAAAGAAACTCATCATTTATAAGTTTTTTGTAGGAAGATTAGGTTCTGTAGCAAATTGGGTGATGATAAACCCATAATTCGATATTGGAATTTGAGACCTAGAAAAGCCTTTTCCTTAGAGTGGTCTACGTACATCGGTTGAGTTACAGCAGAATTTATCGAAGTATATTTGAAGTCCTAATTTCCTCTTCTATCTCTATACTCATACAACAAAGGTTGCAAATATTTCACAAATCAATACGACTTTGTAGCTATATATGACTTAATGAAGATTTTATTCTTCTTGAGTCTGCCCAATTGGACAATTAATGTAGCACTAGCTAAGCCAAACCAGTCGCTTAGGTTACATTAGATAGATCAGACAGCGTTCCAAAGCATAAATAGGCGGAGAAGAAACCAATCATCTACAAACCATTATTTATTATATGCATGGAAGTATGTGTTTAAAGTTTATTCTGATTATCTGATACCTTGAATAATAACCATTTATACATATTTGTGGGGGAATAGTGGGACGTGGTCAGGAGTTTGTGGAAGCTATATAATACATGCTAGAGACAGTACTACAAGGATCTTGCAAATATATCTTACTTTTTTTTTTTACACATTAACTATATGTATCTTCTCATATCACATGTACTACTTACTTCCATGCATATTAATCAACCAACGAACTCTGTTACATAAAATAACGATTTTTAATTCTCTTTCAAGAAAATAAGAAGAAGATATTTTAATCAAAATAAGTATGTGTCATTTCTTAAGTATGACAACGATGCTTATTCTACTGTTTTCTTTTTCTTAAGTACAAGTGTACAACTGGAAATTCGAAAAGGATAAAGATTTTTCTTTTATTTTCTAAATTTTATATATGCATATTAGATGTGAGTACATAATCTTTAAAAGAATGTTTGACATGGAATATGCTTTTATAATAAAATTATCTTCATAGCGTTCAACTATTTTTTCCCAATATATTCACGTGTCACAATGGTATCACAAATCATATCATGGACAGTTTTTTTCAGATCCTGTTAGATTCACTATACATTTCTTCTCCATGCTCTTTCTTTTTCTTTCGTCTTCAATTATATATAGAATCATAGCGAACGCTATAATTGCTTAGGGTTTAGGGTTCAAATCGGAGGTCTCTTAGTATAGAACCATTAATCAAACCCTTAGTCAACTATTGGATCAAAGGGGCTTCTGCTAAAATACATATTTCAATATTAGATTTTGTTTTATTGTACTACATATTCGAGTCATACTGAACTAAAATCATTAAAAGTTAGATTTTATATTTGGAGAGATTATATAGATAATTACATTTATAGTTACAAACTCAGTTAAAGTAATAACAATGAATCTGGAGTTTAATTTGAATTGTTATAACTTATACGTAAAAGATCTGCTTGAATTATAAAAAAATACAATATGGCGAATTCACAATTTTCTGTACTGGCATCCTTGCATCTATTCAAATACTGGCAGTCTTGGCTCCATACTAAAGCAGCTCACGGAAGCATCATCATTGGCCTTGAGCCTTCAGCTTGACGGCTATCCATATCCACTTTAGTTGGAGAAAAGAAGATCATAGACTGGTTTTACTTGTGACTCAAGCGAATCAGAGATTTTTAAATCTCAAATGGAACTTCAAGAATACAATGGACAATGGGATGGCCATGCATCCAGATGCATCATGTTTCGTGAGATTAGTTCTTGACCGAGCCAAATTAACCAGTTGCTTAGGTTGCATTTGGTAGAGAGGCAGCCTAACAATTGGTTGAATAAAACCAGCTATCAGCTGTTCAGCAAGACAGCAACTCGTCTTTCTATTATTATCTACTTGCGTGTTTAATAAATTGTCTACTAGAAGACGGTATGTGTTTAATTTGTAGGGCTAATACATTTATTATGCGTTGACAAGTTGAAAAACAATAAGCCACCACCATTATTATAAACAGTTTTTTTTTTTTTTTCAGAAAAAAAGTTATAATCCGAGTTTGATAATTCACTTGTTTCCTCATGTTAACTCAAGTCCAAGTATAGTTATAGTCATGGTAAGTTTGCTTCCTGCAGTTCCATCATCACCTTTTCTTCACTGCCCTTCTCCTTGTTGCTATTCTTTTTCGCTATTCTTGGTGAGTATTGATCTTATCATATGCATAGTAATTTGACATTTTTTTGGAACGCCAGTAAATTGACATATTAAGATTAGTTTAACAGCATTTTTTTTTAAAAAAGAAGAAAATTCAAATATTGATCATAATCAACCTTGAGTTGTATATGCGGAAATATCAGCAATATGATATTACAGAAGTTGTGCCAGAGGCCAATTGGGACATGAGAAAAGAATTGTTTAACGTTTTTACAACTATTGCATCAGATTTTTTTCGAAGAAAATGAATTTAGTTTTTTTGACCAAGCCAAATATATTAACCAGAATGTAGCATATATTGACTCCAAGCATCTCCTTAGGTTACATTAGATAGAGAGGCAAAACCTGATACGTGATATGTGATTGAGAAATAAGCCAGAACTAGTCAACATATTTTATGTATTATTAATTAGCTACTTGCGTGTCAATGTTTCCTACCGGAAGGTGGTGTGTACGTGGTTAATTTGTAAGTTGTACAATGACAAGAAAATGACCGACACACCACCATTTCGTTTTATTTAAAGTTTGAACTTATGCTTCTTTCCTTCACACTCATACATCGGAAACAAAGAAATCATAGTCATGGCTAAGTTTGCCTCCATCTTTTCTCTTCTCTTTGCTATTCTTGTTTTCTTTGCTGCACTCGGTGAGTAATTATCTTATCATATGCATGAGTGTTGTAAGTTTTTATTTATGTATTAAGATTTATTCGATAATAGTTAGTAATAATTATTAACCTTGAGGTATAAAATACCTGTAGAAGCACCAACAATGGTGGAAGCACAGAAGCTGTGTGAGAGGCCAAGTAATGGGACTGCGCGAGGAATTTGTAGTGTCAGTAATTTTCCGTGCAGGGATCATTGCATCCGAGTTGAGAAAGCACCACATGGATCTTGCCAATTTACATTCCCAATTCACAAGTGTCTCTGTTACTTTCATTGTTAATAGACTACAATATTTTAACGCTTAATATTATGCGTTTAATTCACATAAAATAAGTCTGTATCACTCCATGAGTGAGCTTATGACATATACCAGTAATGATTATGTTGGTTTCTTATTATAGTATAAATTTCATACTCTTGCCCATAGTATGCTATTCATGCCACACGAACATCATTTGCAATAAGGACTGATAACTTATCTATAATATATAAGTTAGAGAGCATTCATCAAACAAGATCGGAACACAACATCATCTCCAACTAAAAAAAAAGTCCGAAACAAAAAGTGGCGTGGTGCTTTGAAACTTTGATTCGAAGCTTTGAACCGTTTAATCATTTTGAGATTCTTGACCCAGTCAAATTAACCAGTTGCTTAGGATACATTTGATAGAGAGATAGTCTAATATATGGTTGAAAAAACAGCCATCAACTTATCATCAACATGCGTGTTAATTATATTGTCTACTTGCTAGAAGACGCGGTATGTGTTTAATATAATTTGTGGGGACAAGTAAAATCCTAACTCACCACCACCAGTATTATAGAACAGAGTTTTTTTTTATAGATTTTTTTTTTTTTTTTTTGATAAACAGAGTTTGATCCTATGCTTGTTTCCTCATGCTAAATATATATATACACTTAAGTCCAAGTATATATAGTAACAGTCATGGTAAGTCTGCTTCCATCATCACCGTTTCTTTTTACTGCCCTTGTCCTCTTTGATGTTCTTTTTTTTTGCTATTCTTGGTAAAAACCAGCCATGAACTAGTCAACATGTTTTATGTATTATTAGCTACTTGCGTGTTAATGTTTCCTACTGGAAGATGGTGTGTACGTGGTTAATTTGTAAGGTTACCACACTATCGCACGATGACCAGAAAACAACCGACACACCACCATTTCGTTCTATTTAAAGTTTGAACTTATGCTTCTTTAATTTCTTCACACTCATACATCGGAAACAAAGAAATCATAGTCATGGCTAAGTTTGCTTCCATCTTCTCTCTTCTCTTTGCTATTCTTGTTTTCTTTGCTGCACTCGGTGAGTAATTATCTTATCATATGCGTGGCAAAATGAGGTTATAAGTTTTTATTTATGTATAAAGATATTTATTCGATAATAGTTAGTAATAGTTATTAATCTTGAGGTATATAATACCTGTAGAAGCACCAAAAATGGTGGAAGCACAGAAGATGTGTGAGAGGCCAAGTAATGGGACTGCGCGAGGAATTTGTAGTGTCAGTAATTTTCCGTGCAGGGATCATTGCATCCGAGTTGAGAAAGCACCACAAGGATATTGCAAATTTGGATTCCCAATTAACAAGTGTCTCTGTATCTTTCCATGTTAATCGACTAGAAATTTGTGACGGTTAATTGTGTAATTCACATAAAATAAGTCTGTCTCATTCCATGAGTGAGCTTATGACATGTACCAGATATGGTTATGTTGGTTTCTTATACTATTATAAACTTGTACGCATACCCGTTGCTCATATTATATTGTTCATGTCACACGAACATCATTTTCAGTAAGGACTGAGAGTCTGAGAACTTCTCTAATAAGGGCACATAATAAAGAGTTCGAACCAAGAGGAACAGAACATAATCTCCAGTTTAATATAAAATGGTTTACTTTGGCGATTATTCAACTAAATAATATAAAAAAAGTAAGAAACAAAAAAATGGTGGTGCTTTCAAACTCTGAGTTGAATCTTTGAACCATTTCATCATCTTGAGATTCTTGACCTAGTCTGATTAACCAGTTTATTAGGTTACATTTGATAGAGAGATAGTCTAATATGTGGTTGAAAAAACAGCCATCGACAACTGTTCAACAACTTATCTTTATGTTTATCTACTTGCGTGTTAATTATATTGTCTACTATGTATGTGTTTAATTTGTCGGGACAAGTAAAACACTAAGTCCCCATTATTTCATTACAAATATAGTTTGATCTTAGGCTTCCTATTAGGCTACAAATATATACATTGAACTAAAGTAGTAATAGTCATCATGGTTTTTGGTTTCATCATCACCATTCTATTTGCTGCTTTTTTCGTCTTTGGTGCTCTTGGTGAGTAATGATCTTATGATAATGCATGGCAAAATGGCAACTTAATTAGAATTTATTTGACAACACATATATATTACTAATAAGTTAATAACGAATCTTGAGTTCTTTATAAAAGAATTAACTAATCTTGAGTTATATATGAATGCAGAAGAACAAAAGATGGTGGAACCGCAGAAGCTGTGCCAGAAGAGAAGTGGGTCATGGTCATGAAATAGTTTAAACAACATTGTGTCCAAGAATAAATGCATAGTTGGGGGAGCAAGACATGGATCTTGCAACTGTGTCTTTGTTTCTTCGCATCTTAATGTACCAAAACTCTTGGTGCTTTATTGTGTATTGGGTATTATACGCAGATTAGCCCAGTCCTAATTAAGTATAACATATCTGTTCATGTTCATGAGATTTAAATTAATCTCAAATCAAAACCAGTTATCGACAATGGAACGAGATTTACAAATTATCCGCATCAGTGTCGACAGATGCATCGGTTCATTTTTCACGAACTTCTTTCCAAACATTGAACCGTTAAACTACTTCTTGACCGAGTCAAATTAACTAGCCGCCCATGTGAACGATGTGACACTTGACTCCAAGCCAAAGCAGCCACTTAAGTTACAAAGATAACGATGCAACCCATTCATAGGGAAAGATATGTGGTGGAGAAACCAGCCGTCAACAATGAATAGACCAGAATGTTAACTTTGATATTTCTACTAGAAGACGCTTAGTGTTTTAATTTGTGGGGTTACGGTCCGTGATTATGCGATGCACAAATCGAAGACTAGTTCACCATCATTTCATTATAAATAGAGGCTAATCTAAACCTTATTTCATCACACAACACATACATACATACATTGAAAACAAAATAGTGATAATCATCATGGCTAAGTTTGCTTCCATCATCAGCCTTATCTTTGCTGCTCTTGTTCTCTTTGCTACTTTCGGTGAGTAAATGATCTTATCATATGAATGAAAATTGTGTATTTAAATGTTATTTTCAATTATTTTGATAACTAACCTTGAGAGATATATGCAGAGGCACCGTCAATGGTGGAAGCACAGAAGTTGTGCGAGAGGCCAAGTGGAACATGGTCAGGAGTTTGTGGAAACAATAATGCTTGCAAGAATCAGTGCATTAATCTTGAAGGAGCACGTCATGGTTCTTGCAACTATGTCTTCCCATATCACAGATGTATCTGTTACTTCCCATGTTAATCTCCCAAAACCCAAATATCTTTGGTGATTAAACGTGTGTATTTTACGTTAAATAAGTTTGTGTTACTCTCTGAGTGACTTTATGACATGCATGCAAGTTTATGTTTGAACGTTTAGTTGGACTTTGTTCTTATAATACTCCATATAAATGTAATATGTACGACGTAAGACTGTTTCTTTTCTATTTCGTATTTGTCTACAGCAGGCGACACCCCAACAGGACCACTAATTTTTATTTATCGAAAACATAAAAACAGAGAAACACACGACCATTAAATGACTTACGAATATGCATGTCAAAAACAAAATTTATCATTTGTATAAAAAAAATCTAGGACGTCACGTTTTATCACTATAGCCAGGTGAAACCCCCAACTTAATAGTTTGATCAGGCTACCAAATTCATGCATGGTGGAGAAATGAAATATTGATTGAGAGAGTTGAATGACGGGGAAAAAGATCCAATTTTTTAACCGAAAAATTCAGGTATTATGGATTTAATAGTTTGATCAGATTAATTCCTTTAAGAATTACCGAAAAAATCATGCATGGTGGTGAATTAGTCTTTATTTTTAGGCTTTTTCGGTAATCCTTTTACGATTTTTTTTATAGTTATTTTGCCAATTCCTTTGTTAACGAATTTACAATTTATACCTAGCTAATTTAACTAATTAATCCACCAAGTTTTGATGAATTTCACCGTTTATTTCTTTAATCACTCTGAACTAGAGACTCCAATTAGCCCATTAGGTTCAGACCATTACGGGCAATTAAAGGTTAATTTAGCCATTTAGATATTGTATTTCCGTGTGGAGGTTATTCGCAAGGTTTTACCTCATCACGAGGAGGAGATACTCTGTCAAATATTGAGTGATTCCCCAAAACCGGATAAGCTTCGGTGGCTTCCGGAAAGATCAGGGAAATATACCACGAAATCTGGGTATAACTTATGTCCACAACCAGGCTTACAGGGTGATGCAGGAGGTTTCAACTGGAGGAAACATGTGTGGAGAGTCACCACTTCGCCAAAGCTACGGATGTTCTTATGGAAAGTGGTGCGCAATGCCATTCCAGTGGGTAGGTCGCTAGCAGTTATAGGGCTAGGAGAGGCGGTTTGCTGTAAGAGATGTGGTGGTCATGAAGATGTTTTGCATGTTTTTGAATTCTACCCTTTCGCGAAGAGGGTTTGGCGACTAGCTCCTCTATCTGGCTTACCTAGTTCAGTTAATCAGAATTCTGTTAAAGACTGGCTGGTGGTAGTAGGGCAGTTGGTCACTCTCCCACCCGTGGGTTTGAGCTTGGCTCCGCTGTTTCTCTGGATCTTGTGGTTCCTTTGGAAAGCGCGGAACCTACTGATTTTTGAAAATAGAAGTTGGTCTGAAACAGAGGTGCTTCAAAAAGCGATAGCGGAAGCTAGGAGCTGGCAGCAGGCTTTGTTGACCCAACCGAAGAAAATTTGTAGAAGGAAGCCATCTGTAGCAGAAGCCATTCACCCGGAGGCCTGGACCTGCTTTTCTGATGCTGCGTGGAAGGTTTCGACGAAAGTTTGTGGCCTGGGCTGGACTATTAGGACGAACACCGCTGGGTTATCTCATCAAGGAAGCTCTTCTCGACCCTGTGTTTCCTCTGCTCTTATGGCAGAGGCTTTAGCTTTAAAAGCAGTCATCGCGGCGGCTTTAGCTCTGGATGCTGTAAGGCTGGTCTGCAACTCGGATTGTCAGGACCTTATTGGTCTTATCAATTCCGGTGGCCACGCTACCGAGCTCGACGGAATTCTGGAGGATATTCACCTCCTCTCCCTTAAGCTTGTCTCTGTTTGTTTTTGTTTTGTACCTCGTTCAGAAAACTCAGAAGCTGATGCCTTGGCAAAAGCTAGCATGTTCTCCCCGCTAGTTGGGGGATGATCCCGTTATGTTTCTAATATACCGCTAGTTGGGGGATGATCCCGTTATGTTTCTAATATATTTATTTGGTTTTCGAAAAAAAAAAAAAAAAAAAGGTATTGTATTCCCGTTTAGGTTTTCAGTTTAGCCTATTACGTACGTTCAAGGGTCAGGCTATGATCAACACTTGTTTGGTTATCCATAGCCGACAAATAAGCTAATGTATGGTTAAAGGTGTTTCCAGGTGAATTCTTAATGGCGGAAATCTCGTGAGAACGTACGGTTTCTTGTTCTGCAAACTTGGCGGAACAATGCTAGCTGTTCCTGAAATCAACCAAACCATGTTGATAAAAACTTACCCTAACTGTGAAAATATCTGACATATCAAAATACTCGTAACTATGGCTTAGTTAAGATCTTATTTCTCTTGAGTCTTGACCACACATCAGCAGATTAAGCAGCCGCCGCCTATGTAAACGATGTATCATTAGGTCAAAGCCAAAGCAGCCATTTAGATATTTAGGGGGGAAATATATGGTGGAGAAACCAGTAGCTATCAACGTACTATATATGCATAAGTGAAGATCTTATCTGTTAATATTAACAACTAGAAGACACTGTTTAATTGGTGAAGTTATTACTACGTGGTTATACAATGCACAAGTTGAAGACTAACAACACACTATCATCATTTCATTATAAATAGAGGTTGATCTTAAGCTTATTTCTTCACACAAAATAAAATAGTGATAATCATCATGGCTAAGCTTGCTTCCATCATCACCCTTATCTTTGCAGCTCTTCTTCTCTTTGCTGCTTTTGGTGAGTAATGATCTTATCATATGAATGGAAATTTTGTGTTTAAATGCTATTTTCCTTTATTTTGATAACTAACCTAGAGATATATACATACATATGCAGAGACACCGTCAATGGTGGAAGCACAGAGGTTGTGCGATAGGCCTAGTAAGACATGGTCAGGGGTTTGTGGAAACAATAATGCTTGCAAGAATCAGTGCATTAACCTTGAGGGAGCACGACATGGATCTTGCAACTATGCCAACCCAACTCACAAGTGTATTTGTTTCTTCTCATGTTAATCTCTCCAAAATCTTTGTTGCTTAAACGTGTGTGTTTTTACATAAATAAGTCTATGTCACTCCATGTGAGTGACTTTATGACATGCATATTTATGTTTTATGACATGGATATTTATAAATACTTTGTGTCTTTTTAAGCCATGACTGTTTCTTCTTGTCTAATTTTTCTGCAACACGGTCATTATTTTCGAAAGGACCGAGATATATATGGGCCAACGACAAGATTTTGTGTAAATGCCAATCTTTATTTTCATTTTATTCTGATATATATAGGCTATAGCTAAGAAAACCTCAAAGCTAAATTAGATATAGAGACCAACCATAGTTTTAATTGAGTAGGGATTTTAAGCTGTGCGGTTAAAGGAACGAATATATGTTATACACTTCTTAATTAAAAACTTAACTTGCACAGACGATTCATCATCATATTGGATAAATAATTTCAAGAAAATTATATTGGAGACGAGAATATTAGAGACAGGTGGCATCTTATTAGAGTATTGAAGGTATTTCTTGCGATTCAAGCAGATAACCAATTATAGTATCCTTGATCCCATTTTCTCTTCTAGCTCTATATATACGCTCTTGTTACGAACGGTGAAAAACTCTGTACAAATCATAAAACTTGTGTAACTCGATTGGCTTGGTTAAAAAATAAAATAAAAAACTTTTCTTGAGTCTTAACAACATCAGATTAAGCAGCCGCCTGCGTAAAAGATGTATTATTAGCTCAAAGCCAAAGCAACCACTTAGATATCATTAGAGAAAAATATGTGGTGGAGAAACCAGCCATCAATTATGAATAAATAAGATCTTATCTGTTAATATCAGCTATACTAGAAGACACTGCGTGATTAATCTGTGGGGTTGCCATCCGTGATAAGCAATGCACAAATAGAAGACTAACTCACCATCATTTCATTATAATAGAGGCTGATCTTAAGCTTATTTCAACACACAACACATACATACATATATACTTTAAAAACAAAATAGTGGCAATCATCATGGCTAAGTGTCCTTCCATCATCACCCTTATCTTCGCTGCTCTTGTTCTCTTTGCTGCTTTTGGTGAGTAATGATCTTATCAAAGGAATGAAAATGTGTTTTTAGATGTTATTTTCATTTATTTTGATAACTAACCATGAGAAATATGTACATATATCTGCAGAAGCACCGTCAATGGTGGAAGCACAGAAGTTATGCGAGAGGCCAAGTGGGACATGGTCAGGAGTTTGCGGAAACAATAATGCATGCAAGAATCAGTGCATTAATCTTGAAGGAGCACGTCATGGTTCTTGCAACTACAAATTCCCAGCTCACAGATGTATCTGTTACTTCCCATGTTAATCAACCAAAAACCTTTGGTGCTTAAACACGTGTGTATCTTACATACAATAAGTCTATGTTACTCTATGAGTGACGTTATGACATGCATGTTTAACTTTTTATGTTTGGTTTGACTTTGTCGCTATGTAATTTAAATATTTTGTATATTTTATGCCATGATCGGTTCTTCAACACGGTCGTTTTCAAAAGGACAGAAAATTTCTCCACTATTGTTGGGGAAATAAAAGAGTATTCATCTTAAAGGTACTACCCTAACAACATCTCCACTTTTCACCAAAAACGTGGAATGTATTGCATAACTAATTCAAGTTGGGAAGAAGAAAAGATGGTGGTGTGTTAGTAATAAGAACCTTGTCCTTTGATTAATGAATGCAAGTGTTTTGACAAAAAAAAAAAAAAAAAAAAACTCGATACCTTGTACATGGTCTGTGTAAACGACAAAACTATGAGTTGTCCAATTACATGACCGAATTATAATATGTGAAAATCAACTTTTATTTACAAGTAGGAAGTTCGTTTGACAAAAAAAAAAAAAAATTACAAGTAGGAAGTTCACGTTAAATCACTAAAGAAAAAAAATCCAATTCAATAGACTACAAATTCATGTTGTAGAACTGAAATAATTTTTTGATAAGTAGAACTGAGATATTATATATGAGTTAAATTACGGTAAAGAAAGAACTGAAGATCCAGATATTTATTTTTCTGATATTGTCTATAAAAAAGCTATGCGTAAAAAGGTGCCTATGTTGGCGATAAATCAAGAAGGTGCCTATATGGTAGGAGAATCCGAAACATTTGCTTGGCCAGGAATCATATTCCAAAATTTCAGGGCATGCTCCGGTTGTGGTTTAGAGGTCTCTATCCTTAAACTATGTAATTTTTTTTCTTTCTTTCTATTATGGTTCGTATACCGGGCTGTTCAACCCATAATTTGTTCTTGTTGTGGCACCATTATTTTAAATTATGTAAGCGTCTGATTAAAGTAAAAATACCAGAAAATTTACTAAAAGACAAAAAAAGTCAAGAAATATACAAAGTATTGTTCATGCATGGTTTTGATTTCGAACTTAAAAAGTTTGTGTTTCAAACAAAGGGTTTCGATTTCAGGTCGTGATCTAGATTTCGGGTCAAAACTTTCAGTTTAAATTTATGTCGTGGTCTAGATTTTGGGTCAAAACTTTCAGTTTAAATTTATCTTTTGGATCGGACTGTAGTTCCAAAGTTGGTTTAATTTTTATTTAAATTGAGTATTTGACTAGACTAATATATATATCTATATATATATATATACAGAAACACCAATAATGGTGGAAATACAAAAATTGTGCGAGATGGCAAGTTGGACATGGTCACACAAGTTTGTAGAAATAATAATGCGGAAAAATATGTGAATTAGCCTTGAAAGGCACGACATGGATCTTGCAAGTGGCAACTACGTCTTCCAAGTTCACAACTGATATGTTATTATGTTATTTTCTCGGATGACGATCTATTTTTCTCGTGAGAACTATTGCATTTAGTTAAATAGAGTCCAAACTTTGAATACAAATTTTTTTATAGACAGGTGACAGTGACATCTTATAGTATCCTGATCCCAT
The DNA here is from genome assembly GCA_024034495.1 of Camelina laxa. Classification (NCBI taxonomy): domain Eukaryota; kingdom Viridiplantae; phylum Streptophyta; class Magnoliopsida; order Brassicales; family Brassicaceae; genus Camelina; species Camelina laxa. The sequence continues at coordinate 3,834,365 of CM043883.1, forward strand.
TTTCTCTTAGCTTTTACGCTCATGTGACGAACAGTGAAAATATTTGACAACCCATCACTACTTGTGTAACTCGGCTTGGTTAAGAATTTAGAATCTTATTTCCCTGAGTCATGACAAGTCAGGTTAACCAGCTGCCGTGGTGACCAATGTTGCATTAAATCTAAATCCAAAGCAGCCACTTAGATATTAATGAGAAAATATGTGGTGGAGAAACCAGCCATCAATTATGAATAAATCAAAGATCTTATCTGTTAATAATAGCTACTAGAAGACACTGCGTGATTAATTTTGTGGGGTTACGATCAGCGATTATACGATGCACAAATAGAACACTAACTCACCATCATTTCATTATAAATAGAGGCTGATCTTAAGCTTATTTCATCACACAAACACAACTCATACATACATACATACATCAAAAATTAACAAAACAGTGATAATTATCATGGCTAAGTTTGCTTCCATCATCACCCTTATCTTTGCTGCTCTTGTTCTCTTTGCTGCTTTTGGTGAGTAATGAGTTTATCAAATGGATGAAATATGTGAGTTTAAATGTTATTTTCATTTATTTTGATAACTAACCATGAGAAATATATACATACATCTGCAGAAGCACCAGCAATGGTGGAAGCACAGAAGTTGTGCGAGAGGCCAAGTGGGACATGGTCAGGAGTTTGCGGAAACAACAATGCTTGCAAGAATCAGTGCATTAATCTTGAAGGAGCACGTCATGGTTCTTGCAACTACAAATTCCCAGCTCACAGATGTATCTGTTACTTCCCATGTTAATCAACCAAAAACCTTTGGTGTGCTTAAACACGTGTGTATTTTACATAAAATAAGTCTGTGTTACTCTATGAGTGACGTTATGACATGCAAGTTTATGTTTTAATGTTTGGTTGAACTTTGTTGTTACAATAATATAATGTATGCTTGACGTAAGACTGTTTCTTCTTGTTGTTCATATTTGTCTACAACAGCCAACAGAACCACTATAACTTGTGTTCATCAAAAACGTTAAGAACATGAAACACTCGACCATTAAATGGCCGACGAGTATGTCACCAAATAAAAATCATCGTTTATATATAAAAAAAACTAGGACGTTCACGTTTAATCACTAGCTAGGTGAAAGCCGAAAGGAGATCCAATTTATTAGTTTGATCACACTACGTACCAAATTCCTGCATGGTAAAAGAAGATCCAACTTATTTGGAGTAATTTCTTTACGACTTTTCCGTTAGAACAATAATTAATAGGCACCTTCTTGTTTGGGTGAAGCAGGAACATACATTATATAGCATTTTTCTTATGTACCATACATTTAAAATATAAAGTTATGAATCCTTTAATCTAAATCCTAAACTCTAAAAATAATTACATCTAACCAAAAAAGTTCTAAACCATACGCATATATGTATTTCCTGAATTAAAAGAATTCTCTATATTTTTACGTTTTTATATTTTTCAAAACCTTGATCTCTTATAATCTTTCGGTAATTTCATTTTTTAGTTAATTCATTTTCTCAGTTAATCACCCTGAGCTAGATGCTCCACTTAGCCCATTAGGTTCATACCATTACGAGTAATTAAAGGTTAATTTAGGTATTTTGTTCCCCTCTCGGTTTTTAGTTTAGCCCATTATTACGTTCAAGGCCATGATGACCAACAGTACTGGTTTTTTCATCCGTAGGACCATAGCCGACTAATCGTCTTCTTCTGATGGTTAGAAAACCTACCGCCGGCGAGAGCAACGGATTGATGAATCATCTAATTGATGCATGGTAAAGGTGTTTCCCGGTGAATTCTAATGGCGAAGCGATGCTGCTCCTGATGAGATCAACCAAACCATGTCGATATATATACTTGCCGTAGCTGTGAAAAATATTTGACATATTAAATTACTAGTGTAGCTATGGCTGGTTAAGATCTTATTTTCTTGATTCTTGACTACATCGGATTAAGCAGCGGCCTGTGTCAACGATGTATCATTAGCTCAAAGCCCAGCCATTTAGATATTATCAAAGAAAAATATGTGGTGGAGAAACCAGCCATCAACTATGAATAAGTCAAGATCTTATCTGTTAACATCAGCTACTAGAAGACGCTGTGTGTTTAATTTGTGGGGTTGTACTACGTGATTATACGATGCACAAGTTGCAGGCCTGACAAGTTGAAGACTAACTCACCATCCTTTCATTATAAATAGAGGTTGATCTTAAGCTTATTTCTTCACACAACACATACATACATATATTGAAAACAAAAATAGTGATAATCATCATGGCTAAATTTGCTTCCATTATCACTCTTATCTTCGCTGCTCTTGTCCTCTTTGCTGCTTTTGGTGAGTATTGATCTTACCATATGAAAGAAAAATACGTGTGTTTAAATATTATTTTTCATTTATTTTTATAGTTAACCTTGAGAAATATATACAAATATGCAGAAGCACCGTCAATGGTCGAAGCACAGAGGTTGTGTGAGAGGCCGAGTGGGACATGGTCAGGAGTTTGCGGAAACAATAATGCTTGCAAGAATCAATGCATTAACCTTGAGGGAGCAAGACATGGATCTTGCAACTATGTCTTCCCAGCTCACAAGTGTATTTGTTACTTCCCATGTTAATCTCCCAAAAATATACTTCCCAAGCATGTTAATCTTCCAAAAATCTTTGGTGCTTAAACGTGTATTTTACATAAAAATAAGTCAGTGTCACTCTATGAGTGAATTTATGACATACATGTGTTATGTTTTCAAGTTTAGTTTGACTTCGTTGACTTAATATATAATATAAATACTTTGTGTACTTTTGTGCCATGACTGTTTCTTCTTGTCTTCAACACGGTCACTGTTTTCAAAAGGACCGAGAATTTCTCCACTATCATTATATTGGGCACAATAAAATTATAGTAATGATCTAATAAAAGAGGTGGGGTGTATTCATGAGTAAGATCATATATGTAATCCAACTCGATCGATCCGTTGTACTGATAAAAAAAAATATTGTGTGTAATGATCTACGAAAAAACTATGAATTTTCCAGTTACATGACTGAATTATAATACGTCAGAAGAAACTTTTAATTTTACAAGCTTTTGTAGGAAGTTCACGATAAATCACTAGAGAAAAATCCAAATTCAATAGACGTTTAGAAATGAAATAGTATTATTTAAGAGTTGAATCACGATATACAAAAAAAACCTCAATATTCGGATACTCTTTTTTTTTAGAAGAAAAAAAAAGACTATGCGTAAAATGGTGTCTATGGTGGCGATAAATCAAAGACATATACAAAGTTTCGGTCAGGGTTTTGATATTATCAATTTGCCATGACTATAATGATACAAAATGTAGATCGGCCAATTTGGCGGATCTATTTTGGAATCATGTTGATTGGTAAAATTTTTGTAGAATCGAGTTTATCACGAAAATTTATAAAACCGTTATTTTTGATAAAAAAAAATACAGGATTATGTTTTTAGAGAGAAAATTAAAAGTGCACGTTTTTTACAGTAAAATTATAAAATCATATTTTTTTGGCTGAAATAACCAGACTCATATTTTTCAGAAAAACTGTGGATTCCGGTTTGGGGGGAAATATTTTGGTAGGATGATATATGATATGGTGATGATAATGGTATGAAGATAACGTTGATAATTGACAGGTTAGTAGTTAATTATTAAATAGTTAACTGTTACAACCTAATCCATATAATTCATCATCAATCCATTAACTCATAACACATTTAGACTCAAAAAGTAAACTATTAGGGTCCATGAGTAGGATCTGGTCGAGTGAACCCATAAGGTTAGAACCATTTTGATATCTCTAGATTATAGTTACAAAGTTGGTTTGTGGAGAAGCACCAATAGTGGCGGAAGCACGCGCGCTCAAAGCCAATTTGGACATGGCCAAAAATTCGTGGAAACAATAATGCATGCAAAAATAAGTGCATTAATAACCTTGCAAAGACACGACATGGATCCTACAAGTTGCAACTATGTATTCCCAACTCACAAGTATCTGCTCCTTCCCATATTACGTTATCTAGCAAAAATCTATGGCCTTGTGTCTGTGTATTTTCGTAAAATAAGCATGTGAATGACCTTATAACATTTATCCATTATGTTTATGTTGGCTTGTTCTAACTTTGTATTACTCCGTACTATTGTTTCTTCTTATCCATATTTGTTTGAATATATACTTCTCCATATAAGAACAGACGAATCATCATATTGGATAATAATTAATTTCAAGAAAATTATACTATCTTGTTGGAGAAGAGAATATTAGAGACATTTGCGATTCAACCAAATGACCAATTATCCTTGATCCCATTTTCTCTTCTAGCTCCATGCTCATGCGACGAACGGTGCAAATCTCTGAAAAGATTTTATTGTTTTGAGTCTTAACTACATCAGATTAAGCTGCCGCCTATGTAAACGATATAGCATTAGCTCAAAGCCAAAGCAGCAACTTAGATATTAACAGAGAAAAAAATATGTGGTGGAGAAACCAGCCATCAACTATGAATAAGTCAAAATCTTATCTTTATAAATTAGCTACTACGACATGCACAACTTGAAGACTAGTTCACCATCATCATTTCATTATAAATAGAGGTTGATCTTAAGTTTATTACTTCACACAACACATACATAGTTACATACATATACATACATTGAAAACAAAATAGTGATTTTCACCATGGCTAAGTTTGCTTCTATCATCACTCTTATCTTCGCTGCTCTTGTTCTCTTTGCTGCTTTTGGTGAGTAATGATGTTATCATATGAATAAAAAATGTGAGTTTAAATTTTATTTTGATAATTAACCTTGAGACATATATACAAATATGCAGAAGCACCATCAATGGTGGAAGCACAAAGATTGTGTGAGAGGCCAAGTGGGACATGGTCAGGAGTTTGCGGAAACAATAATGCTTGCAAGAATCAGTGCATTAACCTTGAGGGAGCGCGACATGGATCTTGCAACTATGTTTTCCCAGCTCACAAGTGTATCTGTTACTTCCCATGTTAATCTTCCAAAAGTATTTGATGCTTAAACGTGTGTGTATTTTACATAAAATAAGTCGTTTGTCACTCTACCAGTGACTATGACATGCATTTATGTTTTACTGTTTGGTTTGGCTTTGTTGTTATAAACTTACAATAGTATATAAATTTTATATACGGCGTAGGAATCTTTCTTCTTGTCCATATTTGTCTACGAATTAACGGCCTTTATTTCAGTAAGGATTGAGTATCTCTCCTCAAGAATTGGGCACAATTACTTAGAGGTGCAGGGCAGGTTCTAATCCAGTTTAAAGAGAAAGTACTGGCTTGCATAGCTACTTCAACTTTAAAAAAGAAAAGAAATGGTGTGGTGCTGTATTCAGTAAGAGTGTCGGTTTGCTATTCACAAATGAACATCTATATACATTATCTAATATTTCATCTGTCCCTGATAAATTGATGTTTAGTATTTGTCAAACATATTAAGATAGAGAAAAAATGTAATTAATTTATTCTTTAGTTTTTCTAATAATTTATTAGTTTTTATTTATGGTCATTCATTTATCTGTCTGATAATTTATTTTACTGATATTTTCTCTACTTTTTCACTTTTCCACATTTTTAATATTAAAAATATTTACAAAATCACACTTGTAGAGATAAATAAAATTTTCTAAAACATCAATTTGTCAGGTACAGAAAGAGTACATTGATATGTGAAAAACACTTTTGTGTCATCGATATCCTACAAAAACTATAAATTCTTCAGTTAAAGGACGGTTGTCACGGTCCTTTAAGGACCAAATAATTTGTCAAAATAAAAACTTATAGGAAGGTCGAGTCAGTAGAGAAAAACCCTCAATTCAATAGTGTTTGATTATAATACCAAATTTACGTTGTCGAAATGAAAAATTATTTAAGAATTGAATCACGGTAACTCAAGATCTAGATAATATTTTGTAGGACCAACTCATTTTTAACTGTGTCTTATAATAACATATATAATCTGCATAAAACGTGCGCCTGTTTATTTGATGATACGAGATCAACTTCTCAAGCGGAAGCTTTACGTGTGTGATGGAAAACATGACGAGTTTTACGCATAGCTTGCATGAGCGTCGCTGGTGCATCATGGTCATTTTTCATTTCCGCATGCTCCTTTCCAATTCTCTATTACAAGAAAAAGTCAACTTTTTGTAGCCAAAATCGTAAATGTGTGATTAAAATGCTTGAATAAGCGGTCAAGGCATATCCGTTACCAATGTAGTGATGGTGGTCTAGCCCATAACTTTCAAGTTATAAAAACATATTCGATCGGTAACTCACAAAAAAAAAAAAAAATTGTAATCTAATAGCATAATTTTTTTATATATTCTAGCTATATATTTAGTAAAGGATTATTTCTGGTAAGAATATGTATAAATATTTTATACAGAATGAAATTTTTAAGTTTTACACGAAATTAACTTATAACATAGTTCCATATGCAAACAATAAAAGTAAAAAACATGGAAACAGAAAACTTCTAAAAGTTCAATTTATCAAACTAAAACCTTAATTAAGCGATGAAGTTCTTAGTAAAAAGTCGTGGTTTAGTAATTTTTAAATCTATCACGAAAAACTTTCCTTTGGATTCCTAAAGAAGTTTTAAAATGTCAATCAATGAAGACCCTTTGACAAAAACAAATATCTAACAAATTAACGGTGAGTTTGCTACTTGTCCGTGGCAAGTGCTGGTCTACTGGGGCTCTCTTAGTAGGGTAAGAAAGCAAGTTGTTGTTGTCACGTGGCTGTACATAAAATGTTTTAAAGAGGAGACAAGTTCTTTGTCAAAGTTTGCGGATGACGACTACCATGAAGTCGAAAACGATTTTCTCTTTCGATTAGTAGTTTTTTAGATTTACATATAAAACTAGTTGAAAAAAGAAAAATTAAATCGGATTTTTCTTCTTGGTGATGCGAATTTGGCAGAGTTGAATCCAAGAAGTTTTGTATGGGGGGTATGTTACTACGGAGTTACATATGATCTATGTATGGGTGCGATTTTACAACTTCTTAGTCCACACCCTCGAGCAAATTAGCTAGTTTGCAGATTATGAAATTAATAACAAAAAAAAAGAAGTGAAGAAACAACATATCTTTTATCAATTTGTCCATCTAGTGAGGGTCCTAAGGGGTTTCAATGAATAGAGAAGAAAAGTCCAGAGAGAATATCCAACTTCGTTGTTTAAAAATTAAATGCGATGTGGCCATGACTTATCACTACCACTTGTGTAACGTACGTACGTACTAGAATTTGCTAAAGATATTTAACCGCTTGACAAAGTCAAATAAGCCAACCAACATGAAACAAATAATGTCATAGCCACCATTTTACCAAAAAAAAAAATAATGTCATAGCCACCGAATCAATCAGCAAATAAGCAAACTTGGCACTTGAAACTAGCCAATTGGTCAGCGCACTGTTTATGAATTGGTCAAGATATCATATTGTGTATATCATTAGGCACTTACGTGTTAATATTTTCTACTATGGTATGTGTTTTCATATCTGTGAGGTGAAACACTAACTGTCCGACGTACACGTAGTGAAAATCGATCTCTGATCTCTCCATCATTTTTCACTATAAATAGAGGTTGATCTCAAGCTTATTTCTTCAAGCTAAAACACATTTACATTGAAAACAACTTTTTTTTTCTTTTGGGACAAAATACATTGAAAAAAACTAAGCAAACAACAATCATGGCAAAGTCTGCTACCATCGCCACCCTTTTTTTCGCTGCTCTTGTTCTCTTTGCTACTCTCGGTGAGTAATGATCTTTATATGAGTTTTAAAATTTTCTTTCATATATATTGTGATAAATAACTTTGAGAGACATGTCCATCTATATGCAGAAACACCGGCAATGGTAGAAGCACAAAAGTTGTGCGAGAGACCAAGTGGGACATGGTCCGGAGTCTGTGGAAACAACAACGCATGCAAGAATCAATGCATGAATCTTGAGAAAGCACGACATGGTTCTTGCAACTATGTCTTCCCATATCACAGATGTATCTGCTACTTCCCATGTTAAACTACCAAAAACGTTTAGTGCTCAAGTGTGTGTGTGCGTATTTCTATAAAATAAAGTAAGTATCACTCAGAGTGATCTTATACATGTATACCTGACATCTTTATGTTGTTGGTTTGTTATAATAAGATAATTAAACTTTTGCGTATGGCGTACTGTTTTTTCTTGCCATATTTGTTTGCATGACTGCACTGCACCACAAGGTACACCGCCACTATGTGGGAATTAAGGTAGAGAATTCAGAGAATATAATATACTCTTGATCTCTTTTAGTTTCCGATATAAAATCTTAAGAAGAACTTTCCTATAAAAATTAGCTGCTTACAATAAAGATTATTGAGCTTATATATAAAGAGAACTCCAGTTTAATAACAAAGCTATGTTAGCTAACTAAAACTTCAGAGAAGATGTGGTGTATTGAGTAATAAGACTAATTGTTAATTGCTAGCAGCTTGTTATGTTGTTATAAGAAAAGCTTCTATATATATACAGTATATACTCATTCTAAGATTTGTATTTCCTTTTATAAAAACTAAACCTTTAATTTGATGGAGTATGAACCAGCATGGCATAAATTTCCTGCACCCATATTAATTTTCTCAAGCTAGAATCTGATGTTGGATTTGTACTGTGTACCACACTGTATGCTACTCATTACTGAAAACGGTAACAAAAAATTTGTGTTTTGATTGTTAAATACAGTAAAATACACCCTCTTTTTCCAAAGTCTTTCTTTTATTTATTATAGTATGATGTTTTACAGATTTCTAACTTCATAAATACGTTGTCTAAAACGTTTTTTATGCCTTTTTTTTTTTTGTAGAAATTCATTTAACTAAAACGTTTTATAGTAGGAGTATTTTGAAACATTATGGGAGTAACAAATATATGTTTCTTTTTGAAAATGTAATGAATTTAATACTTTGTCTATTTGATTGTAATTTTTTTTCTTTTCTTAATTTTTATCTTCCTAAAGTCTAAAGAATTACCTTTGACTATTCTAGTTTGAAGTTGATTCAAATAAATAAGGAATTAAAACCTCTCAAAAATGTATTACACTGGAGGAGGAGTATGGCTCAATGTCTCGACCATGTTCTAAATTTTAGTACGAAGCAATGCCTGTTTGTTAGACGCAACTACCCATGCACCATCTGTATTGGTCTTGTTTGCACTTGTCAAATTTTAACACTATGCTTTCAACAAATGTTGAATGAACGAGAAGCCAACTCACTTGAGATTAAACCTTATCTACTCAACTAATTTATGTAGAAAAATTTTGCAAGTATAATACCAAATTACCAATTGATATACAACAATTGTTTTTTCATAAATAACTTAGGCCAATTGCCCTTTGTTTATGGTCTAGTTGTAAGGACATTTCTTGGCACTTCATAAGTAACAAAAGAACAAATTCACGAAGAACACTTATGGATACACCCCTCTATTCCACGTGGCAATAAATGGTCTAATCCGCCTGCGGCCCGGCGCTAATGATGATGGGCCTAAATTTGTTACTGGGTCTGAAGTGAGCCTTCGTGTTATTGTCTTTTCTATCTTTCAGTTGTGTTCATGTTTTCGTCTTTTGTGTTATGGGCCTAATTGACACTCCATATCGCTTTGTTTTTTTTTCTTCTGGTATATAGTTTTTATACCAACAGAAAACGATGGTATTACTTAATTTAATTTATAAGATTTACAAAGAAATCGCTTCATGATCATTGATCAACAATATTTATACTAGTATAAGATAATTAAAAAAGTCTAAAATTCAACTTGATGTAAGAATTAGAATGAATGGGTAAAAAAAAGGTGTTTTTGGTGAAGAGTAGGTAGAAGCGTAGAGCTAACTCTAACCCCTTACTTTAGTATCATATATGATTGCTTATTAGATCATATGAATAGAAAAATTGCTGAAAATTTTGATTCGTTTATCTATATTGTTCGAAGAAAATGTGATAATGCGACCGTATGATTTGGATAAATTAAATTGTAAGACAGTTCATGATGTGTCACATACTCATTGGTAAGGTTGAATGAGAGAGTTGAGCACGTTCTTGTAAGATTTTTGCGTATGTCGTAAAGATGAAGAAAACTCATTAGATTACAAAGTAAGTAGTATAAAACCCAAAACAAAAAAGCACTCTTGACAAAAACAAAACAAAACTACATAATAAAATATCAAAGAGATTTGACAATAAAAGGAATGTAAATGGTGCCGTAACACTAAGTAGCACGTTCTTAGACGAGAGTCGTCTCAATCCAATGATTAGTTTTAATTTCATGCCTCCCCCATAGTTTGGTGTCGATTATGCTTTACTCTTTGTTTTTATCTTAAATTATAAATCTTTATTTATTTGCTGTCTTCTTCTTACAATAATTTTTTAATTCAGATAATCAAATTAGAAAACTTTTTCTTTTTCTGGTTAAAAAAAATTAAGAAATAAAATAAAACCTCAATACAAGGGAAAAATTCTCATAATGCATTCAAATTCAAAAATAAAGTGCACAAAAATTAAATAAGTAGAATATATTTTGTAAAGTGGGGTGAGTGTAAATGATAAGGTGTTGTTTGGTGTAGCATTAGCTGGCATAAGGTTGTATGAAAAGCTCATCTCAAAGTCACACCAACGGCCCAAAAACAAAAAAAAGACCAGAAAACAAAAACAAAAATTTAAAGCAAATATATTTTTTTTTTCTTTTCTTTCTCATTCTTCTTCTGCCATTATTATCTCTCTCTCTCATCGATTTCAATTTGCTACTTTTGAATTTTTTTTTGCTCGTGTTGTGTGGGATTTGAGAGTTTGGATTTAGGGTTTGAGTAAAGGTTGTGTCTTGTGTGGTTCTTGGGAATGGCTGAGATTTAAAGAAACCAAAAGTAGTGATTTTTTTTTTTTTTTTTGGGTTAAAGAGTTTGTGAATTTGTGAGTGAGATGAGTGCTTCGAGGTTTATAAAGTGTGTCACCGTCGGTGATGGTGCCGTCGGAAAAACATGTATGCTGATTTCTTACACAAGCAACACCTTCCCTACGGTAAAGTTTCGTCCTGTAATCTTGTTAAGTGTTTTTTTCTTTTTTTTTGGCTCTCAATAGTGATCTTGAAGCTTCTTTTTGAGAATGGGTTTTGGGAGATTATTCATCTTTTGTTCTTAAATGTGATCAGCTGGTAAAACTTGTAAAAATATCAAATCTTGACACTTTCTTTAGAACTTTTTATGGATTTAGCTTCTTAGTCATTATCTTTACCTAGTTCGTTCAATTTAGGACTTCAGGTTTATTAGTCAAATTCTCACATTTGGGGATCATCAATCTTGTTCTTTTGTTTTTGTGTTAATGATGATCCATTTTTGTTATTTGTATTGAGAAACTTGTTTTAGTTTAACCAACTCCATGACTTTTTATTTGACTATCAGGACTATGTTCCAACTGTTTTCGACAACTTCAGTGCTAATGTGGTTGTAGATGGGAACACGGTGAATCTTGGATTGTGGGATACAGCCGGTAAATTATCCTTTTGGAAACCCATCAAATCTGGTTTTCTTGTTTTTTTTTTTTTTGACTAATTCTTGGGTTTGTGCAGGTCAAGAAGACTATAACAGGTTAAGACCATTGAGTTACCGTGGTGCAGATGTCTTCATTCTTGCATTCTCGCTTATTAGCAAGGCTAGTTATGAGAACGTAGCCAAGAAGGTTGGTTTTTTCATTGATCTAACTTTCTTTATTTGATAAAAAATAATAGTAACCTTTGCCTGAGCTAATTTTGAATTTTGCTTTTATCTCAGTGGATTCCTGAGCTCAGGCATTATGCCCCTGGTGTTCCTATTATCCTTGTTGGAACAAAACTCGGTATCAACTCCTGTTCTTGTGTAAAACTCTTTCCTGATAAATAAGGAAGAGATGATAAATAGTTCAAATTTTGGAATTTGCAGATCTTCGAGATGACAAGCAGTTCTTCATAGACCATCCTGGTGCAGTGCCAATTACTACAAACCAGGTAGATAACTCCACAATCCAAAAGTCTTTAAAAACAGTAGTTTTTTTGTGTATCGAGTTCTTGATCTTTAGTTGTTTGTCTGTAGGGAGAAGAACTAAAGAAACTGATAGGATCGCCAATCTACATTGAATGTAGTTCAAAGACGCAGCAGGTATATACTACTCACATAAATCATATCTCACATGTCTTTTTGTTTTGTCAGAGAGTGTGAAAATGTTGGGTCTTTGGTTTTTCAGAATGTGAAAGCAGTTTTTGACGCAGCGATAAAAGTGGTGCTTCAGCCACCGAAACAGAAGAAGAAGAAAAAGAACAAGAATCGTTGCGTGTTCTTGTGATCATCTTTTTAATATTAAAAAGATTTAGGTAACAAATGAAATTGAAGAAAGAAAAAAAAGCACCAGCATCAAAAATGCAGCAACATTGTATAGTTGTTGAATCCGACTTGTTTCCATCTTTACACACTTTTTCTTTTGCTGGTGAATCTAATGTGTGAAGTGAGGGCCAAGGAGATGAGTTCTTGGTGTGTTGTTGTTGTACTATTGCTGTTATGTAGACTAATCTCTTAATACTTTCTTTTCTTGTCTTTGTTTTTTTTGCTGTTGGGATCCATTTTGTATCTTCTTTAACAGATGAATTTTATTAATTTTATAGTGACTTCTTTTAAGCTCAGCATCTTTTTTCTTATGTTGATCTTATGGTCTAATTGGCATGTATATTATAGTCAGACAACTAAGAGCGTATTGTGATGTGATGTATACAATAGAAACAACGTTGAATTGAGGCATAGATTCAAAGAATGGTTTACAGAAACGAGTCAGGATTCTATACACACAGACACAGGTGAGTATTAGGAACAAAGAAAATAAAAATTACAAAGGCCATCTATCTCCATTTTTTCATAATTTCATGTACCGAAAAGAAAACAAGCATGTGTACACACATTCCTTTCAGTGTTTTCACAATTTCTTCGGAAATTACAGAGAAGCACTCTCGGGATTTGACGAGGACTGCTGTGTCGCAGATATAAGTCACAACTTGATGAGGTCATATTTCTCACCCATCAAACCACCTTTCTGTTTTTGGAACCTTATGTAACGCAATGTGCTTGAAAAGAAGGGATCTGAGTGGATTGTTGTGTTACCGTTGTCGCTTAGCATCTCGGTGTTGATTAACTCTATGAGGCTTTGTATATCCGATGGAGTGATATGCGGATTCCCTTTCTCAAAGAAGTAAATGTACCTGTTGTATATGAAAACCCCATTATTAGTATTGACTATTGAGATGCTGCTTTGTGTATGAATCAATGTCAGACGTTTTGTTTTTAATTGGTTCAGTATACTGACTTGTTCAATATTTCTACAAACAGCGTGACTGGTCCGCTGCTACCTCTGGTTGCATTAACCATTTGTTGAGCCGCGTTAGCTATCCTCAGTGCACGTCTTAAACACAGAAGAACTCTGCAGAATAATATCGAGAATAAATTAGTTGTGGAGATAAGAAGATCACTGACTTAAAAAAGTATGAGAGTTATGAAAGAAGAAAATCACTTACCTTTCTCCATCTTTAATACCCTCTGGATCATCGACCCAAAAGAGATGAGAGCATGCATATACCGCTCGACATTGATCAGGCTTCTTTAAAAGCCTTGCTGAGTACTGGTCACAAGGAAAATTCAACTTACGGTTTGGACAATAGTTGAAATGAAAGCTTATGGGAAAACATTGGAAATAAATATCTACCCCGGTTGCTTTATGTGTCAAGGTGTCTCTGTTTTCAACACCGAAAACATTGATCCTTTGCAAGGTTCCTACGATCAGATGAATCGCAGTTACCTGTGCCTTTGAGTCCTATACAACGCACCACAAGAAAAATAAAAGTATAAAGGTTTCGGAGACTTTGAGTTATCTTTGTGCACAGTTCATAAAAATGAAATGATAAAGAAATTACCGCGATTTCTTCCTCGTATAATATAAATGCTTGGGTAAAAAACTCATAAGCCACAGGCTCAAGATCACAATCACTTGCAGCCTGATCATTAATCCAAAATGAGACAAAATATTGAGAATGCTATGTCAGATTACACCTTGCCTACAGCTGAACTGAGATCATATGAACAACAAATTACTGGATCCCCTACATATTCTAAAAAAATGGCTATAAAATAGTAACTGGATTTTTCAAAGATTTTCCATATTTTCTTGGTAACCCTATACAGTATATTACCTCAGCGCATTGGAGGTAGAGCCTAAGTGCCAGTTCAGGACATGGAACTGAGGAAAGAGCTTCGATTGTCTGAAATAAAGCACATGTTAAATGGATTACATTAGATATTAAAGATTAAATGTTGTCATAAGCAGCTCATAGAGAAAGTAAAACTATCACAAATAACCTGATATTGAAAAAATGTATCAGTTTTGTTTGATACTTGAACTATTTAATATGTCAAGTACACAGTAGAGTGCTTCAAGTTAAACACTTAGAAATGGTTTATGAAAGAGATAATATGAAGTTGTCAAAGAGTAAATTCAGATAAACAATTGACAAGAATATCATTTAACTCCTGAGAAGCAAGCCTGAATGAAGTCATGTTTCTCTATTATAGATATATGAAAAGAAATAACGAAAGCTCACAAACCTGGTTGAGAATTTGAAAAATCTTTCTCAGGGTTGCTGGAACATCTTCACCTGCTATATCTCCACCCTGGGCTTCTAGCTGCCTGACCAGCTGTGACAGAAACATTTAAGCAACTCTTAAAGTCAACCGCTACAGAATATATATCCACAAATATAAGCATATTATAGGGAACATAGGAGATATACCCTAACTGCAGAAAAAACAAGTGGGGGAACGGTGAAAGGCAAGCGTTGAGGTCCTCCTGTCATAAGATGCTTTCTCACAACATATATGATCTGCATAGCAGTTAAATACCTGGTTAAGATATTCGTTTGCTCATAAGTTAGGGTTAATAGTTTAAAAAGAAACCATGGCCTCATAGCCATTGTTTATCTATTGACTTCTGTAGAAAGAACGTCATTGAGACTGAAACCGGTTTGCAGGTCAATATAGAAATGCAGGCAGCTTCAGGGTAGTGGAGCATGGGGGCAGTAGGATGTTTTGGGTGAGTGGAGCAACAGAAAAAGACGTGCACTTCCAAGGAATAAAAAAGTAAAAACCATGTTGAGGTTAACTGAACAAGTAGCGGTAACGATTTCATACATAACAAGCAATATCAAGGGAAGACAATAGGTCCGGGAGCAAAATGCATATAAACTATTGAACCCAAAAAAATAAGTAAATTTTATGATGTTTAACCTTTAACATCTCCTCTGGTTCTTCATTATCAAGCATATGTATGAGACGAGCAACTGAATTTTGTTCCTCTTGGAAATCCTCCTCGTCAAGCTAAAGAAAACACAGAAAATCCATCAGGACCAAAGTGATAAATTAGAGCTGATAGGAGTTGCTCATTGCAAACCACACGGAAAAGAAAAAAAAAGGATGTTAGTGACAGCACCTCCTCCACGTTGGTTCCATCCAAATCTTTTATAAGTCCTTTAATCAATTCAAACAGCACCTCAACCTAGAGAACACAAAATTAGCATATTATCACAGTAGAAATATTTACATCTCTAAATGAAGAGAGCAAGTAGTATATACCTTATCAGCAGTTGATATACACGAATCATTTTTCATTATACTTTGAATAATAAGCATTGCCATTACTTTGTTCGTTCCATCATCAAGATGATCCATGACACGCGGATAATTTGACAATGTAAGAGCTGTAACTATGTCACTATATTTTTCTAAAGGAGCACTCAGAAGTGCAACAACTTGCTTCATTGCACGGGCATCCTCCAGCTTGGGCACACTGGAAAGCTTAACCACACATGCACCCTACAAGGTTTTCGGATCAAGAGTTAGTTTAACACCGGTGCTACACCAGGTTCAAGTAATCATAAAACTTTAATAAAGCATTTTACACCATTCACAATGAAACCAATCTGATTCTGAAAATCGAAATAAAACTTATATAGTGTAGATACAAAGGCAACATTGAGTAAATTTAGAAACAATGGCCACGAAAGGATACCATACCAATACTTGATCCACATAGTCAAGCCGATCAGGATGAACCCGGAGAGTAAAAGTCAGAAGAGAGACAAACAGAGTCATAGCTCCAACAATAGGCATCTCAAGTTGTGTATCTATCACCTGCAGCCCACACCAAGTCCATACGTAATATAGATAAATTTCAAGAAAAACAAAGCAACATATGCAGTGAGGCTGGAAAAAGCAAAGACCCAAAGCATTAAGTATACTGACCTACAGAATTTACAATATGAACTGAGGCAATTGGACGACCGGGAAAAAAAGGTTCCAAATCAAATTAAGCTAGATGCATCATCCAGCAATTTTCTAGCTTGATTTTAAAGGTTTTTCATTTTAAGTTTTGTATAAGTTTATATGCGCTCCTAAAATCTGAACTCTCAAATCTTACAACTAGAGGACAAAAAATTTTCAGACTAAAGTGGCCTATTTTTCCATCACATGTCAAGGAAGTTACAGATTTGACAATGCTTGATTAAGAGAAGATGAGCGAAAAATTGGAAAACAGCATGACAAACTAAAATCAACCTGACTACATCTAATTGTACTGAGGACCTACATAGGACTATTCTAAGAGCCGTCATGATTCAAGTATCCAATAGCCAAAAGAATTTTGCATTCATAATAGATTTCTCTTTAATGGAGCCCACCTTTCCAATTGCATTGCTCAATTTAGCAAAAGCTTCCACTTGCAAAAATTCGTGTAACACCTGCCCAGAATTTTTGAATAAGAAGACATATCTAACATTAAACAAAAATAAATAGGAACAAATGATAGCTCGATAGGCACTTACATCTGGACTTGAGGCAGCATAGTTTGACAACCGGTCCATTAGTTGGGTTAACACTATCTTGGTGTCAACAGTTGGCTGAGAAATGATTTCTTTAGGTCAGAGAGGAAGGAAAAAGGTCAAAGAACTCAAGTGAGAAAAGTGCAGAGAGTGAATTTAAAACAAAAATTCTCTTTGTTGAGGATTCCCTTAGAGTCTCTGTCAAAGTGTAAGAGATTCAAAAAGTTCTAATTGGTAAGCCAAAGCCCGAAATACTAGCAAACAGCTAAAATAGTGAATGGCAAAACAGACAATTCAGATACACCCCTTTCATGAGATAATGGCAGCATAAGAAGAATTAATCAGAAAGCACCAAACAAAGCATTTAGATAACTAGAATTGCATTGGAGAGTAGGAAATAGAAAAATCTTGATTGCTAGCCTACCCACCATCAGTTGAGTACAAGCAGCCAATAAGGTCTCAAGAGTCTGCAAATGGTACTCATCAGGAAAGACTTGAATTATGCACTCCATCAGATAATACTGAGCCAGCTTATCTTTACAGTTGACGACCTGTTCAAGGTTTCCAGATTTAGCAGATTATACAGTAACTGAAACTCACTCATCTATGAAAAAGGAACTGGTAGTAGATGCAAAAAAGAGCTGCTGAACCTGCTCTAAGACCCTAGGAAGAACAGTCTCTTTGTACATCTCAAGGTCAACACCTTCGATCTGTCCTAGAACATGCAGATTTTTTCCAACCTGAGAGGAAACCATTAGATACAACTTAGTGGGCAGTGACAAAAGTAAAATAGGAAATTCAGTCAAGTAGTGGTAATGATAGTACAAGGTCACGAAGTTCATTCCTCTCTTTCTCCTGCTTTTCTCGAACAGTACCTGGTCCCTGCAGTCCAAGGAACACCTCAGCTCAGGTTCACCAATATTCAATGATTCACAAGCACCACACAACCTGCATGACCAAAAGCCTGCTCTTCATCGTTCATTTATGCTTCAGTCAGAGGCATGCAAGTGCAGAGGTGCTATGCGTATCCATATACCACCATCAACTCTTCAAAGGATCGAAAATTCACCTGATGCTGTATCCGAACCCAGAGCTTATTCATCTCTGTAAAATTTTGTAGCACAAATTCCACTGCATCCATCACGGTATTAGCATCTCTACAAGAAGGTTGAAAGGAGAAGAGTAAACAAAAAGGCTAAGCAACCAAATCTTTTGGAAAAAGAAGAGAGAAATTACGACCCACCCTTCGTAGTCTGAACCAATCTCAGGTAATTTATCCCTGCTCACTTGAGCAAGATAACTCCTCAAAAAAAGCCCACGGATGGGATGTTGAACACCACGACACATTTCCACAAGATCCTTAAGAACATCCTTAGAAGGAGCCTGCTTGCTTTTTATATAAACAGACCCTACCGTACATAGCAGATACCTGATAGACCAACATCATAGTGTTTCAATTACAAGCAATGCAGCATAAGAGAACCATTAAGTAGCTGTCTCTAAGAGAATGGTAGAAACACAAATAAATCTCATTCTGCTACCTTGATAGATGAATAGTAAATCGCCAATTTCAAGTCAAATCTCACAAATCAAATCCAATCTATAGCTTATATAACTGAGACTATCAGATCCTCATCTGGTCAAAATAAACAAAATCCAACATCTGCTTACATCCTGGGCAATATGTTGCCGGCATGTTGAACAAGCTCATACAAATCAACTACGGGTAATCCATGCCTACTCTCATCTTTAAAGAAATTCTCCAGCTGCCTCAATTGATCGAAAGCTCGCATATCTAACATATTTCCGAAATCAGAAGAAAACGAGGTCAAACACACACACACAATAAAAAAAAAGCACGAAATCGAGAGATTCAAAGTTGTGGCGATGGAATCTACAAAGATCGTAATATTTCTGAGGAGAGAGTTTGGATGTGCGGAGCTCCGAAAGCATCAGAGCTGAGTACTTTAGAACTTCTCTGAGATTATTTGCGTCCTGAGAGACGACGAATTGTTAATCAGATCAAAAGGAAATATAAAATTAAACTCTGCTTAGAAAAAAGGAAACGGACCAAAGCGCGATGCATGAAGAAAGCGTTGTGCTGGATTCCGGCGATTCCTTCCGCCAGCCACTTCTCCTCGTCTTCTACTCCGGCGAGCGTCCTCATCCTCTCTCTTCCTTCTTCTTTCTGTCTGTCAGCAGTTTTTTTTGCTTTCTCCAGTTGGTCGCACGAATAATTTTAGACTTCACAGTTTTTATTTTTTTTTGGTTTTTTTAAATCATCATTCACGAGACTTGTTTAGTGATTAATCAAAACACAATTATGTCAATTTGACCCGAGACTAAAATGTTTATTTTCTCTGTGAAAAGACTATGTGACCAATGTTCATGACCAATTGTTTCCATTAATTCTCATCTCTGATTCTCAAAGAAAGTTACTAGATATGAATCAGTTTCCAATTGATTTGAATAGTGTATATATGTCACAAAAGCCTTTGGCTACAGAGCTGAATATCAAAATTGGGTTAGATTATATAATTGTGGTTACAAACAGTCTGTACAAGCTAGGCTAAAATCTAGAGCAAAATTGGGAGCATTAGAATGGGACTGTGTACGGTAAAGAATAAATCCCAACTTCAGAGATAAGCTGAGCTCTAGGCCAAGATGAATCACCGAGTCTCATCTTCATATCCTCATCATCAATCTTGACTGATGCTTTGGGCTTAAGCATCATTTGCGTCTTCTTCCCAAATAGCCAATCATCATCATCGTCCTTCGAACAAGTAATGTCTGCTAAACAAATGGAAGAGGGAGTCCAATCATCAAATAATGCGTTGTATCGATCTTCTTTGCTTGGTTTGTGTTTCTTTCTCTTCTTTGTTTCATCTATTGAAGCCACAGATGTTGACGGCAGATTCTGGTCAGGCTCGGATATTTTTGGACAAGAGACAGAACTTGCTATGACATCTTGGTGACTGAGAGGCTTTGCAACAACATCCTCACGAGGCAGAACAGGAACGTCCGCGTTTGGTTTCTTGAGTACCAATCGAATGCGTAGAGGATTACCTGCTACAGGTGCAGCTGCAAATACATGAACAAATACACATGAGAATCACGTAACAACATATATCCACATGATATTCTTGACTGTCTATATAAGTATGAATACAAACCTTTGATGAGACTTTCAACAGGTGGAGGAGAGTCTTCTCTATTCCTCTTCTTAGAATTCTGGCTTCCATCAGACAAATATCCAAGGTGGTTTTGAGATGCCTCAAGCTCCTCTGTCAAACCAGACTTCTCAAGTTGGTCAGACTCATCTGAAACTTTCTTGGAAGGAAAAATCTGTTGTTTATGAGCTTCCCTCGACAAACGTTTATGAGACTTCTCCTCTTTTATTTCTTTAGTATGTTTTCTCTTCTCCTTCTTTTCCTTCTTCTCAATCCGGTGGTGCGGGTTTTTGGAATCAAGTGTGATTCTTTCAAGCTTTAATCCATCAGAATAAAAGGGTTTTAGACTCGGAGTCTTACAGGACAGAACAAGTTCGGCACAACCATCCCACGACTCACCAATTGGAAGAGACCAATACAACAAACAAGATCACATGACACAAGAGATGCAAGATAACCTATAGTCATCACTACAATGCAGTTTACAATGCAGCTTACCTGAAACCTAGTATGAGACTATGGTAAACCTAACCTAATGTATAGTTTTATATATACAAGTGAGATGATTATAGTTTATATGAAACATAACAGTTAAACGTCTATAGATCCCTAGCCATAGAGACAAGAAGGACAACCAAATTCAAAGATTCTACATGGAAATAGTTTTGGTTTTAGAAGAATAAAAAAACATACAAAAACAAAGAACTCAAGCAAGAAACCAGATTTGTGGTTCACAACGAACCTTAGTCGATTCGACCAAGTTCCGAACGCTTCTTTGGTTCCTTGCAAGGACAAGAGGTGGGCAAGTGAGAACTCGCGACATATTTTCTCAGATTGAATCGAGGGATTTAGGGATGAAATCGATTCCTAAACTAAGATAAACCCAAAGGCTGGCTTTCAGATTCGACCAACCCAAACAAGAATATATCGATCGAGATTAAACCCAGAAAGCTCTATCTCGATGTAGCCAACCAAAGTTTTTGAGAAACCCTAAACGAGTCTCGACCTCTTGAGCTTGTGGAGGACGAGAAGAGAGCTAAGCGCGTTGGTGATGTTATAGGCAAAGTAAAAAAAAGAATAGGGTAAGGTCCCGGATTTATAGACGATTGAGATACTGAGATCCACCGACTCGGACAAAGTCGGTCACTTTGAGGACTTTTTAGTAAGTTTACATTATAGAGAAACGGAAAAAAAAACCCTAATCCTAAAAATGGAAAATATCATAAGAGGGGTAGATACGTAAAATTACTCTTAATGGTCATAAGGCTCGGCCCGAGTCTTGCATAAAGACCCATTCCTTTTTCAACTAATGGGCCTAAATTTGGTTGTTGGACAAAAGAGCTTTATTCTTAAAGCCCAATATAATGTCGAAACGATGCCTTTTTTTGGCGGGGGAAGTCGCAACTCATCAGATTCTTACAACAGTTACAGATGCGTTTTGTATCTCTGAACATTCGCGTCTCTCTACACTTCTGATTTTTCCTATAAATTCAATACACTTGTGTCAAAATTGATTAGAGCTCAAATATTTACTTGGAACACTTATCCCGTAACAAAAACGTTCGGTACCACATACTTATCAAAGATGCAAGGAGCTCAAGAGGACTTGTCTCTGTCTTTGAGTATCACACCAGTCAACCGAACAGTTTCACAAAAACCTCCAGTGATGATGCCTCTAGGCTTGGTTGCTCCTTATCATCAACAAGCACTTGACATCAACCATATGTTACAGGTTTTGATCTCTATCATTTATTATGATCTGTTCACTTTTTTTTTTTGTGTGAATATCAACATATGTGTTATTTACGATTAAAAATTGTGCAGAACCAGATGACTAGGGATTTGCTTAATCAATTAAGGAGTATGGAGGAAAGAGCCGTCTATTTTATGAAACTTAAAGATAAAGCCATCGAAGACATGAGGAAACATTCCCTAGAGATGGATATGCGTCTTAGACAAGTATCAACAGAAGCCAAATTGTGGAAGAAAATGGCGGCTGAGAAAACGGACTTGTGCAGAGATCTTGCTGGAAGGCTTTTGCAAGTGAGAAAGAGAGAGAGGGGGATGAATGGGATTGACGTTAACAATGCGGCAGACGAGGCCGAGTCGTCCACTGGAGACAATGTAGCGAATGTTTTAGACACATCGAGGACCCGTTTATGCAAACGTCGCCGTCTTTGAAATTGGCGGGATTTGAAGTTTGTGACTTTTATAGTCACGTGTGTTTTTATTATTTGTATGAACATCCGGTTAAAATGTTCTCACCTCCTAGAGTTGATATGTTATCCAACGTTGTATAGGGGAGAGGGAAGATTTTGAAAATGACTCCACTTATTCTATAATGTACCATGCACAGCGTCTATTACATTTTATTTAAAAAAAGCTCTATATCTTTCAACTACAACATAGTTAATCACTTCCTACAAGGCTATAACAAACTATATCGATTAATTATAACACTTGTCACGTAAGAGGGATATAGATTATATAATTACGATGGACCAATGAGAAAAATACATGACGATGTTATGTTTTTACTGATACGACCATATACAGGGTTATATACACTTAAAACTCTATTGTTACACTCATCAGAGAAACCATATACTATTCATTGAATAGTTGTATATTATCACCATGATTAATGTTGATAACTAGTATTATTGCTTTGCTCGTAGTTATCTTTGCTTTTCCAAGATGTTGATATGGACGATATGGTTAGTTATTGTTATTTCTATGATGAACATATGTGTAGTTTTTCTTTCTTTGGTTAATTGATAATCATATGGATTAATTATTTTCCTAACTAAGGAAAAAGTCGCGTGGAACCTGAATTTGTCGATGACGCAGACAATGTTGTATCTTATTACTTGTTTCTCTATGCCCCACGATAGCAGATTGTTTGGGGTCGTTATTTTATTATAGCGTGGATACGAAACGAATCACATGTGGATAATTCTTAGCCGCGTTTTGAATCTTAACCTCTACCAATGTGATGTTTTAACTTTTAGAGTTGAGTAATCCACAAGAAACCAACCAGCACGTTATTTTTATCGTAACTGTATACCCTATTAGTTGAAACACTGTCATTTTATTTGTGACAATTAAATATGGACAAAGAAACTAATGAATCAGGCATTAACTCTGTGTGCGATTTGTAATATGCGAATTAAACCCACCGTAATGGTTCGTTGTAAAGTAAAGCCCCCCCCCCCCCCATGCACTACATAAAAATTAGGTGAGTGAGATGAGTACGTGTAGCGGACCTCTCTTAAATTAAGAACAGAACAAAATTCGGTATATGTCCGATCTAAAGAGAAAGAGACATGAATAAATGCACAACTGTCAATTGTGTCGTATCGTCTTCGATCGATGTGATATACTGCAGAGTTATCATATAAGTATGATTGAATCATTTAATACTTCCCTCTCCCAGTATCTAATTTTTCCTCTTTATTGACGTGAGAAAAAATATCACATAGATTCAAATTTCTATTTTGTTGTCACACAGATGAAATCATATATTGTAAAAAAAAAAAAAAATTATGATATAAACCGATTTTGTCCAGTCGGCAAAAATAGTATTAGAGCCAACTTGCCCGATCCGACTCTGCTTTTGTATTGATTAGACTTTTCTTTTTATAAACAATGTGGAAGATAAACAACGTGATAAGACAACAGAAGAACAAGCAACCTCCTAGCTTTTGACTATATGACTAGCAATTTGTTCGTGGAAATAAAAGTACTTAAACCGGTAACGGTTGCTATCATGAGTACTTTAATTAAATGTTTAAGCTATAGTATCTCTAGCTGTTTTGATAAGAGAGAGATATAGAGTTATAGACTACCACTATATAGTATGGAAACTTGTTACGTGTTTATTTGATCGAATTTTGAAGTTATTTATTTCATAATTAGAAAGAAAACAAGAAAACTCAATTTGCATTTACTGCTCCACCGGCGAACGACTCGTGGCATTATGGGTCCTGTCTCATTTAACACCGATGTTAACACATACTTCGATAAGACATTGATAGAGTTTGAAAGAGTATAAGCACGTGGTGACGTAGACAAAGATTTAAGAATACTTGATGTATAAACTAATAAAACATAAATTTATTAATACTCCATAACTATATGAAATTATATTCGAGAAATGCTAATAAAAAGGTGAGAAACTTTGTAAACACATCGTTCGGTACAAATCTTAAGTCATGTATCTATTTTTAGCCATATGAGATTGTACATCTACAAGACTTAATTGGCTCTTTGACTACCATATATAGTATTTTTTTTTTTTTTTTTGGTACGCAAACTGGAAAGTGTCAGTATTTACAAATTCATATTCAACTTTTTCTCTAAAGAAAGCGAAATGGTGACATGTTTGACTTCCAAAAAAAAAAAAACTGTTCACTTCCATGTGAAAGTAAAAAAAAAACCTAAACAGTCAGTACGTGACGTTTGTTATGCTTTACTCTATTGCCAATTCGTAACAACTTAATTTTCCTTTCTAGGAAAAACTTAATTTATTTTACTACTAGTAATTTCTTAATTAACGTCCATGTGTTTGAATAAATAGCAAGTGAACAATTATTTGTGTGTTGATTACTATAGTCTTAAATTCTTAACTAACATTGAATGAAGGACAATCGTATATAATATAGTCCTAATACTCCATGTGATTGATAAGCTTTCGGAAGGACAATCTTAACTCTACGAAATGGTTACTAGCTAGCAAGATCCCTTGTTACTATAGTTTTACATTTGATTTATGATTGGTTAATATATATATATATATGTATATATGTATATATAATTAATTTAGTGGGTGGACAGTAATATACGTCCAAGGTCCAACCAAACCTATGTGTTTTTTCAAGAAAAGGCTATGCGTAATTTATGTTGAATATTGAAAAAACCTAGGATACTGATTTATTTATTCATATCTGATTCAAATATTGTAACTTCGAAACAAAGTTTATAGGGATTCATTCTTTGCATTTGTTTGGAAAGTACGTTGTTATAGGGATTCAAGAAACTGTATTTTTCAACTATGAGTTTAAATGGTAAACGAGGAATCTTGTTGAATTGATGAATCTAGCTAAAATTTTTAATAAAATTTTTGTTGAGTCTGACTGAATTTTTACATTTCTAAATGGTAACTGCTGATTTAGGTAATTTTTTTTGTTGTGATTTTTGATAAAATATAGGAAAATAATCTAGAAAAATTGCTGAATTTGGCTGAAATTTGCAGAATGGTTTTTTTGTATGTTACCGTTTAGAGCCCATAACACATACTTAGATATTAGAATAACATTTTTTTTTTGCTAAAGAAGATATTAGACTAACATGTGGACAAAAAGTTATGTCAATGTGCCATTAATGACAACAATTAACCAAGCACATCACCTAGACATGGATAGATAGATAAACATTGGAAGCGAGAAGAGGAGTATTTATATCTATCGTTAACGTTCGAAGTTTTTTTAAGAAGCAAGACTTTTTTAGTATATGTTTTGTTTTTACACACGAACATACTACATCAATACGTCATAGCAACTATGGAACGACCTCGTTCAGTTCATCATCACATCATTCCTTATTTTTTTCTCGCTTCTTCGTCGATGCTATTTTGGTGTACTTTCTTTCTCGTGCTTTTATTTACGACAACTACACATGCTTTAGTGAAACTCCCGGAAAACACGACCGTTCCGGCGGTAATAGTGTTTGGAGATTCAATTGTTGATGCTGGTAATAACGACGACATGATAACAGAAGCGCGATGCGATTATGCTCCCTACGGCATTGATTTTGATGGTGGAGTTGCTACGGGAAGATTCTCCAATGGCAAAGTCCCTGGTGATATTGTTGGTTAGTTTGCTTGTAAACTTGTTTTCTTCGTTAAATAATACATATAACTTGACTAATGATTTGCAATCCGTGAATAGTTCGATTTTTCTTACTCTATACAATGATGTGTACAATAAAGTCAAAACACCAAGCTTGCCACCTTGCAATTTCATAACTAGATTTCCCTTTAATTAAATATAGCCAAAGAAGTAGCAATCTAACAATTATATGATTTTTTCATGATATTTTGTTCTAACAGCGGAAGAGTTAGGGATCAAACCCAATATACCGGCATATCGAGATCCGAATTTGAAACCAGAAGATCTTTTGACCGGTGTTACATTTGCTTCTGGTGGTGCTGGTTACGTTCCTCTGACAACCAAATTAGCGGTAGTTAATTTTGAAATTCTTATGCATTTAATTTAGGGCATCTAAAGAAGTTACTATAAAAAAAAACAATAATGTTTTTTTTTTTTTTTAATTGTTTAAGGGAGGTATACCGTTACCGCAACAATTGAAATATTTTGAAGAATATATAGCGAAACTGAAGGCAATGGTTGGAGAAGAGAGGACACAGTTCATAATTAAGAATAGCTTGTTCGTTGTTTTATGTGGTAGTAACGATATCGCCAACGACTTCTTTGCTCTCCCTCCGGTTCAGCTCCATTACACCGTCGATTCTTTCACCGCTCTTATGGCCGACAACGCTCGCTCGTTTGCTCAGGTAAAAGAAATAGCTAGTAATAATAATACTATAGTTTTATGTCACGAATAAGGTTAGTCACGAATAAGGTTAGTAGTTAATAGTTACGATGTCACAGTTAGTTAAACATCGCTTTTAAATTATTTTTAAAAATATTTTCTGTTTATTCATGTGGTGTTAGACACTCTATGGATATGGAGCTAGAAGAATACTTGTATTTGGTGCACCACCTATAGGATGTGTTCCTTCGCAGAGAACCGTAGCGGGAGGACCTACAAGAGATTGTGTTGCAAAGTTTAATGATGCATCAAAACTTTTC